>OX392462.1:223612875-224225660 GCA_947623515.1 Neoascia interrupta
AATATTTGGTAAACAAATTATTTTAAGTGCGGCGCACAAGTCATAAAATTATTATGACCTACTCAACATTCATGTAGGTACCTACAAGTTCCATCCTGCAGAACTAAGAAAGCAAAAGTGCTTTAACAGCTAAAACCCGTTTCCCAATTTAATTGCTGGCTAAATTGAAAAATTTGCGCAAAAAGTCGAACGCAACACCCGCAGGCAATGTCTGCACCTAATAGAACAAGATGTCTCAAACGTGATTCTTGTCTAATTATGCCACAAGTGGGTTTGGTTCGTTACCTAATCACAGACCTAAAACCAGTCTCTAAGTCCATGCCACTCTATCGCTATTCTCCTCTCGAGCCGACCACTTTATTAGAATCAGTCGCGTGTTCAGAAAAATAATCGCGTCAATCAAACGACACTCAATTTGAATATCTGTAAACGGTGTAAGCCAATCTTTCAAGTAGTGAACTTACTTTGAATTAGTTGGCGTAATTCTATAATTGCTTTCTCTACGACTTCTGGTGTTTCGCGCAGCTCATTGCGTGCCTTTTCCAATGCCCATTGAGGTGGGTCTTCCTTTTCCAGCCGAATGACCACATTACCCAAATCGATGTACGGTAGCTTGTTGTCGTCAAACTTGAGGCTTGCTGCTTCTGGAGGGCTCATTGTCAAGCCTTTTTAAGATATATCCACAACTGGAAAAAAAAATTAAATCGACGTAGGTAAGTAAAGTTCTATGAGTATAAGTGAAGATTACTCAAGTGAGTCATAAGCAAAGTTATGTGAAATATGAAAATATATAAAATGTTTCTAATTACTCAGTGACATTATCATTAAACTTATTCAAAAATGCATTTTTTAGAACCCAACCTTCCCATCTAAATCGCATGGATACCAAAGATTAGACATGTGTCAAAAGTTGCGTTCACAATCGTGTGGCTTCTTACAACATCAGACAATAAAAACGTTGTTAATGTTTTCTTCAAGAACACGTTACCATAAACGAGTTTTATTTCCGGATACAAGAGCTTTAGTTTGGAGATAGATACAGGAATGGCCAATTCACAACATGAGGTGGTCAATGATGAGATGCTAATCTCATAACAACTTAAACATTAATACAGAAATCTCAATAAGAACTTAGAAAATTATGCAAAGAGCAGTGATATCAATTAATAGCTTTGATATAAGTGTGGAAAAAAGGCATTGGCCTCCGGACTAATCGTTTCCATATAAGAGAAAGAAAACTGCCTATAGAGCTGCAGCTATTGAGATAGATCAGCTATAGGCAATTGAAGTTGACACTGAACCAAGAGAACCCTCATGACTTGACATAGAAAAATAACATGGATCGGACAAGGGGGAAATAGGTAGTTGTGGACAGTACAGTAATTAAGGACAATTAATTGAAGTTCTATAACATTTCTATGTATAACTTAAGGCCTGATCAGAATGTGACGCTGACGCGCTGTAGCTGCGAATTGCAGCATCGCTGCTTTTATCGATACAAATGCAAGAACATAAAACAAGAGCTTGATCTTCTATTCACTTTTGACACATATTCAATGTTTGAAAAAGTGTTTGTCAACTTTAGTAACTCACTGTGTTCGCTCTTTGGCTTATCGCACATATGACACACACTTTTGTTCACGCAACGATTCGATTGCATTTTGTGTCCTATGAGCTTGTATGCGAATGCGCACACACGCGCAACCGACACGAAGCCAGTTTGCGACAACTTTTAAATCTGTGTTTTTTGGCACAGATTTTTTTTTTGCTTGTTCTCATAAACAAACGGGTTTTCAATCCGGAGTTAAGCGCAGCTTAAACCAAGATCTGCTTTCAGTGCTGTATTAACTCCGGCAGAAAAGCTGTCAGAAGTTGTTGTAGACTATTGAAATTATTGACTCCCTTAAAAAAAAATCTTAACTCTGGCTTCACATAGAAAAACACAGGAAAAGAAGTTCGAGTTATTCTCAGATGGCACTTTTCACAGAATACGCAAAACAACTGCCATTCCACACAGAAAAAACATTAAAAGAAATTCACACTGTTCTCCAGAGTTTATCCGGGACTAAGCCAAGATTAGCCCAAGATCTAAGTTCTTGATCTTGGGTTAAGCAAGATTTAGATCTTGCGTTAAAGAAAAACTCATTTCTGGGATTAGTCGTGGTTTAATTAAGTTCACTGAAAAACCCATTTCACTGAAAAACCCATTTCGAATTTAAATTTGTATTGTAAGCGATTGAAAACAAATTTCCTTACAAATCTCAGTCCTTTTCACGAACCACTTCCAACCCTTATAGAACACCTTTTGAAACAGTTTAAAAATCCAAAAATTCAAAACGCGAAAACTGAAACTGTCCGCAGTTTTTCGGGATTTTGCACGGAAATTGCTTTCCGCTCCTGGGAAATGCCATCGTCACTCTCTTATACCATGTGTCCTCCGAGCACTGATCCGCGATTAATATAAATCTTTATTAAATCCTCTACAAACCACGCGATTTACCATAAAAATTTTAATTTTCTTGGCAAGCGATTAAAAATAAATCCTCTCATAAATCCCATTCACCCTATTCACAAACCTATTTTCTGCACCTTTGTAACAGTTTGAGAATCAAAAAAGTAAACGGAAACTGTCCCTGTACGACAGATCTGTCACAAGTTCGTTTTCTTTTGTGATTTTTACAGCGGAAATCGTTTTTCGCTCCTGACACCGCCACTCTCTTTTGAGAGCCAAAAGGACAGAAATAGAGTGTTCGTGTGAAATAAAACCTATATTTGTCCGGTGGAGCCACTTTGGAATTACTTTTAATCGTCTCCCGCGATCTTTTAACTGTCGGTGGAGACATAGTATTAGAGAGCCAAAACGAAAACCAGAAGGTGCTCTTCTCGTGTCAAATTAATCTAATGTTTGTCCAATGAAGACAATTCCAAGTTTGTTTTTAATCGCCTCCCGCTAATCTAAGTTTTATGGCCGGTGGAGACATGGTTTTAGACTGGAACTGGTATAAAATATAGAAAAAAAATTTCTGTTTCTCATACACCTGCACAGAATCGTGCTCATGTAAATGTTCTTTTCAACTTCGAATTCGTTCGGTGTCGACACCGAAATCGAAATTTTGCCACCGATCAATTTGATGGTGGGGGTTGGCTGAAGCTCTTATAGAGCTTTTAACAGTTTGACGTCTACTGGTATTATGGAGTGCGGGATGCCAAAGGAAGTACCTTTTTCTATGGAAAACGAACAAAAATTACACATAAACGTAAAAAACTATTAAAAAAATACAACCCTGTGTTTCAATGAACGGGAAAGTTGTAGACTTGATCAGGCTTCTTAGGTAATGCTAAAATTATTTTCATTATATAACATGGAAACGATAAGAAAAGTGTTGTTTGTGTTGTAGAAACAGTGTATACGACCACAAAAGGGTACACGGATTCAAGGAGATCATATCTTCGGAACACTTTTTCGATACTTTCCACATATTTTATTAAAATAATTTTTGAGTCAATTTAAAGAACGGAATAAGCAAAATTACTTCTTTCCTTATCGGCACACTCAAGGTTGAGTAGTTTATAAGTAATTCGCACTTCTACAGAAAGTATTGAATTTTTTCATATAAAAACGCGGTTTGCTTGGCATCTCGCGGTCGATAAATATAAAAGACGTCAGACTTTGACAGTCGTACCACGAAAGGTCTATTGTTTGTGTGACATGACTTTTCGACTGACTTTTCAATTGTGGTTTCATCAAAAAATTTGATAAGATTAGAAAAAATTGCAATAATAAATTTGACTCACAATTTAAACAAAAAACTGACGTCAATTTGACACAACGTGATCACTGCACACGTGATCACGTGTACACAATGAAACCAGGTGTACACCACGGCACCACGCTGGAACTGTCGCGAACTCCGAGTTTTATTTGACAACTCGGTGTGGCAGTTTGGTGTTCAAAATAATACGTCATAAAAGATTGCGCAAAACTGTTATAATTGACATTTTTAAATTTTGGCCTAAAGCTAAAAACCCTTAAGTTGAAATGCAGTAATGGTGGGTTCTTTTCAATGCCGAACATCAAGTCAGCGTAAAACCAAGAATTTAAAAATTAAGTTTTCAACATTAAAATCCCTTTTTAAGGGATATCAATAAATTTTTTCTGTCAGGATATGCTCGCTTTGATGACACTTTATGACGCACTACGACTTCCATCAAATAGACTTAGCGATCACAACTGACAGTAGTTAAAACCACATGAGACTGAAAAAAAAGAAATAGCAATTATAAATTACATTTTAACTACCTACCGATTTAAAACGTTTTAATTATTTATGTATTTCAATGTAAAATATCTTTTTAATTTACTCGCGTGAATGTCGCGTGCATAGATCGTATCAAGTAAACATTTATCAAGTTCAGCTATAATTTAAGACAACTTAATAACAAAGGTTTCAATGTCAGAGCTTGTTTGATAATAATTTTTGTTACGTCTAGAAAATCACTGTAAACTTAAAGCTTAAATAATAGTTTTTCTTGATGAAAGTTAAATCATTGTATAATTTGACAGCTTGGCGATATCGAGGTGGCATCGACAGATAAGCACTCATATACAATTGTGATGAGTTTAAATACGCCAAATTATGAAATTATGGAAAACCATTTACGGTAAAAGTAAAGGCAACCACTGTGAGTACCGATCTGTTAAATTCACTCCTGCAAATAAAGAAATCTCGAGTTTATTAGGGTAAATATGAGATTTGCACCCAAACATCAATGCTTCATAGCTTATTTAGGGCTTATGTCACTTTACCAAAGTGTCAAATTTGATAAAGTGTCAATTGGTCTAATTTCATCACTTATGTGAATGTTGCATGGAATATCTATGTTGCATGGCCTTAGTATTAAAATATAGTATAGCTTGGGAGGAGTTTGGAAATTTAATGTCACTTTTTTCTATCATACTGCAATGCTAGCACCTGATCCCTTTACAAAAACAAAATCATCCGGAAGAGATAAATGGCGTCGCAATGAGTTACGATAAAAGCTTATACGGAAGTGAAAGACTTGCTGTTAAGTAAACCTGGATCTGTTTGTTTTTGTTTCAAGTTAAATCATCTTTAAAAAAAATTGTTTTCAAGCTAAATCGTTGTTAGTGCAGGTTTTTTAGTCGTTTTTAAATATTCAAATATTCTAAAGCAGCTATTGATCTGGATTCACGCCATCATTACAAGCTACGTCCATTTATTGTTCCATTATAAGTTTTTATTAGGTAATTATTACCTAAGCCAACTTTTTTTCTTCGAGAATTGAAATTATATCAAGTTTTTCACTAATGGTCCTTAGGCCGTAATTGCTTATTTATGTTAAATTATAAGCAATTATTAGCTGACATAAAACAAGCTCCCTAGATGCAAGCATTAAATAAACGTAGGATAATATTGCATTGTAACTAGGTGACAGTTCAGTTGAGTAGTCTGTCCGAGAGGGAGGACAGTTTTCTTGGCGCGCGTCTCAAATATCTAAGTGTTCGGAAAAATTAGAGTTTTTATGCATCGCCTTTAATTCCAGTGGATAAATTTATAAGTTTCAATAGTTGCCGTTCACTTAATTTTATGTTTTTCCTTAATTGGGTAAGAATCATTCAATATGCTGAACTCCTATTGTGCCTGGAAGATGAATTTTAGTCCTTATTATTTGCGGAATACTTTTTTAAACAAAATTTTTTTGTGTTTAGATTATGATATGCACAATACAAATATAATGTGTATTTGTACAAATTCAACTGTAATTTTATTCATCAACAGAACTGTCAAACACCCAGCACGCATCGAAGAACTTCGACAGTTCTGTTTGTCATTTATTTACTCAAGGGGAAGTCAATTAATTTATTTTTCTAAACATTGCTACATTTTAAAGACACGCTATTTCAAATTGCTAATTTTTGAAAATACCCTATAAAAAACATAATGGGCCAATTACAAATTGTGGGGCACCGTGGCGTAGTGGTTAGTGTGTGTGCTTACTACGCCGGAGGTCTGGGTTCGAATCCTGCCATCGTCACCTGAAAAAAAAGACTTGTTCTTTTTCACGGCCCCCACCTCCGCGAGGGTCTGACAAGCCCTCCGAGAGTATAATTTGTCTTGAAAAGCTTCTCAAAGTGCCGTTCGGATTCGGCAAAAAATTGTAGGTCCCCTTGTATGTAAAGAAATTAACATACCAGCATACATTGTTGAGAAGTTGGCCCTGGTTCACCTCGAGCCGTTGCGCCACTCTATTAATTACAAATTGACAACAAACATGCCATTACAGAGAGATAACAGACAGCATAACATATTATCATATTCCTGTTTGCTTCTTTTGTAAAAATAAACAAATTACACAATTCTATATGCAAAGAAAATTCTATGAAGTAAGAAGTCTTACTAATAAGCGTTTTTTTCTATTTTTTTTAAACTTTTGTTTTTTAACACTAAAAACGTCACATGTTGAACACTTAAATGACAAATCTTATAAATCTTCCGTCAAGAGCGTGAAAAGTAGTTCCTTAATGATATAAAGTGCGTGAACAGAACTTAAAACTTCACTATTATGATTAACAGCCTTAATCATCGGTTTCATGTTTTTTTAAAGCTTTTAACTCATCTCTGTATAGCACTGATTCTATATTTTGGATGTTAAAAGTCACGCTAATGCCAAACACTAAATAATAAAAGAGACAGCATGAATCCCATGAAGCTCATGAATGAACGAATTCCCATTCGACAGAAGGAACTGTACCTGACGTCATCGGTTTGGGTATGGAGTGTCGCTTTGTATGCGTGCGTAAAAAAAAGTTCACGTGCTCTTTGCTGGCCAATCATATATCATAAATTTGTTTCAAATCAAGGTGTGTTGTGACTAGAACTAGAGTTAATTTTTTCTCATTAAAGAATCTCAAGTTATGTGATTGAATCCAACGCAATCCGGGGGATGAGCTGTCAAATTTTAAACACGCCAGCTCGCAATTTTCATATGATTTTACTTTAACTCTATAAAAGCGCAAAAATTGTTAAAGCCTCTCTTATTTTATTGCAATCCACATTCATAAATTTGCGTTAGGTTTTTATCAACAACTTTGGCAAGCATTAAATGACTGCTCATATCACAGGCACAGTTTCAAGAACGACGTTATCACCCGCAACATGCACAACTATCATTCTCTGCGAACGGATGACCAGTGGGCGTTGTGATTAGCGTTTTCGTTTTGATAAACTTAAGACTCGTTTAGCGCGGTTTGGTATTTGTCACTTCCTTTTATCAAAATACATATGCACAATGTGGATGCAGAAAACTCAAACGGGTCATACCTAACCACCTAACACTGCAAACGTGCGAATGTCAAAAACTCAGACGTCAAAACATGCAAATCAAACTTCATTGACCTCAAAAAGATCATCAACATGCGATTATCATTCGGATAAGCAAATGCACAAGAGTGTAACGCTCGCTTAAGAGGAGTATTTACCAATTTAAATTATCCAATTTGTTTATACTCAACACGTTGACAACTTCCGGTGGCAGGTATAGTGCTTGCACGTCTATCTCACCGCACTGTAGCGCATAATCATCAAAAAAATAAAGTCAAAATTACCATTTGCAGGTCAAACTTCCAATAAACCGATTCAGTTCACCTTGAGTCAGCATCGATGTCTTATAATAGTGTGTCGCACCCATGTGAGTGAGTTTGGGGCTTGTGGGTTTACCTTTAAAACCAAATGACGCTCCAAAGCATAAACGAGCAAAGTCACGGTCGTTCGCAGTCGTCGTCGTCGGTTCCAAAAACGAACACGAGACTTCCTCAAAGATGATTCAGCGCAATTCAAAATGTAAAAAAAGAAAAATCTTTTCTTTCGATATCAATTATTTTTATTATTGCAATTGAATATGACGGTAATTGTGCTCCGTCAAGTTTGCAATAGGCAAAGTAGCAAGCCTAGCGCAACCAGGTGTTAACAAACATGCATCAATCTCGGTCGCACTGCAACAGTTGCACAATTTAAGTGGTCACTCATGCGTTGTTGCAGCAAACAAAAGCAACTGGAACTGGTTACAAATCCTCTAAGATCACACGTTACAGTCAAGGTGTGTTGGTTTGGCTTTTCAGGATTCCCCCCAAAACCAAAATTCGATGCGTGCCTTTAAGTGTTTAAAATGGGACCAATTAGCATGCGCAATCCACGAATGTTACATAAAAGTAATCTCACTTGTCATAATTGCACTCAACTGACATTTTTATTACCCATCCGTCACGGCGGGCAAGGCGTGTAAACAAAATGTGTTAAAATTGTTGTAAGTGACCTTGCAGATGCCCGTTTTCAAGTGCAAAATTTCAGACAAAATTTTGTTGTAGCAACCATGTTTTTATGCTTAAATTACTGACCGATAATGACCTAGTGACCTAGTGGTGACCACACGTCTGGAGAGGCTGTCAAGCAATATGCTGTCAGCCGAAAACACGAAAAACTTTGTCGCGGCAATCAAGATGTTTTTACTTTTGTGCTGCGCCTGTGCGACAGTGTGTTTGTATGTTTTTGACATTTTTAGCTTATTGTAGAATTCCACAATTCAGATTTAAGTAGAATCCGCAGTGGATAATACGTAGTGACGTATAACGACCTTGACTTGACAGAATTCATTTTCGAACAAGAAACTATGCAGGTAGTTTGTGCTCAACCTTAATTGATTTTGACAAATAAAAACATAAGGCATACTGTTAGGAAAAAAAAAACGCTTGAATTCAACTTGACAGAAACCAATTAATAAACATTTTACACGCACCAGTTATTTCCGTTTTTTGTTGCGTTTTAATGTCGTAAATGAATCATTCTACAGATTATGACAGTAGGTACTTGAAATCAAGTAAAATTCTATATAATGTTAAAGGTTCTGACTTTTTTTAAGCCATTTATGAAAATTGACTTAGGTATGCCTTCAGCCCAATGAATCCGTTGAGTACGTCACGTCGAAGTACACAACTGACAACTCAGGGAAATTCACACGTTCTTATGGGAAGCGGCGAACGTCACGCATTTCTTTTATGGGCCGCTTTCCATAAGTGCGGGCATTCAACTTAGCTGTCAGTTATGTACTTCAACATGGATGCAGCGGATTCTTCTGGTGGTTCCACCAGACCAATATGTACGCTTAATTGGACTTGAGTACTCAACACTCAAAAGCTCTCAAAAAGCTCTCAAAAGAGAGTGGCAATGTCATTTTCCAGGAGCAAAAAAAAATCCGTTCCTTACAGCCCAATAGAAATAGCAATTCTGATAGATTTGCCATACGTGAACAGTTTCAGTGTCGTTTTTCGCTTCTCAAACTGTTCAAAAGGTGTTCTTGAAGGGTTGAAAGTGGTTTGTGGAAAGGGTGACTGAGATTTATGAGGGAATTTATTTTCAATTGCTTTCCGAGAGAACTTAAAGTATGGTTAATCGCGTAATTTGTAGACGATTTAATAAGATTTAAATTAATCGGGTCCAGTGTAAACAATTTATTAGGTGGTTAGGATTAAGGTCCAGTGTAAACAAGTGTCACCTTTTCAACTTGTAAAGAATAGAAGGCAATAGATAGCTTTTTTCAACTATATTTCATCTTTGACAGCTCCTATAACGTTAAACTCTTTTTTAAGCCGCTAGGTATCACATTCCGAGTTTTTAAAATATCAATTCCAACAGGCAATAGAGCTTTTCGCCAAAATGTCACTTTTCGTCACTTGAAAACAAATTTGTTCGCGCAGAGGCCCACCCTGCAGCCATTTCATTGTTTTCGAACTAAATGAACGGATTTCGCCAAAGGTTAGAAGGGGAGGTGCTAGCGAGATAGTTACCTACGCGAAAAACTACGCGTTCCTCTGGTGGCAAAATTGGTAATATGTATAGCGCTGCATGTTTGTATGTGTCATGAAATTTTCATTTCTGGCGTTTTCGGTTGGCAATCCGGAAGAACACGATTCGATTTGGGATTGCGAGTGCGCTTCTGATTTTTGATTCTGGATCTGAATTCACAGCCAAAAGCAAGTTTGTCTTCTTTTCAAAAGAGGATCTGTCAAACGAGTGCCGAAGAAAAAAACTGTTTCAGGAGAGTGGACAATGCGGTCCCGGACGTCTCCGGACAACCAATCGAAGAGGGTATCATTTGGGTAGTCTAAAGGCTGACACAGAAAACAATCAGAGCAAAAGAACTGTTCTTCCTTAAAGTGTTTGTCGAACTTTCAGTTTTGACAGTGCGGGGGAGTCGTCAATAGAAAGCAGAAAAATTGCATTTACTAAGCTACTGCTGCATAAAATATTCCAAAAAACATCGAAATTATCAACCCTTAAACTTTCGTTTTTTCTCCTTTTAAATTACTGCAAGAAATTTTGAGAACGATGACATTTTAGCTTAAAAGAATATCCGATTCCTGGGTAAATCAAAACATCTCTAGAGCTGCTTTAATTTACAATTAAAATGCTTATCTCTGGGCAGATTTTTTGGTAGCTCCCATTGAGTTAAATGTGTTTAAACTTAAGTTGTCAAATCAATTTATTTACATATATGGAAAATTATTTCCAAAGTCATGGTGCTTTATGCGAGAAACAGATTAACCACTTCGACATCGACAGCGACATTGACAGCCACCACCGAAAGTTTTGTAAAACAGATTGAAAAAATCGACAGCAACTTTTTGCGTGTATATTTCTTACGAGAGCTGCATTCTGAATTCGGTAGTACTTGCACACCAACATCGATTTTTAGGATTAGGTCTAACGTCGATGTCGACGTCGAAGTTGCTGTGGTTATCTATCTATACGGCAGTATATATACTGAGCATAAAAATTTTGCTGTCAACGTTGATGTTGATGTCGATGTTGCTGATGTATCTGTTTCTAGCTTTATGATTTTTTATGTTATTGAATGTTATTATTCGTTTAACAACTGTTTTTTTAAGCTATTTTGAGCAACAATTGACAGGGGACCCACTGTAGGTTTATCTAAAAAAAAAAAGTTGTAGGGTGCAGCCACCAAATATCAAACTAAACACCCAAATATTAACTACCCTATAAAGCAAATAAATATTTGCATCGATTCAGGTGAACTTCTGATTTTGACACATCGATATTAACCGTTGTTAAATCCTCACGCATTGGTGTCAAAACACATAAAACATTTGGATCAACACAAAGCTCCAAGCGGAATTTCCGGTACCTATAATTTATGGCAGATTCACATCTGTGGTGCATTGCTACAGAGGGTGAATTTTATGGTTTATCTACCACACTCGTCATGCTAACCCACTAACACTTCTTCCATAAGGTCAGCAGTCATCAAAGTTATTCCAAACACTTTGACTATAGATGCAATTATGCCTACTGTCATTCGATTTGGTATATTTTGAATTAACATCCAACAGTTTTTGGCGGCCGTTGCTGATTTCGTATTCAAGGCTTGACGCACCAAATTCAGGCCGTTCGCGAATGCAGCTTAGCCGAGTCGGTATACGAAAATAATCCCTTGGCTGAATGGAGCGACTGAAGGACTCCGGCTCATAAAGCTATTTCACGCACAAAGCCAAAGTCAATACCAAATTTTCGTTTCAATTGCTAATTACCACCAGTGGCGGATTGTGCAAAAGGGGGGCGCCACAATTCAATTAGGGGAATAATTTGGTTGCCAATGACCTGCCTTACAGTGCGCGAGTTTCGATTCACTCCACGTACATAAGTGCTCGTCGGCACAAGGTTCAGTTCGGCTGGTCAATGGATTCTTTGTTCGAAGCAGAACACGCACTCACAGCGAGAAATAAACTAGTCCTGTGATGTTTCTCATTTTTGCAGATAGGTTAACCTTGAATAAGTTGTTGTGTCATGCCAACATTCACTGAACAAACACGAAACTGACTCACGAACACTTCAAGCGCGGTTTCGGTGTCGATTCGCGATTTATCTTAAAATTTCACACAAAACAAAACTGCGTCGACCAACTGGGGGAATTAAATTCAAATTGACATTAGCAACTCCGGCTTGCGAGATGGCCAGTATGGTATGTACCTAATGGCTGCCAATTCCATCCGTACACGCACATGCTATGGCCAGCAGCAGTGACACTACGTTCAAGCGCATTGCGCAATTATTGTTTACTTACTTAGACGAACTCGCTACAATTGCAAAACAGCGTACTCTACACTCGGCACTCTACACGTAAGAAAAAAATAAATGCAAAAGGAAAAGCACGGAACTAATGCAAGAATTTGACAATAATGGCGATAGGCGAGTGCAATATACCGCTAGAGCGAACTGTTCGCTGAAAGAGCACTTAAGTAACTGGCTTTCGGTTCTGCTAGGGGGTCTCATTTCTATTCTGCAGCTGGAATATGGAAATTTTGGCCAGACTGAGCAAACTAGTCGAAAGCTCCGTATCTACAGTCTTCTACATCGACATTTTGCAGGGCCGGCCGCGGCCGGTTGCGCATGTAAGAGTGGGCTTGCGCGCCGAGCTTTCACACAGACGGGCTTAGCGCTTAGCATGCAAGTTCAATCGGCTGGCGAGGCGACTCTCGGATATTATGAACGAGTAGTACCAAGTTCACTTGTTTGTTGGCCAAAAAAAATAAATTGACGATTCAGCAGCTTGATTTCGGCTAACAGGTGGATTACGCTGATTATGCGCAGCTTGGAGCGAGTCTTGGCCTCAGCGCCCGAGGTGGTGTCACTTCCATTCGCAATATTGATTGGCGGTGTCTATGGACGTGTTATGGAAATTTGAAGCTATTCTCATGAGAAAAGTTTTTTTTTCTAAATTTAGGTTCTCAAGCAAATGTCATCGAGTAGTCAGATACACCTCTACTTGACAAGGGCAGCAGAATTTGGATTTCGATGAATTGACGACTAATTAGCATGTTGGTCGTGGTGTTATGTCATTGGTGTACGGAAGGTACCTATATCTTTATTCTTTTTTGTATTTTGTGCAAGCAATAGCGGTGCATCGTAATTTGAGCTACTGGGTGACACAAATCTGACAGGGGCTGTGTTCAATTAGGAGTTTCGTGTGCGGGTTGGTATGTGAGCCAAGATTATTGCCTTGTCATTGGGAAAGGGAAAGCTCAATTTGTACACTTAGCAGTTAATGGGTGATTGGTGAAGCCAATTACATGCTTGAAACAGTGGCAAACGATCACCTGAGACTAAGATTCAACACGATAAGGCGTGGCTTACATGCGATGCACGCCTCAAGGTGGTAAGCACCAATTGGCAATAAAAATATGCCTAATGTTTGTCGTATTTGACGCAGAAAAGCTTACTTTAAATTTTTTGCCTAGTTTTAAGTAGGTAAAAGCATTGAAAAATAAGAAAACGTCGAGACTAAATGTCGTTTTGGCTAACCGGTTGGGTTTCATTCAGTATGAACTACATTCAAAGCATGTTTAAGTTAGTTAATGGCTAAGCATGAACTTTTTTAAGGTTTGAGATTAAATAATCTGGTTGGCTGCAACCCATGTTTTTCTTGAAGCCTTTTAACCGGATAAGGCCTCAAACATTGGTTTAAGCGCTTTACAGCGCTGAATATTTTTTATCGTAAAGGTTCCTTTAGATTAATCTCATTGCTGGGTTTAGTAATATGCTCGCATCGTGCTTGAAATAAGTCGCAGCAAGAATGGCGCCCAACGTGGGGCACGAGAACAAATTTCCTTTGAAAAATGATTAGGACTATTCTTTTCACGTCATTTGGTTTGTATATCATATTATAGAAATATCTATTTTAAGTAGGAGTTTAAAGAAAGGAAAGACTCTTAAGCCTTCATTCCAATGAATCCGTTGCATCCGTCACGTCGAAGTAACCAACTGACAACTTAGGGAAATACACATGTTCTTATGGGAAGTGACGTCCGTTACGCACTTCTTCTATGGGCCGCTTGCCATAAAAACGTGTGTATTTAACTTTGCTGTGTACTTCGACGTGGTGGGCTCAACGAATTTATTGGGCTGAAGTCTTCACAAGTCGCAGCACTCAGATATTTTTCTACAAGGGCTGTCTTAGGACAGGGACAACGTACTACTCATTGCCGTCCGACAAGAAGCACAAGAATTTAAATAGTAGACAACACACAGTTGCGGCTACGACAAATAATCGCTCGACTCGATTTACGACAACAATTTTATCAAGTCGCAAGACAAAACCTTAATTTTTTTTTAATTAAAGATAAAGATGACGGCATTTACCACAATTCACAGAAATCGTACGGCAAACGATTGATTGTCTTCTGAGTTTACCACAAAAACCTGGAAAATCAAATTTTTGATCAAAACGGACAGGAACCTCACGGAAAATGATTCTTCGTGTGTTCAGTACGCTTGCGGCAGTAAATCGCGCAGTTTTTAATCGCATGTTTTTTTTCGCCGTGTGTTTTAGGCTTTAACTGTAGATATGTAAGGGTCTCATGGTGAGAACGACTTTCCATATTGCTTTTGTTAAAACTTCAGATCTGTGGATTAAGACCTAGCAAGGGCTTTATGCTATCTTAGGCTTTGGACATCTTACACCTAAAAAAAAAACGAAAAGAACCTCTTGTTAAAAGCTAAACGAGACACTTTTTTAGACCCATCCGAATTCGTATTGCATCACTGAAATTTCAAACAGCTACCGTCTGGATTCCCTTAGACACTTATATAAGGTACCTCGCCGCTGCAGTATATCTATGTTTGAGAGTGAAAGGTTAAGTAGGCCAATATAGCCCAACCTCCAAAAACGGCTTCCATCCTTCTTCGAGAGCCCTTTGCGACTGTGTCGAACGCATTCCCCCTGGCTATGGGTTGGGTATTCTGTGAAATGTGTTGCTCTGGGTGCAGTCTGGGAAATGGGCTGTCGTAAGCACATCCATCAGCGTTTTCTCGTGTGATGTGGTCCAATCGCCATCGATCTTCCTGAGTGGGGATTTCGGTATAGACGCTTTGGAGAACGCTTTCCTCAGACGAGACGCTTCGGCTGTAGTTTCGATTGATTCACAGAAATTCTTCTATGAATTGTCGAATCAAATAAATTTTGTAAGGAATTTTACGGTATTCTTGAAGGTCACCTATTCGATGAGCCCCTCTTTTGCAAGGTTTCATCTATATACTGGGACCTTCATCTTTCGAGGGCATTAGAATCAGTTGAGAGGGATCATACAAAACTACCGGATCAAAGAATAGAAAGCTTACCATTTCCTTTCCTAATATACAAAGTTGTTCAAAGAAAAATTTCGCAAGTTTAGAAACTTTATCGATCCCAACCTTTTTAATGGCTTCTTTTTTACATATGCAGTGACTCTTCACTACGACTGAGATGAGATCAAAATTTACTAAATTTGTTTTACTAAAACTTCTTTCGCGCATTATTAATGCGAATAAATCATTGTTGTCTTTGCGCCTAAGTTCTTACAATTATTTTTGGTTGTTTTTACGTTGTTTTTACAACCTTTACGTACCTATTAACCTAACAGTCATTCGTACCAAAAGTAATATGAAGAATCAATATCAGCTCATTCCGACATAAGCCTTGGATGTGTTTGTTGCATCTATGATTTCATTTAGCGTAACGCGATGTTTGCGTGTCAGCAGAGACGTGACGAATTAAACAGCTCAACCCTTCGAAAAACTTTGAATAAATAAAATAATGAATAAATATTTAAACAATTTAAACAGAAAACGATTGAGTTAAAAACTCGAGAACTCTAGTTAAGCTACATAGGTATGGTGACTTAGGTACTGGTGGCGTACCTAAGTCTGCGATTTACTTTTTCATTGACATGAATAAAACTGACTTAGCAAAAATATGAGCTCTGTTAAGCTGACACCATTGCCATTCAACTTTGAGCTTGAGAATAACATTGAAAACATGAGAAAGAGCATTTAAGGCACTAAGTGTGAAAGTATCAGGGGAGAGAGGAGAGCCACTGGCGAACTTTGGTTTACAACTGCTGGGGACTATAATGATGAGAAAACTACATCAGTGTGGAGGCGTGAAGCCCATTTCTATAACTTCGAGAGTGGAATTGGCTAAGGTGATTGGTGATTTAGATATTTCGTGACAGTCAATGCGATCAAACAAAATAATTCGTATGCGTTATGTGATCTTGAGAAAATGGTTGCAAAATTAAGGCGTGTTCTGTAAGAGATAATCTTTTTTGTCCTTGCGTACAGTATACAGACATTCTTCCTAAGCATATGCAATAAACACAATGAATCAGAAAATTTGAAGCAGCTGATTTTGGCAGTCGTGGTTGGTCTTGAGCAGCTGTCAGAAGAAAATTGACCACAAGACAAACTTTTGTGGTTTGCGATTTCACTTGCCACAAATCGCCAAAACTGATGCCACACTCAATTTCTAACGGGAGAAATTCGACGCCTTTCAGTTTGCACGAAATTGGTTTCAACTTAACTGATAAGTACCTTTTTTCATAGAATTTCTTAATATGGCCCAGAGACAACTCTTTAAAAGTTAAAAATTTCTCTCATCATCCTTGTCTTGGAGTCGTCCAAATGATGTTAATGGATTTTTCAAAAAAAAAACTTTGATCGGGGTTCCCTCAATTTGTTGTTGCTACTGTTTTGGTGTGGAGCTAGTTGTGGATACTTGATACATTAACCAACCTAGGCATCATCTGTCAGGCATATACTGATGATATAGTACTAATTGCTTGGGGAAAGTTTGAAGGAACACTCTGTAAAATTATTCAAACAGCACTTAAGGTAGTCTAAGAATGGTGCAAGACAGCTGGACTCAATCTAAACTCGGCCTGAACCATTCTGCGGGATAGGGGAACACTTAGAAACTGCAAGGTAACCACAACCAGTAGAGATTCAGCTGGTATTCTTCGCTCTTAGTAAAAATAGCCTACGTATTGTTATGTAGCGACAAGAAATAAAACAACATGCAGGAGTCGCTGGATGCACCCATCGATTCACTCTACGAACACGCCCACTCGATTTACTGAACCCAACTGTCATTCCAGTCATTTGATAGCAGACTGCCGTTTGAAGTTCGAATTCAATATCGAACTTCCCCTCCATGGAATTAAATGGAAAGGTACCAATGGAAAATAACCAGCGTCGAATCGTCGAGAACATGGTGAATTTGTATAAATACATGGATGACAGGCTCGGACGGGACAGTTATATTTTAAACTTGCGAAAATCGGTAGTAAAGTAAAAAGTGATCGAATCGAAATAAAGTGTTGAGTTCTAAATAGCGAAGTTGAATTTGAATTGAAGTTGAAGTGTGATTTGAATTAAAATAACTTTTGTTTAATAAATAAAGTGTTTCATTGTGTGATTGTAGAAGTGAAATTGAGTTTTATTCGACGAACCCCAGGCCGAAAACATTACAGTATGTATCCTTAAAGATTTCCGGTGTTTCCACCGGCCATAAAAACACGATTAAGCGGGCAACTATTAAAAAAATCCCAAAGTATCTTCACCGGACAAATATTAAGGTTTATTTGACACGATCACGCTTGTGTTGTCATTTAGAATTTCGTTATAAAAATCCCAGTAGAAAACATGTTTGTAGCATATCCGTCATACGTTGACAGTTTCAGCTTCTTTTTTCAATGCTCAAACTGTTAAAAGGTATGTGTAAAGGATTCAAAGTTTCATAAAGTATGAAAAGAGTGAAAGAGATTCATGAGGAGATTTATTATGTATTAGTCGAGATTTAAGGGAAATAAGCTGAGGATCTATGTTGATCGCGGAATAATCAACGGATTATTATTATGTCCGGTGGCGACACAGTTTAATGTAAGTGGTATTCTAGTGTCGAATTATGTGTGCGAAAAAGAAGTCCGATTAGTTTGTCGAGCATCTCTAAAAAAGCGGAAAGCCTTCAAAAGCTTTTTTTGTGACTTCTTTGACTACTTTTAGAAGTCAGTAGGCCCAAGTGAAGTGTTGTTAAGTTTAAAAGTTATAGCCTTTCAAAGTGTCAATTTGTCCGTACAATGTCTGCCTTTTCTGTGAAATTAATTTGTTTTTGGATGCGCGACTTCGTCGTTCTACTACTGAAGGCGCCAGTTGTCTGGTATGGCCTCTTAAAGTTGCACTGTTTTTGAACTTTTGTTTGCCTAACTTCTAAACTAATCGTGGACGACGTTTTTAATAACATATTCGCAATCAAGACACCAAAATCCATGGGTATACATTCCACAAATTCTACTTGGACCTACGGTAAGCTTATGCCAAGCTGGAATCCTGGAATAGCACCTAGGCCTAGGAACATCTTTAACAATTTGAATTCGAGCAGAACAAGGACATCCTGCAGCTATAAATGTCACAAAAATGTCGAAATAACTCCGGTATCCCGGTTATCTATATCCGGTATCCGGTATCTTAGGTTTCAAACAACGTATTCTTATGCCATGTCTCCACCGAGCTCTAATGCGAAATTAATATAAATCTTTATTGAATCCTCTACAGATCACGAGATTTACCACAAAAACGTAAATCCTTCCGGCAAAGCGATTAAAAATAAATCCCCCCATTAATCCCATTCACCCTATTCACAAACCTATTTTCTGCACCTTTGTAACAGTTTGAGAATAAAAAAAAGGAAACTGAAACTGTCCCTGTGCGACAGATCTGTCACAAGTACGTTTTCTATTGTGATTTTTTCAGAGAAAATCGTTGTTGGCTCCTGGAAAATGACATCGCCACTGTTTTTTGAGAGCCAAAATGACAAAAACAGAGTTTTCGTGTCAAATTAATCCTATGTTGTTCCGATGGAGCCACTTTGGGATGGAGCCACTTTGGGATTTATTTTTAATCATCTCAAGAGTGGCTGCAAAACTTAATCATCAATTTGTCTTGCATCAGCCTAACTGTATGAAACAGTTCAGCTTTTCTTAATCGAATAAAATAATAACTGCATACTTTTAGGCATATAAACCGAATGCATGAATTCGAATTGGAATAATTTTCCTCCACCACGAAACGCTGCATCAACGTACAAAAACGTCAGCTGACTTCGAGTGTAGTGTACAGCGACTATCTCTACGTCCAGAACCAAAAAGTCTTTGTTCGAGGCACGTATCAACTGCGAGTCAGTAAATAAGTTGCGTCGTCAATTCGTCATTCGTATAATTGTGAATCATCGCGATGTTTTGAACTTTGATCGACATCGAAGTTGTACACTACCACTGGGTACTGGAACACGGCCTTTGATCTACAGTTGGCATAAGGCATGAAATGATAAAAAAAAAACACTTTTTCTCTTTCAAACAGACTTTGATCGTTAGGGCCCACAGCACCTACGCGTGGTTGAGGTAACATTAGGCACCCCGCACCCATGGTGATCGCTCTGCAACATCCCTTGGTGATCATGAATTTTCCAATCCAAATAGCCTTTTAACGAAAATCGAAATGGAAAACCCCAATATGGCCTTGAACAAATTTACATTTCCTTTAATTTACCCAATGCACACATACTCGTATTTGTTTCAAAACAATAAAATTATCGTTCGGAGAACTTATCAATACATTTTTCAAGTCAAAAATACCGATAAGCCTCGACTTTGGCCAGCATGTACTTGAGTATACTTATGGTTATCGCCTTCCGACTATGTATCTAAATGCAGCATTTATTAAACAACACAGCATTCCGACATAAACATTAGGTTTATCAATTTATAAATTTGATCGACATGCAACAACACTCTTGATAATACGGCTTGATGTATGGTTGGTTCATTTCTAGCGATCGTTCACGATCCGTGTGTATGAGTCTTGGGAACTGATAAGGATAAGATTTATACACTCTTATATGCGCTCCTTTAGAACGATCGGATGTACATGCACTAAATCTAGTTATCAATAATTTTTTAGATCATGTCCTACACTTGGTGGTAGTACTCATTTTAAAATGTTTATAAATGAATGAGTTGAATGTGAATTGAATACTTCCTTAGGAACTTATTGGACGTGAAAAAATTGGAGTATAGTTGAGTTGAAAGCCAGAGAATGAATTGTTGAATCCATTCCACTAAGGGCCGGTTTTTCAGTGCGAGATCATCCGAGTTTCATGTTGGAGATCATCCGAGTTTCATGTGTACTTAGATCGGGGGTTTTATCTCGGATTTACGCACCAAATTTGGTTAGTTACTCTTTGGTTACTATTTGGTTAGAACCTCTTTGAACGTTTTTTCTGTGGGGAATTGCAGTAGCTTCTTGCTTTGCGTGTTTCTGTGAAAAATGACATCTGAAAATTACCCTTTCTTCTTTTCCTGTGTTTTTCTATGTGAAGTGAGAGCTTTGAGAGTCAATAATTTCAATACCAACTTTCTATTTGAAATTACCAGTCATTCGCGTTCTTCTTTGAAAAGTGTCATTTGAGAGCCCAAAAAAAGCTTGAGCTTTTTTTCTGTTTTTCTATGAGAAATTACAGTTCATTATTCAAATTTTTTAAATATTCTAGAGATTTATACTCTACAATCGTCAAGACTTTATAAAAGACTTTAAAAAACTCCTATAAAACCCTTGAACACAGTTCTTGTGAAAAGATAGGTATAAACAAACGAATCTTAAACTGACAAGTATGACAGATCTGTCACGTGTTCCATTGAAACTTGTACAACGAAATTGTTTTTTCCATCCTGAGAGTTGTCATTGTTACTTGCTTTTGAAAGCCAATAACAGTAAAAGGTTGCTCGTGTCAAATAAATCGAATTTTGCCTGATGGAGAAATTAGGGAGTCGGGATTAATTTTTAATCGTCTCCTCCTAAGCGCAGTTTTATGACCATTGGGGTCATAGTATAAAAGCTGCACTGTATAGCGATGGTCTATCTTAAACTCGTATTACAAAACTAATGTCTTCAGCCCAACCAATCCGTTGCATATTTACGTCGAAGTACACAACTGACAACTCAGTGAAATACATACGTTCTTTTGGGAAGCAACGTACGTCACGAAGGGCCGCTTCCCATAAGAACGTGTATATTAAACTCAGTTGTCAGTTGTGTACTTCAGCGTGACGGACGCAACGGATTCATTGGGCTGAAGGCTTATGGCGTATTCTTTAAGACACCGAATAATGAAACTGGTGCGGCATACAGAAAAAAATGTTTGTTTCTCGTACACCTGAACGGAATCGTGCGCATGTAAAAGTTCATTTAAACTCGGTGGAGGCTAAGTGTACCTTAAATTTTTTACGTGACGTTTGACTCCGGTTCGAAATGGAATTGTCGCAAACACCAAGTATTACCTTATAGCTCGGTGTGGCAATTGGGTGTTTAAAAGAATACGCTATTAGGCTCTATAAGAGCTATAGTCTTACATCATGTTTCCACTGGATACTAATCTGCGATTAATATAAATCTTCATTAAATCCTCTACGAATTATCCGATTAACTATACAAACTTAAATCCTCTCGGCAAGCGATTAAAAATATGTAAATCTCCACATAAATCTCATTTACCCTTTTCACGAACCATTTTCAACACTTTTCGAACACCTTTTTAACAGTTTGAGAATCGATAAAGGACACTGAAACTGTTCACGTATGACAGAACGACGATTTCTATAGGGATGTTTACAAGGAAAATCTTATTTCACTCCTAAAAAATGACATCCATCGCTCCTCTCTTTTGAGAGCCAAAATGACAGAAAAAGAGTGTACATGTCCAATGAATCCTCTGGTAAAACCACTTTGGAGTTTTTTATTAATCGTCTCCCGCATAGTATTAAAACGAGCTTAAATCATGTCATAAGAGTGCCACTCTTTTAAGGGGGCATTTTCTCTCATAACCAGCTTTAGTGTACTATAATGCAAGAAAAAACTATTTAGAAAAATAATAATATATTTATTATAATTATAAAAATATTAATAAATTGTATAATAGATTTTCATAAAAAAAATATATCATGTTTATCATCTAATAAAGTTATAAGAAAACTCTTTTTACAGCTCTGCTACATCTATCTCCCTCTCTTTTTTGCGAAGCTAGCAATGAGAGTACAGAACACTTAAAAAGATTCATCGAGGTCTCAGCCTTATTTGAGTTGTTTTTTACCATTTACTCTCATAAGGCTCTTATAGCACTCTTGTAACAGCAACAGCACTGAAACACTGCTCCTTAGTTCAACCCCAAATTCACATGCGGTGGGGCCCTGCTTCTTCGCCTTCTGTTGTTGGTTACCAAACTAACCAAACTAAAAAAGATCTAGTTTGTCTGACCAACTTCAACTCGCTTG
This sequence comes from Neoascia interrupta, assembly GCA_947623515.1. Classification (NCBI taxonomy): domain Eukaryota; kingdom Metazoa; phylum Arthropoda; class Insecta; order Diptera; family Syrphidae; genus Neoascia; species Neoascia interrupta. The sequence goes on from OX392462.1 coordinate 223,635,104, forward strand.
TACATCTCCCAACGTCCAAATAGCGGTCATTATACGCTGCCGCGATAACCCACTCACACTTATATGTGCAACGTCCAGTAAACCTAGAAACTATCCGAACTAAAAGTGTTTGACAAAGTTCAAACCTAAAAATACTAGCTCCCTCAGATGCCAGCATACCACTGTGTCTTAATCTTTTATTGTATATGTTCCGTACATACGATGTCTGGAACACTAAAAAACTGTATATTTTCTTCAAACAATACGAGCGCCGAACGCGCGATAACCGAAAAGAGTCACACATCGATCGCGCTGTTCGTCACCAAACCTTATAATCACTCGAGTTTAAAGTCGCTTCTTCAACAGTCGATTCGAGAGCTGCGTTGTGAAAAGTCCGGTATTCATTCTCTTGCCAATTAAAGGGAATTTTCGTCCAAAGACAAATAAATGTAAGTGCAACCATTAAACGCACGCATCTTGAATCGAGTTGAAATTGCGGTGATTTTGTAAAATTACGCAAATTTAAAAACACCCCCATAAAAGGACCCAAGCTTCGCACAGTGTGTTAACAGTTTTTGTGTGCTTCTAGCATGGAGAACAGCAACGAGGCGTTCAACATCCGCATCGGATACACAAATCCAGCAAGTTTGGAAGTGGCCAAGAACGAGCTACGTGAAACCCCCGAGGTTAAGGAGGCAGCTATCAAGGAACTGAGGGAGCTTTTGCATGCCAATAACGACATTAACTTCAAGGACGACGATGAATTTCTGGTAATCTTCCTCAGAGCCTGCCACTTCTATCCACAAAGTGCGCTTGATAAGGTAAGATCATCGCGGGGGTTCAAGTATTTTTAGATCGAGATAGGTGATCGTGATTACACTGCTCTGTGGCCACCTAGGCGGCCTTTTAGATGGCAATGCCCGAACAAAGACGAAAAGAGTGCGCTGATAAGGGGAATTTTGTATGTGTCACACAACAGCGACGTTACTACAAGTTTAAAATTGCAACACGTAACACAACCCAAGATTGCGTACCGCGATGTAATCCAACGCGCTGACCTTTGGCCACACTTTATGGTTAATTTAGGTGAAATTCGGTCGAGTGTCGAGATAAGCCCAAACTTGTCATACGAATTTTATAGATTTAGATAATTGTTTTATGACTCCTATAGCAGGTGGCCCTTTTGTACCCAAATAAACCCGCTATCTAATCTCGATTCACAGATGAAAACGGTTGCCACCTTCCGCAAGGAGTACTCCAACCTCGTCCATGGGCTCCTTATGGAGCAGCTCAAGGAGAAATTCATCCAGGGCAACATTGTAAACGTCCTGAAGAATTGTGATCAACTGGGGCGCCGAGTGCTCATTGTGCACTGCGGTGGCGTATGGGACCCAAGCTACATTTCGTCCGATGAAATGTTCCAGATGCTCTACTCCATACATTTGGCAGCTCAGCTTGAACCAGAAACACAGATTCGCGGTGTTGTGTGCATCATGGATTTTGAGTCGTTGGCAATGAAGCAGATCAAATCGATGTCGCCTAGTTTCGCGAAACGCTTGCTGACCTTTATTCAGGACGCCATGCCACTGCGTATGAAGGAGGTGCACTTTGTGAAGCAGCCATTCATTTTCAAGATGGTTTGGTCACTCTTCAAGCCATTCGTCAGGGAGAAACTGAACAAGAGGGTATGTTTTTAAGAGTCCTAATAAGGTGAATTCTTGGTCTAATTTCACTTTTCAGATGCACTTCCATGGCAACGATATGAAATCTCTTCAAAAATTCCTTGATCCAGAAATTCTGCCTGAGAACTACGGCGGCAAACAGCCTAAAATTGACTACGGTGGCAAGGAGTGGTATCCAGCTGTCGAGAAACACGAAGACTTCATCCGAGAATGGGGTGAACTGGGACCAGCCAAGTGGTGAAGAGTTATTTTGGCTGTAAAACTTTGATCTAGTTTACGTACTCTTCTTTACTCGAAAAGAAAAAAAAAGAAGTCATTTATTTTCATTCCAAAAATTTGTACGTGAAGAGTTTTTCTTAGTTTTGAACTTGGTTGTTTGATCATGACTGCCTGAAGCGATCAATTTGTTAATTTTTTATGTATATCTTTTACGTTAAGCGTTGACATATTATAGAATTAAAAAAAAAATATTTACTTTATAGACTAAGAAAAAATATATTTTATTTCTACCATGCCAGCAATGTTTGTGTTTATATTTTTTTATTTTATTCTTTCCGGAAAGGCTATCCTATTACACTAAAAGTGCCAATTCAGTAGGTACCTGTGCCTGGGCCTTAGACTTGCATATTCGATTTGTGTATACCCCTACCATTGCAAGGAGGAAAAAGATTAATTCCTGTTTCTGATTTCTTCTCGTTGGGCGCCAGATAATTGAATGGCTAGATTGAATTAATTTTCCTTTAATGAGTTAAAAGAATATTTATTGGAAATAAAATAATAAATTCAGCCTAACAATAGATGCCTTTTCCTCTGTGCGGAGTTAGAATTGGGCCAGACTTTTGTTGACGCAATTTTCATTCCCAGAACATTAAAGGATTCGGATTTAGGCTTCTTAAAGCTTTAAGAACTGCCAAGCTGTCGAAATAATAAAATTGTTAGCATTGGTGAGATTTATGCTCTGGGCTGGGCTGTTTCGTTGGTCGCATAAGGCTTGGCTCTGTCTGAGGCCATATTGGTCTGTGGGCATTTAACGCACCCAGGTTAGCCAAAGGTCCATATAAAATGTTTTTGGCTTTTTATGTGCATATTTATGAAGAGAGAACAAGTAGACTAAGCACCCGAGATGGAAGTGGGGTTACGGTGCAGATGGTAGCACCTCGGACCGACGATCGTAAGATCCTGGGTTCAATCTCAGATCCAACCAACTATTTTTTTATTTTTCTCAGTCTATACATGAAATGATTATGGAGTTTTGGCCCATCGATTGAGGCATTATGTCTCACAAGGTAACGCCTTATTTCATGTTCAATAACCCAACCTTACACCTAACCCAAATCTTAACAAAGAGCCAAAGCAGAGGGTTCCGAGTGGGGCAATATGACTTCACATACACCTACAAAAGAATTGCATACATTCAACCTCGCCAGCCATTTAAAATCTAATAGTATGCCCAAGAGACGTATGCAAAGTTTGAGTATGAAGGTAATGATTTATTTATTTTATATATAAGAAATGCATCAACGGTTAGTATCACTCAAGCTCATGATGCAAGCTGAGGTGTGGAATTTCGTGGGTGCATAATATTCTCGCCCTTCTGTTGGGCGAGAATGGGAGCTACAGCTTTCAAAATCAAATTCAATGGGAGCTACAGCTACCACAACGTTGTTTCGACAATCCGTCGTTATGTTATCTGCGTAAGAAAGTTTTGAGAAAGCGGAAAAATTCAACACGATGAAACTTTGCGTGCGTTTTGACGTTTCTGTGAACCGTGAATTCTTGGCTTTCGCGGTGATTTGTATTCTTGTTGATTTGTTGGCATTCTCTATGATTTTAATCGTTTTTCGAATGGTATATTTTCAACGGGGTTGTTAAGCAACGGGAACGTAACGGGACAAAGCAAACGACAACACAGCTTTGTGACATAGCCTTAATTTGTGTGACAGATCTGTCATACGTGGACAGTTTTATAGCTTTCATTGAATCTCGTTAGAATTGCTCTCAAAATCGAGAACTGCTCCTTTCAATAGAACATGCTTCCCCGTTTGGCGACAGGTAAAATCACACACATGCGCTGGCAGTCAAGTAGCACGTCCGCACATAAAATAGAAACAAATAAAATTGCTTCGATTTGGCGTTTGACAGAAGAGATGTTTGCATGTGGTAGTGAGCATTGATCAGGTATAATGAGATAGTTATCTTCGCTGGTGTGCCTCTTTTTGCCCCCAAGCTCGATTTTCGGCTCTCTAGGGAAAATGCTGCCAGCTATCATGATTGTGTTAGTGGGTTGCAATGCTACTTTATGGGGTGCAAAAAAAAAATTCACTAACACAGTCAACCAAGCTGGGAGCAAGATTTGCGCGCGGTGGAGACATGGTGTTACCATACAAATTTAAACCCTCTCGGCAAGTAGTTAAAAATTGTACAATATTTCCACCAGGCACTAATCCGCGGTTAACATAAATACTCAGGAAATCTCCCTTAAAACTCGAATTTGTATCCTCTCGAAATTTATGAGGGGATTTATTTTAAATCGCTTGTCGAGAGGAATACGTTACTGGATTTAGAACCAGAAATCCAGGGCAGCTTTTCCATTAGCAGCTTAACAGGCATTATTCACAGAGAGTGGAAGCGGTGAGGGAGAGAGAAGAAACTGTACAAGAACAGAACCCACCTCGAGTAGACCATGAACAAGAACCGCCACGGCACCCAGTTTTGACGATGTGAGCTGAACTATAAAAAGGGTTAAGACAACAGAGCCGCTGGGTCTAATGGCCTACCTTTGAGCTCTTAATATATAAAGGCAATTCGGTACATGGTGGGGTACATGTTTCAAATTATTAATCAATTGGGGATGACAGAAGGTTGCCATCCATATTCAAGAAAGACGGTTCTGCGTCTTGCAAGTACTAGAGACCGTTGACATAGCCACTGCTACCAAACAGCGCGAGTTTCTACGTTCTTAAATGGGGCCATCATAGGACTATAATGAAGTTGGGTACTAGTAGTCCATATATGTTTTGTCAATGATTCAGACATGATCCCTGCTAAGTGTCGCGTATAAAATCCTATCTTAATCCTAGAATAATCTTATAGAATTAATCGCAGTTTTAAGGCCGGGGGAAACATAGTATAAATCAGGTCATAAATCTCATTCTCTTATTGCACTTATCTTTTTATGGCACTTTTAGCCCTTCTTAAACACATTTCAATCTTTCAACAGTTTGCTACTTGCAAAAGGACACGAAACTGTCCCTGTATGACAGATCTGTAACAAATACGATTTCCATTTTGATTTTTACAACGGATTAAAACGAGCTATTTTTTTTGCTCCTGGGAAATGGCATCGCTACTTTTTTTGAGGGCCAAAATGACAGAAAAAGTCTGCTCGTATCATGATACTTTATTTTATGATACGAATGAGATTTATTAGGAGTATTATGTTTAACGTTTGGCTGAGACGATTTGAATTTGAACGGTTATACTATGTTTCCACCAGTAATGATACGTATGATGATGATGAATGATGCGGATTAGAGGGAAACGGATAATAATTAATCCCAAAGTAGTTCTATCAGAGAAATAAAGAATTAATTTAACATGCGCACTCTTTTTCTGTCATTTAGGCTCTCAAAACAAAGCGCCGATTTCATTTTTTAGGAGTAAAAAAAGAATTTCGCTGTAAACATCCTAATACAAATCGTAATTATGACAACTCTGTCATACGTGGACAAGTTCAGTGTCCTTTTTCGGATCTCAAACTGTTAAAAAGGTGCTCAAAAAGGGTTGAAAGTGGTTCGTGAAAAAGGTCAATGAGATTATGAGGGGATTTATTTTTAATTGGCTGATAGGATTTAAAATTGTATGGTTAATCGCGTAATTTAAAGACGATTTTATTAAGATATATATGAATTGCGGATTAATTTCCGGTGGAAATATGGTATAGATGTCGAGTTTTGAGAGAGAATAGTTGGGGACTTATGTTAATCGCGGATAAGTGTCCGGTGGAGGCAAAGTATGATCTCGATATTTAAGGGGATTAGTTGAGGAGTTATTTTGATCGCGGATTTGTTTCCGATGGAGACATAGCTGAGTAGCTTTGAAAGAAATAGATTTTTTGCGTCCATTCCAGGTGAATTCAATTTCTCCAACTTTACTTCGTTTCTCATATTGGCCTCTTGAAATTATATGGACATTATGATGTCATAATTCCATTAAGTCTATCATGCTTCCTTTGGGATGCGATTTAAGGAAATTGACTTGGACATTGTTTTTTTGTGGAAAAGGGTGGTTAGAAAAACTTAATGAAGACATGGTGTTGAGCTCAGCTTATAGGCGATCGATCATACTGATCTGTTGGTCTCGCTTTTCTAAAAAAAAAACAATTTTTAACAATCCAGTTCGTAATAAATATCAATTTATTTATTAATTTTTCTATTTTTCATTACATTTCCTGTAAGGGGGGTTTAGACTTTTTCTAAACAAAATATTTCTACGCCTTGATCTTTGTTTCATTGTTTCATGATTTTTACCCTTAGCAATTCGTTTAAAATGCAAATAACTACCGAGTTGTATAAATTTTTTAAATTAAATAATAACAGAAGGTATAATTTTCAAGTTAATCAGTTCGCCAATCGCAAATAATAATTCAATGGGGGAGATTTTATGTACTATTCAACAGAATAACTTAACAACGTGTTGGATGCGCTCCTCTCTGGGCAGGGAAATCGCTCGATCGACAGTTTACATAATCATTGTTGCAGGGTCTTCCATGTAGCTTGAGAAATATTGCAGCCATCTGGCACCAACAGCACCGTCAACGGTCCTATGATCGGCGCTGAGTGTGACTGTCAGAACGTTTATCTCCCTAAAACTGAAAGGGAAAGGATAGTTATTTTCTTACTAATAGAAGAAGTAAATTACTTACCCTTTGGGATCCGATTCGTCCTTGACGAGTTTCTTTGTCGTCGATCCTACTGCGAGAATGCACGATTGTGGTGGATTTATTACGGCACAGAATTGATTCACACCTAAAATTTAATGTTTTTCCTTATAACAAACACTTTTTCTATATTCAACTGGAAGCTTACCAAACATTCCCAAGTTGGAGACGCTTACGGTGCCTCCTTGGAATTCATGTGGCTGCAGTTTGTTGCTGCGCGCTTTTTCAGCCAGAGCCTTAATGTCTTTGGAAATGTCAGCTACACCCTTTCTGTCGGCGTTGAAGACAATTGGAGTTATCAGACCACGTTCCGTTGACACAGCCACAGACACGTCTACGTTGTCGAACCTATAAACACCCGGATTCTAAGTAAGAAGCCACATTTGATAGAAGGAAAAACCTACTGTCTAATGACGGTGTCCATCCAGTAAGAGTTAGCCTCTGGCACTTTGCGGCAGGCCATGGCGGTGGCTTTAATGATGAAATCATTCACAGAGACCTTGATTTTCTCCTTTTCGAGTTTTTTGTTTTGTTTCTCGCGGAATTTAAGGAGCTACCACAAGGCAAGTAGTTAGTTCATCAGATTTTGTGCAGAGCAGTAGCTAACTCACCTTGTCCACATTGCACTCTACGGTTAAGTAGTAGTGCGGGATCTGTTGTTTGGACTCCTTCAATCGCTTAGCAATAACGCCTCGGATATTCGACACTGGGATGTCCGTGTAGGGGCCTTGGGCTCCTGTTGCACGTGCACCTGCAGCTGCTGGTGCGCCAGCCTTCATTCCTGCAAGATCAGCGGACTTTATAGACCCAAATATTCCACTACCCTTTCCTACACGTAAACACAAAGCAAGCACACATGTGAATCGCATTATTTTTGGTGGTTAACTCAACACAGTAACAAACCTTCCAGTCTCAACTTTTGAGCCTCAGCTAAATTCCTGGCCATTGGACTGGCATACACACGCTTACCAGTATCATCGGAAGCGGCGGCAATTGGCGCAGATGGAACTTCTGCTACTGGTGGTGGAGCGGCCACTGGAGCTGCGGCCGGTGCTGGTGGCGCTGGTGCAGCTTTTTGTGGTGGAGGTGCTGCGGAACCGTCGTCTTTGAAGTCTTTGAAGGCGGCCACATCTTCTTGATTCTCAACGATAATGCACACTAGTTTTCCAATGGCAACATCCTTAGATCCGGCTGGGACGAGAATTTTCGCCAGGTAACCCTCTTCGGGTGTTTCGAAGCCCATCGTGGCTTTGTCTGTTTCGATTTCAGCCAAAAGATCACCTATACAAAAGAGAATTTCAGATTTTCGTGTGATCGATCAATAAGTTTTGCACTTTACCTTCGTTCAGCTTGTCGCCTTCCTTCTTTTCCCAACTAACAATCGTGCCCTGCTCCATTGTTGGGGAAAGTGCGGGAAGAGCAACCTTAATGTGTTGCGGTAAACTGCTGTAGGCACGCACAAAATTTGTGCTCCATACCGAAGTCAATTTAGGATTCTTAAGTTCAAATTCTGTTGATCTGAAAACAGAATTGTATGACAGTGAATTAAAAAAAAAATTAAGATTTGAGTCTTAGCTTTAAGATTATCATCTCATGAATATCTGAGCTCCAATAATTCGCACATGGTGATTAACACGTTGCAATTTAATTCTTTTCCGTAGCTGGCCATAAGTTAAAAATTAACATGTTTTTTACCGAACTTCAATATCGTACGGTCATGAAGTTTTTTGTTTTGGATAGCCTTTACGAAAACTCATCCAAAAAAAAAATTTACGGGACTCTGTTGCATTCATGTCAAGCCGAAAAAAGTGGGCAGCAGTATTCAAACGTGGTCGCACGTCCCCCGAAGATAACCGCCTAAAGGGCAACCAAATACCGCAATCACACCTAGACCTAAATATGGAAAACATTGTATCGTGTTGGACGATTAGCGAGGGAAGGTCTAGATGGCTGAGGTAGTGTTTTTATCAGAAGAGACGGTGTGCAAAAATTTCGAGATACTTTGCGCTAGATGGTGCCGCATTCCCTGAATGCCGATCAAAAACTAAACGTTGGGCCTATCCAATATGGTTCCGCTCAGTTTCGAGCGGTGATTTTTCATCATGGATAAGACATGGGTCCATCAGTAAAGGCCAGAAACGTAACAGCAGACGAAGCACGTGGAAGCCGTCAGTACACTGCCAAAGAAAGCATCGATCGCATATGATGGCCAGCGTGTTTTTGGATGCGAAAAGAATCCTGGGGTGGAATCGGCTGAGGTGATCTATGATAAATGATGTCACAATTCACAAAAATTCGTCTGCGTAAACTGTGATCGTCACAATTTTCTTATGACAGCTCCCGATCAATCACAGTCAAAATCAGCTGGTCACAAGTTTTCAAACTTTCTGGTAAGTTGGTGTTTCTGTCTACTCTTAAGCCGCGTTGTCACAAGCAACGTAAAACAGGAACAGAAGCAGAATCTAATACATTAGCAACCGAAACCTGATATCACTGAATGCTTTTTGCGTTGCTAATGTATGAAATTCTGTTTCTGTTCCTTGTGATTCCGTGGCTTTAGGCTGACTTTCTGCATGTACGAATAAAAGTCAGGTGTTAGGTCAAAGCCTAAATAAAGCAAAGATTCGGAACAATATTTTTGTGATCACCTTACGCAGACCGATTATTTTGTTTAATCACATTGACTGTCACCAAATGTGAAAATCACAGATCACCATAGCCGATTCCACCCCTGATAATTGGGTGCCATGAGAAAGGCAAAACAATTACAAGCGAATATTACAAAAACTTCGAAGAAACTGTTAAGCTAAAAAAAAAACTTTCATCATCATCATCATCATTTCATCATCATTTCATTTTTCATTTCATCATCATCATTCAGGGTCGCAGAGCGAGGGTGGCTAAATGGTCCTTCCATCTTTCTCGATCCTCCGCCACCAACTCAAGAGACTCCGGCGCAATCCCCAGGCGGGACTCAGAGAGGTTTTTTACCTGATCCCACCACCTGTTTCTTGACCTACCAGGGGGCGATGCGCTCGCATCTCGGCTAGCATGACCTGTCTAGGAAGTCTGTCATGGGGCATGCGAACAACGTGTCCAAACCATCGAAGAATCGATCGCTCCACTCGGAGAAGTAGCTGCTCAATATTAAGATTCCCACGAATACTGACGTTTCTCACTCTATCCCTTGGAGTAACACCAGCAACGCACCTCAGGAATCTCATTTCGGCAGCTTGTACCCGCGATCTAATTCTTTCGGTCATTACCCAAATTTCATGACCATAGATGAGGGTCGGAACGAACACTGAATTAAAAACTGAGATCTTTGCTTTCACTCCAAGCTCAGCTTTCCTGATGACCGGCCGGCGCAGTTCCTTTACTATTGCTCCAGCTTGGCCAATTCTACAGGACAACTCAGTATCACTCCTTCCATCTTTCGTGAAAAAGACCCCGAGATACTTAAACTTCTCCACCTGTTTTAATGGAACTCCATTTATGTGCAGGGTACACTGCACAGGAGTTCGGGAAACAACCATCATTTCCGATTTGTTCACGTTTACTTTCATCCCAGCATCACCACAGACGGCTGCAAACCTATCCAGTGCTCGTTGAAGTTCCTCTTTGGATGATGCAAGGATGGCCAAATCATCTGCAAAAAGCAGATGGCTCATCCTGATGCCAGCAAATTCGAAACATTGCTCGCCAAGACTGCGGTTCACCATCCAGTCCATATATGCTATGAAAAGGAGCGGCGACAGAACACAGCCCTGGCGAAGTCCAACGCGCACATCAAAAGGACGGGATTTGACGCCATTTATCCGTACACAGCTTCTGCAGTTTCCATACAAAGACTGGATGGCTCTCAGAAGAGGCCCACTCAGCGCATAGTCCTGCAAAACTCTCCACAGTGTATCCCAAGGGACTCGGTCATACGCCTTTTCCAGATCTACAAAACACGCATAGACCGGTTTGGCATATTCCCAGGCCTTCTCAAGAATAACCTTCAGAGTAAAAAGCTCTGGTCGGTTGTGCCTCTGCCAGGCCGAAAGCCGCACTGTTCTTCCCGTAACAAAGGCTAAAAAAAAACTTTAGTCATCAAAATTTTGAATCGCCTCTTCGGAACTGGGGCTGATGTACGAGCAAGAACGTTTTTTATAGACAAACTGTATTTCGTGAGAAAAAATATGCAATGAACGTAGATATTTTTAAAAATTATTATAATTCAAACCTTCAGTCTCAGGATAAGGCAAACACTGTCTTTTATGCACGTGTAAGTAAAAGCGTTAAAAAAGCGATTTTTGAAAAAAAAATTAAAATTGTAGTCTATACAGTCCATATTGATAAAAGAGTTGAAGACAAATAAGTTATAATATTACCGATGATATTTCAAATGAGTTCGAAAATCAACAAAGATATATGTTCGGAAAAACTCTCCTGAAAGTATTCGTCGCTTTCAATGTCGCTTTCACTGACAATCAAGTCGAAAATCAGCGGTTTTTACTAGTCATTTAAAATTTTTTGTCGCACTAAAAACTTCTTTGCTGATTAACTAAATACAATCTACCAAATCTGTTTGCTTACATAATGCAAAACTAATTAAAAATGGGAACCATTTTTCTGCACTTTCTGACAAGTTTTTGTAGAAAAACTGGGATTTAAAAAACGTCTAGTAAAAAGAATTGGTTGATCTTTAACCACTCTTTTAGCGTTCCGTAGAAAAATGAAAAAAGGACCTCTTATGATATGACTACATTGTCTGTCCGTCCAATCGCATTAAAACTTCGGAACGCTAAGTCGTAGAAGTCCTAAGACAAGATTTGGTGTGCTGTTAAACTGCGGATATAGTCAGAGAATTTAACTAGGGCAATTTTTTTCAAGCATAAATAACGGTTTAATCACAGTTTGAAGTTTCATGGAAAAAAAGATTAAATGTTTTTCAATACCTTTTTAGTATTATTGAAATTATTTTCGAACTTATTTAATTTAAGTTAAGCAGACAAGAACAAGAAAAGTGAAACTTTAGTTTAGTAGATACTGAACTTAAATTAAATTAATTTTTTGCATATCTATTACATGCTAATAAAATTTCGCGCGAATCGAAACATATAATAGATTGAAAAGCATAACAATTTAAAAGCTATATAAAACTACGCGAAAATATCAATCACATCTTGCGAGTTCATCACAGCGCAAGATAAAAACTGCGGAATAACAAATGCGAAAAAACATTTTCACTAGATGATACCGAAGTGAAACTAGAGTTTGGGGAACGAAATTAGTGAAAAAATAAAATGCATATAAACTAAAATGAGAAAGAAATAATAGCGAAATGATTTTTGCGAAATATTAAGCTCTACCCGTTTTCAACATATAGATAAGGGAAATCACTGGCACCGAAAGTATAAAGCACCTGGACGCTTAAAAGTGAAACAACCCGTAAAATTAAAGCCTTCGCAATGCTGTGGATATACCGAAGAATACTCAGAATTTTCTGGATCGACAGAGTATCCAATGAAGAGGTGCTTCGGAGGATGGACAGAAAAAGGGAATTGTTATACTCAGTTAAAGTAAGGAAATTATGCTACCTCGGCCATATCCTGCGCAACGACAAATACAAAATCTATCAACTTATCCTGCAAGGGAAGATAGCGAAGAAAGAAGGACATCATTAGGCCGAAAATAGTGGTCCAATTTTAAGTAATGCCGATTTAGGTACGTTTAGGCAAGTTTTCTGCCTCTGATCGTGTTGGTGTCGATGTCCTTGCTTGCCAATGTAATTACATATAATGTCACGACGGTTTGGTTCGAGAAAGAAAAATAACGAACCGGGCGGGACAATCATAGTTTTCAATTAAGTCATAGTTGATTCTCTAGGGGAAGATCTAACAAGGCTGGGCAGAGATTAGCACTGTAGCGTCACAAAACAGCATTTAAAAAAAGACCGTCAAGTATGAAGACATACGCGGAGCGGTCCGTCGGCTTTTGTTGAAGGTTATAGTCATCTATATTGCGCAGTTTGTGTAACATTCTATTTATTTATTAAAATTATTTCTGGATATATTTTACAGTCTGTAATATACTTTTTTCGTAGTGCTGTCTACTGTTTTTGTATTGGGTGATTTTATATTGGGTTTTGTTACTCTAAATATAGGCTGACAAAAAGCTTTACCGTTTCGAAAATAGAGGCAAAGACATACTCTTTCTTGGCCTTTTTTATGATTTTTATAAATTAAAGACCATAAAAAGGCAATTTTGATTATTTTTAATTACCGTTAGACTTTGTGATCAATTTTACAACTACCTATTTCTGAGAAAACGGTAAAAATATTCTGTTTTCTATTTCGCTTGTTTGAATGGGCTTAAAAACTTAGGGTCGAAAACGGCAATTTTGAAACGTTTTTGATGCAGTTCGCTTGCCTTTTAAACATCACATACTTCAGCCAAATTTAAACAAGGTGGTCATAACCGTTAAGGAACTAGAAATCTTTAAAAAATAGTTTTCGAAAATGTTTTCACGTTTTTCAGTTAAATCTTCAAAGTTTTTGAATATTCGAAGGCTGCTAAAGTTTTGTATGAAATTTAAGAAGATGGACTATGACCGGTGTCAATTTAAAAATTATACTTTATACCGTTTGGGAGATAGAGGGTGAGACATGCGTTCTTTTGACCTTTTTTATAATTTTTTTAATTTCAAATCCATAAAACAAATATTTTGAATTTTTTCCCAGTTCCCGTTAGATTTTTTTCCAATAGCACAACCACCAGCACTAGCTTTGGATGTTTGCTTCTAAAAACTTAGGTTAAAAAAGGCAATTTAAAAAAATTTTAGCACCCTTCCTTTTTTTTGTAAACTTTTTGTACTTTAATTAAATGTGAAAAAGATCGTTTTTTCACACACGCTTTTTCATGCATTTTTACTTTTTTTTCGAAAATGCGTCAAAACTGCAGTACTCAAACTGTTTTTGAAAAATATGACCTTAGCACTTGGTTAACTTTGAGTTCTTGCCTACTAAACTTCTTGAAAAAAAACACTGAAAAACATTAAGTCCATTTTCACATGAAATTTCAAGCTGTAATTAAACCGTTATTTGTGCTTAAAAAAAATTACCCTCTTTAGATTTTCTGACTATTTCCGCAGTTTGGTCTTTCTACGACTTACCGTTCAGAAGTTATAAAGCGATTGGACGGACGGGCGGACAATGTAGCAATACCATAAGAGGTCCTTTTTCCATTTTTGGACGGACCGCTAAAAAGGTTAAAGTAACAAAGATTCGAAGAAAATATTTTTCGAACAGCGGTAAAGAGACGATCTTGTTGGTTGCACACTAGTCAATCATAAACAAGATGCAAGCTTTGCTGAAACTAAAATGTGACAATAGTGCCTGTGCTTAGTTTCATTAAGTTAAGTATAACCCACTACTTCTTAAATAAACCCTCAAATTATATTAATCACTTCACTCTGTAAGCGTTCGCCTATAAGTAGTGCAACGCACAAGTTCAAGGTCAGAGACAATGGAATTATGCGGCTATTTTCAAATGCCAGATTACGCCTCGTTCTATTTAAAAAAAATAATTAAAAAACAAAACGACAAAGACGTTACGTCACAGTTAATTTTTTAAAATGCATAATCAAGTCAAATCTAATTTTCTGCCCAAAATCTAAACGCGTCAGTAGTGTGCCCATGTGGGGTCGACATGACTGCGATAACATTCAAGCCACTTGAGTTTATGTCGTCCAACAAACTCTTGGCCAAACAACAACAACCAACGCGAGTTTTGTTGCCAACTATAAATAAACAAAAGTTTGCTGGTACAGTGGTCTGACCCAAACAATCAGCTCTAGTGTCGGTTGAGTAGATAAGCAATCTAAAATCACTAGGTCAGCGCGCGCGCTTCTTCCCAAAATCCACGCGATATGCAATTTATGAATTGGCATTTCCCACTGCAACTGACGTTTGCAGCAGCAGCTTTGGCGAATGCTTTTCCAACTGGATTACACAACACACTTCTAACCTTACATCCATGTAAAATTGATGAAAATCCGATTTTTGGTGGATTTGGAAGGATTCAAGCATATTTACCTGAATAGCTGTTGTTTCCTGGTTGCCTGCGAGCTCAATAAGCGTAGAACTACCCTGGTTCTGGCCGCTTTAGACAGAGATCCACGTAGAATCGATTCGTTGCGGATGGCAATGGTTCGTAGCATTTTCGGTGATTACTTCGTGATTTCCGTGCGGCTGGAGCTGAATTGTCTGTTGGACTTCTAATAACTATTTCGAAGGTACTGGGACGTGGGTTTTAACGTCGATTAATTAAGATAAAACCGCGAGTAAATTTTTCGCAACCGACCTTAGCGATTCTTTGATAGGTCATACGGTTGTGAAAGTGACAGTTCGCAGAAAGTTGTTATAGTTTTTTTTTTTGTTTTTCATGCCAGCAAAGAACTTTTGTTTTCAAAAGCTCGCGACAAATGTCAGTTCGCATACAAAAGCTCCTAAAACTGTTTGTTTCAGTTTGCGAGTGGAGTGTCTGTAAAGAAATTTTCCAGCATTATAAATATTTTGGCGAATTAATAATTAAACAGTCTTTGTCTTTTAGCGATGATATTTTTCAAAATAGTATTTAAATCAAAATTGGAATTTACAATGTCAACAGACAAGAGCATAATTATGTTCGAGGTAGAATGCAGTGTCTTCACTCATTAAATGCTGATGAAGCTGGACCTGCCAACTTCGAATCTTGCAACTTGCAAGGTATATAATTTTCTTCTTTTCGTAGCCCACGAAAGTGTGTTCGGTATATATTAAGTTGTTTGCAATAATGTTAAGTGTTTCACTAGACACCTAAGATAAAAATGGAACACGAAGCGACATAAAGGGCGGAATTCACGAACTAATCTTAAACTAAGAGTATCATAAGTCTAGCACCAACGGTTTTTAGCGTCAATTTATTAGCGCTCATAAAACTTATGAGTAGCTCACATACCATTATTATATCACATATATTAAGTTGAGAGCTGTATCGTGCTCGAAAATTCGAAATTATATTACGGGCTGGCAGAATGGTTAATGTGGATGTGAATGGACCTGTCAAAAAAGCTAAATACATTGAGTTGGACACAATGGACAGATGGTCAGTGAATGCTTTTTATAATTAACATATTTTAATTTTTGTTTTTCGATTTGAAAAAGTAAAAAAAAGTGGGGGCTCGGATTTGCAACCAAATTTCATTGTGCCAAATTATTTCTACGATGCGACATCCGTATCAACAAATATGTAAGCGAAACAAATATCCCGACACATCAACCATTCAACGCCGCCCTGTAATCGACTCCTCATTTGTTTTCCCTTCATGCAGGAAATAGTTGAAAGTAATTTCAAATACGAAGAACAAAGACAAAATCTTTCAAATAAGAAAAAAGGGCAAATCTAAAACATTGTATTGAAGCACTGAACTTTTCTAAAATATAGTATAAGCAAATTTACAATTAATTTCCCGAAAAACTAACCAACTAAACTAGAGCAGTCAAAGCTGTTCACATTTTGTTAACATTTGACAATAGATATATTCGAAAAAGTGTTCGGAAACTAGTTTTCCCATGTACGAATTTATCATAGACAACAACCTATTAGCGTTTGGTGAATACGAAGCAAAAATTTAAAAATAAGAGCTACTCAAACTTAAAATTGATTTACGATTGCTTCGTGAATACCGCCCTAAATCTATAGACCCCTCTAAGCACTCGGTGTTAACATAAACACAAAAATGAAGTCTCCTCTCCGTACATGATGTCAATTGGGTGTCAAATTTTAGTGTAAATTTTAAGTAAACTTTGAATTAAGATCTGGTCCTAGATTAAAAAAAACCGTTTTTGGTGTCCATCTGGTTTTAAACATCAGACTCCATTTGACTCAATTTGACACAAACATCAGGTTTCAAATATTTGACTCAGTTTTAACACCGTTTTTTTTTTTTGTTAGTTTGGTTTAAAATTCTAACTCAGTTTTGACTTTGCTTTGTGAAATGCTTGCTTTGTTAATTTTTTGAAAGGCTTTTCCTAAAAAATCTGCAATGCCACTGCACATAACAAACATTTTCAATTCTACAATCTAGAGTAAAATAAATCACTTTATTTCGAATCGCAACTCAAACAAACACTTAACTAATCTCTGGATTGATCATACAAAGATTTAAAAAGACAGCGAAACTATTGGATGTTTTCTTTTTCATGGTGGAATGTGAGTTTGAGCATATTGACTATGAAAAAAACATTTGCTTAAAGATATGAGTTAGAAACAAGTCAAAACGGGTTCAGATATGTGGACTCGTAACTTTGTTAAGAAAGAAGGTGTGCCTCATGCATTAGGATGCATTAGGAGTATTCGTGGTTGCGTATGCATGTCATCACATTGAACATGACAAAAAAAAAAAACTCCTTTATGGAGAGTTATTTGAGTTGGAAACAAGTCGAATCGGTTTCAGAAAAATTGCCTCGGAAAACTGCTTACAGAGAAGTCAACAAAAATAGTTTTACGCTGCGTCTATACAGTGAATGCCGAAGGCAAAGGAAATGTACATGGCAATTACCATGCGAAAAAGGTTGCAATTAGATTTTCAATCATTTTCGATGTGGGCATTTCATTGCCTTCATTCAGTGTCACATTAAAAACAGAAAGAAAATCGTAAATTCCTTGAAATTTCATAATGTTTTTCATCAAGTATTGATGTAACTCCCCTGGGGAACTAAAATACAAAGGGACTTTGACGAAGCCATAAATTAAGCCTTCAGCCCAATGAATCCGTTGCATCCGTCACGTTAAAGTACACAACTGACAACTGAGCTAAATATACACGTTCTTTTTGGAAGCGGACCATAGAAGAACTTCGTGACGTACGTCGTTTCCCATAAGAACGTTTGTATTTCACTGAGTTGTCAGTTGTGTTCTTCGACGTAACGGATGCAACGGATTCATTAGGCTGAAGGCATAACTGATTAACTAGATATTCTACGTCGGACATGATAGAGCTTTGCCCACAAGCTGAAATTGATGAATTTACCCATACTCTGACATTTGTTTACAAATGTGAGTAAATTCATCAATTCGTAATTTCCATGCAATTTCGTTTTATAGCTTTGGCATCAGCTGATCGCGTTAGTGTTGTTGTATCTTCTTACACACATTAACCGAAACCGAAATTTAAAACTTTCTAAATGCTTTATAAAAAACGTGAACAAAAGGGTGCTGAGGGCAAGAGGAACGCAAGTTGAATATCTAGTTATTTAGTTACTTATGGACGAAACAACAAAAACGAAGTGGGGAAACGAACCATACCCACGCACAGAAACAACGTTTAATCGTACAAACAGAACTTTATACGATTTGAATTTGTACTCATCTGGTCACCTGAACGATAAAAATAACGGAACATGTTTTGACGCGGTTTTCTGCAGGAAAGAAGCAGACATTTTTCAGGCAGGCAAGTGGATTTGTTCTTATTTTGCTCGATTTTTAAATATTTAGGTGGTCTTTTTAGTTAACAAAAAAAAAAAATGTTTCACCAAACTTTGGATTGATAACGGATACAAGTGGAATGTGTTTTTGTGACTTTAGAAAGGCATCGTTCTGACGGTAAAGTAGCAAAAGTGCCGCAATCCCTTTGTTTGGAAAGTGCGTCGTCGTGGCTTATTTTGCGTTTATATTTTAAATCCTGGCTAGAAAAAGGTCTCCCGGTCCTGATTGGTAAGTCTGATTTAACATTTTTCAAAAATTTATTGGCGTGATTGTTTATAAGTTTACCTTTAAACAGGATCATAAAAGAACATTGTTATATGTACTTAATATATTTCTTGAAGTGTTGGCGCTGCAGCTTCAACCCGGCCTTATACTAGCGAAATTTTGTCGCCTGTCGTGTGTTGGGGCTTGCACGAGCAACAACAATTACATGTCTCCGTCTTTCGCTCGGAAAGGATATAATTTTATTCGAGTTCGTATAAACTCGTGACTGCGGCAACAGTTCTGTCGCTTCTCTACGTGGGCCTCAAGTCGCCCTGGGCCATAACAGCTACAATCTGTGCATCTGGCTTAGTCCATATACCTAAAGGCACCTAGCAGCTTCCAGAAACCGTCCATTTGCTCTCAACAGAAGGACTTGAACCTGGCGATAGTAAATTGGTGACAGCCAGTGTGTGCTAAAGCTTTGGGTCTGCATAAAATTTTGTTTACAAAATCTTAAACAGCCATTGGATGCCGTCGACAGTTAAAAACTGCAGTTTTTTCCCAACCTAAGTTTTTTGGGTCCTAAGCTGCTTTTCATGGCATCGTAAACTGCTGCAAAAACGATTGAACGTTGTGCGATATCTTTTAGTATACCTTGTAATTAAATCTTTAAATTTAGGAGGACTTAGGATCTTTTTCCACGAGCGACAGAGTAGTCGCTCTCTTTCGTGCAAGGCCTGAAAACTAAGTGTACCTACCCAAAAACTCGTCGCTCGTACAAAGCGGCTCTTAGGTTGCAGACGACATCCAAACAGGAATCAAGATTTATTATACCAGCGGCACCCAATCTTTTTTGGTCGCGGAGCATTTTTAAGAGGAAATAAAACCGCGGAGTGCTTTTGGACGATTAACTTTTATCGCTTACAAAATAATTCTTTTTATAGAAGACAAAAAATATTTATTTTTCTAGAAAAAATTAAGGGAATATGCAATAATTGATGAATACAATGTTTTAGATATTTTATTAACGTTTTTAGATTAGAGGTATGCACCTGTTTTATTCGGTTTAACGCAGATAAATAGATATTATTGAATTTGGCGCAACACAGTCCACAGTTGGTGTGAATCAGACTGGCATGCGATGCAAACGCGAACACAATATCGCGATTTAAAATCTACTCAGATAAAATGCGGCGCAAGTGTGTACTTTCTCCGCAAACTGTGCGATCAGTTTTTTAACCATACTCTCTATACAAAATAAAGTCAAATGAGTATGCTTGTCTTTTAAACACGAGTGTTATGATTCTAAGTCTTTGTTTTCAGTACCACCGTTTTTCATGCTTCAAATTATCCTTGTCCGCCTCCGCGACAAAACACCTTCGTTTTTCTCTTGTCAGAATAAAGATAGACATATTCTCTATCTTTTAGATTCGTGTGCCTTTTAGTTTAAACTTTGCACCATCTGGTATGGTGAAACTCATTTTAAGGTATAACTAATCCTTTTTTTAAGCCTTTTTTTAACTACATAAATTAGAAAAAACAGAGATCTTTTATACATAAAAATGAGATCTCCCATACTATGGCAGGTGCAAAGTTCAAAGGCAAACCAATCTAAAAGATGGAGAAGATGTCGATCTTAATGTAGTAGTGACGCTACTATAAAATGTCTAACATCAAGAAAAAAAAAAATTTTCTGTCAAATTATTTTTTTCTAGATACAAAGGGGTTTAAAAAACTGTGCTACCAAAAAAGAAAAATACAGGTCTTTTGAGTAGCTTACACAATTTTTTAAACATTTTCCGCGAGTAGTACCTTCAAAGTGAAGTTTGGCAAAGTAAATAACGGTTTTTTGATGATTTTAGATTGCGGTCCTACCAAACCTCATTTAGGATAGAAGCCTAAAGAGGTGTTTTTTTAGCTAATTTCATAAAAATTTTATGTCAATAAAAGTTGAGGCAGACCTTAGTAAAAAACATTTTTTTTAGGCAGACCAATATTTTTGAAATCATGGTATAATGTGTCTTCAATGTTCAAAATTTACGAAGGTGTCAGTCATGACGTAAGTTCGTTGTTTTTTTTTAGTGTTTTCAAAAATTCGTAAAAAATACAAATGCACAAAAATCTATTTGTCTGCCATCTTCATTTTGTTTCTTACATGTTTTGCTACCTCTTCCACCTATTTAAAAAAAGGTGTTCTGCGACGTATTTTTCACTGCTATGGGAGCTCGGACTGCATAGCACTGGTGTACATGCAGTGTTCGAATTATTGCGGTGTATCATTGCAGACCTCGAGTGTAAATGTTGGCAGTCATTTACATGTCATTTATTGAATATAATTGTTAGTTCTTTTCCTTTTTCTTTAGGGCACGGGGTTATGATCTGAAGTGATGGATCGTAACACTCCCACTCTACTGCATCACTAATGATCCGCTTGTCGGGTACACCGATTTGACCTCAGAATATACCGGCAGGCCACCCGATTTTGGATCTCTTCGTCACTGAGGCCAAACAAATGCTGTTTTCATTGCATTTGTGTGATCCATGAATGACATTGCCTTTTTGACAGGGTTCGTAGGATCTCTCTTTTTGAACAGGGCAGTACCAACTGAGCCGGTCGTGCTCCATTTCTGGATATAGGTTCGTTTACATGGAGGCTTCTTCGGATCTTTGTACTTCTTTTGTCATGTGAAGCATCTTCATCTCAGCTGCCATTAGTTTGCTCTCATATTTCTTATACGCTGTCCAACATTGGGAGCCATGTGTGAGTGCCGGACACACAACTGTGGTGTAGAGCCTTGCTTTCAGCCTAGAGCACATTTTCGGTCACAGAAGATGGCGGAGTTTTCTCGCCAGTTTGCTTTGCTATTGATCATAGATCCCAAGTACGTAAACTTTTCACACTTGTAAAGCACATTTCCGTTCAATTTAATGTCTGGCATTGGCTCGGGTGGGTCACAGAATGGGCAGCACTTGTACTCTGTCTTCTTTTGGCTACTACGATTCCATTCCCCTCCAAGCCATCCACTCATGTATCAAATGCTCACTGCAAGGATGTATGATCTTCACTTGTAATGGCCCCATCGTCAGCGAAGAATAACTGATGTACTTTCGGGTTCGTAAGTTTTCCTTCAAGCAGACAATCAAGTACTACAATGAAATGCAAAGAACTTAGGACGCTTCCCAGGTATACACCGACTTTAATTGGAAACTCATTAGTGACTCCGGCAGGACATCTAACTTTTGTCTTTGCTCCATCATACATGTCCATGGTCTTCCTTGGAACTACCCAAGCTCCCAAACTCCCAGCTTCGTGTATCACCTTTTCCTTTGAACAAAGGAAGAAGATAACTTTGCCTCTACTAATAAGGCATTGGATCCCTTTTTATTAGTTTGAAGATAAAAATCGTGACCGATCTGGACCCGCTGTTCCTATTTGTTTTTTTTTTTTATAGAACTCTGAGGGTATCTGATCCGGCCCAACCGCTTTTCGTTTTTTGAGAACTTAACCGCCTTCCCAACCTCTTCGACTGTTATGTCTGGTACTTCTTCCCGATTAGGAGTAGTTTCTTCTGGAAAGTGGTGCCTTGGAAACTATTCATTCAAAAATGCCTGTGAAGAATTCGTCGTTATCCACAAGAAGCAGTCCCTGAGCATTGTTAATGAACTTTGGCGAACGATTCTCCTGGGCGTTTCTTGTTCTCTGAGCGGCAATTTTGAATATTTTAGGCCCCCTAGTCAAGGTACTTTATCGAAGATCTGTATACAGTTAAAGAAGAAACTTCCTCCAATTCCTGATACAGGCCCTCCATTCTCTTTGCCTGAACCTTGGCGCACTTTTTCTTAGCGAGACTGCTGAGGTGTCTATAATATAATCCCAGGCGCAGCATTTCATCTCTATTGTTCGAGGAGCACTTCTTCCATGCCTTGAATGTTCTTTTCTTTTCACTGATCACTAGTTTCATCTCATCTAACCACTACCATGTTTCTTTGCCCTGTTGGCAGTGGCATTTTGAAGTCTCTAGAAGTGATTTGGCCTTCTCTATGCACGTTCGCTGTAGGCCATCCCAAATATCTTGTGCTCTGCACTCTACATCTTCGTTTTTGTCAATGATGTTACAGAGGTTGTTTTGCATCGTGTTTTCTTATTACGTAAGGTATTAAGCACGATAAGACCGTATGACTTGCAAACGTTTGGGATATCTTCACCAGAAAAGTTCCTAATGCCATACCCCAGTCCACCATAGAAGTCTTCAGCTTGAGAGACATCAACCGGTTACTTTGCTTTAAAATATTCAAGATGCAATCAAGTAGCTTTGCCGCAAGGATGATACTTATTCCGTTATGAAAATCGGTAAAAAAAATCTAATTTCCACCTTACACCTGCCGCGGATTCATGAAAAGAATTTTTCTTAATATAACCTGCTTCGACTTTTCCCAAGTATCGTAAAATCTGTAGGTTTTTTTGGATAACTTCTTCCAAAATTTTTGTTAAGTATTGTTAGATCCACTAGAAAAAAAATTCATCCATATGTTTATAACGCATATTTGGCAAAAAAGTGACTTGAATGTCAAAAGTATGTATTTCGGGGGCAGGGAAAAAGAATTCGACTTAAAAGAAAACATCTCAAAAATGAAAAAAGGCACCAATTTTTTTTAAAGCTGTTAAAAGAAGTACTGTTTCTTCTAAAAGTTAAATCCTAAATTAAGAGTCTGTTGTGAGTATTAGCGGAGATATTTGTGATAGTATGGGTCAAAGTACCTCAAAGTAGGTGTTTTCTTAAATTCCCAATAAATGTTATATTTATTAGAGATAGAGGCCCATACTGTAAAACGATTTTTTTCTTCAATAATACCCAAGATTTACATTCCAAAACATTTGTATCGCATTAGGAAACACCCTGTATAGAGTTTCCTGACGATGTTCGCCTGGTAGCGTTTGAAATGATCATAGAGCCAGCCATTATTATAATCTTTGTAGAATTAACTTTTAATTGATATAAGAAGAAAATTTCACGCTCACATCTCTTTGATAATGGGAAGTTTGATAAATCGGAAGTTTATTTCCCAAACTCCTGCAGTGTACCCTGCACATAAATGGAGTTCCATTGAAACAAGTGGAGATGTTTAAGTATCTCAGGGCCTTTTTCACAAAAGATGGGAGGTTTGATACTGCGTTGTCCTGTAGAATTGGCCAAGTTGAAGCAAAGTACTGGAACTGCATCAGCCAGTCATCAGGAAAGCTGAGCTTGGAGTCAAAGCAAAGATCTCAGCTTTTAATTCAGTGTTCGTTCCAACCCTCATCTACGGTCATGAAATTTAGGTAGGAGATTGCGCCCGAGTTGGTGGCGGAGGATCGAGAACGAGTCATGACACGATAACTGAGTCAGGCACACGCTCAACACTGCGTTTACAATTTTTGAAAATCTAAGACTGTAAAACTAAGGGTGTTTTGTATACATTAATTTTTTTTTTAACATTTAATTTCATTATTTTTGTTAAAATTTCATAATTTCATAATTTGTTTGTACATTCTGAAATTTTTCTGCTTATTTAGAGTTTTCTTCTGCTTATAAAAAAATACATTTCAGTAACCATTAAGATTGGTTGTCACGGCGTAGCTTATGCTGCTTTAACAATTCCTAGTTTCTATTTTTCTCAATGTATTCCAAAGGATCCATCAGTAAAAAGCTACCTACAGAAGAGGGTATTGCACCTAATTAGATACAACATGTAGGTAGTTTTTTCAAAGCACCTACACTACGACTGTGTCTATGCAATGTTGTGTATTTATCACTTGCCCGAACGACAAGGTGATTCATATTTATTTCTGTTAGAAGTTGACTCTAAGTGCTTCTGCTATCACCATTATCAATACGCCCTATCTCCCGCTAACAAAGTAAGACTTTATACCAGAAATAAGATGAATCACCCAATGATTTAATTATTTATTTGCAAGTTCTTAGAATCAGCTTGCTATTCATAAATTTACAAATATACAGATTTCATTCATAACTCTTATTCTCGCACAGTCGCAGTATGTTCTTCCATTTAAAAAAAAATCTTGAACCCTTGCGTTTATTTTTTCTTTGTATGCGTCCCTAAGAAGAACAGGAACTTACATACATATGCAAAAAGCTAACGTATCTTGCGGAAAGTTCCTCCTCAAAACGTGAACTTTTTATAGTTACATAAAACAGACAAAAAAAAACATCTTTAAGATTCAGCTTGTTAATCGTTTCTGTGTTAAATGGCGAACAGTTTGCATTAAATGCTTTTTTTGAACGACAAAAGCCGATGTATGGTCAAAAAAATATGTGGCCAAATAAAATTTTTGAAAATCTGGTGATTTTAATTGGAAAAATTATGACAAGGAAGGTTGCTTGCAGTCTCCTTCACAAATCTTGCCCAGACGGAATTACTGCAAAGTTTCTGCAGAAAAAACTTTTTCTAAAAAATGAATTTTCCCAACTCACATCTTTGTCTTCAGGTTCTGGAAGTTTACCGAAGCATCTTTTCATAATACGCTCGCGGTCAAGGGATCATGACAAGCCTTTAAATACGTGAGCTTAACGCGAACGAAAAGATTGATAGAAAAGAAGGTTTTCAGTGCCACAGACAGAATTTTGTCCTTAGACTATACGGAACAAGGCACAGAACCAAAGAAAAGAGCAGCCTTTACTCCATCAGGTTCGCAAGAGGCGTGATGGTTTAATCGTCAGCTGGACCCCGTCACGTCTTGCCGAAATTGCAAAATTCACCCAATTTCACTCGAGATTTGAAGAAAAATCTAGAGAAAGTGTAAGGAATTGTATTTATCAACGAGTCTTCGGTTGTAGACGTCATGTTGGTGGTTCAAATTGATCCCAAAAGATGATAAAAAATATAAAACCCACAGGCAGGGTCAGCATTTTGTTTCAACAAAATTACCTTATTACCAGCCAACTTAATATTTTTCAGTGTGAGCATGACAATTTCTCTCGATTTTTCTTCAAATCTTGTCAACTGAGAACGAACGAGCTTGCTACGCCCCTGTAATGTAATGTATACATCTGGCTTACGCGGACCACGTGTTTGCGGAACCAGCATAGAGAATGAAAGGTACCTCGGTGAGGATGCTAGCAACACGCTCATAGACGACAGTTTGTGGACTTCGATTCATCCAATGGATGAACTAAATGTGGAATCACGAACCAGATGGGCAAAGTAACCACTGCTTTTGGAAGTATGGCCGAAGTATGCCAAAGCAATGCAGTCAGATTAAACCTAAAACTACGTCTAGTTCATCTATTTCATATTGGCAAAACCGTACGCATAGTTGCAGCCCCCTGAAAGGGAATCAATTTAACAAGAAAACTACAATTTTTCGGTCACAGGTTTCGAAAAACATCTTTACCCGGGAATAGGCATCAGAAAAAAGTATTAAGATCTATTCTAAAAGCCTAACAGTTGCCTTGTACATACTTAGAAGCATGCTGCTACTTTACAAATTTAAGCGTGCCCTTCAAACTCCGGGTGCAGCCATGATTCTGCCTTGAGTGCTATCGTTGGTTTTATTTCTGCTGCTGACACTAACTCCAAGGTATTAAAAGTTCTCTGGAAAAAAAGCGAGCCTCTCTAGTTTTCGTTAGTATTTTTGTTTTTTAAGGAAGCGACCTCTAGTTTTGAAGAAGGAGAAGGTCACAGATAATACGTTTTTGCTCCAAAGCCATTGTTACTTTGTTTAACGCACCCACAAGACCTAATTGTGGCCTTTCAAGTTGTCATGTCTATGAAGATGAAGTATGTAGAAAAAATATGCGAAACACAAAATTTAATTAATAGAACGATTTCCTATATTGCAAACTAACTGCTATTTGCGGGGTATATTAACATTTTAGACTTCACGTCGCCAAAGTTAGCAAACACACACTCTCACAGGTGCGACTGCGCAATCTGTCGATACGCCCGGGCTGCTGGTGCGCCGAAAAGGACGGTCGTTAGGAGAACCTTTTTTTATCATACTCGAGGAGGTCGCAGATAAGAGTACTGGAGAACTAATCTCGTTTCTTGAGTAAATATATTGATTTTACATCACCAATCAACTTCGAAATCTGGGTCACATAACTTGTGGTATCAAAACGACACTTTACTTCAAAATCGCCGCACTGAGGTGAAAAAATAGCAGGAGAATCGTTAACGAAAGTTGTTAATAACGACCAAGTCAAAAATCTCAACGTTGGACAACATTGTCAATCAAGGGGAATAAGCCAGTTGACTTCAGTTGAGAACGATAATATTCATCTTATTGGAGTTACTATCAACTCAAATTTAACACAGGCAACTATTATTGCTTAATCTTCTACATTGAAATTCAAATATTGTTTTAATAGATCAAAGGATATTTTATGCCTGCTCAATTACTCATGCTCTTATCAGACCAATGCTGAAATATTGTACACACATTTGGAACTCAGCCTTGACGAGCTCACTGCAGCGATTCTTTGAACTGATGTCCCTGAATTAACACTTGATCTTCAATCTTTAACTCACCGTAGGCTTGTTGCCGATTTATGCCTTAATTAAAGATATTATCCTCCTTCTTTCATGTTCTACAAGACAGGCAGCAAACACTCATCAGTTGCATGTCAGCTCTGAAGCACCATACACTACGCTCTTTTAAAAATCCTACTTCTGCAGATCAAGTGTTCTTTCAAATTCTTTGGAATAATTTCAATAATTTCCTTTGTTACTTACCAGTTACAAACATCTATCCCGACCAAGTAATTAGGAACAATAATAATTATAAATAAATATTATTGATTCATGTTGCTTTAAGGGTTTCAAATTTACTTTTCATCTCGTAGTTTATATGAGAAAACACTCCCATAATTTTAGTTTGACGCTACCCCTTAAACAGTTCAATCGATTGACATCAAATCTTAGTTTTCATAGCGAAAAGAATTGCAATGAGTGACAAAGACACGTTGTCTCGCCACTGGATAAAAAATAATTATGATTTTTTTACGTTAATCCAGACTTTATAAGATTCCATCAAATGTTTGTAACAGATGCTGATATATTTTCAGCAACTCACAAGAGATTGTTGTCAATCGATTGGCCGCAAGTAAACTGAAGTAACTGAACTAATCAGCAACTCACAAGAGATTGTTGTCAATCGATTGGCCGCAAGTAAACTGAATTAACTGAATGACAATGGACGAAGAATGGAAGTTTGGTTAAAACGAATGGTTGGAATCAAAGTTTAGCCGAAGATTTATAACTTCCTGAAGCTAAAAACGTTGGAAATGTCTCCTTGCGCATTTCACTGTATAGATGCGTAAAGTCAAAAGTAATTCAGTTGCTAATTAAATGCATCTTATTTGAACCAAAAAATATTGACTACAAGTAATGGGAGGATGCCGTTAAAACAAAACAATGCCTCGACATCACACTCTAGCCTACAAACGTTCATATTGTCAGCAATGAATAACTTTGAGCGAAGTAAGGTTTGCAAATCTCATAAGAATTTTTTGTCAACATTAAGATTTGACATCCATTTTTCAGAATTTGAAACCTCACCACAATACAGATGCATTTATGCCTCATCTTTGACGTTCTACACTTAAAGTCCAGCTGCAGAATGCTCATTACACTAATTGGGGTAGTAAATTTAGAATCCCACCGGTAAGTTCTAAGTTAATCTAGCTTTCGTCTTGAATTAATATCTATACATTCTGTACATAATTTATATAACAAGTAGATTTTATCAAGTGCACTAGCCTATGTACACAACACTAATAGTGGTAGCAAATATAAACTTATTATCAATGTTAGGTCCCTACAGGAAATTATCATTTTCCGATTTTGGATTTAAATTTAAATAACTCAAAGTCAGTTTGCAATATTTATGTTTCCATAAAAGTATTCAAACAATTAAATCAAGTTCCGAACCTTATCCAGCTAGCTTATTGATGCTAGCAACATTTCTTCGACGACGATCGCTTAACGCACAAAGATCCGAAGGGGTATACGGCCTTTTACGTAGATCCTGGACAAGCTGCATAATCAAACTGTAGAACACTTCAAATTCTAAACAAAACATGCATATCAAGTTCCAAATCGACACATCTGCCAGGGATCAAGGGAATAAATGAAGTATTAAAATATATATTAATAAAATTAAACTATTATGACTTTAGAAGCTCTGTTTTACCAGTGTCATGATGGAAAAAAACCAGGGCCTGTAAAATAAACATCTGCAAAATCAATAAGCAATCACAATGTTTCACTGCTAAGCCAAATAATGAAAGCAAAAACCTAGCGACCTCGAAATTAAGCTCTCTTCTTCAAGACGATTAAATATATTTTATGTGTAATTATAAATACTATATAGATACTACTAGATAGATATTGTTCGTTAAAAAGTTTTTTGTTTGGCGTGGTTCTTAAAATTCGCTGAAGAAAATTTTACTAAACCGTAATGTTAAGAAGAATTCGGAGGCATTTAATACCTTTAATATCTCGGAGAGCTATCGAAGGAAGAAAGTTCTACGGGAATGACAAATTCAATACAGATTGATGGAAAATGCGAAGGAATTAATCACCCGTGACATAAAGATCTAAATATGAACAGCTGGCGGTTTTGTTATTTGTGGTGAGAACCTTCAATATGTCTGAGCTTCGTCTGTCAACCAGTATTATCCAACTTCTACATCGTGTGAAAATATTTACACTACTCCGTGTAAAAGGAAAATGATTCTTCCTTTTTCAAATAATCTTCAGCAAGACCTCGGACCTTAACTCACCATGAACTATTTATGGGCCAAAACGACTGGTTTGATGTGGAAAATGGAAGCAAAAAAGTAAGTGGCATGTGAGCCTTCAAGCCTAGCGCATTCTGCTTTTAAAAAAATCTTAGTCTACTTTACCCATCCTTAGGACCCAACTTGGAGTTAATGATTTAATGCGACACTGAAACACTTGCTGTGAGATAAAAATATTTTAGAGGTAAAGCAAATTTCAAATATTGTTAATTAGCTAGGGCGGTCATGATAAAATGATCTTAAACTCCATAGTAATCCAAATATATCTGGAACTACTGGAACTATAAACAACAGTTAAAAGATCTGGAAAAAAACGTTAAACACAATCACAATACTTCCAAGTTAGGAACAAAAAAATAACTTTATTTCAATAAACCAAATATATTTTGTATAATAAGCGAACAGCTGCAGCTAATTATCCCGAAACTGGTCTTAAACGTCATATCAACGCCACCCTGTTGGAAAGATTTTAAATCATGTTAAATTCAATACTAAAACTCAAGATTGTCACCAACTTTAAGAAAAAAAAAAAAAAAAAAAAAAAAAAAAAAAAAAAAAAAAACAAATAATATTTTTTCGCAGAATAAAATAAACGAAACGAAGAGAATCATCCGCATATTGAATGTACTTCAACATGTGCCGGGTTTCAAATTCACCAGAGCACCTGATGAAGTACAATAGACATGGGATAATTTGAAGAAGGATAGAGGTTCAAATATTCTACGAACCAAAAAATTTGTATAATAACTTAAAAACAAAAGAAAAAAGAATGGGATTTCCACTTAAAAATGATGTTAATGATGCTTTTAATCTAGCACTCCGCGCGCTACTTCAGGTACCTGACTGCTTCAAATATATGCTTATCTCAGCCCCGGTCACTGATTAGCGCGCAAAGTATTAGGATCTTAATGAAAGTAAAAACGTAAAACAATTTATTTAATTTCGACGCATTGTGAAAGAATTTTATAAACGAGAAAAAAAGACTACATGATCACAGTCGTTTAAAGTAGTACCGCAAAAACGGCGACCGAAGAGTTGAAAGCAATAGTCGTGCTTTTGAGTTTTTTTCGCCATCTATAAGCTGTGCAAAAAGGAAACGACCTTGTGGTAGTTCTACATGAATATTTAAGGTGAACGATCTCGTACAACTTCACACCATCACCATCATGAGAGTTTTTTTTTTTACCTCCAACACTCGTGTCATGGTTACTTCTTTTCGAAGAGCTTTCCCATAGGAACAACGAACGATGATGTCTCCATGTGCAAAATGAGAATCAGAAAAAAATAATTTTCGTCCATTTTTGTACATGTGGATAAAAAAAAATTTAAATGCACAAGAGACCAAAAAACTCGTTGGTATATTGACTTAATACCCACACGTATATGCCGATTTGGAGGTGAACATTGCGCGATACTCGTCGCCACATGACCGTATACGTGCATATGGTGCCACTCTGGAGTGCGTCCAATTTGAATGGAAAAAAAATTAGGGAAGCAAGAGGCGGTGGCGAGCACTATCATATGGAATGCGTAGACTTTGCACACACAACACTGCCACAAGATAACACACACAGGCACTTACTCATTAGTCAGGCAGCAATTACATTTCCACACAAAATCAGCGGATTATTGTAGCATTTGTCATAAATTTTCGCCCGTTTCTTAAGATGATGTCATATATTTTTCTGGAATCATTTTCCACCACCAAGTCATTGGCGTTTTATGTGCGCTCTAACCATCCTCAACTGAAGGCTGAAGAAAACCTGTTGCAGGACACAGAAATAACATGCAACAGTGGCGATAAAATCGGCCTGGGAATCGCACATATAGAGGCAAGACTCTTTATAAATAGCCTGCGAGTGAGTTAGACCGCACTGTTTACTTTCGCTAATATCTTGCGTTGTCAGCTGATGCCGATCCCGATAGAACATATTATTAAAGTTTAATAAAAATGATCGGTAGGCAAACCACACCATGGCGATCCAACACAAAAGTAGAACTTTTCAGGTCCACACATGTCTAAATTTGCTACACCAAAGGAAACAAAAAAAAAAAATGTTCAAGATTGGATGAGCAAACATTTGAGATTTTTTTCGTATTTTTGCTTTTGGCTGAAAATAAGAAGAGAATGTGTGGACACAGGGAGAGAGAGCAAGAATATGCCGAAACCGTCGGGCACACGTTGTTGCCAAGTGGGGACGTCCGCAGTGGAATGAAAGACAAGACGATCGGTGTGCGCATACAGAGCCAAATAGCGATCGTCGCCGCACACATAAAATACATTGAAAAACACGTGCCCAACTACACTGACAATCCGCTAATTACTCATGCAGAAAAGCTCCACTGATAAGCTTTCTATTTAATTTCGTTCATGACTTTCCTCCGCGCCGACAAACCGGCGGCGGTTCGTCGTCTCCAGCCATTTAAAATGGTGTTTGTAAATGAACAATGACAAATGAATAATTTTCGCGAAAATACCTTTGGGTGGGGCAGATCCACCATTTACACACACACACATATGGCAGTATAATGTATGTACATGCGTGCATGTAAATTCATGGGCGAGAGTGAGGAAAAAAGCCAAAACGAGCAAAAAATAAGAAGCTTAGGATGGCTTCGCGAAGGAAAGGAATTTAATATGATATGGTCTGGTAATTCAATTATTAGCCCAGACTATACAAGTGGGCAATTAATTGCGTTGAGCGTGAGGACTTGCCGGCTTTTATGTATGCAAAAGTACTGGCCACGAGACACAACACACAGCAATCACATTCATTTTTTTTTATTTGGAAAAGCTCTGGGCAGCAAAGCTCTTGTCGCCTTTCAAATGTAAAATGGTTTGCTCGGTTTATTCCATGTGATCGGGGTCGTCTACTTTTGTCTACTTCCCTTCACACAGGGTTCATTTACAAAACAGCTGTATGCGTCTCTCATATGACCATCAACCAGCCGAAAGCTTCTGCAGACTACCTTTAAAATTGTTTGCCCGAAAAATTCAACCAACTTCAAAAATTTATATAACGACGAGAATGACCTATGGAAATCATCTGGAAGCAATCAAAAGCGATAGCTAATCTCGGAATAAGTCCAATAAAAAATTTATCTTAAAAGACGATGATAAAAAAAAGAACTGACGAAGCTCAGTTGTACCGGAAATAACTTTCACATACCTCAACATTTACGTCATATACCAAAAAATACATGTAAAATTGCTAAAAATAAATTCAATCACAATGAGTTCTCGGTTTTTTTCCGTTTTTAATCAAAGTCTGCGAATTTCACAATTCAAAATCAGTTCTCACTTTTCACACAATTCTACGCACGAATGTCACTGTTTCTGGGATCGGTCTTTGGGTATTGAAACCGACGACAAATAAAAGGAAATAAATGCGTCGCTTAAGTTTTACAGTAGATTGTTAAATTCTTAAAGATTAATGAACACAAGTCACTGTAGTCAGACACTAGGAGCACCCAAACACAGAGGAAACTTTGAAGCAAACCAATCCGACCGGCTGTCGCCGATCAAATGAGTATGCACACCATATAGGAGTTCACTTCGAGTGTGTCTTTCTTTTGTATGCATAAAGCTCGACGACTTCGGTGGACATAAAGCAATATGATATATGTACTGCACAGAGATACATACATGCACAGGGCAGCCGGTCGGTGGTGAGAAAGCGATGAATGTAGGTAGAGAGGTACACGTCTACGAAGATGACGACGACGACGACTACGGAGCAGAGTAGAGAGTCGACTAGGAGCAAGAGCTGTAGTGGGACGCGACGACTACAGCCACGACGATTATGACCACGGCAACAACAATACAAATTTAAAATGTGTTCAAGTTATATCTGCTGGCAGAGTGCGCTGTGCTGCCACCCCAGTTGTTGGTTCGCTGATCACTACTGAGTCTGCTGCTTGATGGAAACTTTTCCAAAATGAACATCGGTCCTAGTAGCAGCCAGTCAACCAGCCATCCTATGCACGACAACAGCAGACACCGACAGCGCGTTTGCATGCCATGGCTGTATCTGTATAGTATGCGCGAAACTTTGGCCAACACATAAGAAAAATTGCGTTCCCCGCAAAGGAGTACATAGGCCACGACACACCACATACAGACAGCCACACAATTTCCTTCTCATCGTGCATGTATATGAAGAAAAGTACAAACAAAACAAAAATGAGCCGGCAATCAGAATCAGCAGTGGCAGGGTTAACCCATGTCGAGCTTTTCTCCAGTAAATTTTTTCTTAACACCGGTGGTTACACTCTTGGTGAAGGCTAAGTCGGCCAGAAAAAAAAAACGAATTCGAAGTATAGGTACTGTCCGATTGAAAATTATTCACTTTTTTACTTTTGTGGCTGAAACCGCAAGGGGCTGTGACTAATCTTCGTACTGCCATGGTAGCACACAACACGAACACACGCTTCCAAAATCCGACTGCGAATGGAGTTGAAAACTGGCAGAACACTACTTGAAGACTTGAAGACCTCGTCATTTACGATATCCGAATAAACCTCTTAGTCATCTGCGGGTAATGATGATGCCTCCAAAGTTTACGATGGAAGGGCGTGCGTCGTGTTGGTAGTGCATTCACAAGAAAAAATTCACTGTCTTTGTATATATACTCACACATTACACCCATCGATTTCCATCATGGATGGTAAACATCATCAGTCTATGGTTTATGTGTTCATTCTCCTGCCGAATTTCGCGAATACTTTGATGTGGTGCTTATGTACAGCTTTCGTACATGCTTGTTTTGTTTTTGTTCTCTGCTTTTCCTTCAGCTGAGAGCCAGCCAGACAACCTTCACCGGAGACGCAGCAGCAGGAGCCACATGCATAATGCTCGAACCAGGATGGCAAGCTTTTTTTTGGGACTCTTCACGTTTCCCGTCGGTATCCCGAATGCTTTGGCATGTAACCTTTTTTACATGTGAGTAGCGCGAATGCTGCATCCAAATGCGTGTGTATTGCGTCTCGTAGTGAGCGTGTTGTACGCTTGGCGTTGTGTTCTTTGACTGCGCCGTCTAATTTCGTCGAGGATGAACGGATGGCGGTTAGATGGATAGATGGATAGGTGTAGATGGGAAGAGACACCTCTGGGGATGAGTTGTATCTGGAAATGCAATGCAGTGGGATCGAGCTTTAGGCCAGACATTTACACTTGACAGACGTACATAAACAGTAATTCCTTTGCTCACACCTTTCATTTTGATGCCTTTGTTACAACGATGGACAGAGAGCATCGTCGATGGGGAGATCAAATGTCTGTCAAGGAATTATTCTAATTGGGATAGTGTTTAGGTGTTTTTTTTTTATCATTGCGCACTTAACAGAGTTTAAAAGACTTGCTATTCTATACTATCGAAAAGGTCAATACCATTAAGTCATCTTGGGCCGAACAAAGGAGTCAAGTGAATCATGCTTCCTTTGTGCTGATGTACATTTTTAGAAAAGGATAAAATAAAACACGTGTGCAGTGTCTTAACTGGCAAACCACAAAGTGATTCACAGATCTTTCCACGACGGTTGTGTTCGTTTGCCCACCTATATCTACCTGACTTTGGTAGTATCGACTGATGCAGTCGATAGCATGGACTCTGGTTGCTGTTTAGGAATCAAACAGCACCGAAGATAGATTACTCACCAATAATCCCTTTGTAAGTGAATTAAGCTATTCGTTGCCAGGAGACATGCACTCGATGCATTAATTGTAAGTGATTAATGGGGCTTTTAAAACTAGAGTTTGTTGCACATTGTCGGAAACAATGCATGGATTCGCTTTTGACACGCGATTGTCACAGTCTGTTGGTGAACGATACAAGACAATTTACACACAAAATGACTCTTTAGCATTGTATTAAAACAGTCTACGGCGATAGGAAGCTAAAAATGTATGTAAATATGTATGTGTTTACTCAGCTGGTCACCTCTAAGATCTTCAAAGTTTATACAAAATTTCGAAGATCTTGGATGAACATTTTGGCCGCCGTGGTGCTACGTTATTGTGTGCGGCTACTGTGCACTAGGTTTCGGGCTCGAATCCCAACCGAGCACATTAGAAGTTTTTCACGCTCCCATTTCCAAGCAAAAAATGTTTCTAAATCGTTAGCAATGACCGTTCACAACTGGTGACCTCTAAGATTTTCAAACTATATATAAAGTCCAAAACCATGCGTCCGTTCTCCGTTACTTTTCTTAAGTCCAGACAGACAAATTATGTATATGTAGTTCCTGGCTGTCAAAGAATTAAAATACTGTTTTTTTACGTTTTTACTTGAAGTTTGACGGTTCTAGGCATTTGACTCTTAGTGCCTGTTTTCATTTGGTTGATCCTAACCTAACCCAAATTTTATTTCTCAAAATAAAACGGAGGTTGAACGGTGGCCACCACACTGGCGCTTCCCGTCACCATAGTAATTCTGACACATCAGGTTAGGATCAACCAAATGAAAACAGGCACTTAAGAGAATAATCATGAGAGAAAAGAAGCTTTCTCTGTCCTCCCAGCGTTCCGTGCAGGTATTATACCTGCTGAGGTTTGATTTCACAGTGTTGTATAATTCCACCTTGTTGCTCGTTAGTTCTAAGCTTTAGGATCTATCCCTGCACAATATTTTCTAAACATACATTAATGAGTTCTCCTGCCATTCTTTTCTTGTGATCCAATTTCTTAAGTTAGTATAGTTTTTGGAGTACCTATTTTCCTGCGTATTGAAAAGTGTTGTACGTACTGTGCAAGCAATTTTGATAACCTTAAAGAGTGATTATAATATTTCGAATAAAACCAGTGGGAACATGATTCGATCAGATCAGTATCATAACCTGATTGACGTTGTTGAATGAAGAATAAAACTATTTTGAGTCGTTGGGACCAGGCAATGTCGTATTTTACTAGATTCCAAGCTTTCCTTTCCAAAAATCATGCTTAAGTTTGTTACCTTAAGTTCATCAATAAAAAACTATGCCGAGGGAGTTATAATTTTGGTTTTTGAACAAATATGTTTGTCGACTGAATCATCAAAACAAACGCTTCTCAAAAAATTACTCACTCAAAATATTATTCAATTATGATGCCCGAATACAGCTTGAAGTTAGACCAGGCCTGGTTTTCCGATGAGCAGCAAACCTTAGGGTCTGTTCAACTGTGACCACCTGTTGACATATGTAGCTCCTATTTGACGCCATCTCTCACTTGAATGTGGCACCTAATTGTTTTGATGACGACCCATCTTTTCAGGAAGAAATTTCCAGCTCAATACCAAGTCATTTTTCTACATTTGTATAAGACTACGTTTTTATTCAAAATCTTAAGTGCATTAACATTTACAAGGATTTAATTTGTAAAAAAAACATTCAAGTGAGACAGTTTGCACTTTTAAGGTGAGTTATTTGCCTGTGGGGGGACAAACGGACTCCATCTCAAACAATTGTCATCTATTTTTGGAAAGTTACCTCTACGTCGAAGTCGCTCTTCAAATTCATCTAATACGTCCTGAAAACAGAAATATATATAAAGCCTGGGTGTTTCGTTATATTTTATTGGGTTACATACCTGTTTCTTTAATACTATGTGTTTGCCTTTCCAGTATTTCATCATCCCAAGTGCCTGGAGAGTGCTCACAATATCGTAGGAGTATATAGCCATTTCCTTAAATAGAAAGTTTAAATTTTATAAGGTCCATAGCCTTAAAAATTTTGCTATTGAGATAGAGAGAAAGCCTGACTGGTTAAGAAATTTTAAGGCGAAACTATGATAGGAGTATAATAGGGCTTTATTTCTGGCAATTTTCACAAGGACTCATCCCTAACCTAAATGTTGCATTCAGTGGATACGCTCAAAACGGGTTTTTTTTTTTTTTAAACTTTGTCAGGCATATTTTATTGTTGTTTCAAATTTACGTTTTTACAAAACTCTCATTGTAATATTTGACAACAATTTTAAAAGCCTAAAGTGTTTGAAGTTTCTTGTGACTTTAAGGAAAATGTGCAAACGCAAGTCTTCAATAAAATAATTACAAGCTAAACAAGGTAAGAAAAAGTGATAATGGCAACTGTTTGGCCTCGAAAGAAACATATGACTTTAAATTGCAGAGTATGTACATCAAGCTAAAAAGCTAACCTTGCATAACGTTGTCTGTGCCTACAATATGGCTGCCTGTGCCAGAAATAAAGCTCTAACCTAAGATAAGCTTAAGTCGGTTTTCATAAATAGCCCATTACATGCCTTTTACTCGGTTTCGTTGCGTCTTCGTTAAATTTTGCTCTCTTAAGTTAGTCCCACTCAAGTGAGAGATTCGACGCGGAAATTTAACAGCTAGGTAGAGGTAGATGCACACAAATTTCATACGATTTCCGAATCGTTTACTAAAGTCCATTAAGGGCACGGTAAGCGCTTGGTAGTACTTGAGTGGCATTTTCGATGTTTTTTGACAGGCTAGTCCCACTTGAGTATATTATGGTCGGGGAATAAGATCTAAAAAGTCCGCTGAATCTCTCTGGTTTATAAAAGAAAACAAGACGTCGGTTTAACTCTTTTTTATTTTTCATATTCTATGGAAAACCCGCAAAATTCAGGGACCGTTGTAAATTAGAACCTTATACGGGCGTCCTTTTTAATACAATGCAGGCCTGGGCGCACTATTTCCAATCGGAGAGTTATGGCTTCCTATAATCCGCGATTACGTAGTGTCAGACGTTGAGTTTTCCATGCCTTCCCGTTGGAAAGCTGTTCCTGTCCATAAGCTCGATGGGTCAGAGCCACTATTATCGCCGGAGTTTTGCCTTCCATTAGGCGCGAAAGCAGGGGGTATTTGGGGGTTGAAACCAATGCGGTTGTTCTCGCACAGAAAAACAGGCCCTAAGAGATGTGATCTGGACCGACAGGTGAACTGATCTAACCATGTCCGACCGTCTTTATGCATGAAGCTTTAAGGTCTTTAAAACTAAGCTAGAGAGCTGAAACTTGGGGCACGGCTAGGTTCTAGATATTGCTGCACCGACAAAGTGTTAAAATTCATTCAATTCGCCTACGGCCGCGCCAACCACACCATCGGCAATGCCCACTTTACAGTGTTATATTTTCAAAGACTTAATTTCTCGGAAAATTCACTCAAAATCGAAGAAATTTCTAAGTATTTTCGAAGTTCGCTCCATTACTTATTTTTTTGTTGAGCTCCGCTCACTTTTATGAAAGTTTTGATTTGTAGTATATTTCCGCGCGATTCCAACGAAAAAAGTCTAAAAGATTTTCTTCTTAGTTCACGTCCTTTTTGGGGCGTGGCCCATACGCATAATTAACTTCCACCGAATGAAATCAGGCCAAAAAACTATAAGATTTGGTGTTGCTGCCCAAAGAGGGTTGGGTATTTAGAAGTTCGTTACAGATGAACTCTTGCACTCACTTACTTGTTTTTTCTTAGCTTCTTCTCGTAAAGGATGGAAAGTGGATGCGTAAGATGTGGCGTCTATGGACCCACGATCAATTAAACTTTCTTTGAGTCCCAAAACACTGTAGTCATAACCTTCACGGCAGACGGAGTAACTTTATCCCCCTCGGGTAAAGGTCTGTGCCCTTTTAAACCATTGCATCGACTTCTGTTTTGCTTTCAGGATCATAACGAAACTGTTAAGAATTCTTATAAGGCCCTTAGGACACGAAAAACCTTTTGCTAAAAAAAATGCAGTTGTTTGCCTTCTCAAAGACGAGCCTAAATTTAATTTTGTTGTTGTGTAGGCCAGAGAAGTTAGGGCATGGCTCACATCGAGATGGTTAGGGCTCACATCGAGATAAAGTCAGCTTTGAGTGAAAAGGACTACATCTTGCTAATAAAAATTTTGGCCGACCAGAAATGCTTTTAGAATTCAACCAAAATGATTTCCTTGTTTTTTTCAAAATAGCTGTTAGCAAAAAAAAAAAAATAAAGTCCATATCCTTCCATATCTTTTAGTCGTTCATTTGTAATAAGCTCGCCTTCTCCTCCTTCACATCTAGTTGGACCAAATTTTACGAAAAATTCAAAAATAAACTTTACCAAAACATTTCTAATAAAAGAATCTAAACCCAATTGAATGGTTAATGAATTCTCTACCGAATACGTCTATTCCGCGGAAAGCTATATAACAAAACGGACATGCAATGCCCAAACTCTCCCAACATGGGACAAGTACATAATGTGTCTACCTTCGGTTGTATACAGTTTCCTATTGTAATTCCTTTTATTCTATTTGAAGGAAATATAACGCTTGGTTAATTCGAAAAGGATGAGCTAGCCACTCTACGATTTTCGTCAAAGTTGGATAAAAGTGAAGCCAGTGTGAGATCAGACAAAATGTGTAATCTCACTTGCTGCATCGATTGAACTATTTGTTTCGCCAAATTAAAATCCTTTCATACGAAGGAACTTACCTGTGACACTTCTTTTATACTCAATGTGGTTCCCGTTCGATTACAAAGAAAATCCAGCAGCACATCCTTCCAGTAGGAGCGATAAGATATCAGACCCAAATCGGAAAGAGGTTTCTCCGGGGATCCAATCTTGCCTTCCACTCTGGTCAGAAGGTAACCTGTAAATTGTACAGACGAAAAACCATTGTAAATGAAGTGTCAATGACTTGAAAGGATCTTAGCATCTAAAAAAGGGATACACCAACGTTTCTAAAGATGAAAAACTATATACATGAAAAAAAAAACAAACAAAAAAACAGGAATCGCAGGACAAAAATTCGATTGAACTTTCCAGACAACTTTTTTGTTCTTCTCAAGCTCCTGTATTGTTTGTTTCTCTCTCTCTGTGCTGCGCATAATATCGTTAGACTGAAGTTGCGCATTATTGGCATAGGTTAGGGTGTTGCACTCAGGCAAACGTTAATTTTTTGGGGTTTCCCTACCCCAGCGATTTACATGAGAGGGTGAATTCAGACGGCAGCCAGACTTTTTATTGATTTTTTTCCACCAGTGAACAGAAAATATAGAAGGGAAACGCAAGGACATTCCGCTCGCCAAGGGTTGTAGCACTGGGGTATGATAAGTGTCGCTCTAAAACATTGCCTTTGCTTTATTGCAAATCGTAAAGCGTAGTTTTTAATCCTTGAATAAAAGATTGTATTTTGTTTTAACATTATTTACCAGAAAAGTCCAGAAGTTGCCCATAAAATTGGGGGAATGTTGTTCATGCATACACGAGTATTTTGCTATCTGCTGGTGAATTCGGCTGATGATACACTTACGTGTGAATGTACCCATGTATAGAGAAAAACGTAAATATTCATTCGTTGGCGTCTGGAGTTTATAAACCCCTACATAATATGAAAAAAGCTGTGGCAGGTTTGGAGTTGGTTTGCCACTCTCCAGTTTCGCATTTGACTATGACTCTCTTTCTCCTGCGAACATAATCACTTCCTCTCCCCGGGTATCTTTTGTGTGTATCCTTTTTTGCGTTTTGAGAAACGTCGAGACGATTTTATCGATCCATCCAGTAGTCTGCTAGAGCTACCTTGTTCATGGTCCTGGGGACGACGCCCTGTACGTTTGACCTGTCCTGACCTTTTCCGACTTTGCGTATTGCATCGAAACGGCAACGGCGACGAGAGCATACGTCGTCGCCTGGTGTCTTTGATTGAATACAGCTTTGTGAGGGGTGGTTATATATGCCAGCCACACAGGGTAGGGTAGACGGCATTAGTATTTTTTTTAAGTGTCACTGATTTTTGTTATTAATTAAATATTTATGCTGATGCATGTGGGTAAGGCCACAAACTGAAACTTTCGAGTTTGAGGTTTAGAAACAAAGCTTTCATGACACACACAGCCGGAATATAACCGCCGCCATTGCATGCATGCACATTTTTCTTGTCGGTATATTTATTCTGTGTCTGGCTATAATTTAGAGCGTTTGCATGTCCAAAGCATAAGGTCAATGTCGCGTTCCATCGATGAGAGTTCCAGTGTGCTGGAGTGGGGGCCGACATGTAGACACAGCTGCTTACCATATGATTCTTAATTGCTAAAAACATTCCACTTGTGTACGAAAAAAAAACTATAAATGCACT
Source organism: Neoascia interrupta (assembly GCA_947623515.1). Lineage (NCBI taxonomy): Eukaryota > Metazoa > Arthropoda > Insecta > Diptera > Syrphidae > Neoascia > Neoascia interrupta. The sequence goes on from OX392462.1 coordinate 223,676,284, forward strand.
CGTGGGTGTTGTCGCTTTTGACTTAAATGCAAGTGACTCACAAGGTAGTCACTTAGGTTCAGAGTGTCTTGGCGAACTACAATATTTAACACCCGCCGTCATACGGCGAAAATTAAATTCAGGCTTGATGTTCCCAAAAATACGCGGAATGAACACGAACAATAATATGAGGACTAATTGGAATAAACACTCTCCTGGGAGTTTAACGATATGTGGAATAAATGTTATTTAGATGGGTGCAGTTCCTGATGAAAATGATGCAATAACTGACGTAGACAAAAACGGTCACTCGATTTAGTATCGAATATTTTTTAATCCTACCATCGTCACCACCTCTGCGAGGGTCCCTCCGAGAGTATCATTTGTCTTGAAAAACTTCTCAAAATGCCTTTCGGATTCGGCAAAAAACTGTAGGTCCTCTTGTATGTGAAGAAATCAACGCACACAGCATACATTATTGAGAAGTTGGCCCTGGTTCACCTCGAGCTGTTGCGCCACTCTATTGATTTTATTTTTTAATTCCTTAAAACATCGTGCGGGTTCGATTTTTTTCGTCGAAATCTAAAAAATTTTTTTTCGGGATGAACTGACTAATAAGTTCGGCTTATTAACCAAGATTTTCGGCAAGGCATTCGCCAAACTCGAAATAATGTTCAAAGACGAAAATTGTGAGACAATATTAATTGTTATTGATCCCGTAGTTTCATTTGTTAATATAATGTTAAATCCTTAAGGATAGAGTATGGCTAAATTTAAACGGTAACAATACATCAGCTATAGAGACTGTGAATTAAAAATAAAGACACCAGCCATAGATCTCTGATAAAACCAAACTTTAAATAAGAGGCTGGCGACTTTGCGGAAAACATACCTTTCAGAATACTTATGAGCAGGCAAATTTTTTTCTAGAAGCAAAAGTTTGCGACTTCGATTTCTGGAAGTGTTGTCCACAAATCAGCTGAGTTCCATACCAGACCAGGCTATCCTGGGCAACCAGCATATGTCAATATCGCTTACGGAAGGAATTGAAGTAATATGTACACATCGATTTTCATGGATAACTAACTTATTACAAAAGTCAGTCTTGATAACATCGGAAGGACAAGAGTTATATAAATTTTTGTCAATTTAACCTAAGATATCGTAATGCAGAAAGAGGATCAGTTAGCGAGTCTACCCTCAGCTTACTTTAAAACCTAACCTCAGCTACAAGTAGAACTAAAGAGAAAATAAAAGCGATCAAAGTTATACGCCCGCCACAGGGTTCAAAGATCCCAAAGATTAAAATGGTTTCAAGAACTTCTAAGCTCGTTACAGTTTCCAAGACATACAGAAAAGGACCGCCGCAACGTTTAACGAGGAAGTATAAAAACTTTTTTTTTAATAAAATTTAATCGGTTTCCAGTTAAATACACGGGATTTGAAAAAATCGATAGAGGAGATCAAAAGAAAATATTTTCAAAGTAAATGCGACAAGGCTGATAATGAATCCCAGTGATCTGCATTCATTGTGGTAAAGGCAATAAATGGCATAATTTGTCCGACCGAAGACAAGCTTCATGTTCAATAAGGCTGAGGTTTACACTACAACGTTTATCAGCACAACGCCAAAAGAACGTTTTACAATACAACGCGATCCAATTTCAAACGGCTGTAAAATGCAGAAATGCTTAAAACACACTGGACATCTTCAAAACATTAATGCTTTACATAAAAGCTTTTACGCATAATTGTGTAAGCCGTGTTTCTATTGTTAACATAGTTAAGAATACTATGGTTTTTTGCTGCGAAACAAAGGAAATCGTTAAGAGTATATCGTCAGTTTGACGCCCAGGCAGAAACCGAGACTGGTAAGCCATTGAGTCATTGCCTCTGCAAAAAAGGTTTCTGGAGGGCTTTGTGTGGCGGCTGGTGGTGAGAACATAACTGCGTGGTATTTTAAAACGCTCTCTGGAGATCGGTTGGAAGAACAGAGTTTACATTGTGTGTAGACAATTTAGGGACTCAACTTCGATCGAAGGGCTTGCAATGTGGCATTTCCTTCACTGCTATGTAATTATGTTCATAGCAGTGAAATGGAAATATTTTGGCGAAGTTGAAGCTCGATTACAGATCTGGATAAATGGCGTCAAATCCCGTCTTTTTCTTCGGACTGTGCTTCGTCACCCCTCCTTTCCATAGCACATAGGGACTGGATTGTGAAGTGCAGTCTTGGCGAGGAATGTTTCCGAATGGTAGCCCTTAAGGTAAGCCATTAGCTTTTCGAAATTGATTCAGCTATCCTTACATCGCGGGAAGAAGAAATTCTGCGAGTACTGGATGCGTTTTCGGGATGAGATGCTGGGATGAAGGTTAACCTCAGCAAATCGAAAGTCTTGGTTGTTTTTTGAACTCATGTGGAGTGCAGCCTGCACGTAATTTGAGACACATTGAAACAGGTGTAGAAGTTTTAGTACCTCCGGGGACTTTTTCCAGAAATCTGGGAGGGTCATACTGAGCTATTCTGTGGGAGCAATAGTAAAGAAGTGCGCTGGCCAGTTATTTTGAAAGCCGAGCCGTGAGCAAGCCTCCTTAGATGGGATGTTGTTATAGTCATCCGCTGATAAATTGGGTTTCCATGGCGTTTTTAATCTGTGCAAAGCAAGAGAAGGATAATCTACCAAAAGATTCTCCATAGTCTCTTTTGCTTCTACACAGTGTCTACAGGTTTCATTGCTACTGTTGCCTTGTTTGAATAGGTGGTAGTTACATTGCTGCATGTCCAGTTAGAGCTCCACATAACAATCAGAACAGATATTTTGAGTTCTAGAGCTTCCTTGGCTCTTGACGTTGTACCTGAGGAATTTTTTGGAGTGTCTGTAACCTTCCAGGTTAACCCATTTTTTTTGATATGATGATAGATACCTGCCAGAGTGAAACCTATGAGTGAAATCCTATAAAGGGAATCTCAGCTCCTTATTTAGCTTGCATGTCGGCCTTTTCATTACCCTCATAGTTTTCATGTCCTTGCACCCAAATCAGTTTCACACTGCTCTTGCTGGCCAGTATGTTTAGAATTTGGTGACATTCCCAAACAGCCATGGAGTTATAACTGAAGCTACTTAGAAGTGGATTCTTTGCAGAATGGAATGTGTTTATGGTATCTCGGCCCTACTATACCAGCAACAACTCCACTGCTTGACTTCAGTCCGTCAGTATACCATTAACGTGCGTCATCATTTAGCCGATGTGGGGATTATTATTTTTTAGTCTTTGTTAAAGCTTACTAGAGTCTATGATATCACTGAAATGTGTCAATTTCCTTACTTGATCCACTTTTTTCAGTATTTGTCGATGCCATTGTAGATTTCCTTCCTTGTATGTATATTTCCTTTGAAGACTTATAGCTTGTCTTACTGCCTCTGCTTGAACAGCTTTATGTAGTGGTGGGAGGTTTATTACGAACTTGTTGTTGGAACCAGCTGTTGGACTGGTTCGCATAGCCTTCCGCTCTTCTTTTGAAGCGATTAATGTTGGGAGCGTCCTTCACTCTGACAACATTCCCATGTTATTTTCAAGGTTTTCTGGATAAGATTACCCATTTTATCCTCATGTGTACCTCTCATAAAAGTGGCTAAATCATTAGCATATCCAATGGTGTAGAATCCATTGTTATTTAGCACAGCTATGTTATTTCTAACAGGTGGAGAACATGAATGAAAGAATATAAAGATTACGACACTCGTTTGTTATGGCATTTGTCTGACAGGCCTAACTGTAAATCTGACGTCATGGGATCGCCAATGTGATCGAACCAAATAATCCATCTGCGTAAGGTGATCACAAAAATATTGTTCCAAATCGTTGCTTTTTTTAGGCTTGTGATGTAGGAACACTGATTTTTATTCGTACATGCAGAGAATCAGCCTAAGGGTAGGCAAAAACACCACCTTACCAGAAACTTTAAAAACTGGTGACCCGCTGATTTTGACGGTGATTGATCGGGAGCTGTTACAAGAAAACTGTGATGATCACAGTTTCCGCAGACGAATTTTTGTGATTTGTGACACCACTTATCATAGATCACCTAAGCTGATTCCACCTTTGATTTGTGAATGAGCCATATTTTTTCATGTTTTTTTGTGTAAAGGGTGTCCACCGCATGTTCTCATATATTCACCCTTAATGATATTTTTCATATGTTGAACTACAAAACAAAAGCTTCATTTCAAAAATACTACACTAGCAGGTTCTTGACTAAACCAAAATGAAATTTAAATTTTTTTTTTCCATAACATTGTTTTTTTACAAAATAAAAATACTTAAGTACTTACTAAAATCAATAAGGAGTCGTCCATATCCTTTCCGCTGATATGGTGGAAGCGTCAAAATGCACGAAACATTGTAAAAGGAATTCTTTTCCTGAAAAAATAAAACGAAATAGAGAGTTAAAAAACTACACATTTCAATTGAATTAAACTTATTATGTTTGTTATTTTCTTTTTCATAATAGATTATAATAAAACTCCTCACGTATTGAAGAAAGAAAATATTTGGTTTTACAGATAGCAATCGGAAGTTCAACAACCTTGAATACACTGATATGTAGTAGAGACGCCGACAAACGCCATGTATACTCCCTAAAAGCATTCCCCAAATTGTATTACATACGTAGCTTTGTCGGCGTGCACCCATACCAATTACGAAACCATAGACACATATCTACCCATTGTTAGGTAACCATCACCATCGATATCATTCCCAGGCTCCAAAAGTCCCTATACCTACTCTTTCCCGAAAATTCTCACAAACTTCAAATTTATAGAGAAGGGAGCGCAACACACAAAAAAAACACATCCCAAAACTATGGAGCCCACCGACATTGTGTGTGCAAACTTAGCCAGAAGTTGGGGAAAAGATGCAGACTATTGGTTCCTGGGTTAAAGGGAAACACCCCTTACAAACCAGACAAGTCAAAGCGAACCCCGTCAAATGCGGAAATTGTCCAAAAAATACCGTTTAGAAAAAAAAAACTTAGGTATAGGTACCTAGTATAGTGGGTGGCTTAACAAGAACACTACTTCCAGAACCACAAAAACATCCTGAACACAAAGCACCTGCTCGATAGTGGAGTAGAAATATAGGAATCGTGAAAAATCAGATCCGATATAGTCGAGGATTACAAGAAGTTCAATGACCATAGATTAAATTTTACAAACATTTTGCTATACCTACATGCTAGCTGTCGTCTGGCTCAAGAATTGTCTGCAGAAGTGGGGGTGAAACGAGCAGCAGCATCCCCTAACACCCCATCCAAATGCACTGACTATATAAATACACATATCTAGGCAAAAGGCGCGGCGACTTCAAAATGTCTATTGCACACGCAGAAACCATTCTCTACGCGAGAAGCTTTCGTCAGCCAGGCCAGACAGTGGAGAGTACATATCACCATCATCATCATCAGGCCAGCCCTCGTCCTCATCTTCAGCAACACCAGCCGCAGCAATACTATCGCCACCTCCTCCGGTTTGGCGGCCAGCGCAAAACCATATCGTAGCGTGTTGTGTATGAATGAAAGACTGCAAAAGCTCGGGCACATAGATGCAGTGTAGAGAACACCAACGAGACAACAAGGCCCTCTCGTCGTAGAACATACCAACCACTCTGCCACTGCCACTCATCAATTTTAGTCTCACTATTATTATTTTTGTGTTATATTCTTCTTCTCCCCATGGTGGCGTCAAAGAATTTATTTCAGTTCTACCGAAGTAATAAAATCGAAGAGGAAGATTGCGCTGGCTTCTCTCCCTTTGTCATCGGCATGCTCGAGCTCGTTGCCGGCAGAGGTCCACGACCTTATTATATGCTTGTGTATACCATGAGGAGGCGCTGCGAAGCTGGGGCGGAATGGTACGTAGAGAGCGAGACAGAGCCATTGAGAAAGCTTTCGAATCCTTTTTGTGAACTTGTTGTGTGTAGTGTAGACATGATGTCACGTCATTGTACTTACTGCACATATGTACATTACTTGGCACATATGTACACCTAGGGAATAGCACATAACTGGGGAAAACGTCTGGCACCAACACATGGACCCCACCCAGGCTGTTGTGTGTTTCATTGCGATAGATACCCTCGTGTCCTCGACACTAGAGTTCGTCGCGTTCGCTAGGCTTGTAAGCACTCTTAGGCCCGAGTTATACGCTCGGTGGTGCGCGCGGTATATAAGAAGTAAAGGCTCGAAACAATAGGCGTCTGCCTGTGTGAGCATTCACAAAAATTAATTTTCAAATATACCCACGACATGCGCAATTTGTAACACAAACCCAGTCTTCATGTCGCACCGAGCTCTGCAGTGGGTACTACACTTTATTCCTGTAACCACCAAAGGGATAATGAACCCGGTGCCATTGAAGACATATATAGGGGTGAGAACTGTCTGCTTTTGGGTATGGTCAAGATTTGTTGTTTCTTTGACTGGGATCTTTAGTGTTGTTTTTTTCCTTCTTAACTACCCTTTTTAACACGCTTATAGGCTGAGGTTCAACATTGCTAATTTGCTTATTGAATTTCCCAGCAAGGAAGAGGGAGGTCCTTCACTGTCACTTTTCTTCACTACATCCAACACTCAATGTGAATGGTTGTGTTTTGTGAAACGATTGAGTTTGATAACGAGGAATCATAATTCCTTTCATTGTAAAGATGCCCGAGGAGCTTTAATCAGACTTTGAACTCAACGCACGCCAGGTATTTGCGTATAGAGGACGTCGTTAACATTTCTAACGATGTCCATAACTTAACCATGCTTTCCGGTGAGTAATAACGTTTAATGTAGGTTTCAAGCGAAACATGGAAAAGGTCAATTACTTGTTTGAAGTTCCATTTGCACACATGTCTTCAGTTTGTAATGTGTGATAAAGGAACTTTTGATGGCTTTTAAAGATTAATTAGCCTAAGCTGCTGTTGAGTTTAATGTGTCGGTGTATAGAAGGGAATATGAAATTTTGTTTCATGTTCGATTTTCTTGCTTTAAAACGTTATTAAAATGTACACAACACCCTTTGGCCTTCGGAAAAAGGCGATTCTATCTTAAAATTAAAGACTGCATGAACCTCTCCGAAAACAAAGTAAATGGAACTCAATTCAAATAACTCCTTTTCGGTATCTCGTTCCCTTTTCGATGCGAACACACAATATACCCGCCTACCTACAGCATGTTTCTCTGCTGAATTTCAATTCATTCAGAACGCAATGTGCCACTTAAAAAACCGTTAAAAATTTTTATGAAGCACGAAATTTTTATGAAGCACACCGCTATGGAACAATAAAGCTTAATACCACGTGTAAAATGCACAATATGTGGCAACAACCTCGACATACGTATAAGAGACTTCAAAACAAGCAAAATTAGCTCTATAGTGGAAGGAAACGAAAGAGTTCTGTATAGCTAGAAATTTCGAGTGTTCTATATACCCCCAAACAATCCAGTATTTTAAGAGAGTTCCGCGTGACATACTTCGGCGCAACTTCACTGGACTTAGACGAGGTACTCAGCATACTGAATGGCAGCCTTGGATGTTAGGTCCTGTACAACTACGCTGTTACTGCAACCAGCTATAGAACCCGCATTTTGGAAGGCGATTTTTGAATACTTTTGGTCTTCTTCGTTTTATCTTTTATTTTAATTTATTGATATAGCATAAACTGTAAGATTATAAACAATACCAAATTGTATGAAGTAAATAAAGTCTATCTAACTAACTAACTAAAAATCCAGTATTGAACGCCTTGAAATCCAATAATGAAACCCGCAACGCAATAGCCAATGGAAAATTGTTTGAAGAGAGCTTCAAGCTAGCAACATTGGCAAGGTTCAGCCAACTGACGCGACGGATACCTACGCCGACCGGTTCTGTGACTACTCGATCAGCATAGTTAAGAACTAAAAGGTGATGCGAACAGAATAAATTAAAAACCTAACCGAACGTATCACCAGCGCTGAAATCAAACGAAGGATAACTCTTGCCAATCGCTGTTTCTTTGGGCTAAGAAGGCAATTGAGTAGCAAAGCCCTCTCTCGAGCAACTAAAGTGTCCATGTATAAGACCCTCATCATCCCAGTCCTGCTTTACGGTGCAGAAGCATGGACCCTGTGAAAGGCGGATGAAAACACTTTAGGCTGCTTCGAGAGGAAAATTCTTCGGACGATTTACGGTCCCGTCTGCATAGACGGAGAGTGGAGGAGGAGATATAACATCGAACTGTACGGGCTGTACAGCGATACCGACCTAGCCAAAAGAGTCAAAACACAACGTCTACGATGGCTGGGTCATCTAGAGCGGATGGACACCAACGCCCCGGCCCGGAAAATCTTCGAATCCACACCGCAGGGACGACGCGGTAGAGGAGCACCGAGACTCAGGTGGCGCACGCAAGTGGAAGGGGACCTCAGCCAACTTCGCGTGCGAAACTGGAGACGGCTAGCTAGAGACAGAGCGGGCTGGCGAAGCTTGTTGGCTGAGGCCCAGGTCCACTCCGGACTGTAGCGCCACCTTAAATAAATAAATAATAACCGAATGTATCGTTGCTAAAATTGGGGAACGTCGAAATGAACTATTATTACATTGGAAAAACAAATCAAAGCAAACCAACAGTGGAAAGATATAGGCCACCAGCGACCAGGGATAAGAGAGAGTCAAAAACTTTCTGGCAGCATAACTAAAAACCCATTTTCCTTGAACCGCGCTATTGGATGACTTATTCATTTCTTTAAGCCGTACAGATCTTCCGGGTAATCCAGGTAATATTCTACGTATAATGCTACAGACAGCACCGGATAATCCAAAATATTGTGGAAATCTCTAAACACAGTCTAAAAATAAAGTGGGGTGCCGTGGCGCAGTGGTTAGTGTGTGTGCTTACTACGCCGGAGGTCTGGGTTCGAATCCTGCCATCGTCACCTGAAAAAAAAGACTTGTTCTTTTTCACGGTCCCCACCTCCGCGAGGGTCTGACAAGCCCTCCGAGAGTATCATTTGTCTTGAAAACTTCTCAAAGTGCCGTTCGGATTCGGCAAAAAATTGTAGGTACCTTTGTATGTAAAAGAAATTAACACACCAGCATACATTGTTGAGAAGTTGGCCCTGGTTCACCTCGAGCTGTTGCGCCACTATATTTATTTTATTTATAGTCTAAAAATAAAGTAATTATAGCGTTTTAAAGCTTATTTTATGTTTTAAGCTGAGCTTACAGCAGCGAACGATTTCGTTTCCATTAGTCTGTCATCGTTGATGCTCCTTATTAGTAGCATCGCCTAGAAGTAACAATGAATCTTGCTAGTAGCATAATTTTGTTCAGTGGTCTAAAGTGTTTTCAAGCAGATCTTGGAAATCATTTTCTATTTGCACGGAAGAAGCACTGTGATCAGACGCCGCCTTCCAATATTTATGCTTTCTTTTGAAAGAACAGAGAGGCACGCTGCGTAAAATGTGCTGGTAAACACCTCTCAATAGAGCGCAAAGTAGACGTGCAGGTTCCACCAGTTTGCGCCAATTGTAGCAGAAACCACCTCGCAAATTATCGAAAATGCGAAGTACGCATAGAACGGCAAAAGGGACGAGAACCTCTTAAGGAAAATATTTGAGGTCAGAATCTAAGCCTTGGACGTACAAAAACTGCTAAAATTCCTAGCCAGGGACGCCAGAACCGCTTAAAAGTACGAGATTGGCAAAGGAGGCGATGACAAAAGGCATAAAAGCTCCACAAAATACGTCGCCAGTTCAAGTGCAGCGGAGAAACTGCCACTGGTTGCACCGAAATCCTCCGTTGCGTTGCTTTAAAATAGAACAAGGCAAGATCGCCCACACCAGATGCAATGTCTCGGTGTAATCTTGGAAAAACTTAAAATTAACAAACTTATATTTGAAAAACTGAGCAAGGTCGAATTTAAACCTCGAAAAAATTAGAAGCGAACATTAAAATGAAACAGTTATTTAAAATACCTTCAAGGGGTTTATGATGCAGTTCAACGAGAGGCAGACTGTACAAAAACATTATGAAACATGATGTCTGGTGTGGACTTTTTCTCCACGAGAAGCCAACGTATTGGCCAACCGACAGGAATAAAAGGCCTGATCTTGTCGAATTATTCATCGCTAAAGGGTACTCCAAATACCAAAGCGAGTCGGAAAATGTTATGACCTTTGCTCACACTACTCAGGACTACTCTTAAAGATGGGTGGAAGACTGGCGAAAATAGAAAGAGCTCCTAGATTGCCTAGCAAAAACATGAACTTCAGAAAGGACTGTAAGGAGGGTGTTGGCTTGAATCATTGAGGACTCCTTTCGAGTTAGAAACCGCAGTTAAAAATTCATCGAAGCGATTCGGAGCGCTGCTTGACGGGCATGTACGCACAAGGGGTGCCTGCCTATTCGACAAATTTTCTTTCGCAAATCTCACTTCGTAATTATTGGTATGAATTTTGTTCGTTTCGCAAAAGTTTCTTCGCGAATTTTTTATTCAGTCATTGTTCTATCTTGCAAAATTAAAACTTCGCAATACATACCTCACTTTTTTAAATTTCGCATATTATTAAGCAGCAATTAGTTGTTTTGCAAAAAAAATATTTCGCTAACTGTTATTTCCCGTTTTGACACCTTGTCTTTCGCCGTTTAGGCAAAATGTCACTTGGCATTGACATTGTGTATTAGTTTGTCACAAGCCGGGGCAGTTAAACGTGTTTTAATTTGATTTAATTTTGGGAAATGGATATTTTGGAAAATGCTTGTGATTCATTTAAATCAAATAGGGGCAAGAATAAACTTTCTGTTAACGGGTTTGCATATGACTTTGAATACATGACTTGCATAACATAGTTATTTTTGATTTTTTGCGTAGTTTTATATAGCTTTTAAATTATTATGCTTGGCAATCAAATTACATATAAATTTTATAAGCATGAAATAGATTTCAAAGTATAACAATTTAAAAGCTATATAAAATTATGTGAAATAATGAATTGCGAAATAATCAAACGAGAAATTGCATCCTGCGAAATGAACAAATGCGAAACAACATTTTCGTGAGATGAAAACAAAGCGAAATAAGAACTTGCGGAACTAAATATGCAAAACAATATTTTCGCGAGATGATAATTAAGGGAAGTAAAAACTTGCGGAAGGAAAATTGCGAAAAAAAATAAAATGCAAAATAATAAAATGCGCGACAAATAAGTCCGCGATTAGACCCCTACCCACACACAGCATATCATCATCATTTTCGAATGCCGCCTATCCTTTAAAAGGGTCGCGGAGCGAGGGTGGCTAAATGGTCCTTCCATCTTTCTCGATCGTCCGCCACCAACTCAAGAGACTCCGGCGCAATCCCCAGGCGGGACTCAGAGGTTCTTTACCTGATCCCATCACCTGTTTCTTGGCCTACCAGGGGGGCGACGCGCTCGCATCTCGGCTAGCATGACCTGTCTAGGAAGTCTGTCAGGGGGCATGCGAACAACGTGTCCAAACCATCGAAGAATCGATCGCTCCACTCGGAGAAGTAGCTGCTCAACATTAAGATTCCCACGAATACTGACGTTTCTCACTCTATCCCTTAGAGTAACACGAGCAACGCACCTCAGGAATCTCATTTCGGCAGCTTGTACTTGCGATCTAATTCTTTCGGTCATTACCCAAATTTCATGACCATAGATGAGGGTTGGAACGAACACTGAATTAAAAACTGAGATCTTTGGTTTCACTCCAAACTCAGCTTTCCTGATGACCGGCCGGCGCAGTTCCTTTACTATTGCTCCAGCTTGGCCAATTCTACAGGACAACTCAGTATCACTCCTCCCATCTTTCGTGAAAAAGACCCCGAGATACTCGAGGCTCTTCCTTCGAGAGAATAGAAAAATTCGAAGGAACCCGAATTTTGGTGCTGAGCAATAATAGTAAGCAGCCTTTAAAAAGACAAAACTTGCACCGCCCACATCTTTGACCATGCCCACCTTAAAAAACCCGATTACTCGGAAAATTTATTCTAAATCGAAAAATGATAAATGATATTTTTCTCAATTATTCCCAAATCCCCCCAAATCCCCAAATTTGTGGGACTTTTTATTCGCTTTTGGGAGAATTTTAATTTTCTGCATTATGTTTCAAATCAAATATAACGAAACATTTAATATATTTGCCAATGAAATTCTAAACTGCAATTTGACTGTTATGCGTGTATTATAAAATTACCCTAGTATGCGTTCCTACTTCCCTTTCTTCTTTTTCGAAGTTTACCAAAGTTTGTCTTTCTAAGACCAACCATTAAGAAGTTACAACGCGATTAGACGGACGGACGGATAACGTACTATAATACCAAAAAATGTCCTTTTCCACTTTTGGACGGGCCGCTAAAAAGTGGGCGTGGTTATTTTTGGGTAATCTTTCTGCAAAAATTATTCCTCCTCGAAATAAAATTGTTAATTAAAAAATCAAATGAAACTTTTCAATAAATAATACAATATCTAAATTGTATCTTCAATAAATCGTCATAGTCGACGAAAATGGTTAATAATTCGTTGCCAAAGTCTTATGTATACACAAAAAAAAGCACTGTTTGTTACCTAACATGTCGATCTTTCCAAATGAGATCATTCTCAACAATTATAATCAAATCGTGAGCCATTCCAGACCGCATAACCTTCTCAGTGACTTAATTTTCGGGCTTGCAAATCAAAGAATGTTCTTAGAAAAATGAATGGACATTCGATCTCATCTTCTTGTAGTGCTGCTGACTCAACAAAAATCAAATGGAAGGGGATTCATAATTTTTATTTTTTTACTCATCCATCTGGTGAAAATCGTGAAATTTTTCGATTGTCATAACAATTCGTTTAGTCAAAAGCAAGTCATGACGTTTAGTTGCGATTTCAGCTAAGCTATTTCGTTTATCAATGTCATTGCATATTATAAACGTTCTCTTTCTCACTCTTAACCGAGTGAGGTTACAAAAGGCTAAAAACTTTAAATGATGTATTTATTATCGGAATTGATTACTACACGGACACCTACTAAGTCTTTTGTGATCTAAATCTTTGTTTATATATATATTTTTTTTTACAATGCACTCGCGTACAAGGGATTGGCTACCCTTTTAATGTAAACATCTCACGAGGACAGGATTAGAGGAAGAGGAAACAAAAGGAGGAGAGGTACCGCTGTTGCAGAGGAAGTATTGATCGCTAATGAAAGAACCTCTAAACTTCACTATACGTCCGTAAGTGGGCTAAAGGGTGAACTAATGTGTATTCGAACTTTGGCGAGTATTACGGTTGAATGTCCCAAGGGGCGGAATGCAATCGGCTTGCCAGTCACTGGCTAAAACAGTGACAGGCAAGAGAGATTGCGTCGATGTTCGAGGGAGTCTATTGACTTTGCAATAATTTGGCCACCAATAACTTTTATCGCGCGTTTCCTGTTATTAATGGATCCTATCCAGCAGGTGCAGTGCTGGTTTGGAGCACCAGCCCAGACATGGGATTTGTATTCCAGTTAAGGGCGGATGTAGGTCTTATATAAAATAACCAAATCAAAAGGGGAGAAATGTTTCTTACATTTTTTGAGGAAACCTATTTTTAACACAATATAAGAAACTGTGAGCCATGAGCCAAAGTAGAACTGAACTACATCGAAGCACTACTCATATGCTCGAGCTGCCTTTGGCTGTTGTTTCTTTACTCCTGGCCTTTTCGGTTGGTCGTCCGGGAGACTTCTGGACTCTCCTGAAACTGTTTTCTTGGACTCGTTTGACAGTTCCTCTTCTGGATTGAAGAGAAATTTGCTTCTGAAATGTTTTGAATCCAGAATCAAAACCAGAAGCACTCACACAATTATACATGCGTCAATGTCAAGTTGGATAAATGTCGTTTGTCCCCTGTAGAATAACTTTTGCTTCACAAATACAACGCTAGACAAACTTCAAAATCAAGAAAAACGTGTTTGACTGTTCGGAGAGAAGCCCCAATCCGGGAGAAGAACGCCCTGATCCGGGATCGCCAACCGAAAAGGCCATACGTTTACTTTTATTTAAAACGTAGTAGAACGTCAACTCATAAGTTTTTAAAATATTGGCATCGAAAATCGTTTATACTAGGCATTTCGCAGCGTTCTTGGCGACGTCAAATATGTGGTCATTTCAAAGGTTTTTATTGCGTATCGGTTTCGTTGATGCAAGAGCCGTTCATGGATAATGGCTGGGTGTTTTGGTTTTGCTTCAATGACAGGAGACAGCATTGAGCTTCTGACTCTGTTAAGATATCCCCATGATACAATACTGTTAAGGTCGGAGTTTGATGAGTTTAACATACGCTGCCAGTTCCAGGTCCGAAGAGCAGGCACGAGAAACCGAGAACGAATATGTAAAACTGAGATTACTGCCAGCGGCAAAGGAGTGGATTGGATTAGTAGTAGCAGACAGAAGATCAGTTTTAAAAACGAGGAAGAGAGTCGGAGACAAAACAGAGCTCTGGGGAACCCCAGCGTTTATTTTATTAACAGCAGACTTGAACCCATCTAAAATAATTTGAATTGAACAGTTCGAGAGGTAATTACTAATCCTTTGAATAAGAGATTCGTCGATTCCAAATGCACGCATTTTCCACAAGAGAGATTGGTGCAAAAACCCTGTCAAATGCTTTCGAAGTATCAAGTGCAACAATCTTGCTTTCACAAAGAAGATGCAAGAAATTACTCCACCTTTCGGTGAGATATGCCATCAGATCACCATGACCATTGCTGGTCATTAAGGAGTTTTCGTGATTCAAGATATTTCATAAGCCCGTCCGCTCATCTATATTGCGCAGTATCCTTAAAATTCTATTTGTTTATTATTATTTCTGGATATATTTTACATTCTGTTGCATACTTTTTTCGTAGTGGAGTTTTTTTTTTATTGGGTGATTTTAAAGTTCTGTCTCTTAAAAAAAGGGTGGAATAAAACGTTTCCTGTAAAACTGTTCGAGAATGAACTGTTATAAGCTTATTTTTTTTCCAAAGCTCTTGTATTCGTTAACGTTCATGTGGTTGTGATTGTGTCAAATGTGGTTGATGTAAAATCAGTGGCCCAGAAGTTACGATATACATATTTGCTAGCACCATCATTTTAGTCAACCAACTAAAATGTTTTCCACCATTTAAAATTTTTAAATTTTTGCCTCTTACCGTTTCAAAAATAGAGGGAAGGACATATATTTTCTTGACCTCTTTTAACATTTTTAAAATTTAAAATCCATAAAACAGCAATTTAGTTTTTTTTTTAAATTTTATAACCAGCTTCCTTTCATTGGCCACTTTTCTTAAATTCTACGAACATGGATTTCTAAAAAAAAAACGGCAAAACACGTTGTTTTCTATTTCGTTTGTTCAAATAGGTTTAAAAACTTAAGGTTGGATACAGCAATTTTGAAACTTTTTTAATGCAGTGAGCTTGTGTTGTAGACGCTTCATAATTTAGCCAAATTTAAATAAGATCGTCATTACATTACCATTAACGGACCAGCAACCTTTAAAAAATAGACTTCGGAAATGTTTTTACGTTTCTGAAGTCAAATATTTGAAGTTTTTGAATATACGAAGTTCTCTATAGTTTTAATAAAATCTAAATAAAATCTCGAGACATGCCTTCTTTTGACCTTTCTCATAATTTTTAGATTTCAAATCCATAAAGCAATTGTTTAGATTTTTTTCCAGTTCCTTTAAGACTTTTTTTGGATGTTTCTCCCAAATTCTATGGCCACCAGTTTTTGCGTTAACGGTAAAACAAGCTCGTTTTTTAATTTCTTATAGGTTTCGAAAAATTTAGGTTAGAAACTGTTATTGAAAAGTGTTTTAACGCAGCTTACTTTCTTTTTGTACGCTTTGTACTTTAACCAAATCTGAACAAAATTGCTTTTACCGTAAAGATACTGACATAAGATTTAAAAAAAAAAATTGTTTTTGAAAATTCTTTTATGTTTTTTAGTTAAATCTCAGACGGTTTTGAAGCCTCACTAGAATTTTCCTTAAAATTTTGGACGATTTCTGATACGTGTGATTTTTTTCATTTGATTTCCCTTAATAACATCCGAGATAAGGGTCACACACACGTTTTTTTAATGCATTTTTGCATTTTTTTTTCGAAAATACGTCAAAACGGCAGTTTTAGAACTTTTTCTGAAAAATATTATTTTAGCATTTCGTTTATTTTGAGTCGTTTTAAACATGTTTTAAATATTGGATTTGTGCACCATTTTCAACTCTTCATTTTTCAAAAGGTAATTTCAAAAAATTGGATTTTTCGTTTAACTGCTGTATTTGACTGAAGTTTCGTTTTTTTAATTCTTGGCTGCTAAACGTCTTAAAAAAAGTATTGAAAAACATTTAATCCATTTTCCTGTGAAACTTCAAATTGTAATTAAACCGTTATTTTTACTGAAAAAAATTTTCCTCGTTAGGTTCTCTGATTTTTTTCCGCGGTTCAAAAGCGCACCAGTCTTTCTGCGACTTACCTTTCGGAAGTTACAACGTTATAAGTTAAAAGTCCCCCAAACAAAGCCTGCCAACAATTTTTTTTTCCTTATATCCTCCAAGCTCAAAGAGAAATAAATCTTCCGCGGTATCCTGTTCGCGGCTTAACAGACATTTATAACAAAAATTTTTCAAAAAAAAAACTCCTTACCTTACTGAAGTATCCAACCGTGTGGCACCCATCGATGTCGGCCAGTGTCATCACGTAAAACAGAAACGGTTCCACGTCATAGTATAGCGTCTTGTGATCCAAAAAGAACTTGGCCAGTAAACACAAATGTTGGCAATACTGCTTGTGTCGTTTGCCGTCCACCTGCCACACTTGTAGCTTGCCCTTTCGATAGATTTCGTCGCCAGGCGGATGCCTCCACATGCACTTCTGCGCGTGCCGCTTAATACCCGTCTCAGACTTTTGGTATCGCAGGCAAAACTCGCAAATGTACATCCTCGGGAGTCGGGCTGCGTCGTCAGGGTAAGGCGATTGGTACCACACTTTCATTTGGTACTTGCCCATGGTTATATATCTGTAATCAAAAGGAACCTTAGTGCTTTTAAGGTGGGATGATGTAAAAAGAAACCTACTTTATGCCCTTTCCGACTGGCAGGCCCTTCAATTCGTTTTCTATTTTCTCGCTAGCGATGGCCTGAGCCTCTCGAAACAATTGCAGATCGTAGTCTGGCACCAGCCCAACAAGGTTTGGTTCCCGGTCGTGATCTGTGCAATCCTTTTCGCTTTTAATTTTGTCCGCAATTGAGGCGTGCCCTTGCAGGGGCTTAAATCTTGCTCGAGCCTCTCGAATCTTGTGTAGGTATTCCTTTTGCTCGGGTGTGGCTACCCCTTTTCGCTGAGGATCAAACTGTTCGGCTTGTGCACTGTATTCCTCCTCTTTCAGCTTTCGTTCATTCGCTCGTTCCTTGCACTCCGACGCGGACATATTGTGAAAAATTGGACACGCTTCGGGCAGGAAATGTTTCTCCAGGTTTCCACTAAGATGACCAGATGAGTCACAACCCTCAATGGGACACTTTTGCTCCTGAGGTGGCGGAGAAGGCAGGCGTTCAGTTGATATCTTTTCGGTTTTCAATTCTCGTTTGGTTTTTGCGTTGGCCTTGCTTTTCGTTACCACGGAGGCTTTCTTCGCTGGGCTCTTTGAAAGTGATCGCTTGTCCGGCTCACCTTCAGTTTCACTGTCCGAAACTTTACCGAGCACATGCTTTGATCGACGTGTGCTTAAGGAGCGAGTTAGCTTTCTGGGAGCTGCAGCTGCTTGCCTATTGGATGCAGCTTCTGCGTCAGAGTCCGAAAGAACAACTGCCTTTGCATCGGTCTTAGAGGGTGTCTTCGTGGAGAGGGCCTTCTTTTGAACAGCTCGCTTCGAAGGTGGCGATGATGATGTATCACTAGATTCTGAAGAGTCAGAATCATTGGACGACGATGAACCTTCGCCTGATGTTGAGCCACTTTCCGAGTCACCGTCTTCTGAACTTCGACGTTGGTCCGTTTTGGTGGTCGACAGGCGCTTAAGCGGAGACTTTGTTTTGACGGGTGGCGCTTTCGATTTCGGTGCACTGGGCGCTGTCTTTCCCTTTTGCAAAGCAGTTCCGGCTTTTACAGGTTTCTTGTCGGGCTTTTTTACCGCCTCTTCGTGCCCTGAATCAGAGGAATTATCCGGAGAGAATATGCTTTTGTTCTTCGAGTTGCTATTGGACAGCGCTTGAGATTTCGCCGCCGTTTGGAAGGCCTTTGTTTTGCTACTCACCACCTTAGATGCAAAGTTTTGTTGCTGATGCTGCTTCACGACCGCCGGTGGAGCCTTACCACCGCCATTCGCGGGAGGATGATGAGGAACCGCTGCAGCAAGTACATTCTTTTTCACCTCTCCGGTGGACTTCTTTCTACTACTCGCAGCCTGCGTGCCAGAACTAGACCTATTTAGCTTTTTGCTGGGTGGCATGTCATCGTCACTAGAGTAGATGCTGCTCCTAGACAATCGCGGGTTTCCGGTCCCGGTAGATCCACGTGCCTTCGAACCACCAGCCACCGTCAACTTTTCCTCATTTTTCGCCTGCCCCTTTATGTCTGACGAGCTCTTACGCCGCACACCCTGTGATTTTACGGGTTCATTGCCCTTCGAATTCCCAGTCGCTGGTTTGCCCTCAGTTGAACTCGATGACTCAGATTCCGATGAACTACTCCCGCTCTCCGACCCGCTTCCGCTGCTGCTCGAACTTGAAGAGCCAGACGATGAACTCGAACTAGATTCCTCTGTCGAAGTTGTACTCTGTAACATAAAAATAGTTTTTCAGTAGACCACAGTGTGCCGTTGCTGCACAAGCGTGCTTGCATAATTTTTTATTGTAATTGGACGCGCCTGTCAGTATTTAATTGGCAACATTGCACTTTTATTGTTCACGGATTACCACTGGCGGCGATAAAAACAATGTTGAAGTTTTCTACTTTCGGTTTGGGCCTCTTGAAAGAGGCTAAAAAATTAATTCAAAGTATTCGGCAGCCGCGGAATAATCAATTTCTCCTAGAAATCGTTTCTAATCCGAGATTGGCTGAAGCTGTAAGTAGACTTTTTACTATGTGTTGGGGGGGATACTAACTTTCTTTCGGAAGGACATTGTTTGTGCTTATTGGTGATGGAATTATTTAGAAAAAATTGATTTTGTTTAATGTATTAATTTACAATCGTAGCATTTTTTATGAAAACAACACTTCTCTGAAAACTTTGTTTATTTCACGCGCCATGTTTTATTTTTATGTTCTCTTTGTATGACATTTGTTGGGATGTGTTCAAAAGAAGACTTGTCACGCCGATAAAATCACTAAAGAGTCCATTAAAATTTTATACTATATCTCCACCGGGCACTAATCCGCGATTAATATAAATCTTTATTAAATGCTCTACAAATTACGCGATTTACCATACAAATTCAAATCCTCTCGGCAAGCGGATAAAAACAAATTCCCTCATTAATCCCATTCACCCGTTTCACGAATAACTTTTAACCCTTTTCGAACACCTTTTTAATAGTCTGAGAATCGAAAAGGGACACTGAAACTGTTCGTCCCTGACATGACAGATGAGTTGCGATTTCTATTGGGTGTTTACGGAATCTTTTTTTCGCTCCTGGAAAATGAAATCGCCACTCTGCTTTGAGAGCCAAAATGGCAGAAAAAGAGTGCTCTTGTCAATTAATCCTATATTTCGGTGGACCCAATTTAATCGCAGTCTTATAGCCGGTGGAGACATGGTGTTACCCCGTGTGTATTTTGAATGGAACTTGTTTTGTGTAAAATTTTCGTGACAGATGTATTGAAGCTTTAATTGACCCACTCTTGCACATTGCACTTGTCGATTTGTTTTAAATAATTAACTATGTTGCTGTTAGCGTATGAATGTCGTATAACTTAAGCTATTTCTTTTAATGTTTTGAGTTATATTTTGTCGAAAGAGTTTCCTTCCATGTTTTTTGTTCCTTACAGCTAGGTTTAAGGGGCGTGCCAATATTAATTATTGGTTCATAATTTGTGAAGACGTCCTTTTAAACATCATTGTTATGTCTTCTCACATTAAGGGTATTCACTTAATCTATTTAATTTATGCAGCTCGTAAATGGCCATATCTGTGCGGTTCTTTACTGAGTACCCTATGGAAATTAAAGAGTGTAAATTTTGTTAACTGGCTGTCAAACACAAAATGATATCAACGCAAGCTGAAGCCGCGTATGAAACAGAGTTTCATACAATAACAACCCAAAAAGCATTCAGCGGATTTAGATTTCAGTTGCTTGTGTATGGGCATAAAAACTGAATAACTAGATATTGAACTTGCTCTTACCCTCCAACACCCATTTGTTTACGTTTTTTATAAAGCCTTTAAAGCTTTTATAAAGCTTTGAATTTCCGTGTCGGTGAATACGTGTAAGAAGATACAATAACAATTTACCTTACCTTATTTACTCCCATTTGTAAATTAATGTCGGCGGATGGGTAAATTCCTCAATTCCAGCTTATGGGCGAAGCTTTTACATGTCCGAAGTTGAATATCTAGCTATTCAGTAATTTATGTGTATGAAGGATTCTGTTTCTGTTCCTGTTTTATGTTGCTTGTAACAATACGGCTTAAAGATCAAGCAATCAATCGACGATGGATTTTTTACCCCTGGCGGGCAAATTTGGATTATGTGAAGACGTATACATGTCAACGGCTGGCAGTAGTTGTAATCGTTCAGGGGGAAAACGACTGAAGTCCGTAGATGTTATGTTTTCTTTTTCAAAAAGCAATGAATAGTTCTTTAAAATCATCGCCAATAAATTGCCATGAAAATGGACACTGGAGCCTTCATTTCTCAAACGAGAACGAATTTTTTTTTTACAAATCAGGTGATAACTCACACGGAAAAACGCAAATTAGTTCTTCGAAGAAGGTCAAACGTTTGAACCTTTGTCAACTTCGACATTTTTTTTAGAGCTTCAACATATAGTTTAACTTTTCGAATCGTCGCGGGAGTCTTTTGAGCTTTGACGTTTTCGTTTATGTACAGATTGTTGCCCCAATGAGATGGTCAAGTTTTTTTTATTACGCTTTAAGTGACGAAAATTAATATTTTGCCGACGAAGATTTGACGTTTAGTATTCACGTAACTTTCCCCAGTTGAATTCTGAGCTATAACATCGCGAGAAATTATGAGTTCTGCAACCGCTTCAGAAAATATACCATACGAAAAACGATTGAAAACCATACAAAATGCCAACAAATTACAGGAAAACTAACCACCAACAACACTTAACACTAAGATGTGTTTGAATTTAAGTTGTTAAATCAACGTTGACGCAACGCAGCTTTGCTACATAGCCTTTAATTTATCAAGCTTTTACTCGTTTAAGTGAATACCGTTATTGTAAGTTTATAAAGTAGAATGTCAAGAAGTAGGCTTTATTTATGCTTTAAAAGACTTCTTCTAGTTTGTTTGTCTTGTTGAATGTCCTTTTTTTCATGTGTGCTTTCCTCCTATCTTCTTAAAACTCTGAACGCAGCCAGTGTCAATTTAGCTGTCACTTAGCAAACATTCCACACAAAATAAACATAATCCATAATAAAAACATCTGTTCCTCAACAAGTAACTCTATATTATGCTGAGCTAACAAAGTGTTTTGAAAAACACGCCGCACCACAGTTAATCGCAGTTTCCGATAACTTTCACAATGGCAACTCGCATAGGCTACACTCTATTAGGACTTTTGGCCACGGCGGCTATAACAGCTACATCCGATGAAGATTTTTACACGTATGTAGGGCGCAAACAGGTGACTCAAAACTCTCTTCCATCCCTTACTTATCAGTAGATGAAACTATTTCTAATTACATTTTTCTCACAGGTTAGGTATGAAACGGTGGAAATGAGCGACCGGCAATTTGCCACCTATACAAACCTTTCCAATATGACACACCTCCGAGAGGCTGTTAACGCTGTACTGATTCCTCGAGTAGTCGGAACCCACGGACACAGAACGGTCCGCAACTACATTGTGAAAACGATGAAAGATCTTAACTGGTCGGTGACTTTGGATAAGTTCGAGGACACTGCGCCAATCAAGGGGAAACTTAAATTCCAAAATATAATAGCCACGTATAATCCGAATGCCGAACGCTTTCTTGCGTTGGCGTGCCATTACGACAGCAAGTACATGCCGGACTATGAGTTCCTGGGAGCGACAGACTCGGCTGTGCCTTGTGCTATGCTGCTCAACCTGGCTCTTGTAATGAAGGATCACCTGAGTACGGTGAGGGACCGCAAGCTAAGCTTGATGTTCATTTTCTTCGATGGCGAGGAGGCTTTTGACACATGGGGACCCAAAGATTCAATCTACGGAGCTCGTCATTTAGCTGAAAAGTGGAATTCGGAAAATATGCTCGACCGCATTGATATGCTGGTACTGCTCGACTTGATCGGAGCACCAGATCCAAAGTTCTACAGCTGTTTTCAAAACACTGAAGGATGGTACGCCAAGTTAGCAGTCATCGAGGAACGCCTGTCGGCTGCGGGCCTTATGGAACGTTATACAACGAATGGTGTGGCTAGAGAAAACCCAAATCAGTACTTTCAAGCTCGCTCCCTGAAGACCTTAATCGAAGATGATCACGTGCCGTTCCTTAAGTTGGGCGTGCCCATAATTCATTTGATTCCTATTCCGTTTCCTGATGTTTGGCACAAAGAAGAAGACAACCTGTCGGTGGTGGACTTTACAACAACGGAGAATATCAGTCGAGTTCTCAGGATATTCGTGATGGAATACTTGCTTTCTTACGAGTAGGAAAGTTGTGTTTAAACTCACACCAGTGCGGGGAGGCTCATGAAACACGACAAAGCGTACCTTTAAAATGTTTCGCAGTCATAAGCAATAGAATGACAAATTAAAGACGAATCAGTGATGTGACCAAGTGTTTTCGATTTAATTATTCTATTTTTTGCAGGGCTTGTAGTTGTCGGGTGAAAATCTTAGTCATGGATGTGCTTGTGGACCTTTTGCTGCAGGGAAAACTGTCTCAGAACGCATTAATTTACGCATTTGAAACTCTATTTTTGACCGTTTGTAAATTAATATAAAGTACAGCGACTTTTAGGCTGATGCCACCCATGAACCTTAACAATTAGCAGGGGCACTGGTTGATTGTTGTTGTGATAGTAGGTTAACATATCCATGCAATAACTGCAACTAATACAAACAATTCGGTCATTTAACAGAAAAGGTCCCCATTACCAGCCGGGAGTTTGTAGAATTTTCAAAAAATCAAAAGCAGAAATTAAACCCGGGTCCAAAAGCCGTAAGCTGGACTATGAGCTGCAGTTCAAGCTCGCCTGGATGTACAAAAAAATGTTGTTTATAGTCAAAACTCCAGTACAACTTTCTATGACTTTTATTGAAACCTCTTGACTAAAAAAAACACTTTTTTGTGTAAATCTACATTGAAAATATTCCTTTACTCAAAGAACACCAATTATTTCGTTCTTCTCCATCCCCAAAGCATAACAAGGACTATCCCCAATCTTAAACTTAATCGTACCGAGACACTACCACTGCGTGCCATTTTATTAGACCTCAGCCAAGTGAGGTACTTCATCCCCCTAGGCTCAATTTCATAGTACTTTGGTCCAAAGTTGCACAAACTCCCCTCACATCTGTCACAAAACGGATCGAACTCGGTACATTCTCTCACCTCCGACTCACAGCCACGCAGCGTATATGCCACATTCAACTTCGATACTAATGTGCTTACGCATTTCTCCTCTGAGTTCGTGCAATTGGTGACTGATATCTTAGTAATATCCGCCCAACTTGCACAGTTTTCTTCATCCAACGACGAGCACTTGTAGCACGAACGAATGCTCTCTCGATTACAGCCATTAGCGCTTCGGCATTGGTAGCATACTTGGTTCGCCTTCGGTTGGGGTAGGTCCGAACCACAGCCCCGCCAAAGATGTGTTCCTTCTTCGCACGAGAAGCACGCGTTAGTGCCGGCGTTACATTTATCAGCTCGAAGAACACTTGTTCGATTGCGACAACTCGGGTCGGTGGATGTATCGCAGACATTGCACATTATGTCCAGGCAGTCAGTGTTGCAAAACTCTCCATAGCACTCGGTTAAGTTGCCGGTGGGATAGAACCCCATTGCTGACGAGCATCCTCGGTTAACAACGTTGGTTTGTTCGTTGATGTAGGTAAAGCACTTGCCTCGATGGCCGTATAGAACCTTGTTGTAGCAGGTCTTGGTGTTTGTCACAGCGCACTGATCACCCAACTCCTCCTGACTTCGCAGGCAGTCATAGTCGGAGGAAAAAGTCGATTGAGTGTAAGAGCATTGCTGGCAGTGGTGGCGCGTAAGTCCTGTTTCGTTGTTACATCCGTGGTAGTTGCACTTGAGGCAGATGTTTTGGCAGCCGCTATTGCTTGCAAGGTCAGTGGCCTCGCACCCCCGCTGGACAGTGTTTTCGCTTATAATGTTTGTGTAGCAGCGGTCGGTTTCCTTGTAGATTGGGCATGGCAACGGCGCGTAGATAGTGCTGTTATCGACCTGGATGCAGTCCGAGCCCAGGCACTGATAGCACCTCAAGCGGTCTGCGGGGTATATATGCACATTGCATAACGACGTGTTGCACTTCTCGCACAGGTTCGAGCAAACCTTACTTGGAATGACGACCGACAAGCAACCCCTGTAGGTGACACCAGATACTGTGCTGCGCATTAGATAGATAACTTTTGGGTGAGCTTAGACTTACTAATGGCCGTGACACATTCATCGCCCATAGGGCATTCCTGAACATCCAGTTGTTTCCCCGGCTTCCTAGCGCAATCCAGATCAGCGCTAGATAAACACGAATAGCACTCCAAACCAGTCGCTGTAAGATACACAATAAAACATTGAATTTCACACTTGGGACATGCTCGGAACGTACCTGCGACCAGCAGACTCCCCAGCAAAGCTACTCCCAAAATCCTCATTGTTTCCTAGACAACTGCAAACGTATTACTACTGGACTGCATAGCGAACACTTTGCAATTGCGGAATTTCGCCTATCAATGTGATAAGATTCGACAGCTAGATAGACGATAATCTTCAAAGGCTAAACGCTTTGTGTTCTTGTGATTTGTGCAAAAACAACACCCAAACAGTTCGGTTAATATTTAAACATTTAATCACACATCTTAATATTATTATATTACAAGGCCTATTATGTTACACATACAACAAAAAACGGCTAAACTAAAGCTGCACATCGCCACCACCGAATTCGATGTTGTAGAGAATTTGCTGGATTTTCAGGCGCGCCAGTGCGTTTTTGTGTCGCGATAAGCGCTTAAGAATCGGCGAACAACTCAGCAGAAACTTGTCGTCACCGTCGATGTTCATGAGGGTTCCATACTCTTCGGGTGTTAGTGTGTTGCACTTGGCAGGCGGGGTCTCTTTCTTTTCCGGCATAGCTTCGCAGTGTTCGTCCAGCGTCAGGTATTGGGCGGTTGAGGTGGGACTTGGAAAGATGCGGGTGATAAACTGGCTACCATCGCCGAGGTCAATGGTAGTGGTCGTTTCTGTTTGGTGGTGATCGTGATGGTGGGCGGATGCTTGTTCCTCGAGGCTGGCATGCAGTGTGTCTGTGTCGGCTTTGAATGCATTTGGTGGGACCTCGGGATGAATGTCTGTGACGTTCATATCGCTGACAGTATCGGCGGCGTCGTGTAACACCATATCGTCGTGTGAATTGTCGCCCAGATCCTCCATGACGGTCTCCTCGATTTCCAAGCTGTGAAAGCAAATGTTGGTAGAATAGAATTTTTTGGGGAGAGGAACAACTTACTTGGAGTTGTCGAGATAGTGGGCAATAAAACTCATTTGATCGTAGAAAATCCATTTTTTGCGCTTGTACGTTGGAAATGTGTCCATTCTGCTCATCATTTTGTAGTGTTTGGAGAAGGCATCTCTCAGGGAGCGCCAACGTTTCCTGCACTCTTCCACTATTGGGGAAAGATACCGGATTAGTCATTTTGACAAGTTAACAGATAAAACTGTGCATTTGTGCCTTATAATTCTATTCAACCTTGAGACTTTTGGTTTTCATGTTAGTTTAAAAATAAAGGAAAGAAAAAGCCACAGAGTATTTGAACTGAGAGGTGTAAGCACGTCAGGGCGCAATTGTGAGGTTGGCTAGCGTGATGCTTTCCCTAAACTTTGCTTATCTAGTTCGAGAGCTATGCTACAAAAGGGTTCGATTAAACTTTTGAGAATTGGATTAGACGTATTGCTCACGGAGCGTTTTCTCAGTAGTAAAATTATTGCCCAATTTTCCAACGTTCTCGAAACTGTATGAACTCGAAATTCGATACAGCTCTAGCAAATCCCTGCAATATCCAGACAAGTTCAACCTTAAATATCCTTTTTTGTAACTTATTAAGCTCCTTGGAATGTCATTGTCCATTAAGTTAGATCACAGTACGACCGGGCAATAGGTCAAATCTATTATAAGAACTCTCCTTAAGAAGGAAGTCTATTCATAAGACCTTGAATGGCTGAGCTATTTTTCTTGTAGTCCAAAACATTTCTAAACATATGGCTGCTCCAGTTTCTGTTCCAAAACAAACAAATGCAATGGAATTATGGTTATCTTTTGTTCAAATTTTGTGTACAAATCACTGAAGACTGCACAACATGGCCCAATTTACAGACTCTAGGTACACATTTGAACTTAGACCTTTAACCAGTGTTAAGTTGCTGCTTTAAAGGTTTTTAATACACACCACTTGATCCAACCGTATTGGCAATCTCCTTCCAGTATTGGTGGCGCAAAGCTGACTTCCGATATCCCTTCAGTGATTTGTCATACAAAATGGGACGAATCTCGACTTGACGGATCAGGTCCTCCTCGTTAATGACTACCAATTTGTTGGGTTCACGTTTCACTTTCTTCTCTTTTTTAAGCACAACATAATTTGGATAGTTATCGCTGATGCTTGACATTGTTTTCTCGAATTATTATTATTTTTGAATAGTTTTTTTTTTATTTTGATTTGTAAATTCAACGCAGCTCACTGCAAGGCGATAGAAATAAGAAATCTAATGGCGGCGAAACATCGCACTTTTTGACACAGCGCATACACCCAAATTACAGGGTGTAACCGTAGCGGGTGGTAGGGTAGTGCTCTAAATTCGCAGAGAATCATGTAGGTAATACTAATACTAATAGCGGGAGACGAGTAATAGTTGTATGGGGTAAATCAAATACAACTTTTACTTGTACAACAAGTATAGTACTAGTGAACTTGTTACTGTAATATCGTCTTTTTTAAAGCGGATGTGTCGAACTCCTTGAGAAAATTGTAATTTTGACATATCTATTTTTGCCATTTTTGAAACGGTGCCATTTTAGCTCAGTTGCTGCTTCTGCTCCTTCTGTTCCTCTGTTCCAACGCGGCGTTAAGGCCCAACCATAATAGATTTTGATAAGCTTAAGTCGGCTTTCCGAAATATTCCATTACACGTTATTCGTATGCCACGACCATAATACCCTATGCTGGGTTTCGTAAGGTTTTCGTTAACTTGTGTTGGCTTAAAGTTTTGTTTTTACTTGTCATTAGTTCACTCATTGTCATATTTAAGCCCATACTTATGTTTAAACGTGCTTCAAAAAATCCGTGAAAGAAGGGAATATACCAAGAATTGTACTCTGACCACAAAAGTTTAAACAGATTTAGATTCAAAGTTGAAGAAAAAGTGACATTATTTTCAAATTTGAATTTAAATTTTCAAGTTCACAGGGAAATCTCAAAAGATTTTCAAATCGTTTGCTTAAGTCTATTATGGGCGACGCAATCTTTTGGCACAACTTGAGTGGGATTTTCGTTGCAGTTTGACATAAGATTAATCCCGCTATAGTCTATTATGTTTGGGCCTTTAGGGTTTGGGGAGTACCTTCTTCCAATTTTATTTAATATATTCGCTGTCGCTGTCTTTATCATCTACCCACCTACACGACACTACGCGAGGTCTATCACACATTTCCAATACAACTGTTTGGAAGTAGTACCTATACGCAAGTGTAAATATATTCCATGTTATGCATTATTGTATGCTACATATTTTTTTACAAAATTATCCGACAATGCTTCTAGATCATGCAATCGTGTGTACTCAGCTTAAACCATGTCTTCACCGGGCACTAATCCGCGATTAATATAAATCTTCATTGAATCCTCTACAAATCACGCGATTTACCATAAAAATTAGAAATAAATCCTTTTATAAATCTTATTCACCATATTCACAAACCTATTTGATTCACACTTTTGTAATCAAAAAAGGAAACTGGAACCGTCCCTGTACGACAGAAATGTATATCAGAAATCTTTTTTGTTCTTGGGAAATGACATCGCTATTCTCTTTTGAGATCCCATGTCCCGAGAGAAGAGTGCGCGTGTAAAATTAATCCTATATTTGTCCGGTGGAGCCACTTTGGGATTTTTTTTAGTTGTCTCCTGTTAATCCCCTTGTTATTGCCGGTGGAGACATGGTATTAAACATAAATAACTGAATAACTAGATATTCAACTTGCGCCCCTCTTACCCTCCAACACCCATTTGCTTACGTTTTTTATAAAGCCTTCAAAGCTTTTATAAGGCTTTACATTTTCGTGTCGGTAAATACGTGTAAGAGGATACAACAACAATTTACCTTACGCGATCAGCTGATGTAAGAGCTCCAAAACGAAATTGCATGGAAATGACGAAATGATGAATTTACTCACATTTGTAAACAATTGTCGGAGGATGGGTAAATTCCGCAATTTTAGCTTGTGGGCAAAGCTTTTACATGTCCGAAGTTGAATATCTAGTTATTCAGTAATATATCGTATTAAGGGAACAAACCTGTTATAATTATGGCATCAAAGCTTTGGTTGAAATGCCATAAAAAAAACCCTGAACGCGTTCGGGCGTAAAGTTCCTGCCATTGCCTTGAATGCACCCGTACCGTAGGTTCCACAAACCGATGACAGTTAAAATGACACTTAAATTTGCATCTCAAAACAAAAAATAAATACAAAATATTTAGAAAATATTAGAAACAGCTAAAATTCGACGATGGTTTGCGAGAAATGTGAAGCAAAATTATCAAAAATTGTAACACCAGATCCATGGAAAGCTGGCGCAAGAAACACAACGCAGGCCGGTGGAGGAGGCAGGAAGATAAATGAAAACAAAGCTCTTACCAGTGCCAGGGATAAAGCGAGTCCACTTGCCAAAGCTCTTGCTCCTTGCAGGTACGGAGAGTCAGGCTCGATTTATTTGTTAATTTTTTTTGTTTATACTCAATTCTTTGCAGAATTTGTCGGCAAAAAGTCTATCAAGCCGGATCCCATTATTGCCAGTCCTGTGCTTATAAGAAAAGTATATGCGCCATGTGTGGTAAAAAGTTAATGGACATCAAAATGTACAAACAGAGCTCCATTTAGATGGCTTCAAAAGTACCTGGGTTTAAGTTAAAACGTAAAGTAAAAAAAATATTAATATATTGTGTGTTTCTCAAATCATTTTGCATTTTCTTGGGAAAAGGTTTGAATCTATTACACTAGTTTCACTGATTTCCAGTTTCTATCAACGACAGCAATAAGAAAAAAATTACGTACGATGCCGTGGACATATTCATATCGACAGATGATCAGAGGCATTGGTCGAAGTCTTTTTAACAACTGCGAACTCGTTGTCAGCGAAATTCTCACGGAAATGCAATTCGAAATGTTGTCAATGAACCCATAACTATTGCGAAGCGAGAACGACCTATTCGCTGACCTTCGCCGAGGGTTCCATGGAACTCGAATTAATAAATCATCGGAAATTCGTGTTTTACTCACAACAGTTCGTACCATTGTGAAATTGTGGAGTTGTAGTTTGACCGTATCATCAACATCAGGTGGAAGACATGGACGATGGCCGAAACACATCGAGGAAACGTACTGGAGATTATCCTGGTCTTATGTTCGGAACGAAGGCGGTGTTCGAGGAACTGCCACAGCACGGAGCCCCAAATGGCCAAATTTCATTGTTTGCCATTTGATGCACAATATCTGTCTTCGCCCAGCCTTAGAAAATAGCGTTAGCCAAAAGTGAGACAGTGCAGGATGTTGTGCTTGGCATGCTTAATCGGGTGTGATTACGACACAATGGCTGGAGGGCACCCAGACAGGAGATTTTCCAAACCTCAACCAATAACGACGCCAAGACATTAAGGGTATCCAACAAGTTTCCAATGGGAAAGTAGGTGACGTCAGGGCCCTCTCTTGTTCGCTACGATAGGCATCGGTATAGGATTTGTGATGTTAAGGAAACAGCTTGCTTACAATAACAAACGATTGGCGAGGAGTAAAAGGACTCGAAAGCGGTAGGGTGGAGTATTCTTAAGCTGCGCCACGATGATGTAAGACAACTGACTGATGAGATGAGCCTGTGGAAATTGACACTGAGGCTGTGGGGGGGAGCATGCCTTCAGCGTTAAAGAAACTTCCGTTCTCGAGGGCAAGATCAATGATATGCCCCTTGTTACATCAGATACGCAATTCGTATGTAAGCGTGTAAGGGATACAGTAAGACAAAGTCAAAGACAAAGTCAGTCATGTTTTTGTTGCTTAACCCGGTTAGACTTAGACTTGTTGCTTAGACCGGTTAAGAACTTGACTGCTTTGTTCAGAAGCTTATTCATGAATTCGTTTTCTTAGTGTGTGACAAAGTTCAGCGTGTTATATTTTTTTTCTTCGTTCCAAGTGGATTATGAGATTCTTAATGCTTTGCGCCTTGCTTGCATATCTTTTACGGAGGTGGATAACAGAGGCAATTCGTTCACCTTTCTGTACCTAAAATTGACTTAACTTGGGTCGTTTAAAACCTCAGTGAATCTTCATGGTCTTCATCGAGTAGCAATTTTTTCAAAACTTATTTAAGTCTACTCGTGATAGACTTATTTAGGTCTACTACTACATTGAGTAGATCACCAGTTGCCAAATACCCGTGGCAGCGTAACAATAAATGTTTTGTAGCCGAGAACCTTCGATATTATCGACAGGAGCGTTATAGGTCCTTATTGTGAATTTTTGCCTTTCAAACCTTTTTCCAATTTTGTGTAAGAGCCTTAAACTTGAATGTTTTTTAAAGGCAGTATTCTCCAAAGGTTATGCTTTACTCTAGATCGACATTTTCGGTGAAGGCAAACAGCTATCCGCTTTATTTGTGTCTTTTTTCTCCTTTTTAACGCTAGATTTTGCTCATGCGGAGTGACTTTCAATCCACAGCGAGTAGTTGGGCTCCTATAATCTCATTCAAGAAACGTATTCAAGCTGCTTGGTAACTAATTTACCATAAACACCAGAAATTAAGAAATCAATTAGGAGTCAGCAAAAAAAAAAATTCAAGGCCCCCCATAAACCCTGCGGGCGCCTATGGTTAAGTCTTACTTCTTGTATCTACGGATGGACTTAAGTTTGGGCCCATGTTTCAACTGGCACTAGCACGTCAACAGCGTATGCATTAGTAGTCCGCGGCCTGAGAATTTAAAGCGAAAACAATTTCGAGGTCAATTCCCAAGTGAATTGGGGTGACTACCCTCTCTTCGGTCAAAGACTAACAAAACGAAAGCTTCTCAACACGAAGCAGCTGACAACAACGCGAAGTTTTTTTCCCTATTTGAATGAGATGACTTTGTCCATTAGCCGACACATTTGGAAGCCTCCCATCGAAATGTTGTTATTAATTTACTGCCTAGGAAAATTACTGTTTCTTTTATTAATCGTGAGTGATAATGACTGCACTCATACTCGTCACTTTGTGGGTTTTGTCGCTAAAAATGAAAGTTAAAACCAAAAGATGCAACTCGCAATCATTTAATTTAACGCATTTCGGTTGGCCAGAGTTCTATAAATCTTTTAAAAAATATGTATAATTACTGATGTACTAGTGAAGACAACAATGGGTCAGTCTCATAGTCCATGGGTCCACTGTAAGAAAATGTGTGTTAGTTTAACATTGCAATGTTTAAATATCCCCTTACTTATCAACGTACAGTAGATCCCAAATAATTTGTTCGAGCACTGTCGTATACGCCCCCACTGTCATCAACCTCAGCCGAGCATTGCTGAGCGCCAATAGTATTAGATGCAGGGTTGACTGGTTCGATGTTTTTCTTTGTCGCGCTGTCGTTTGTGTCTGTGTTTAGTGTACCTTTCGAATCTTGACGTTTAAGTAGCTCGTCTTGTTTCATGTACATAAGGTCGATGTCGGTTAGTTCGATTACGGGCTCCTGCGTAGCAAAAAAGTTAAAAAAGAAAGAAAATCTGACCAGACAATAGGATGACTTTACCTCGACAAGCGCGGCTGGTGGAACCTTCAAGTGATATCCTTCGCTGCATAGTTTTCGAAGCAAATCTATACCTTCTCTTTTGTTGTCGTGATATTTGGTTTCCCATGCGTCTAGCAGTCTGTTGTAATACCGGGGGTTTTCAACATACTCTAAAAATTTATAGGTCTCCGCGTTGGGGAAGATCCTCTCCAACGGATTACTGCGTGCCAGCTCGTCCTCGGTTATCAGCAAACACCGGACATCGTCCGGCGTTAACTCGTCCAATATTGTATCTAGGTACTAAAGCGAAACAATAAATTATCTACCGAATACCTTAAATCTGTCCTTACCTCTTCACGGCAATCTATTAGGCGGCTGGTATAGTAGTTATGCTTTTTAGTTTCATCAGGCGAGAGGATGGGTGTGAAAATTTGTCTATCAAAGCACAGTGGTCCAGTCAATTTGAACTCATTTAATATCTCGGCCTGCTGTCTAATGTTTAATTTTGGAGGGATCTAAGAAGGAAATCGTTGGAACAACTATTTGGGATTTTTACTGATTACCTTACCTGATACATTGCCGTGTTTAAAACCGCCTGCAAGAGAGGACCCTTAACGTGCAAATCCAGGGGCAACTCTGAGTGCAACGACGGCGATATGTTTATTTCCAAAAGCCACGGCACTAAATTTTCATCAAGCAGCACATCGAAACCAAAGAGTTCATAGCAATTATAGCGATTGTTCACATTTTGTCGGTACATTCGATTCAGGCATCCTTCGCCACTTATTATGGATTTGATGACAAGATTTCGAAGTGTACCCCACAGACGTTTTGTGTCTACTTTGCGTTTTTCTAAATACGACCACAGGGACTGAAGGGTCCATTTGTGCCCTTGACAGGCGTTGATGTCCTCGTTTTTCGCGTAATTTTCCGACAGTTTGTTTATACTGTAGTTGGTAAGATGCATGCATCGGTCATTGAGGGAATCCAGATCACAGCTGTACTTCACTGAAAGTTTCATTTAAGTTCAAAGTTTAGTAATGGCTTTGAGGTGAGGCAAGGAATAGAAACTAACCTGAAGCAAACCGAGCTAGTCCATTTTTGTACATAAAAATTCGAAGTGGATTTACCGACGTCACGAGGACATACAGTCTTAGGTCAAATTTGTTATCGTTGATTAGAAGAGGCCTTTCAATGTACCTATAAATAAAAAAGATTTCTGTTTTACTGGCAGAAGTAAAGTAGATACAGTTTCCTTCACTAAACTTTATGAAACATTTCCTATGAATATGTCGTTTTGGCTAGTAAAATAAATTTGAATTTCCTTTTTTTTTCAGAGAACTTTTGGGAGTAAAGACGCATTATCCCGCCTTTATGATAATTCTTCTGGCTCATATTTATTGGTCAAAAATTAAATTTTGTGTTGTAAACAAAAGTTTTGCATTTAAGAATAAAAAGTTCCCTCAAAGCAAATTTCTGAGTCCATTTGTGTTAAACCGATTGGACTTTTTTTTATCTTGAGGGAAGAGAGATTGGAGTTTTTTTTTATCTTGTGGACATGGACAGATGACCACACCACATACAGCACAAACAGCAGAGCTTTTACTTTGCTACAAACGACACCGTTTTCCTTCTTCAAACAGACAGGAGCTATTTACACAAAATAACGTCAGTCACTTACTTAACTCGAGTTTCGAGTCGACTTAATTTGCGTCTCTATGTTTCGACTCTGCATGGAAACGTGTATCTACTGGTGGATCTGTTTGCGTTTGTTTTGGCGTTCAAGTAAAATCTTCTATTCCAAAAAATTAATTTTTGGCTATTATTTGAAGACATTATAAGCTAGAGAAAAAAAAATAGCCTTTGTCATAACCGCTTATGTCTTTCTTAAGTTAGCATCATTTTTTTTCTTGTATCATCAGTATTTTCGGAGTCTATTCCGGACGAAGAAGCAAAAATAAAAGGTGAACTTCAGTTAATCTTTCACTTATTTCGCCTAAAGTTTCAAAGACATCAAGTTTGATTAAATTCCCGATTGTACGCTCTTATGTCCCTCATAAATGTGCGCAAGATGTGCAAGTCAAGAGAATTGAGAGAATTTAAGCCAAGTAGATACTTGAAAGACCTTGTATTCTCTCAGAAAATCTTGTAACTTTTTCCGTGACCGACCTATTGCCCAGACTTAATCGTATTAAAAAACGTTTCGGGATGGCTGTCTCGAAAAGTTTATCGAGGTGGTAGACATTTTGAGAAGAAGCACACCTTAATCGATGCTATCCGTGATCCCTGAAATGAGATTTTGCATGGCTAATTAAAAAAACTTTTATGATTCGATTGCATGCCGTTATATCGAAAAACAACGAACTGTATCATATTTGATACATTTTTCTTTTTTATTAAAAGAAAAAATTGCCTCATCCTAGTGACCCACTTTTTAATACCCTTTTTTGATAGTTCATTATTTGATTTCAGGAAATTTCAATGGATTTTTATAACTTATGCCTGGAGTTTATGGTTTTCAGATTTTTCCGGGTAAAAAAATCACGAAAATTGTGGCATCATCCCAGTGGCCGGGAGTGTATGTCTGCAAAACTGACTATGTTATTGGCTGAGGCGGGTGTCTGCCTGGACTATAGTAACACCTTAGCAATAAGAAGAAAACGTTCCACGAAAGGTTAAATAATTGTCTTAAACAAAGCCATGCGATCGGTAGGTACTCAAGCTTAACACTTAAGACCTTAGAATGGTCTCTGGAAATATAAGAGGGCAGGGAAAATGCCGTCCTTGCCTGGTGAATTGTATGGTTTAAATGAGTTGATAGCCCATTTAACCTTATTAGGGTTAAAGAGTTTACCCGGCAAACTTTTAATTATGCTGAGGTTTCTCTGGGGTAAAATTTCTAAAACCTGCTCGTGTGAGCTGTTTGAAGTTAGGGATCCTGGAAAATGAACTTGAAGCAAAAACTTCAATGTTTCATCGGGTTCCCTTGACAGTCCCATGCAGTTTGAACGATTGTGCTACAGCAAGGAGTTTTTTAAGCTTCTCGCAGTTTGCACTCCAAGAGGCTCTTGATCTTCGTGACTCTAGGTAATATGTGGTTAAAGGAATCTTTGATGTTCCCATTCCCCAAGGCGTTTTGCTTTATTGAAGAACTTCCTCACTCTTTTCCGAAGAGTTAGGAACATCTTTCATCTGAACTGAAAGATGCCCCATGAGATATGTCCCAATCTTCTACGAAGTTTTGTAAAAAAAGTGACCAGAATGTCCAAGACTTTCTTTCGTATACGGTTTCTAAAAGTGAGTATGTTACCTTTATTAAGAATTTGAAGATTATTAATATTAATGCAAAGTTTGTAACAGTGAAATAATGATCGTAGACTCCAAAGGACTTTTAGAGATATGATCAAGACCGACCGGTGAATGGATTAGACCATGGACGTCCGTTTGTACGTATAAAGATTTTGGTTCTTAAGAATTGAGCTAGTAAGCTGGCACTTGGGGCAAGGCTTGATTCTTATGTTGCACAGAAAAAGTGTTAAA
Organism: Neoascia interrupta; assembly: GCA_947623515.1. Lineage (NCBI taxonomy): Eukaryota > Metazoa > Arthropoda > Insecta > Diptera > Syrphidae > Neoascia > Neoascia interrupta. The sequence continues at coordinate 223,712,243 of OX392462.1, forward strand.
ATTTGTTAAATCCCACGGCCATGCCAACTATTGGCTTGAATGTAAAACAATCTCTAAATCGCTTTTTTTCCAAAATACATTTTGACCAAGTTTAACAAAGCGGAAAAACTTACATTTTGGTGTACAGAAATTGTGGATTTAACACAACAAAAAATGGACCGTGTTATATCTTTGAAAACTATTTTTTAGAAGTAGGTACTAGAAGTTAGAAGAAGCATTTAGAAGTTAGAAGAAGTATTTAGTAGTTAGTAACAGACGAACTCGTCCGCTTACTCTCTTGATTTTCATGTTATTATTATTATAATTTATTAAAAAAGTTAATAAATTACAATATTAATATTAATAGCAGTTTTTTTGCGTGTTTCTGTGAAAAAACAAATTTGAGAACAACTCGAACTTCTTTGCCTTTTTTTACGTGAAGTTGGGAGAGTCAATAATTTTAAAAGTCGAAGATTTTGACAACTTTATTGACGGAGTTTACTCTGCACTAAAACCCGGCCCTTAGACTAAGACGCAGGGGCTTTAAGAGGCAGGGTATTTTTAAGACTTGGGGAAGTTGAAAATCGTCTTAGATATCAGACAAAGAAAACCTAGTGGATTGGTTTTCATGTTGATAGACGTAGAGTGAATACAAATAGGTTGATAAACAGGTTCTTGACAGCTGGAAGTCGCTCCAGACTATTGTCATAATCAATAAACAAATCTTTTTTGTATGGGTTTTCGCACCATAAAACTAGAAAAAAGTTTCCAAACAACTTACTTTTGCACGATCAGCGGTTTGTCCTTGGGAATTTGGGCCCACTTGTTGATGACACTTATGCCCGCTCCACGAGCACTTGCTGGTGGTTTAACAATCCATTTGGTTCCCTTAGAAGAGCACCGCGGCCACACTTTCTTTAAAGCATCCACTTCCTCTGGCAGGATGTAGGTTCTGTTTGGAAAAAAGAAGAAAACAAAGTTAACCTCGCGTTATAATTCTTCTCAGGTATGCATACTTCTGCATGAATCCAAACTCTCGCTTGCCATATTTTGCCATGTTGCTCCTCAAGTTCTTCCACATGCTGTCCTTCCTACCGATTCTAAACGATCCGGGCAGATGATTGAATTTCTGATGCGACCGAATCGTCTTGAAGCCGGGACTCCTCATGTGTTTTTCCCAAACAGCCATCCAATCGGTTGTCTCTGCGAAAAAAAAAACAAAATCTCAAAACCTTTGACCCCTCCACGAAACGACTTACTCTTTATAAGCCGAAATCCCGAATTGAAAATAACCCGACGTACGACTCTCGGCATAACTGGACTGAGTCTCCACTTCAGAATTTTGTGCAGAGCAGCGGGCACATCTGGTCCCTTTTCGGCGTGCGACGAGAACGTCAAGTACGGCGGTACTTGGGGAAACAAACTCGGTGTCAGCAGAGATTTAGGTGTGGAGTACGACATGGTGACTGCTTCGCTCATGCACTTGATTTCGGAATCGCTCTCCAAAACAAAGGGAATTCCGATATACTCCTCCAGATCGTCGTCAGAGTCTTCAAACACTTTCAAGTCGTCGATGTCTGGAATGGAATCGCTAGTTTCACCCTGAATTTATTTCAAACAAAAAGAACACCGACCTCCAATATCATCCACCGAGTTATGGTCATCATCATCGACGTTGGGGTGGCTACAGTTATCATCGTCGAGCGCCGGTGACTCGGCCTTTGCTTCCTCTCGGGTATGGGCCTCTTCCGAGTCATGATTGACCCGGGAAGAAGTCGCCAACTTGACGACTTTTTGCACCTCATCTGGGATTGAACTCGCGGGTAAGCTACTTTTTGTTTTGTGAGTAAAAAGGGAGCTTTGCGGGCTGACATGAGACAGCAACCTCGCTGTGAGGTCAACATTCTTGGAGCTAAGCAAGGTACTGGCATGAAATGAATTCACTATTATTTTGGCAGTCGCAACGGAAGCCTCTTTCTGTGTGGGACTTGCTGGGGTATGCGTTATGTTAGAGCGTTTGGCGTTGCTGCATGGGCTTTTGCCGTGCTGTGCTCTGGGTGCCTCTTCTCGGGGTCGCTTTAAATTGTTCTTTTTTTTAGAAAGTGTTTATCAAAGCCACCCGCGGGTTGACGTGAACAAAGAGGGCAAAACACAAACACAGACAAGGTTAGTAGAGGCGGCTGGTTCCAAGATGTTAATCACAAATAAACAAACAAACTCTAACTTACCCCTTCGTAATCGACAATCCCATTCGAGATCACTTCTGAAGGTCTGTGCTGATTGTGCCGTTTAGCAGGCGTCCCTTGCAGCGGCTCTGTCGGACACCCTTCGGGCGTATGCACATGGTTGTGGGTGCCTAACATCTGCTGCAACCTCACCTGGCTCTTGTAAACCTCGATGTCCCGTAGCCACGACTCGTGGAAGTCCAAGATCTCCAGACTTTTCTTGTTGAGTTGTTGAGGCTTCGAAACGTTGTTCTCCTTGGCACTTTCCTTAATGTGGGGCGGCGGTGGCCTCTTTTCGCTAATCGGGGCCATTGTGCTGTTCGACCTCAATCCTTGGTTGAACTGGTTTCGCCTTGGTGTCTGCTAAACTGCGGGCGACACGTACAAAGTGTAAGATTCTATCACCGAGAGTTAGATAAGAATAAATCATATGACGACTGGTCTGTGGTCTGTGCTCTGCTCTGAGCATACTTTATGTGACTAACACAACATTGCTGCTGAAAATATCTTCGCCTCCTCTTTACTATGGCAAGTCTTGGCACGCAATCAAGGGGTCATTACTGTGAGAGAGGTCAGCCGATGCGCGCAAGGAACCACCGTCTGCTTTAGCTAGCTGCAGGTACAGGGCGGCGCATTCACAAGCGACACTCATGTTGTACCGTTTGGGAACAAACGAAGGTGGCATCTTGGATTGTGACCGCAGCAAGGTTGATGCAAATTCTCGAGATTCTTTGGACCACAAACAAGAAAACGAAAATAGTTGGTCATATCAATGAACAAGTCTGATGCTCTTCCTCTCGAGCGAACCACAAAGACAAAACCCAAAAATAGATTTATGTCGCGAGTGGCTTGTAACAAGGCGAAAAAGGTTGTTTCGCAAATGAAGCGTGTGCCAAATGGTGGCAAGAGTAACGCTTACTTCAAACACTTGACACGTTTAACACTGGAAAAACACTTGGCTCCGTTCAATCGAATTGCCTTCGGGAAAGATCGTGTTCATCAAATAATGGGCCACAATTAAGAGAAGCCATAAAAATCCATTCAATTTGATTTATTTATAGAGTTTGAGAAGTTGTTTACATTCTGCTGCAATCGGTTGCACTTGCACTTAACCGCTTGCAGGAAAATTTCTAACCTCAATAAAATGTCGATTTTCATTTTGTTTTCATTCAGACAAAATAATTATTTTAAACGATATAATTTTACCTTTTTATCCACAAAGTATTTTGTCTAATCAAGAGTTTTATCGCAGAAGAAATTTTGTTGCGGAAGCACGAAATTTTAAACTTTATTTACAACAGAAAATTTTTTCAGCGACTGGCGTTTATTAGACCCAAAAAAGACGAAATGAAAATCTTGCGAAAACGTCTAGTTGTAGGCGTAACGTATTGTCAAATGTAGGAGTGAGTGCTGCCAAATCGAACAGTTTTTCGTGATCGATTACGTTGCGCTACTTGAGCATTATTGTGTTATACCATGTCTCCGCCGAGCTATTATCGTTCTAATCGTTGATTAATATAAATCTTTATTAAATCCTCTATAAATCACGCTTTATCATACAAATTTAAATCCTCTCGGCAAGCGATTAAAAATAAATCCTCTCATAAATCCCATCCACCCTAGTCACAAACCTATTTTCTGCACCTTTGTAACAGTTTGAGAGTCAAGAAAGGAAACTGAAACTGTCCCTGTACGAAAAATCTGTCACAAGCACGTTTTTTATTGTGACTTTTACTAAGGAAATCGTTTTCGCTTCTTGGAAATGAAATCGCCACTCTCTTTTGAGATCCAAAATGACAGAAACAGAGTTTTCGTGTCAAATCAATCCTATATTTGTTCGATGGAGCCACTTTGCGATTTATTTTAATCGTCTCCCGCTAATCTTCTTTTAATCATCGGTGGAGAAATAGAATTAGGCTCTGCACAGCTAATATAAATGCTGAATCTGGAATAAAAGGCTTAAGGAATAAAACATGCATTAAGTCCGGTCTTATCTGGAACATTCGGATTTTAAATTTTAGAGAAACAAGAAAGGTTGAACCAGCTTTCTTGATTTATAGCGTTTTTGATTGAAACTTGAAAGAATTGATCTCAAAAAGCATGCATGATCTTCAATAAAGCATGCTTCCGTTTGGCGACAGGATAAGTGCGATTCGGCGTATAACATAAAGCCGAAAACAGATGAGCACCGGGTCTGCACATATCACTGCTAGCAGCAATAAAACAGATGTGCACCCTTTTTGACATTAACTATGTCAAGTTCTATACAAGTTTGTCATCCGGTTTTGATATACTTGTCAACAAGGTAAAAAAATAAACATAGTAAACATCACTCAGAAATAAAACTAAGGCGGGAAATCACTTGCTCTGTATTGAATTTTTGGTCAGTTAACAAACAGTTAAAACTTCCAGTTTTGAGCTAGAGACGTCGTGCAGTTACTGCAACCCCTGCAGTAGCTGGTATCGCCTGCCCCATGAGAGCCTGTGTAATTTATTTCTGCTGCACGAACATTTCTGATTTCTGACAAATCGTGATTTACCATACGTGATTTACCACACAAATTTGATTCCTCTCAGCAGCAGCACCCGATTAAAAATAAATCCTTACATAACTCCCATTCACCTTATTGACAACCCTTTTTTATGCACCTCTGTAACAGTTTGAGAATCAAAAACTGAAACTGTCCCTGCACGACGAATCTGTCACAAATACGTTTTCTATTGAAATTTATTCAACAGAAATCTTTTTTTGCTCGTAATAAATTACATCGCCACTCTGTTTTGAGTGTCAAAATGGCAAAAAAAGAGTGCTCCTGTCAAATTAATCCTATATTTGGCCAGTGGAGCTACATTGCGATTTATTTTAAAACGTCTCGTATTAATCCTCTTTTCATTGCCGGCGAAGACATAGAATAAGAAAAAAAAAAACAGGATAAAAAACATCCTCTTGACTTATGCTGATTAGTTAAAAAAATATGGTAATTTTTCTAAAAAGTGTCGATTATTACTGGTACTAATGACATTTTGCCAGAAATAATTAATATCAAGACTTGGAAAAAATCTTATTTTTAAATGGTACTAATGAAGGACCATATCTTCATAATCATAAGGACCATTTCGGAGAGGCGACTTAAGCCCATCTAAGCCTATTATTGTTAGGACTTTAAGCTAGTCTCACTCAAGAGCGGCATAGAAATCTAACAGCTGGCAGCTGGGTTTCACACCGATTTTATACGATTTCCGAATCGTTTAGTCAAGTCTAGTATGGGCACCGTAAGCGTTTGGCAGAAATTGAGTGGAATTTTCGATTGCGTGTAATTGAACCTTTACGAAAGCTGACTTAAACTCACCTAAGTCTATTATGGTTAGGCCTTTAAGTCTTCTCTCCACGAGAGACCTAATTTGGTGAAAAAATATTTTCGACAATATTTTGCCTAAGCATTCGTATAAGGTCCACTATGTCTCGAACCTCTACAAATACCTAGTGTCTTTTGCTGCTGCAATTTCGCAGTTGTAGAAAATTGTAAAACAATATCAATCATCTCAGTCAGAAGATGAGCTATAAATGAAAAAGCTAAAACTTAAGAGGAAGATTTTTCTTTTATAAATTAATTTTGTAAATTTTTTGTAGCTTGAATTCCTCTAATTAAAGTAATGTACAAAAAAATAATACATTACAAAGTCTACACTAAAACATGTCCTTTCAAGCAAAAACTACTTACCACTCAGGATTGATTGTGTGTTCAAATATAGCTGCCACTTTGCCATTTAGCATTACCACAAGCCAAAAATAATAACATATAAATTATCGCCCTTATTTCTTAATCCCAATAAGGCGATTCCCTTTTCCCAAATCAGCCACATTTCGTGCACGTTATCCTGCCCAACGGCAGATGCGTCCAAATGCTGACCATCCTTAAATGAAGCTGTGCCAAATAATAGATTTAGTTTCAATTTATTGAAAAAGGCGAAACCCTATAACCTTACCTAATGCAGGTAACAAAACCGAATCCAGTAAAAACAGCCCGAGGTATAGAGAGCCAGAGCCCCGCTCCTTGTATAGAGATGTTCCTGAGGATTGGGATAGATCAAATGTTTTACAAACAGCCGCGCCGAAAGCGATCGGCATTAATAAAAAGCCAAAACATTTCAGCAATCCGACACGCCCTTCATTGCCCGAGATTCAGTAGAGGGATCTGAGGAAGATTTATGTACCGACCATAGTTGGTGTGGGATCCTTGGGCTGCTGCTGCTGCTGGTGTGTGGTTTCTTTATTATCCTTTTACGAGCATACAATGTCTTCCCGAACGATTGTTTTCGTGTGCAGTCTTTTTGACGATTTCATTACGACCAAGCAAAGGGCGCATCCTTCACAGGGAGACGGAAATGAACATGTCTTCTTATCTCCTACCTCATAATGTATGTAATCATTGCATAATAATCCTTATCAGATCGACAGCCTGGTAGGGATATCTACCCGGAGGTCTCTATGTGTTGATCTCTGGAGGTCTTATTTATGTGTTGGCTTTGTCGATCGACACAGTCAATCAAGGAATGCAAGTCTGGATGCCACTTTGCGCTCTGTGGCATCTTCGAGTGAAATTTTATAGTTTCGACGCCAGCCTGTAGCGTATTCAAGTGGCACTATGGTAATCAGAATGAAGTCTGTTTTGATTGCAGGTTATGCCATAAGTGGTGTTGTCCTATTACGCGATCGCTGTCTGTGTGGTCGACTGCACCGGGACCTGGGATAATTAATGGTTTCTTAAGGGCGGAAAGTATGGATAATTATGTTTTCTGTTGCGATCCTCAATTCTGGCTGTCGGCTCTGTCTTAAGTGGTCGCAAGAGGGCGAAATCAACTTTTGTTATTATCCAATTAAGCCAGATTGAAAAATTGACGTTTTTTTATTTTGAGGTTTAATTTGTTAAGGATGTTTTTAAAATAGAATAAGATGTGGAACATCACCAGTGCGGTTAAATAATGAACCTAATATTAGGGTCCGCTTTTCAATACAAAGTCAACCCAGGAATTAAACCTAGATTTCAGTGCAGAGATAACTCCGTCAATAAAGCTATCGAAATTTTGAACTCTCGAGATCATCGACTCTCTCTTTCCATAAGGAATGACAGTCATTTCTTATGTAATATCTGGCGAAGAAGATCGAGTTGCTTTCCAGACTCAGCTCAAATGGCATTTATTTCCCGCGGGATGTGAAATTCTGATGAAATCCTAGACTGAAAAATTAAAAATTATTTTAATACATAAAGCTCCAAACTCCATTTTTCTTTTCATTCTCTCTTCTCTTCCATTTTCTGCAAAAAAGAAAGTATTTAAAATTAAATTTATTACCAAAAGTAAATCAATTTAAATCATGTCATCAGACTTTTTTAATTCGCAATCTACACTAGTCATATTGAGCTAAGAAGGTGTGTTTGATTTTGAGTTTTAAAGTTTTGAAATAGATTTATACTCTATTTTGTGGAAGAGTTATAAAGTTTTCAAAAATGTATGGGAACTTTTTTTCCCATACATTCATAAAATGTATGAGATAAGTGTGAAAAGAGTACCCATAATAGGGTGTTTCCACCGCAAATAAAACAAAGATTATCATCATAGGGGCACTGATCAGACTATATAGAGATATCCTACTTGGCGCCAAATTCTCTTTTTGGCCACTAGCTTCCACTGACTGGGGACTGCATATTCGTTCGTTCGGTGCTTTACCTGACTCAATATCACATTCTCAGCTCGCGAGTATATCACAACGTGGAAATTTGACAGTTGGTGAGAAAGAAACAAATCTCGTTCGATTTCCGAATGGTTTACTTAAGTTAATTATTGGTATGAGTGGGATTTTCGACATAATTTGACATAAGGTTAGTCCCACTTAAGGCTATTATGGTTGCGCCTTAATATTTACGAGGAATTCAACAAAGATTTGCCTTAACCGCGGTTTAGTGTCTGGTGGAAACATTATAAAAATTCTAAACTAAATTATGAAATCTAGGAAAATATATGGGAAATATTTTACTAGATTTTGAGTTTTTCTACCGAACTCCAGATAAAAGTGTGAAAGGAAAAGGAGTATAAGCAGCATTGAGCTTTGGACCCATAAAACTAACGATTATTGTATAAATACTCTTATAATAACGAAATTTAATACACAGCTAAAATTAAAGCCCCATACTTTCCAAAAAACCGCTACCAATAACAATTTTAGTAGACAGCTTTTCGCTTATCTGTACACTAAATTTTAGTGTTCTGAAAGCTATGTATTAAATTTTAATTGTTTTACATTAAATGGTTGAGAGTTTCCGCTATGTTGGATTTAGAAGTACAAAGGTACAAGAACTTAGATTTTCAAGCACAAATGTACAATAAAACAATACAGAATAAGGAAAAGTGCTAAAATTTCACTCTATGCATCAAGATTTAATACTTAATTACTTAATTAGTACTTAATTAGCAAAACAGGCATCACTGCCCGTAAACAAATTTAAATATTAAAACAAAAACGGCTGACGTTTATTTTGATAAAAATTAGCCCATCTTATATCAGTTGTACTTTAATGTAGCTATGTATTTAATTTAAGCCTTTCGAATGCACTAATTTAAATGTTTTTTTTTAAAAGTGCAATCGAAAACTAAAATGATAGCACTTTATTAGGAAGTTTACTCCAACAAAAAATAGGAGCCAGGAAGAGAACAAGGGAACAAGGGAATTGGAACGTTGTACAGCAACAACGTATACCAATTAAAACACACGATAACCTTTTCTTTGTTTTTGGTACGAATACCAATTCAAACATTTTTATTCAAAAACCTTTACAAAATGTTGGTTGTTGTGAATTTGGATGAAATAAGTTTGCTTTTAAAAATAATTTTGACACTTAAAGTGTAATAGATTTGAAAAAACTTTGCATTAGCTACACAAAGTTAAATTAATTAAATTGGTTATTGGTACGATTTTGACTAAGCTCCAGATTAAAACTTAAGCTGTCCACTTAGAAATAGAGAACTTAATGCTTTGGTTATTAGTAAGGCCCTCTATTTATAGAGCTCATAATATAATGCTATTTAAATCATAATTCAACGAGTTTTACGCCGGACCAAAGCTGTGTTTGTGCGAATACACGCAAAAACTTCATCAGAAACACTAGTTTTCCCATACATTATTTTAATACTATGTCTCCACTGCCAATTAAATGAGGATTAGCGTAAGACGATTAAAAATAAATCCCAAAGTGGCTCCAGAGGGCAATTATAGGATTTATTTGAAACGAACACTCTCTTTCTGTCATTTTGTCTCTCAAAAGAGAGTGGCAAAGCCATTCCTCAGGAGCGAAAAACTGATTTCCGCAGTTACGAACATATTTCCCATGTTACGAACATAGGTTTGTGAATAGGGTGAATGGAATTTATGAGAGGATTTATATTTAATCGCTTGCCGTGAGGATTTTAATTTGTGTGGTAAATCGCGTGATTTGTAGAGGATTTAATAGAGATTTATGTTTATCGAGGATTAGTGCCCGGTGGAGACATGATTTAAATTTTTTGTTTTTGATACCCCTGGTTCTTGGTAGTTTTCGTTCAAAATCACTGTAAAAGTCACGAGTATCAAATAGCCTTGAGGATTTTAAATTAAGTTTGCAAAGAATGTCACTTTTGTCCTAGCTTTGGATGTTAATAATTGTGAAACTCAATGTCTCATCTAAAATCTGCTTTTAGTTTTTTTGACGTCAGCGTAAAATTCTTGGTATGTTCCCTCCTTTCATGATTCTTTTAAAGCACCTTTAAAAATAAATAGGGCAATGATATTACAGCTTATTAACAAATTTATAAAGTGCGAATGATTATACTATGCGTCCACCGATAATTTAAAGAAGATTAGCGGGAGACGATTAAAATAAATCCCAAAGTGGCTCCATCGGACAAATATAGGATTAATTTGACACGAAAACTCTGTTTCTGTCATTTTGGCTCTCAGAAGAGAGTGGCAATGTCATTTCCAAGGAGCGAAAACGATTTCCTCAGTAAAAGTCACAATAGAAAACGTACTTGTGACAGATTTTTCGTACAGGGACAGTTTCAGTTTCCTTTTTTGATTCTCAAACTGTTACAAAGGTGCAGAAAATAGGTTTGTGAATAGGGTGAATGGGACTTATGAGAGGATTTATTTTTAATCGCTTGCCGAGAGGATTTAAATTTGTATGGTAAATGGCGTGATTTGTAGAGGATTTAATAAAGATTTATATTAGTCGACGATAAGTGTTTGGTGGAGACATGGTATTAAATGAGTTTTCGAAAACTTGTTGCCCAAAACTCAGTTTTTGATTCAGTCTGAAGAGCGTATTTGGTTATGTACATACGCGATTCTATCGTTTTAATGTCCAAACGACTAGGACATTCTCTAGGAAACCAAATGAGCTCGACGTCGGAGACATACAACGTTAGTACCACCTACCTATGTAAACATATCGTGCGGCAAATTGTCGTCAAGCTTATGCGTCTGTATAGCAGATATTAATTTTTTAGAGTGCGACTCTGTTCGACAAGCGACAACAATTTTAAAAACTGATCTTTTCCCCCCCGAAAATGACATTTTTGATCCAAAATGACAAGAATCGCATGGAAAAACTATTTTTTGTGTGCTAAGTACGCTTGCGGCAGAAAATCGGCTATTTGCCGCAGGCATTTCTGACGCCCTGTGCCAATAAAAACTCTCTTCATCGGTTACGGAATAAATTGTAGCATAGCAGTAGCGGACAGTGTTGGAGATTACATTGAGCCCTGGGGCAAGGCACACCAGCATTTTTACGGTGTTGAATATATTTTTTTAAGCTTATGAAGTGGTTATTTGCCGCACAGACCTATAGAAAACGCAGAGTTGATACTTTTATCAGAAAAGAAATGTATTGGATTAGAAGTGTCGAAAAAATGTCATAAATAAAAGTAAAAATTTTGTGGGAAATAATACCGAACTCTGGGGCATACCAAAATTTATAGGATGGACCAGCACAATTGCCTTGCCCAGAATATGCAAGGATTCTTCCACTTCTTTTAGTGGTTTCGAGCCTTGACGGCCATTAAGGAGCGTCTCTGATTTGAAACGTTTCATAAGCTGACTGTTTATCACTGTTTCAATGACGTTTGAAGTCAGCTGGAGAAACACTGTTTACTGTATACAAAATAGACAAATAAGACTAGTCCCATATAAATTATTTAACGCGACAGACTAAGAATAAACTTGTAGGAAGGTTGAAGCTGGCAGCCAAGTGAATTGCAAGTAGCTTGACTTTGTGTTAGGAGCTGAGAACTCCAATGTCATTGCTAACAGTGTTGGCAGAAATTTACAGCACTTTTCTATTGACTTCGTATGGCTTTCATTCAGTGAAAGGGGTTCTAGTTCAATTACAAATTTAAGCCTACTCCAGAAACCAACTTCAGAGCTAGTCTCCCTTCGAGACCAGTTGTAAATGAATTCAGTCAGATTCAGAAGAAAAGAGGCGAAGTTGGAGTTTTAGAAGGTAAACTTACACATTGTTTGTGGCCAAACAAAATAATCTTCTTTTACACAAATTAAAAGACCACCAATACTAATAAGCACAACACCCACCTTTCGCACATGTGGTAGCCATATTTCGTTTCTCACAAATGTGAGTCCTTTTATTTAGATAAAGGTAGGTACCTGTATGATGGGTAAACAAATGCCTTTAGGTATAGAGTTGTATGTTCCTTGAAAGTTTCCAAACAAATCACAATTGTTAGCCCAACATCTCGGCATCTTACTCCAGAGTTATAGGCGAACAGAGGGAAAATAATTTCCATGATTATCCTTTAATGAAGCAATTGGATTTGTATGGTTGCTGGGAGAAGGAAACGTCCCGCACTGCTGTTGCCGCGCCGCCATGCGAATCACACATGAATAGGCGATATCGGATTTCACCATCATCATATCAGATGTGTGTGCATTCTAGGTTTTGTGTGCCGCGCCGCGCCGATACGATACAGGCTCGTCAAAAGGATATATCAATGAGAGAGCCTCCTTGATCAGCCAACTAGTTTCCTCTTCTTGTCAATTTCTTACACCATATACTATTATTATCAGCGTCTTTATCATTCATTATTCCCATTAACCCATTTCACTTTCGAAAGGTTGCCGCGCCGCCTTCCCGCTTCTTACACAATATCGTGTATGGGTACTTCTAATAGGCAATCCTTTCGCGCTGGCAAATGCCGTCGCAGCCTCTTTGGTCTACTTGAGAGTTTCGAAAGGGCTCCTTGAATGCGATGTGCGCGAGTATTAGATCTCAAAGTGCCGCCCGATGCATTGTCGTATAGTGCGCATGACGATGCTGCATGTATACCGACATTCGGTTTCATTCGGTGCTTCGCGTTCCCCAATATTTTGTAAACAGCGCCGATTGAAGGAAATTAGGCAAATAAACATGACAGCGGCTCCACCAATTTTTATGCATTTCCAACCAATTTAGAGACAAATCACTAAGCCGTGGCACGACAACAAATCGCCCAAATTAATCCACAATCAAGCGGACCCCTGAGCCATCAGGCACCTCTCTACCTGGCCGATTCCATGAACGTGAACCCAGCGGCGTGTGTGTGGGAACAATATGAAGCCGCAGCCGCAGTGGCCAGTGGCCACCGGTCGGTGTCCCTCTCCGAATTTAAGAGAACTTGATAATGTGTTAATTATAATCGAACCAAACAAGTTTCTTGTGTCGAACACGGTCCCTCCGTCCGTCTGTCCGGCCCCACAATTCAAATGAGTTATTATTCTTAAGCTGGAGCTGTTAATGCCTCGGAATGGGGCATCCATGGCGTATTTATGTGAAACCGACGGCCAATATTAGCAACTACACAGAAAATAAAAATATTAACAACAATAATGTGAAATTTATGGCCGTCGCTTCGCAACGCAGCGAAATGACTCGACGTTCGACGATGATGGCTTTACGAGGGGCAAACAGCATGCGCGGGGGTTCCCCCATTCGGGCCGGGCGGCATACGTCTTTGATCCGATTTCGGATCGGCTCGGGAAAACTGAGCGAAGCTGGCCAAATTTATTCGGGATTAAAACAAGCAACAAATTATTGATTGTGACTATTTCCGTAAAATATTTTGACAGCCAAGTTATGAATCTTCTTCGATAGTCGCGCCGAGCCGAAGCCTCGGGTTCGTGTTCGAGATTCCGAATTATTTACTATTCTTTTTCGAAATGCTAATGGGGCTGGATGCGCGGGGTGAGTAATTTTTAATGAGCTCTCGGTCTGCTTCGGCTAGGGCTGAAAACTCCCAACTTGTGTGTATAAAACAAATTATGTAACGGCAATAATAATGGATGGTGGACACTGGACACTGGGACACCGATGCGAATGCAGACAGGTGTGCGTGCATTTTTAAGTTCCAGTTCCAGCTCCAGAGCAAAAGCCTTTGCTAGCGGGTGAAGATGTTCCGTGTTCGTGTTTGTCGACTCTTCGACTAGCCGGGGGTGGAAATTACATAGCTTCCACCGCCGAGGGTTACATGCGGACGCGTAGACGTCCATGTGAATCGAACTAATTCGAGCAGGACTGTTTGTCGTGAATTATTCACCAAGTGGTCATCCTCGTTCAGGCGCTGCACTGTCATTAAGGTGTGTTCCGGCCGCTGCAGTGTATACGGGAGAGTTTAAAGCCTGCAAGTGGGGGAATGATGGGGGTGTATTTGTATGGGAACAATAATTAGGGACACATCATAGTTTTGTGTTTGGCATCAAAAGATCACGCACGCGATTTATACCATAAAGCTATCCCGTCTTCGGCGGGAAAAGAAGCTCCAAATGGCATCTGGTGGCCGATGGATGTTATAGCAGTTTGTGGTCTTAGGTCATGTGTTGTGATACACGACGAGAAGAGGTAATTATTAACTTTTACCTGTTATTTGCAAAAAGTTGCGGGCGCTGCAATTACCGAAAGGTGATTGTTTGCAGCCGACTTTTGTAATTTTGTTGGCAATTTCAAATTCAACTTTTATAGGTGCGCATATTTTTATGCAGAAACTTTTTTTTACAAAAGTTAAAAAAAAGTTCAACAAAAAAATCAGGTCGCACTAGGAAAACCTTAGACTTGTGCGGCTCATTTTTCGACCCGTTAAAACTTTGTATCCAAATTGCCTGTTGAACTCAATTTTGCACAATCAGGCGGAGACTCGAGGCGTTGCTATTACCGAAAGGTGATTGTTTGCAACTAACTTTATGAATTAGAGGCACTTGGAAAAGCCTTGGATTTTTTCGAGAAGTTAAACGCTGTGAGGAAATCAGGCCGCGGTAGCTAAATCTTTGATTACAAAATGGCGTGATTTAAACGTGCTCTACCCTGGAGGCCCATACCCTGCCTATGAAGCGCATACGGATTTTTCTTTCGACGTTTTAACTCCACTCTACGATTAACTTCAAAATAGAAGCGGGCTGTAGGAAGCTATGACTTGATTCTCATAATGATTTGTTATAATTTACGTAACAAGACATGTTTGCAAAACTTAAAAATAGTTTAGTGGAGTTGGGATTGAGCCCGTGAACTTCCGATCGTTGTTCCGAGATGTTACCATTTGCCTTCACAGCACCAGCTCTGGGTGTTTTTACAGCCTACATGTTCTCGCCGCCCAAGTAATGCACATGAAACTAACAAAGTAATAAATTAGACTAAAAAAACGTCTTCCAATAGTGGCTTTCCAACTTTGTCAGATGATAACGGCCGTTTTCTAAAAATTACATCTGTCATATTGGGAGAAATTTATTCAGCCGGTTTTGCCAATTCATCGTGGCTGAATATAGCTTTTAAAAACATTTTCAAATCATAAAATTGTTATGTCAAAATGGGTGTTTTTTCTCCGACAACATTCCGCGCGCTGCACCCATTACGGTCGGCATAAGCATTCTACCGAAAGGACTATTCGCAGTATGGTAAGTAAATTTGAGTCCACTGGTTTGGAACACGATCAACGAACACCAGTAAGTTGACAAACTCAAGATGTCGAAAATATTGCTGCCTTGCCTGAAAGTAAGAGGGAAAATCCAAGGCATATGCGTTGCCCACGAGAACTCGGCCTTTCGTAGATCACAAGTTAGCGAATTTCGCGTTGTCATATCGGCTTACCCTTGTGTTCGTACATAATTCAACTAACCGAGGGGCTAAAGATAAACAACGATATAGACAACGATAAACGTTTGTTCGCTGAATGGAGCAGTCTAAACCTAATTTTCATCGAAAAATCATCTTCAGTGATGAGGTAAATTTGTGGATGAATGGAATACGGGACGATGCCATTCCATATGAGATCCAAGACCGCTCAATGCATCCCGAGAGAGAACTCCCATTTGGAAACATTTATACTCTCGAACTTGATGTGAATTTTGGGCGTTCACATTACTTTGAGAACGAGATTGAATTGGATGTAATGGACATCAGCAGCATATGATGTTAGCAGGACTGCGCTATGTTGCACACAACTCATGCGGCATTGAAAATTATGCACGAGTGATCCGAGGTTATGGTCATCTCAAGCCGAGGTTATGTGAACTAGTAATCATCACCTATAGATTGTGTGATTTAAACTCCGTTAGACTTTTCATTGTGGGGTGTTTGGGAGTCTCTGGTCCATTCGAATAAGCCATAACTATACAGCGACCCTCCAGAGTCAACATAATGATGCCAGAGTCTCTTATATTATATAAGGCCTACATTCGCTCTTAGTTGAAATACAATGCCCATGTATTCCCTGTGCACCTGCTAGACAGGATTCGAAAACGCGCGATAAAACTCATTGGAGACATAAACTTTGCGAATTCCATAGATTCACTTGAACATCGACGTAACCTCTCATGCTGATCTCTGCTTTATCGCTTTTTTTACAATCAGTGTTCCATCAAAATAGCCGATTGCATTCCACCTCTCAAGATATTCAATCGTAATACTCGCCAAAGATCGAATGCACATCAGTTCACCCTTGAGCCCACTTTCGGACGTACAGTAAAGTATAGAGGTTCTTTCTTAAGCTGCACCACGCGAATAAGGAATGTTGTACCACGATCGGTCTTTCCTACGCAATAGAAACCACAACTGTTTAAAACAAGAAGTCACCGCTCTTTCCGCTCGTGAAATGTCAATCATTAAAAGGATAGCCAGTCCCTTGATCAACAAAGTGTGTGTTTTTAATGGTGTTTTATGGTGTCGCTACCTTTGTCCGTCCGTCCGTCCAATCGTTTTATAACTTCTGAACGCGGTGTTCGTAGAAAAACAAAATTCGGTGTGCTTTTAAACTGCGGAAATAGTCAGAGAATCCAACTAGGACAATTTTTTTAAGCAGAAATAACGTTTTAATTACAGTTTTTGAGAAATGAAGAGTTCGAAATGGGTGACGTTTTTCAAAGTGTTTGAGGCCTTAACTTTTAAATCGCTTAGTGGACAAAGCCAATATTGAACTCATGTGTAAAGCAAGTTACAAACAAAGTTAACCAAGTGTTTGGGTTGAATTTTTCAGAAAAAGTTGTTACAATGCCGTTTTAACGCCCTTTCGAAAGAATATTGGAAACAATGCATGAAAAAGCGTATATTTCGAGTATTCTAACTGGGAAGAACTAAAGCAGTCAATTGACTGCAAGTTAAAAGACTGCAGTACTTTTAAACTTACTCAAGACTTTTAGTCAATTATAAGTCTACTAAAAATCTCAGTCAAGTCATCACAGTAAGCAGTAAGTCACTACAAAAACAGAAAAACATTTTCAAAAACCATTTTTTTTAAATCTTCTAGTATCTTAACTGCTAACGCGATCTTGTTCAGATTAAGTTAAAGTACAAAGCGTACAAAGAGAAAGCAAGCTGCGTTGAAAAAATTTAAATTGACATTTTTCGAAGCCTATTTAAAAAGCCGTATAAAAAAGGAGCTTTTCGCAAAAAGTGGTGGCCAAAGAATTTAAGAAAAACATCCAATGCTAGCGTTGTAGTTGCGCTATTAGAAAAAAGTCTATAACGGGAACTGAAAAAACCAAAATAATGGATCTAAAATTTAAAAAATTATAAAAAAAGCCAAAAAAATGTAAGAAGCTCTTTAATTCCATTTAAAGTATAACTTTGAATTAAATCACGAATCATAGTCTATCTTCTGAGATTTTATGCAAAATTATAGCGAAATTCGAATATTCAGAAACTTAGGAGATTTGATTCAAAAACGTAAAAACATTTTCGAAAAAGTTTTTTAAAGGTTGCTAGGCTGTTAACGGTAATTACGACCTTATTCAACAAAACAAGCTTACTGTATTTAAAAAAATTTTTTAATTAGCCGTTTCCAACCTCAAGTTCTTAAACCTATTTATACAAACGAACTATTCGACTCGTAATCGGCATTTTGTGTTTCGGATCCCTCACCCTAGTTGCCAATATTTCCACCAACCTTTCCCTAAAGGTAATTTGCTTTGTTGTACGCATACTACGAGTGTGTACACTGTACTGGCATCACCGTTTCACAAAAAAACTTTCCAAAACGATCAGCGCCGATAATTTTTGTGGGACAAACTGCCTATAGGCTCAATTAATTTCATTAACCTTTATTCACGTTGTCCATAAAAGTGACTTACTTTAAATGTACTATTTAAACATCACAAATATTTCCAAAAGTCCGGGGTGTGAAGCTGCCTTTAAATAAAAGACCCTAAAGAAGAGTCGAAACTATTTTCAGTCAAAGTGAGTGGCATGTTTTCAAAATTTTAAATCCTTATCAATAGTCAACTTCTGGTAAAGAATATCTAAAGATATTTATAACTTTATCAAAAGATATCAAAAGCAATTAAAACGACCAGTCCTCAGTAAGAGCTTCCATTATGTTTTACCTGTGAAAACACACTCGCATTATCTGCTCGCCTCTCATACAGGTATACGCAGACAAAAAGGCTAAAGAAAAAGTCAAGATTTTGTATATCCTCCGCTAATAGACAAGCTGACATGTTCCAGAAAACCAATGAAATAATATTTCACGATATCTTCATAATAGCCAACACCTTTTTAACTGGCCAGTAACCGGCGAACCAGACAACCACCGAAACAATAAAGCCGACCCATCTAAGCGAGCAATGCGGGACGCGCATAAAGCCAGCTTCAATCGCGCCGACCATTCTCCCATTCCACACTTCCGCCAGAAATGTTGACAACTTAAGAAAAACTCCGGTGATTACACACCTGAAGATCAACGTAAGTTATGTTGTATAATTTTGTAATATCGGCGGTGATAACATAATAATGCCGAGTGAAAGAAGTCGGCAGTGGCGGCGGCCGGCGGCTGGTTGAAACGTGCGGGGATACTAAGCGCTCCATGTGAAACCAGTAGGCCAATATACCAATATACACGACCTGGACGTGTACGCCGGCGCGGATAGCAGGTCTCTCTCACCCTTCAAAGATCAGGTCGAAAACAAATGAACAACAACGAAAATATTGGATCACTCAATGGATCTGTTGAGAGGATATTGGGGGTTCGGGTCCGAGTCTACCTGCCGACAACGACAACGACGACAGCCGAAGAGAGCGAACCGACAACAAATGACGTCGTATATTTAAAACCCAAAACAAAAATATACTAAATGCCCCAATAAATATGCTAATGATGTAATCAAATCAGTGGTCCATTCCTTATGTCCACGTCCATCCAGTTTACCAGTCGTCGACAAGTGTCAGCCCGGCCAGTCAGTCAGTCAACGGATTAGTCGGTTGAGTCAATTCAGTCAAAGGGTCAATCGTGGATGGGTTTCTTTTACCATTCTTCTCGGATTCGACTCCATATCTATCTCCGAGTGGAGGGAATTAGTTCTGGCACTGGTGGAATAAAGACTGACAAGCCTTGTTGGCTTCTTCGTCTAAAGATGGAGTGATGATTAACTTAATATCTGTATTACTACTGCTGCTTCTGGCTGTTGAAATCGGGCTTTGTTCTCCGATCGGGGATACATTAATCAAGGCATAATGATGAGATAAGGTGTTTTAAGACCGTTTCTATTAATAAAGCAATTTTTCACGAGTCTTTGAAACAGATCGATGTGAGTGTTTTGTTTATCAGGTGGCTGTTGCGGCAAGGCTTATAGTTAATAGCTGATAGCAGCTCTCCAAATGGTGTCGGCCTTTATAAAGCGTTTTCGATGTGGACAAAAGAATTTATCGCGTGGAGCAAACAACAAGTGCTAAGATTAAGCTACCCAGACCAGACTCTCAAGGAGGGGCCTTTATTCGAAATAATCTTCACGTTGGTCAACGGTATCAACTATATCCTACCAGGTTAGGAGGCTAGCTTTTTGGGAGATTATAAAAAGCGTACCAATGTAGCAGAAGAGAGAAATCTTGCGAAGTAAAAACATGTTTGAGTCACGTATTTTGAAAAATTAAAATATTTGACAAAGAAAAGACCTGTCAAAGTTTGCCAACTCGAAACTTACCAAAAGCTGCGACGTGAAAGGTATAAATGAGAAAAAAATTATGGAGTAGCAAAGGGAGCTAACTGAACCATTGCCTCTTCGGGTAAGGGATAAGTATCCCCGATGTAAAATATGCCTGCGACGTGAAAGGTATAAATGAGAAAAAAATTATGGAGTAGCAAAGGGAGCTAACTGAACCATTGCCTCTTCGGGTAAGGGATAAGTATCCCCGATGTAAAATATGCCTGTCGTAAGGCGCGATTAAAATCTACCTTCAAATGACGCGATGAATAAAGGAAACGGAAATATTTCCCCAAGTGGTCATCCAGGTTCACTGGCCAACACACCGTTTTTATTAAAGCCTATTTATTGCTTTTAAATCCGCTTTTGAAAAGATTAAGGGTACCTCGTTCTCAATATCACCAAAATCGCCTGGAAGTCGGAAAAGGTCGAATAGGAAGAAAAGGGAGGAAGAAAAACATCTGATAACGAAGTGCGAAAAATCTAAGCAAGAACCAAATCCGTAAGCCCAAACGATGCTAAAGCCGGTATGATACTTCTTTATTTAAAATTTAAAATTTTTCTATAAAATTTTAGAAAAATTTTGCCAGACAAGGGCAGATATAGTTAAGTTGAAATTTCTTTTAACCTGTCAAAAATTGTGTGCTTAGGAAGGAATGTGCAATTTATATTTGCTGTCGCACGCTGTTGCACGTGGCGTAGCGTAGGTGCCTTGGCGTAGTGGTTAGTGTGTGTACTTACTACGCCGGAGGTCTGGGTTCGAGTCCTGCCATCGTCACCTGAAAAAAAAGACTTGCTCTTTTTCACGGCGAGAGTATCATTTGTCTTGAAAAACTTCTCAAAGTGCCGTTCGGCAAAAAATTGGAGGTCCCCTTGTATGTAAAGAAATTAACACACCAGCATACATTGTTGAGAAGTTGGCCCTGGTTCACCTCGAGCTGTTGCGCCACTCTATTTATTTATTTTTAATTTGGGTGGACAGTTTATGTCTTCTTTTTTGAGTGTTAAACTATTATAAACGTGTGGAGAAAGAGAGTTTGAACTGTCAAAAAGGAGGTTTGTAAAAAGGGTGAATGAAATTTACGAGGAGACTTCTTTTTAATTACTTGTCGAAAGGATTTTTATTTGTATGTTAAATTTCGTGATTTTCAAAAAATTAGTTAAGGATTGTATATTTTATTTTAAGTCTTACGTTAATCGCGGGTTAATGTCTGGTGGAGACATTTTAAAATTTTAGTTAACGTTGTTCAATTGAAAGCTGGCAGCTTTTAGCATTCATAAGTGGCTATGCGAAAGAAGCTTTTTGCTTCTTGAAACGTAAAATAATATTTAATTAAAATTTAGTTTCAAAATTAAATACTTTTCTGAGAATTATCTGTCGTATGACTTATTATTTTGGATTCCTCAAATAACACAATTATCACTTCTTTTCTTAAGTTTTATTTAGTTTTCATTAGTTTAAGTGTTTAATTGAAATGTTCATTTGATTTTATGCATTTATAAAGCAAATTAATTTTTACTCCTTTAATATTTAATATATTTCTTTTGAGGTCGAAAATCCCACAAAAGAATATTTCACCGTACCCATAAGAACCGTGTGTAATTAACTGAGTTGTCAGTTGTGTACTTCCGTGAGGGACGCAACGGATTCATTGGGCTGAAGGCTTATGTAAGAGAAGCTACCCAAGTTTCTTTTAAGTCTTACAACCGATTGGTTTTAAAACACGGTATTGGTAAGGAAAAAAAAATTCAGAAGGGAACGTCGCAGTAAAAAAGTAGATATAAGTTCTTAAGGAACTGGATATATAGAAACCCGTAGGTCCAGATGGTATTGAAGATGTTTGAAGATATGCTCATCACACTGGTTCGTGGTGTGGTCCTACTTCTCAGGTCTCTCTCAAACAGTTGGAAAACAGCATTTGAATTTGAACGGATTGTCTATAATAGTGGCGCTTCGTATTCGTCACATCTTCTCCCTCTTGTTATCGTTCAATCGTGCTTTTCCCCTTCCTTCAAAAGTCATAAAAACGCAGTAACAGTGAAAGTAACAGTGAAGTATTGCAATTTTATGAAATTATTTGGAAAGGATAAGAATACGGAAGCAATCTTCACTTTCCATATACAGGCGCAATGGTCGATTTCAACCATATTACAAATGCGACATAGCGGGGGTGTCTCTCGTCTTTCGTCGGATTAAAAATATTTCCCTATGCTCTAAAGTGATAACCATAATAATTCCCTTCGATGTATCAATTCAAAAACAAACACAAAAAAGAGTTCATCGGAATTCCCAGCATATAAAATCGTTCACTCGTATCGATTCCATGAACTCCCATAACACCCGCTGGTTTGTATACCTTCCATCAAAGCCAGTATCTATGTATCTACACGAGGAACACATATTGTGCCCCATACGACGAGCATTTAAAACCGAATTTGTACAAATCACTGCGCCCCGGCCGCAATCGTTCGAGGATCATTCGAGCTGTGACAGTTGACCTATCAGAGGGACCCTACTGATGATGATGTATCACTCTTGCCATTTTTGTTGTGTGTTTATGCTTAAATAAGCCCAGCATAATCAAAGATGACAGTTATTCCTTCTCCGTGTAACAGACAACCGCCTGGCACTTAGGATCCAACTGGTTTGCTGCTGCCGTTGCCGCTGACGAGCACGATAATGATGATGCCTCCTCGGATTCAGATTCAGAGATACCTTTTGGTCTCTAAGGGATACTGATCGTGTGTTCTTTGTAGCAC
Organism: Neoascia interrupta; assembly: GCA_947623515.1. NCBI lineage: Eukaryota > Metazoa > Arthropoda > Insecta > Diptera > Syrphidae > Neoascia > Neoascia interrupta. The sequence goes on from OX392462.1 coordinate 223,734,686, forward strand.
TGATCTTACTGATGGTTCGGAACAAGAGCCCCGCCAGACAACACACCACCGACAGAATGCAGCAGACAGACAATGAAGAGATTCACGGGGATTTCATGAAAATCTGTGTGAGCCCAGGCTCTCTCAGGTGATCAGTGATCAGTGTGATCACCAAAGGTACCAAGCAGTGAGTTCCATTGATTGTGTGTTTAAAAGAGTTGTGATCCGTGTGGAAAACATGAATATGGAAAGGGAATAAATGAGCTGTGTTTCCTTTGTGCAGCCATAATGCTGCTTGATGGCTTTCGAATGACATCGGATGTATGCGCCTGTTGACAGATAGCTGTGGACCTAACCATCAATCACCCGGACGGGTCGAGCTGACATGTTTCGCTGGAAGGAGCATTATTTGCATGTTGCCCAAAACAGTGCCCGATGATGCATCGCGCGCCGTAACCTGCTGCAACATTCCACAGCGTATGGTGCAAGCAGTTGTGAAAGATCAACTGCCCAGGTTCAACAAATTAGCTCTGGGTTCGCACACCGTCGCATTAGTCACCTTGCGTTTCTGAGGTCTTTTCAAAAAAAGGGGCCTGTGTTTGGCTTTCCTCCGAACTGTTGCGCTTGTTTTGCTCTGTGCTATGTGCTGCCCTGCGCCAAACAAAAGCAGCGAAATCCTCATGATTGTGTTTTAATTGAATAAGAAACCAAATCAAATGCTGCTGCCAGGCTTTTGAGGAATTCTCTTTCTCGGTGCCACAATGAATGCCACAACAAAACAATTTCAAACAATTTCACTGTTCAGATGAATAGCCGCGTTCGGCTAGCAGCCATCCAGCCAGCTAAACAACCGCAAAGATCCAAAGAGCGAAGCCGATCGCTCAAACGATCAGTGCACAGTCAAAATTGAAAATTTATTGAATAAAGAGTTTAAGTACAACACGGCAAAATCAACAAAGGATTTCCCCAAATAGCTCGTGTCAAAAGACTTTGATCCATTAATCAATATGCTCTCGAAAAATTAAAACAGCGCACCGTATCGACCGCGACGCGACGTGGAAAAGGAGACAGCGACCCAGCAAGATCACTACGGGTCTAATCTTCATCTCATCATCTTTTTTGGATAGATTTTAAAAATAAAAAAAGAAACGTGCTTCGTGAACCCGCAGTACGCACGGACTTTTCGATTGTATTCGGGCGGGGGTTTCTCCCCATGTCTCCCACAACCCCGTCTGAGAGTTTGCGGCTACAGAGTTTTGTTTTCGTATCTTTTGTACAGCTTACTGGGCATGCAACCGGGCGTTAGGTGTTTAGTGGCCAAAGTGTTTAATGGTTGTGAAAGTAATGGTCGAAAAGTGATTTGAAAAAGGGTGCTATACATTTGCATCCAAATAATGGGTCGGCAAAAGACAATTCAAGTTGATGGGTGGACAATGGACTGAGGAATGTGCGCTTCTCATAGACAGCGCACTTTTTTTTCTTCTTGACGGTCGTGTGAGCAATCAATATATAGAGAGTACGAGGAGGTGTTGTTTCATTTAATGCAAATGTTTTTACAAACTAAAGATTTTTGACAAAATTCACTGCTTTTACGAAGTTAATTATTAGTTATCAAAAACACTTCAGCAATTTCCAAAATGTGATTGAATCACCTGTAGTTCCTTATTACCGAATTAAAGGCTGATTCATTGAGAACCTCGCTTTTAAACTTTAAATAAAACATGTTAGCCTTGTGAGCTTTTTCACAACGAGCTTTAACAAGCTAATAAGAAAAAGGGCGACACTATTCAGCTATTATAGTATGTCTTTTATAGTAGTCTTTTATGCCGAATCCCATTCTCCATTGGAAAGTGCGGTTTTAGTTTTCTCTTTGCTGCACTGTCTTCGAAGGAAAACAATTAGTAAAGCTACATGTAGTTTAGATAGATTTCAACATTTAATTCAAAAAGGAGTCTGACAATTCATATGTAAGAAATAGCTTCGATAATTTGTTAGAAAAAATTAGAAATATAAAAAAACATTAAAATAAAATACATCATGGAGCATTCAATGTAGTAACATTCTGCGCGCCTTGAAGTATCTGCCAATATCTTCAACTGTCAATAGGTAGTGGGGCTAATCGATGGATGGCTCTGCGTCGAATTCCGTTTTTTGTCTGCACATCGACGACCCGAACTTTGCATACATACTCCTTTGACCAACAATTCGAAAAATGCTACTTGATTTGAGTCAACCACCGCCATCTGCTCAATGAAGACGTCTTCCAATCCATGATTCCATGATGAGGGGTTCTGGGAATTGCATTTAGGGGGCTCCCTATCAGAAAGTGCCCTCGACATGACACATATCGGCCGAGAGTTAAGAACAGCTTCCACCCCTGCAACCACGGTATAAATTTCCTCGAACGTCAAACATGCCTCGCTCACGGAACGAAAGAGAACATTTTTCGCACTCTTAACTGCGGCCTCACACAGTCCCCCAAACAGAGGAAGTCTTGGTGGAATATGGTGAAACTCTATGCCTTTAGCTGAACATCACTCGGCAATTCGCTTCTTAGTTTGCTGCTCCTAAAATTGGGTCTTCAGAAGCTTCAGCTCATTTCGGGCTCCAACCAAATTGGTGCCATTGTCGCAATAGAAGTCCTGGCACACACCCCTCGGTGCGATGAATCTTTTCAGGGCAGCGAGGAACCTCGATGGCTCAATGTAGTTTTAATGGGACCACAGAAGTCGACGCCAGTTTTCAGGAATGGCCTCTCTGGTTGAACTCTGCCTGCCGGTATAAGACAGCCATGGACCTGGGGTAGTTCTTTCTATGCAAATAAATAAACAGAGTTTTTACAAACCGAGCCTTTTGTCAAGGAAGGGATTAAGGTTTTTGACGCAATTCGTAGGGCTGGCAAAAAACTTTTCGTTTATTTTTTTTTCACGCGACGGAGGGTATATTAATTTTAATGCAGAGTTTGTAACACAGTGAAATAATCATCGTAGACCTTTAAGACCTTTTAGAGATATGATCAAGATCGACACCGGTGAATCGATTAAGTGCCCGTCCGTCCGTCTGTCTGTATGTGTGAAGGTTTTAGGTTTAGGCTTTAGGTGTACCACGCTGGTACACGGCTTGGATATTCTGTTGCACAGACAAAGTGTGAAATTGGCTTAATCCGTCAACGGCCACGCCCACTTCTGGCTTCATTGTGAGACAACCTCTATTTCACATTTTCTTTCAAAATGCCTTTTGGTCAAGTAAGACAAGGCATAAGAACTTAAATTTCGGTACTGAGCAATATTGGCCCAAAACCATTAACAAGGCAAAAATTGGTCTGCCTAGAATATCGACCATGCCCGACTTCTCTCCAAATCGAAAAAAAATTATATGACAAATATTAAAGAATTACTATTTGCTAAGTTTGTTCCATACAAAGTTTTGAGCTCCTTTAAAGGGGCGTTTTTAGGAAAAAAAATGTTTTTTTTCTGTGATAATTTTCGCTTTTCCTGTCCGTTATTTATTTAAAATTTTTGCCTCTTACCGTTTCGAAAATAGAGGAAAGGGTAGGAGAAAGCGGGGCTACTTCGGTGCAGGGGTATGTCGACTCGCTGGCGTTTACTTTAAAAGTATGACATGAAATGCATGTCCACTCCTGCGTTTACATTCTACATGGCTACCTGGTTAGCATTCGTTAGTTTCTAATCTTTAGTGCGCGTGTTGGCAGTGTTTTTTTCTTCTTATTTTCTTTTTTTCTATTTTTTCCCTTCGTCTGACATAAAATTTTTTCCCAGTTATGTAGATAGTTATGTAAACCTTATGGAATAAGTGTTTGCTACTTCATATTTTTTGTTTTTCCTTGATAAAAATCCTAACAAAAACTTTTTTGTTAGACGAACGAGCACTTTTATGAAGGACACTCTTTGTATGTAAGCTCTAACTTTTGTCGTACCTGTTGAAGTTAAAAAAAAATAGGAATACATTCTTTGAGTCTACTTACCTCGTTCTCCCCTACATATTTTCTTGGCCCTTTTTATAAATAAAAAATAAATAAATAGAGTGGCGCAACAGCTCGAGGTGAACCAGGGCCAACTTCTCAACAATGTATGCTGTGTGTGTTAATTTCTTGACATACAAGGAGGCCTGCAATTTTTTGCCGAATCCGAACGGCACTTTGAGAAGTTTTTCAAGACAAATGATACTCTTGTCAGACCCTCGCGGAGGTGGGGACCGTGAAAAAGAACTATTCTTTTTTTTCAGGTAACGATGGCAGGATTCGAACTCAGGCCTCCGGCGTAGTAAGCACACACACTTACCACTACGCCGGCCACCCCTTGGCCCTTTTTACCATTTTGAAAATAGAAAATCCACACAACAGCAATTTAGTTTTTTGTTTTTCAATTACCGTTAGGCTTTTTTCAATTTTCCAACTAGCTGCGTTCCACTTTTCTTAAATTCTGCGGAAATGGATTTCTGAGAAAACGGTAAAACATATTGTTTTGCATTGTGTTTAAAAACTTGAGCTTGGAAACGGAAACTTCGAAATATTTTAAATGCAGTTATCTTGCGTTGTTAACATTGCCAAAGATCCTTGTTTTTTTTTTTTTTTTATAATGCACTCGCGAATATAAGGGATTGGATACCCTTTTTAATGTTACACATCTCACGAGCGGAAAGGATTAGAAGAAGAGGAAAAGGAGGAGAGGTACCGATGCACTCTTGTTTTGAACAGTTGCAAGTTGTATTGCGCAGGAAAGATTGACCGTGGGAGAACATTCCACATTCGCGTTGTACGGCTTATGAAAGAACCTCTAAACTTTACTGTGCGTCCGAAGGTGGGCTCGAGGGTAAACTGATGTGCATTCGATCTTTGGCGAGTATTACGGTGGAACGTCTTTAGGGGCGGAATGCAATTGGCTATTTCGATGGAACATTGTTTGTGAAAAAAGCGATAAAACAGTGAAAGACAAGATACATTACGTCGATGTTCTAATGAGGCAAAAGACTTCGCAATGTTTTTGTCTCCAACAAGTTTTAACGCGCGTTTTTGTATCCTATCTAGCAAGAGCAGTGCTGTTTTTGGAGCACCAGCCCAGACATGGGAATTATATTCCAACTTGGGGCGAATATATGCCTTATATAAAATAGCCAAATCAGAGGGGGTGAAATTCTTCTTGCATCTTTTAAGGAAGCCTAGGCATTTCGCAGCGTTCTTGGCGACGTCGAATATGTGGTCATTCCAACTAAGGTTGTTATTGACACACATACCGAGAATGGAAAGCGTTTCGGCTTCGTCGATGCAAGTGCCATTCATGGATAATGGCTGGGTGATTCGGTTTTGCTTCAATGACAGAAGACAGCATTGAGTTTTAGAAGCATTAAACTCTACTCTGTTACGAGATCCCCATGATACAATGCTGTTAAGGTCAGAGTTTAATGAGTTTGACATTTGTAACCGTCAACCGACTAAAAACCTTTAAAAACCCGTTTTCGAAAATGTTTTTACGTTTTTGAGTCACATCTTCGAAGTTTCTGAATATGTATTCGAAGTTTTATATTGTTTAAAAAAAGAATTCAAAAGATGGACTATGCCCGTTATTCTGTTCAAAGTGATAGGTACTTTATACTTTTGACCTTTTTATACCCCATCCCATAGGATAGGAGGTATATTAAGTTTGATTCATAGTTTGTAACATAGAGAAATAATCACCGTAGACCCCCAAGACCTTAAGGGCATATGATCGAGACCGAATGAGCCATGTCCGTCCGTCCGTCTGTCGGTAGTTTCTAGGCCTTAAATTTTGAGGTAGGAACTTGAAACTTGATATCTGTTCTTTCTAGGCCCCGAAGCAGTACAAGTGTAAAATTTTTTGAAATCTGCCCACTGACACGCCCACTATACTTAATAGCATGAAAAACCAAAGTTGTCGCAGGAAGTTGAAATTTGCTATGCGATATCTTCGCTTAAGTGTATTGTGATTGGCATCTTAAAAAAAAGCGAATACCGCCCCCTTGTATGCGTGGTCATACTTAATATGCATTCTAATAAAATTCGTTTAATTTGATTTGATTTAAATCCAAAAAAACTTGGACTTAAGTATAAAATGTTCAGATATGTGCGTAAGCTATCAACTCAAGTGCATAAATTTTCGCCACGCCTACTTTTGGGGCCGTTTTTAAGTATAAACCAAATTTTCAATATGAAAATGCAATCACCACGTGTGCATCGCTTCTGATAAAAAATATAAACAAAAATACGATGTTATTGAAAAGGGGTGGATGCCACGCCCCTTTCTTAGGGAGAAGATTCTCGGATTGTAGCCCTTCCACTAGCTTATAATATTTTAAATTTCAAATCCATGAAACACCTAGAATTTTTTGTTTAGCTCCCATTAGACTTTTTTCCAATGACACAGCCAATTGCGGTAGCATTGGTTGTTTTTTTTAATTCTATGGCCACCATATTTATGGCAAAAACGGTAAAACAAGCTCCTTTATTTTTCGTTTTTTAAATAGGTGTCGAAAAAAAAGGCTAGAAACGACAATTCAAATTTATTTTAATGTAGATTGCTTTCTTTTTGTGCTCTCTGTACTTTAACCCAATCTGAACAAGATCACTTTTACCGTCAAGATACTAAAAGATTTTAAAAAATTGATTTGAAAATGCTTTTCTGTTTTTAAGTTAAATCTCAGAAGGTTTTGAAACTCTAAAGTTCTGCGATTTGTTTGCAAAAATGCGCAAACGGCAGTAATAACACTTTTTCTGATGAATATGTCTTAAGCACTTCGTTAACTCTGAGTTGTTTTATATATGCGTTCAATATTGGTTTTGTGCCATAAGCGGTTCAAAAGTTATGGCCTCAAACACTTTGAGAAACGTCATCCATTTTCAACTCTACATTTCTCAAAAACTTTTCAATATTTTGAAACAAAAAAATTGATTTTTTCGTTAAAGCTCCGTAAAACTAAACCCAAGTTTCGTTTTCTAGTTCTTGTCTGCTCAAGTTAAAAAAAGGATTGAAGAACATTTAATCCATTTTCCCATGATCTTTCAAACTGTAACTAAACCGTTATTTGTGCCAAAAAAAACTGCCCTCTTTGGATACTCTGACTGTTTCCGCAGGTTAAAAGCACACCAAATTTCTTACCGTCAGAAGAAAGTTACTTTCAGAAGTTATAACAGGTACACGATTGGACGGACGGACCAATCTATTTTTATTTTGAAAGTTGAAAACCACTCGGGAATCCTAAATTTTGCCACAATGTATAGGTTTACATATTACCTACATACCTACTTATTAAATGTGTCCTCTTTTTGCAACCATCAGTGTTAAGTTCTCAGTTCTTTCCCCCACTGAGTAAATTTTAAATTCCAAACTGGTAAAAAGCTTGACAATGCTAGGTGCTGACACTTCCAATTCTATAATAACTTAATCCGATAAGCTTACGGTTGGGATTCCTCGCGATCCACGATGACGGAGCAGCGTCATCAGCGCGACATGTCCTCAACCCTATTCAGTAATGTGATTTTGGGTCCCAGGTCCCAGAGTGTGATCAGTGGAGCGTACAATTTTTGCACACCCATATTCGTTCTGTTGATACGCGTTCACGCGTCCCAGATTGACACTTGGAAGACCCAAGTTCTTGTTCTCCGCCGGTGTTTCTATTAAAGATTAATTAAATGCCCCACGTAATGCCCGACACCTTTTTTTTTCTGTCGATATACGCGGATGTATACATTCCAGATGAGGGATTCAATCGAAGGATTTAAGTCAAGCAGTTGGCTAATTATGGGGAAAGCCTTTGTCAAATCCAACCAGGCACCTGGGACGATCCGTTCCCATGTGTGTGTATGCGGGTAAACATGTTATTAGCTTTTTATTATCCTCGAATAGTGAAGAGGTGGTCGGTTGTGGAGTTGTCGGGGCAACAGTTCGTTACCTACATTTACTCTGCCTGTCAGTCGTCGCATATAGGTATACCCCCGGAGTTCCCAAACAAATGTATCCAGTTACAATCGAGATAAGCTGCGCAAATAATGGCTGAAAATAGTAGTGTTACAGCAAACTGACGACATATAAATCACAATGTAACGTTTTTCCTTTCGTAATTTCTCAATGCAGAGGCAGCGACAACAAACATCCTTTCGGGATTATTCCATTCTTTTCTGAAAATTCAAACATCCTAATGTTACAAATGGAGATTACGCCTGACTACGCGCCATTCAGAAAGTCCTATACAGTCCTTTCGGCCCGAGACACTGTGTGAAGGTATATGTGACTGTGTTCTGTCTATTAGTCCGCTTAACTTGCCATTGCACAAATGTAATGTGATCCTTATTCACGTGGAAGGACCAGGTCTACCCTCGACGGTGCAAATAATTTTATATTCATGTCAATTGGTTGGAATATTTGTATAGGCAACAAATGAATTGCGATAATCTCGAAACAAAAATCAAGAGCAGCCCCGAAATGGTCAGGGGTATATCCGATTACGCGTCGCTGATAAAGTGTTGTGTTAGGTCTTCGGATTGCGGCACTCTGGTAGGAAAATGTTTTTCGAACTACCTTTCCTCAGAGTGGTGCGGCGTGGAGTAAATTCAACTCCAAGTTCCGGCTAGCTTCGATAAATTGTGTGTCACCTGGAGTGTCATCCGTCCCAGTTGATGTTGCAATTGCAACTTCCCCGTCCGTGGCAAGGTGTCACGTTCAAGTTAAGCCTATTACGTGGCCTATTAAGCAAAGGTCGTAACTCGACGCCCGCAACAACCGCAAGACACTGTCTTACTCGGTCTGCATTAGTGGCCGCAAAGTACCTCCGGGATTAACTTGTCCTTGGCCTGGCAATTGGCTTCCGGTTCGTCTTGATCTATGACCATTCTATTCGCAGATGAGTCAATGAGAAAGACAGACTAAACGAGCACGAATCAGTGATGTTAATTGGGTGCGACGTGAATGAATTAAATTTTAACGCTGGAGCTTGCCCCCTCGGATTCAGCAGCCTCAAATCTTGCCGCATAGAGCGCGGCGACAATGCAATCATCATCATCATCATGATCAACATCAGTTCGAGGTTCAGACGAAGAAAGTGAGTGAGTGTCCCATCTTGTTGACTCCGAGAAATTCCGAGGCAAATGTACATGTACGGATCAATTGTGTGATCTACGAGATGGCTATACGCGGACTCACAGCGAAATGCCACAGTGGCAATCATTCTGAGGTCAAAATATTTACCACTTGACCCTTAACTCAATCAACTCGAGTACGTGGGTTTCAATTAACTCAATATATGAGACAATTTTTACTCCGAATGTCTGTCCGCTCATAATATGCTGTGTGCTGCGATGGGATGTCTTGAATGGACGCAAGATCTGAACCTGAACTCAGATACTATTTTAAGTACAAGTTTTGTGCGATTTATGATTTTCGTTTCTTGTTCCGTCCGTGGCTGTGGCCGTGCCCGTGGTGGAACTTTGACATCTGTGAACTGCTCATCCGCTTTGCAGTGGAGGGATATAGATGTTTTACAGGAAACATTAACAGACGAAAATTCGAACTTCCTTTTGTCAAGAAATCAGGTCAGGACTAAGGAATTTGTCATAATAATTTGTTCGCTAGGAGACTTAGGAGACTTTTGACTTTTGTAAATTATTTCAAAACTAACAGCGTGTACCGCGTTAAGACGAACAGGTTGAAAGATTTGTCTGCAATCTCGAGGATCTTGTTGATAATCGAATCTTCGGGTAGACGATAGGATACTTTGTGGTACCATCGTATCGTAGAAAAATTATTTTTGATGTTCGCGTTTTGAGAGGAGCTGAGCTGTCAACTGATCACCACCTAGTGTTGTGCATATTGCGCTGTAGCGACAGTGTTCCTTTACCACCGTGGCGAAAACCAAGACTGGTGATCCGCATATGATGGGGAAGGCCACAGGATACTGAATCTGATAACAGGGAGCGATATTCATGTTTCGGAGAAGTTTGCACAAATTCCAAATGTCCTCTTAAATGTAGAGGACGAATGACAGCTGTTTTCATCGGCAGTAAATACCTCCGCAAGAAAAATTTGTGGAATGAAGCGGCTTGGTGTGGTGGCTTGTCGTGAGAAAAAAAACTGCGTGTTTTAAGACTCCTGGAGTTTAAGAAGCCATCAGAGAGAAGAAGAGAGCCTACATTGTGTAGAATCCATGTAGGAACTCTATTTCCCGAGCCCGATACATTGATGCACGAAGAACTACTAATATGGCAGTCAGAACAGCAAAGGAACAGGCGAGAGGTTAAACAAAGATTACAGATCTGCAAACAAAATCTTTTGGCAGACTATTCGCCGTCTTAGAGGAGAAAAGTTAAATATCGTTCAAGGGGCTTAATCCTAAGACGCTACAGCTCTTTCAAAAGAGAACGACGTTTAACGCGCGCCGATGGAGCGAGCACTTTTGGGAGCTGCTCAATCCCCAACAGGGCACTATAAAGATTACAATCCAAGAGATTAGGGCGGAGAATAGTTCTACAGTAGATGAAGTCATTGTCGCGATTAAATCGTTAAAAGTGGCTAAGTTTGCTGGATTTGATGAAATCCGGCCAGAAACGCTTAACTCAATGGGTGTTAAACGGCCACCACGTGTCATTAAGGCGGCCTGAGAAGGCTAGAAGGCACCTAGCGATTGGCAAACAGGAGTTTTAGTGCTCATTTTAAAAAAGGGGACAAGAGAGATTGCTCTAACTATAAGGGTATATCTCTCTTAAGTCTTAGGGGAAAAGTATTCGCAAAGGTGCTGGAAGCGCATTCCAGAGCTGTAATCGAGCCAGCTTTTTACTTTGAAGGTTATTCTTAAGAAGGCCTATGGATATGCGACACCGGTCTATGCGCGTTTTGTAGATTTGGAAAACGCCTTTGACAGGGTTCTTCGGGATAAACTCTGGGGAGTTTTGCGGGACTATGCACTGAGTGGGCCTCTTCTGATAGCCATTCAAATCCCAACCTTTTGATGTGTTCGTTGGACTTCGCCAGGGCTGTGTTCTATCGCCTCTCCTTCTCCTTTTCATAGATATAGACTGGATGGGGAAGCGCAGACTTGGTGAGGAATCTATCGAAATGGTTGTCGTCAGGATAAGCTAACTGCTTTGCGCAGATGGTTCAACTAGAAGCGTCCAAGGAGGAGCTTCAGCGAGGACTGGATGGATTTGCGGCTATATGTGGTGATGGTGAAGCTGGGATGAAGATAAACGTGAGCAAATCTGATGTGATGGTTGTTTCCTGAACTCCTGTGCAGTGTACCCCGCACATAAATGGAGTCCCATTGAAACAGGTAGAGAAAATTAGGTATCTCAGGGTCTTTTTCACGAAAGATGGAAGAAGTGATATTAAGTTATAACTTTTGAGACTTTGGCGGTGGTTAGACCAAGTGCGGTGGTTGCGTTACCCTGTAGGTTTGGCCAAGCGGAGCAATAGTAAAAGAATTGCGCCGGGCGGTCTTCAAAAAAGCTGAGCTTGGAGCGAAAGCAAAGATCTCGGTCTTTAACTCAGTGGTTTTGGGTAACGACCGAAAGAATTAGATCGCGCGTACAGTCTGTTGAAATGAGATTTTTGAGGTGCGTTGCTGGTGTTACTCTTAGGGCCGGTTTTTCAGGGACGGCTGCGTTAAGCCTAGCTTTAACCAAGATCTTTAGATCCCGGAACAAAACTAATCTAGAGCTAACCCAGCGAATAGTTTTTCAGTGCAGAGTTAACTCCGTCACTTAAGTTGTCAAAATCTTCAACTCTCCAAATTTTTGATACTCCCAGCTCTCGCTTCACATAGGAAAACACAGAAAAGAAGTTCGAGTCATTTTCAGATGTCATTGTTCACAGAAACACGCAAAGCCACAACCATTTCACACAGAAAAACAACAATGAACCAAAGAAGTTAATTCGATTAGTTAAGTCTAATTTAATCTTCCTGAGGTTTCCCATAAGAGAAAAAGTATTTGAAAAACAAATAACAGATGGAGAAATGGATCAAAAACCCGAAAACTGCAGCAGTTATTATAGTAGAGCTTTTCATAAAATGCTTTCGTCATTGTCTTCCTTGTTTCTTGAGTCTGCAGTCGGTAAGTCGCAGTATTGGTAGCCACACTTGTGTGTTTTGATGCTGTTTGTTGCTTTTATTCGCGTTTCAAATACTTGTTCTCTTGTGGGAAACCGTAGGAAGAGTTGTCACTTAGTGTCAGCATCGTTAAAATATAAAGGTTCCTGATGATGTTCGCCTGGGCTAAGCTCCCCAACGTAAGCAACGATACGTTCGGTTAGCTTTTTAGTTAAGTTTAACTTAGTTTACTGAAATAGGGCGACTATAGTTCCCACCTCACGTTTTAAGCTACGATATACAATCAAGCTTGCGAGCCCGTGGCTTTATTTGGCTAAAACCAGCACAGCGTCTGCTTCAATTGTCATGAACTATAATGCAAGCAAGCCTCCACTACAATAAGCTTTCCTCTGCCAACGTAGTTTTTTTAGTCATTCAAAAAATTTGGGATAAAAAAGTGATTAAAAAATTATCTTTTGTCTTCTTACAGTTGCCTAACAAGAGTGGACGACACCAAACTAATCCTACCATTGAAAATTCGCCAAAATCGGGACTGTAGAAAGAAAGGTCGTAGTTCGTGCTCTAATGTGCCCACCACACAATTCGGGGTAGTATCGACTCCAAGGAGAGAGGTAAGTATCTTTTCGATTTTGTAATAGAAACTTACTAAGCTTAATAAATTATGTATCAAGGTACAAGTATAGTCTTCCTTTAATCAGAAAAAGAAGCTAATTTTAGGTACTACTGATCTTACACATATCCACGTGGGAACGTACTTACTTCAGGAAAACAAAACTGAGTTAAAAAAACTCAGCCCAATTATTAAGCTTATACTTTCTAGTGCACCTACTTAAGTTAAAAAAAAACTCATTCCTTTAAAAAGTCCCTCTTGACGATCGAAAAGGTTTTTGAAACCTTTTTACCTCAGAGCAACTTTTTCCTTGGCATCTAAAATAATTAGAAAAGACCGTTTGTAGATTGTGGAACCCGTTTAAAAACTTCTATCTTGATACACCTTGAAGAAAGTGAAATAAAATAAATTTTTATTATTGTATGCAATAATCACCAATGCAAGAACCACCAGTGTATGCAATTTCTTGTACCTATATGTGTATGTTGAGGTGCCAGTGTAATGTAAACAAAGTGGTTCGCTGAAAGGTACGCGGCCTATTAACAGGTATATACAAACCACAGCAATCTTTATTAACTTCCTCCCACAGATTTTGAAAAGGTAATCCGATACGTCTACACAAAATCCTCGTCTGCAATAGACTCTCTCGACAACATGTCCGCAGAGTAATTACCACCTAATATCTGCTGAAAGCGATTTCGCAGAACACTCTCGTAGTATACCACAAGTACATGAGCCTACTCTTCATACTTTTATTTTATGAATAAGCCCTCGGAAGATTTATCGCAACCTGAACATCCTGTCTTTCCAGAAACTGGCGATTATTTCCATAACTCACAAAAGCCAGATACGTCTATATAAACATGACACTTGGACCAAAAGCTGCCATACACGTCGTAGGTATACGTATCCGTGTTTGCTTTTCTTTTCTAATTAAATCAGGAATCGTACTCGTCGAGGAGCCAAGGAACAAAACCCTCTCTTATACGGACGTCTGTCAGTGTGTTCAGTAAAACAAGCAACAGCCTGAAACAAAAGTCTCAAGTTACACGTACCAAATGGTCGGTGTGCAGTAATAAGCTGATTGTGCTGATTTAACACTTTCTCGGTCGAGTCCCACAAAAGGATCACACACTCCCAAGCGAGAGTTGTGAATGGCAGCCTAAAACGGAATCCATGTAAGTCGCACCAATTAGCTTAGTTGCTGTGCGTAAAGTACAACAGGTCAATTAGTCGCCATATATCTCTGGCACTTGTGTGATTTGTTATCGCGGCGAGGAGGCTAACGATCCTGCAAAATACAGTCTGCGCGTTATGGCCGGTTTAGTGTTATTAGTTCTAGCATCGATTCCCCTGAAAAGTAATTTTTCCTCAAAACATAAAAACAAACCGCCTTCCGATGGGGCATGTGGCAGCGGCTATCGCGCATGCGTACATGGTGCGGTGCGGCGGTGCGCATGCTGATCAGACAGAAGCGCAAAGCAACCGAACAGCGCGTTCGGTGCGCTTATCGTCTAATGAAGTTGACAACACACGGATTAACGCAGTAAAAACAGAACGAACCAGATCAGAAGGACAGCAACGACGCGACGAACGACCACGACGCCGACATTTCACCGAGGAGCATACTAATAATAATAATGCCGCATGCATATCGCCGCATATCGCGGCGGATATGCGCGACCGAGGAGTGCACGAAATGCTATCAGAATTACGGAATGTTAAATGATTTCCGAAAGCCCCAACGCTGTCGAAGCTGCGCAGAGAGCGCGGAGAGCGGTTGCGCACTACGATCCTCCATCGCATTCAATCTGCTACGGGTGGTTAAGGTATTAAGATGTAAATTTCTACACCGTGTCGACGATGTTCGTCCGCACCACCGGCTTAAAATCAAGTTCTCGAATTATTGTATCAAGCTGAGAGTTTTATCTTTTCATGCCAGAAAGTTGTTAAGAGATAAAATTTCCTTATTCGCTTCGTTATTGGACAGCAGCGCGGCGCGATTCGAACCAGAGGCCGACCGACGACACCGTCCGTCCTTGTGTGCTCACTTACTCACCATTAGCGGCAGCCGTAGCCGGGCCGGACCTGGCCTGGCCTGGTAGGTCGTCATCTTGGTTTTGGTCATCTCGGCGGATTTGATGAGATGCAAATGGGCGAATCTTAAACTAAATGTTTAGCGCGGTTTGTCTTTCAAGATTTTCATATCGTCGCAGAGTCGTCGCGCCGATCGCTGTCCGCTTGTGCGTGAGACATCAAATGATCGTACAGAGGTAGCTTCTGTGGTGACATCCAAAATTATATGATGTGATGATGAGATTAAGTTTTCAAACTTTTATTTCCGATTCTGCTCTTAATCTATTCGTGTGGCAACGACCGCGATCGGCCGAGTGTGTCCGCCTTTCAGTGTTAACGAATGGCCGCTGGCTGTGTGTTTCTCTTTGGATATTAAAAGGCAAATGCTATTAAGATTAATATGAAAAATCGTTTGCATTGTTTGGAAAATAATATGTATGTAGCTTTGCGTACGGGTGAGATGCGTCTTGTCTAAGTGAATTCCCTGGCCCCGAAACCATTCAGTTGGACATAAAAGACGATTTTTTGTTTTGAATTTAATTTAAGGCGTGAAGCTTGAAGCCGACGATGTGCTTCGTAACGTGATTTCGTACATGCTTCACCATTGACACATTAGACTACGGGGGGAAAATGTCAGCTTTGGATCTCGACGCCCTATAATTTTGATGAGGGGTACCATTTATCTGTTGACATAACTTTGAGGTTCCCCAATAAAATTGGGGCGATTTGAGCTTAGAAAAAGTTCCCAATTTAGAAAGATTTTGTGAGAGTCTCATCTCAATACACCTGGCAGTGTCAAAATTATTTCAGAGTCAACGTTAAAAATGTTTTTTACAAAAGGGATTTTATTTTACAAAGGTTCAGATCTAAATTGGGTTATGAGTGACTCGAAGAGAACGATGGGACCTAGTGTTTTACTCATTTAATAACTTCGATCTACTCTACAACGAGAGGCATGATAATTGACATGGTACTTTCCATATTATACCCATCTTCGCTAGAGTTTAAAAGTCAATGTTTTCTATAGAGAGGGACTGTAGAGGGTCGGGTGATTGTCTGTCTTTCTTAATCGCCTTTTTATGGCGCTACAATTCAGGGTTGGACCTGTGTCTAAACCAAGAAACTTCTCCAGTCAGTCTGAAGTTTTACACTCAAAACTTGTTGAGGTTCCCTTCCACTATTTTGCGTCACTTGAGTCTCGGTCTACAGCGCTGTCTTACCGAGGTGGGATAAAATATTTTGCGAGTCGGAGAATATAGATTCTAAGTATGTCGAATTTGATAGCTTCTGACTAGGTCTTTTACTCGTCTTACTTTTAAAGACGGGATGAAAAGCCACCCAGAGGAGTTCCCGCACTCAAAGCAGCCTAAAAGGTCATCAACCAACCACCTTCTGCATATTAGGACTGGCACGAGCTCCCAGCAAGAGCTAGAGCTATTCATATTATGATCTCAGCATTTTTGCTGATAGCTAAATTTATCGCCAGGCCTAGGAAGACAAAGTCGATATCTATTAAACGGTCTATGTGTAATGAAGCTAAATATAAAGGTCTCATCGCGGATAGAAAAATTAGAGGGAAATCTAGCACCTAGAGGAAAAAGTTCAGATATTCAGGCCCTCAACGGTCTTCAATTAATCATCTACAAATCGCGAGATTTACCATCCAAATTTTGATCCCATTCACCCTTTTCAGAAACCTATTTTATGCTACTTTTAACCCCTTTCGTGCGCCTTTTTAACACTTAGAGACTCGAAATTTTTCCAACGAAAATTTTTCTGTGCTTTGGAAATTGTCATCGCTACTCTTTTTTTAGAGCTTAATAGCAGAAATTAATGCTAGTGTCAAATTTTTTTGTGTTTGCCTGTTTGAGGCACTCCGCGATTTTTTTTAAACTTCTCCTGTATCGCTGTTTCATGGCCGCTGGAGACATAGTATAAATGATGCAACCACGGAAAGGTTAGGTTGATGGCTGCCTTTGTGACAATAGTCACGGCTCACTTAGACCAGCAGTTGGATCCATTGTGTCCATTTGGGAACCTTCTTAACACCTGTAACGAAAACAGAAATAGACCGCTGTTTAAAGCTTAGAGTGCTGCCCTCTTGGACCCATCCGGATTTGTGTACAAATCTCGTAGGAGTTTCTTTAGAACTGCATTACTTATAGATCTTCGAGCTTGTTGAAGAAATAACCGCCGAGGGTAGTACGCCTAATGCTGTTAAGGGCTGGGCGTTCGCATAGTAGGTAACGAACAGGCTCAATTTCTTGAACGCAGCTTCTGCACAGGCTCAATTTTCAGTCCCTGCAGCTTCTGCAGTAATCGCTGTGCAGTATGCCAAGCCGCTCTGTTTGTAGTCCCACAGAAGGATTTCCGTGAATATTCGGATATCTCCTTTGTGTGTCTTCACATAGGTTAGTTCAGTTTTTTTCCTGCGTGCTTTCGAGCTCAGAAAAATCCTTATAGTTTTGAGGGCTAGAGATGCATCTCGCAAGCTTGTCCGCTTCTCCATCTCCCAAGATATCGGTTTGACCTAGCACCCAACACAAAGTTACAGTGTTGGCAAGTGATAACTCGTCCAGAATTTCCCTGCATAATTTCACAGCCATTGACTTCACCACATCTGATTCCATAGCTTTGATGGCCGCTTGGCTGCCGGAGTAAATGGTGATGCTCTTGTTGAAGAGGCTGTGTTTCTTTAGCTCTTAGATCTGGCCATAATCCTAGCTCTTAGGATTATGGCCACCACCTCCGCCTGAAAAATACTGCAGTCGTCATAGATCCGGAAAGATTTGTTTAGTCACAGAGCTTCACAGAAGATGCCCGCGCCGGTTCCAACGTCCATCTTAGAACCGTCAGTATAGACGGCGATATCGTCATCTCCTGTGATAGTCTTTTCATCCCATTGACATCTTTCAGGTATTCTAGTAGCGAATCTCCTGTTGAAAGTGAATAGCATAGAAAGATAACCCGGGGCTGGGGTACCTATGGAGGCAACTCATTACGTATCCACAGACGCGTCTCCATAAGATCTTAAATACCTTTGTCCGGATTCCCTTAGGCGGACAGTTTTTTTTAGCTCCCTTTGCTGCTGCAATATATGTCTAAGGTGATAAGGTTAAGTAGTACCTCCAGTGCTGCGGGAGGTGTGGTCCTTTGAGACCCTGTTATTGCCATGCAGGCTGCCCTTGAACCTTGGTGAGGCTAGACTTTCTTTCTGTAGTCTTCCACCATTCAACTGCACCTCAAGATGGGATGGGTCTTACAAATACACATGGTACACTTATACATCCAATGTACCATGTTTGGTTGCAGTCCTTACATGTTGCGGCAGGCGTATATTGCCACGTTCTTTATTTTCCCTCCAACAGAGTTTAGGGTCCAATATGATACCCAGGTATCTGATCGATTTGGATATCGGTAACTCCATTCTCCCTATTCTTGGTGTCCTAAAGAATAATTACCCTATTCCTTTATTGACCCTTAACCCAGTTACAAATAATACGGAGTGCGTAGCTGAGGCGATTGCAGCGAGTATTAATGGGAATTTACGCGGCATCAGGATTGTCACATCATCTGCGAATGCGCTCACAATGAAGCCCTCTCCAGGGCTTTGAACAATACGTCCATTACGAAAGTCCATATGAGCGGAGATAGGTGCTCCTCTGCTGACGTTCCGTCTGGTGCGTACTTTGCCTTAGTGACTGTTTATCCTTCGTGTGCTTAGCATGAGCCCGATCCAGTTGCATAGGCTGCTAGTATTTCGCAGGCTGCGCAGTATCGCGTCTACCTCAATCCTATTAAACGTATCCCCCTCTATATCTAGAAACGCACCCAAACAGTACTCCTTGTTTTAAAAGGATTTTTCTACAGCTGTAACTACGCTGTGTACGTGGTGCCGTGGCGTAGTGGTTGGCGTAGTGGTTAGCGTGTGTGCTTACTACGCCGGAGGTCTGGGTTCAAATCCTGCCATCGTCACCTGAAAAAAAAGAGACTTGTTCTTTTTCACGGCCCCCACCTCCGCGAGGGTCTGACAAGCCCTCCGAGAGTATCATTTGTCTTGAAAAACTTCTCAAAGTGCCGTTCGGATTCAGCAAAAAATTGTAGGTCCCCTTGTAAGTAAAGAAATTAACACACCAGCATACATTGTTGAGAAGTTGGCCCTGGTTCACCTCGAGCTGTTGCGCCACTCTATTTATTTATTTATTTATATTATTCATCACTGGTGCTTTAAAGGAGTCGTGAAGAAGTTGATCGCCCAACCACTGTTAATCACCACAGAGCAATATTTCAGTGCAATGAATGGTCATTTTGCGTACATCTAGGATCGCTCGTTTGAAGATAGACTTCACCATACCCCAGCTCAAGTTCAATAAAAACTTCCAGACCACTATGCCCCTTCGGATGATCTTAGAAAATAAATCGATTCATTTCTACACCGATGCATTAAACTATAGTGATCGGGGGAGTTTTCGCAAACAAAAAAATTTAAAAGCCTAATCAAAATGCGTAGCTGGATCTCAGCTCTCAAGTCTGACTGAAGCTTGCAGTGCAGCATATTGCTTATATCGATCAGAATATGAAGTTGACTACAATTTTGTCCTTAGGTTTTTATTTCACTTTCCAGATGGGCGGAAAGACTGACTCACAAAACAAAGATGGGGACTAGAAGAACGTGTTCTTCATTAAATTTTTGCCACATTTTTGATTGATTTTCAAAGTTTGAGTAGTTCAAGCTTCACGCTTGAAGTTAAAAAATTTCAGCTAAAGTTGTCAGGACCTTCATTGTGTCGGTTCTTATGGGAGTGCGTGTTATTTCGGTTCTTCTTATGGGCTTCAACTTAAGCTATGAATTCTGATGCGGCTCTAGGATAATAAGGTATCCGTCAATCTTTCGGCCATCAGGGCCAATCAGAATCATTTTAAGTCCCTTCTTCGTAGACGAAGAGTGAAGGAGGAGATGTAACATCGAACTGTATAGGCTGCACAGACCCCAAACGGCTAGAAGAGTCAGAATACAACGACTGCAATGGCTTGGTCACTTAGAGCGGATAGACTCACGGGCCCCGGCCCGGGAAATCTTCGCGTCCACACCGCAGGGGCAGCGCAGTAGAGAAGCACCGAGACTCAGGTTGCGCACACAAGTAGATGGGACCTCAGTTTAGCTTGCTGGTGAAGCCTGTTGGTTGAGACCCGGGTTCAACTCCAATTTAGAACCACCTAAAGTAAGTCAGCTTAAAATCAGCTTAAGCCATAGACTAAAAGTGTCTACAGGTAATCTTGATCTTGGAGCAGCTCACCTTTCACCTATGCTTGGTGCGAACGCATAACGCAATTCCTGGAAAGTGCAAATTTGACGGTCTTACTAAGCTTGCAAGTGTTTACTTTCAATTCAAGTTGCGCAAATTCAAGCCAATACTGCGTAGTACTTCTTTGCAGACAAAGAAAACCAAACCTCGCTCTTAAATACTCTTTAAGTTTTATCATGGCAAGCGTGTCCAAAGAGGCTTGGTGTTTATTGTAATGACTTTTGAAGGATCTCGCACATGCCCCACTCTATCTCAGAAATTAAATGCATATCTTGGATCTATAACAGTCTGAGATTTATAAATTCTCATCTTGACAGACTCTGTATGTCATTTACACTTCATAAGTGTAGCTGAAAATGGTTCAATGGGTAGGCGTAACTTTCCGAGCCCAGCAGCTGGTACGTCCCAGAACATCAGAGACGAATTTCGAGCGATTAGAGAAGGACCATCCGACTTTAAACTTATTATTCTCATATGTTTCAGCGTTTAGACGCTTGACTGATCTGAAGACCACCATTGTCGGTCTTGAGATTCAGGAGCTGTGTATACTAATTACCACAATGCATTGTAGGCAGTTCTTTTGCTTTTTAGTTTTGTTTTGTTTGTTTTTGAAATTCTTTATTAAATAGAGCCTTAGTTAAAACTAATGGAAATTAAGTTTGCTAATCTTTGCGTGGCCTGCGCTTTCGAGTGCCCTCAGCTACTGATGTTGCCGGTGGCGTTGTCTTTTCTTCAGTCTCTTCGGAAGCTTCAGCGCTTTTCTCTCTCTCCACGACTAACTCCTCTTCCTCACTACTGCCACCACTGGTTTGTGGTGGTGACGGTGGCGGCTCACTTCCGTCCTTCACTTCTAAATCGGCCTTCTTCACCTTTGGACTAGATTTGGTATCTGTTTGGGTTTGGTTGACTTCTTTGGGAACATCATCATCGGGGGTAACTTCGTCGGTTTTTTTCTTATCGCTGCTTGGGTCCTCTTTAGCAGTAAGGAACCGATAAATAGTAAATACTAGCGGAGTTATTAGCAATACAATACTAATTCGCCAAAGCCAAGGGTTCTCAGACAAATACTGGCCCATTTTGTTCAAAAATGTCTCCGATTCCTTGTCAATGTGCTTGCGTTTGATGTCAAAGGTTTGTGCGGCGAAGTCGTCAGCAAGTTCAATGTCATCGGTAATGACCAAATTGTCAAAGAGAATATCACTGGACATTGACCAAAGTTCAATTCCTGCCGCTGAAGTAGCAGTCATTTTGAATGGGTTGAGATCCTCGAAGAAATCTGGATTGGGGATCTTGCGCGCCAATCACTTGCCTTGGTAGTTTGCATTGTCAATCAGGGGTGCGCGCCATTTTCCTTTGTACTCATTGTTTTGCACGAGTGGCGCCTTCCAGGGACCACAGCCAACGGCTTTCTCGCACACGGGGTTATCGACTAGCGGCGCCTCCCACTCTGCGCATTTCTGCGAAGAGTGGGAGGCAGTTTCTGCGCATTTGGATCTGGAATCATCTCGGGTTCATCATCTAACCAACCGTCTGGTTTAGCTGCCAATGGGTCTGGTATCTGTGGTGGCGCATCTTCATCCCAGTCGGCTGGTTTCTCTGCGTCGGGATCGGGAATCTTTTCGCGCTCATCCCAACCCTCTGGTTTCTTATCTGCTGTATCATCGATTTCCCTAGGCGGATTAACGGTCGGCGCGAAATCGCTAAGCAACGAACCCTCGTTAACTACCTTATGGTCTACACGAATTTGGAATGTGTTGTCTGCGGCAGCTTATCCTTGAAAGGCTCCTCCAAGCGTTGTTTTGGTTTCCGGCAGTGTTTCTCCTCAATTGAGCCATTAATAGGATTAACGTGGCGAAATGAAATGCAGCTTTATGTCGTTCCCACACTTGTCTGGGCGAAACATAATAGTGTAGGGGGTTTTGTCATTGAACTTTTTGAGATCTTCCGTATGCTTTCCTGCTGACACTAGCTTAATATATGATCCACCACATTCTTGACCATCCTGAAGTGTGACCTCATACTGCACTATCAAAGGCTTAGCATCAAATATAAATGGCTTCTTGAGGAACGATGAGACAGCAGCGTGTTTGGCTCTTTATTTAAGGACAAGGCCAATGTCGTTCTTCCAGACAATCCGTTGTGGTGCCTCGAAGTTCCACTGACCGTCGTATTTCGCAATTTCCTCAGCAGTATTTTGGACTTTCATAAGTTATCTCTTCGTCTGAACTCTCGGATGATACGTCGTCCTGTATTTCCTCCGAATTTACCGAGACTCCATCGTCAAAATCTTGTTCAACGCAAGCGACTGAATTTAGCAATAAAACTAGAGAAATTAATCCCAAATATTTCCGTCTATTTGTGGAGCACACTTTGTTCCTTCGGACTGTGCCGACGATGGAACCTCCCTATGGGGTTGTTGGTTCTAACTAAATGCATCTCTAGGTGGCAAAAGGGAAACGCTCACCATATATGGTAGGTACTGGTATATGAAATATAAATGGCCTCACCGTCGGTGTTTATAACCCAGGTAGGTATGGAAATATAAGGAAAACACCTTTTTCACTTCCAATATGTGAATAGAATTGACAACATTTAAATGTATATGAGATGTTTTTATTTTACTGTGATGGCAATTCCTCCGTAAGGGCATAACACTTGCGGGTAGGTAGGCCTTGGTATTTCTATGCAAGGTTTTGGTGTTACAAATCTGAACTATCTAAGGAAGCGTCTCAGATTCTTGAGCCTCAGATTCTTTCCGCTCGTGCTGTAGTACGCGTTTTAAGGCAAGTCCTAAACCCCTAATCTTAAGCTTATTATCATAAATAGATGCCTTCTTCTTGTTTTTTCGGCGGCTATGAGTATTTAAAATTAAAATTATTAAAATTATTAAAATTTCACACACATGCTACATTGTCCCAAATTTAAACTCACCAACATAAGTTAGCGCAGCCATCAAGTTTAAAGTTGCTATATTTTAACTATAATCTCCGTTTTTACCGAGTTGACATGAGTTAAAATAAGTTAAAAAAAAAATATTTTTCCTTACAAATTGTTCCTAAGTACCAAAGCAAACCTTAATAATGGGTCTTACGAATATGATCTATAAACATGAGAAGAGCTTATATCTAGATACTTAGTTTACTTGCTTAACTAAGAGTTAAAGATAACATCGAAGAATAATTCTATAATTTATAGACTCAAACCTGCTGAATCGAACGCCAATGTCATTTGAATTGGTCTCCTTTTTACCTTGTTATCATCGTAAAAGGTTTTCCTTTGCACCGCCTATTGACGGAAGGGTTATGAAACCAAACTAATCTCATCATTAAGATATGCTGTTAAGCCCTCTGCTTTGAAACATATGTAACCATTTGTTAGTGCTGCAGAAATCCTCGAGCCGCGTCGTCCTTAATTCCGAATGTGTGTAAATGTTTCCTTCTCCATCACAAATTCTCATTTAGGCGACATTTCAATGCAACGGCAAAAAGGGGACCAAGCCGAGCTGAGCGTAGCGCTGCTTAACCGAAAGGAAGCACGATTGTCGGCATCGATTGCCCACAATCGAGTCTTCCCATAATACTCGCATTGTGTCCCGGCCAATGGGAAAAGGAGACAATTATTACGATCAACCGATCATTAATAATTTGTTCGAGGCGAGCTCCGAGATTGAGACCGCAACCAGGCCGGATCCCTGTCACCAAAAACCATTCCCTTATTGTCGCTCATAAAAACGTACAAGCAAGGCATAATCACTTGGAATATTGTGTGTTCACTGTTCCTGTTCAGCATGTTGGCGAGGTCGGCGGCCGGCGGCGCGGTGAGGCTGCTGATTTGCTCGGATGAGATGCTCATTTGTTGTGTATCCTCATAAATCATTGGCTTCCTCTGGTGCGTTCAGAGGACGATATTATGTTCCCCGCCAGGATCACCGGCCGGCCCAACGGGCACATTTAAACTCTTGTGAAATGTTCCCTTTTTGTTTGCGTTTGTGCCTCGGCTAATGTGAAAATATGTTTGTGCCTTTGTGATAATTCGCATTTTGGTAGTTATCGGGTCTGGGGTAATGAAGATTTTCACACCTTGTTCCGGAGCGGAGCAGCTCGGAACTCTTATGTGGCAAATCAACTGTTTCAACAATGGGATGCGTCACAATGCCCTGTGGAATGCAAATAATACCAGATGTTTTTGATGGATCAATTCACTAGAGGCTTGTCGGATTCTAGTTGTTTGTGTATTCATCCGTATGTATCAAATTGACTGTCATTGTTTGCGTTTTGACATTGAAGACGGAAATGTGTACTCGATTTGGGTGACACTCTTGATTAGCATTAGGAAATTTTGATGTATCATTTCAACCGTTCGGAGTACTAGGCTCAGTGGAAGAAAAAGAAACCTTAACAATTCAGCACTTTTCACTTGTTGCTATTTTTTTTTTAATGTTTGAAGTTGCGGGAAACTTGAAGCTGCCTGTAGCGAAGTTCCTTTATGACACAACAAGTCACACGAATGGTGATAGTAAGTCACCACCGGTGTCGAGGACTGAACAAGGTGACGATAGAAAGGCAGTTACCTATGCTAGTGCTTGTGCAGCAGGTAGTGGAACCAACAGGGCACGAGCATGGTTGAGTTCTACGCAATGATAGATTAAGTATCGGGCTATGAACACATTCTCGCGGGAGAATGGACCAAGATTTATACGGTGTTCGCAACCAACGACGGGCTCTTCGAATTAAACATGACACCATTAGGGGTTTAGAAATGCCCAACAGATTTTCACCATATGCATTAACGTCACCAAGGCAGGCTCAAACAGGGGAGAAGCCTATGAATAAATGGCAAAGTCGTTTTTTATTTAGTCACCTCAAATACTTCCTTCAAATTTCACAATCTAGTCTATGTGTGTTGAAAACTCATTTAAGGCAGATACCTTCTGCGGTGATCGGGTGCGCAAATTAGGACTATATATGACATGACACTGAGCGAAAGTCCGCTTTTACAATAAAGTTTCCAAATCCGACGGATGGACATGCAGTTCTGCAGCTCTTGGAAGTCCAGGTATTCTTCGGAAATTCGGAATAATGTCAACACATTTGTGACTTCAACCCGGAATCACCCACTGGTTTTTTATCTCGGTCGTTAAATGGATACTGGCGTATCCAACTCCCCCCTTGGGTAAAGCGGTAAATCGTTACAAACTGAGTAAAGTCCAAAGACCAGCCTGCTTATGCATAAGCGGAGCACTTCGCACAACTGCCTCAGCAGCACTGGACATCCTGTTCCATCTGATTCCCCTTGACATCTGCAGCGGACAAACAGCTACAAATCACGGCTACTCAGGACACTCTGCTATTCTTAACGCATTTAGGTTCCCTTCTAGAAACATAGACTTTACCACACCTAAGCTACAGTTTGACAAGAACTTCCAGACAACCATCCATCCTAGCAGCTCTTGAGATGAGGGTGCTCCTATGAAATGTGAATCGATCCACTTCTACACTGTCTTGTCCTGGCCTAAAAATAATTTTATATTTTACCAGCAGATACGAATCTTTTCTGACAGTCAGGTGACCATCAAGTGCCTAGAATCAGTCTCTGTTAAGTCTAAAGTAGCCCTAGACTGCCGATCATCTCTAAAGGCGATATCGGACGATTCAACATTCACCTATGCTAGGCGCCTGCGCACAGCGACATTCCACAGCCGAACTTGCCAAGCTTAGTACTACTCTCTCAATCTTGTCTGAAAAAGACTCCTTAGGCATTCCAATTTCCAAATGCAAATTCTTCGTTTAACTGGATGCAAAAGAAAGAAAAAATTTCACATAGACTGTCTAGGACCTGTCTAGAGACGAAACAGATATGGCCAAAGCTATATCTTAAACGCTCCAAAAGCTTGAGCGGTCTTAATAGATTACACATGCGTGCTACAATCAGTGTCATTACAAACACTGTATGATGAGTAGGCATGTAAAAACTCTTGGTGTCTATTTCAACGACTTCTGCAGGAGTTAAATGGATGAAGAGGAAGAAGAGACCGCTGTCCACATTCTCTGCACATGCTCCGCTCTCTCTAAGAAACGGAATCTTCAGCTGGGATCTTTCTTCTATAATGATCTTAGCAATCTAAACACTACCGACCCAAAACATCTTTCACGCTTCACCAATAGCTTAAAATGGTTCAACAAGTAGAAGGGATTTATAGATTCACGTGTTATCACAATGGACCTACTTAGGTCTAAGTGTGTTGGTTTCTTTGGACCCGACTGCCATTTCAACCTAACCTTACCATACTGGATAACCCCGTATTGTAATCACTGATCACTTCTTGACGTCGACTGTTGTCTGAAGACAACATGTAGATCTGTGACCTTCCATAGTTGGATAATTTATTCGGATGTCTAAAAATACGACTGGAACAAACTTGAGGTGTTGTCGATTGTGAACATGTAAAGAGAAGACCTGAAAACACTTTAAGAAGTGCCTTTGCCTGTTTGGTAAGCATAATTCAAGGACATCACAAACTATGGTGCCGTAATTCCAACCGGAAGTAAACTGAATTGGCTCTACAAACTTTAAGCGTTAATTCCCTTACATTCCATTATGACGGAAGGCAAGCACTATATGAAGCCCAACCGGGGGCTCGTACCAAATTTCATCATAATGAAGACTGATGCAAAGAGCAGGATCAACGTTAAAGGGTAATTATCTCCACTTTAAGGGCAGCAAGGCAGCAGATCCGATATCAGCAAAAGGGGACCTAGAAAAAGGTTCGTATGCTTAGAGGTTTTAAACTCTTTCCGAAGGTGGGCGGTGCTATAAGATGGACAATTTTTAAGGCAGCGGGGTGGAGGACTCTCGGAGACTTCGTGATAACGTTGTAGACCATGACAAAGGAAGTTTGAGGTGCTTCACCAGGGCAAAATTAAATCTTGTGTGGAGCGTGCATGCATGATACGAAGTCCGAAAAATTAAGCGTTTTACCCTTTTTCCGTTCAACGGATTGGACCACTATAACCCTTGTTCTAATAGGGTACTTCACCGATTATATACGATCATTCGAGCGTTGAAAACCTAAGTGCAAAGGTGGCCACCTTAGTTCCTCAAATAGGTTCGGAAATAACTGACAGTATTCATACGTCAAAGCCGCTTAAAGAGATCTCTTGGAGGGGATAGAATCGATTTCGGCACATTCAAATCGCCGTGCTTGAAGGCCGAAATCCAATGACGAGGTCGGTCGATCGTTGTAATCTAACCATATCAGCATATATAAAGAGCATCCTTATTGAACTTCCTTCCACTTTAATGAAGTTCAATAAGGAAGAACTAATATCTGCAATTCAATAGGTGCATGAGGACCTATCATTATACGAATTGGACCTATCATTACACGATCGTCTTTGAGGAGCATTTAAAGGGCCACATATTTGTTCAAACTAAGTAATAAGACACTGGGTCAAAGCGGATGAGATTAAACTTTGCTGTAGCGGGGTTGGTCTGCTCAAAGGCAACTTTACAAAAAAGCAAGATTTAATGCAAATTCTTGAATACCAACCGGGAGACCAGGGAAGTCTCGAAAATAATAATAGTCGCGGTATCGAGAACCCTATCATAGCCGAGATATCGATTATAAACCTTTTGTTATATTTTTGCCTGCGATTTATGGAATCATCGTAATTATCACACACTACTCCTTTAAGTTCAAAGACCAACAATTCAACTTCAACACAATTGGAATTACTTTTCAATACTTTATTTCAATTTAACTACTTTTTACTTTTGCTGTCCACAATTCGAAGATTCAAACTCAACTAAGCTGCCGGGTCAAGTATCCTATGGCGATCCTGAGCCTCACTAGCACACACAAGACAACACTAGATGGAGGGAGAGGCATTCGTACAGGGACTGTCATGGATGAAAAGTGGCTATTTGCGGATACATATGGGAAATTTTAAGGCTTGGGCTTTTTCGATTTTTATTCCCCACCGATTATTTTTCTTTCTTTTTCTTACTACGTATGATACCATACCAGTATGATTTAGCGGCCTCAATTGCATCCAGTTTGTCGATCTAAGATAATCCGAGCTCCCACTTAAAACTTCTAGTTAAACTTTTTAGACATAATTATGCTTTTCAGTTCTGATGCTAGTTTAAGTCCGACTTTACGATCTATTGTCAATAAAATAAGGCAAAAAAGTATCATCTTAGCTGAGTGATCAGAACGCTTCTTGTAAGCCCCTTCGGGCGCTATTGGTCCCCAGTTGGGCGCGTCCCCAGATGGTGGATATGGGAATACTGGGTACCAGATATGGAAGGTAACCGTATGCAAAATATCCATTGCCGACCAAAACTAGCAACGAAAAATGAAAAAAAACTTTTAACTAAAAACTCAATTTTTGATGTGGTGTAAAGAGCGTATAATGCCGTGTAAAAGAAAATTTAATCTAGCAGATGCTAGTGGGAACTAAATCCAATCATAGAATGCACCAAATATTGGCATTATGTATTGCACCCTAATGGACATACCTTAAACTTAACTTTGTGGTTGAAAGAGCAGGGTTGCAAAATCGCTACCAAACCGACGCACGTAGCCTAATTGAGGTCAAGTAGGAATTTTGGTCAAAAGACCCTCCACTCGAAAGCATGGTAATGGCATGTGTCTAGAGAAGTATCTCCAAGTGTTATAATCAGCTGAAGAAACCTCGTCTTAGCACTTTTATTCGACATATAACCAAAGATCTATACAATATTTTTGTCGTGTCTCCCAGCAGCGTAGTGCTGCTGGTGCAATTCGATACCGTGACGTTACAATGCGGTTTTAAGTAAGAAACCACAATAAATAACACTAGTAAAATATAGACATTCACTCTTAATTACATTAACTAAAAGTGCACTGCAAACAGTAACAGTGATCTGTTTAGTCTAGTCTGATGTGACTCCCGAAGTACGAAGTGCGAATTGTTTGTATGCAAACGAACGTATTGTTTACAAAGGAGAATGGGCGATTTTTGTTCGCACTTGGTTGAACAATCTTTTTTTTGCAGATACCTATATAATTTTTTTTTTATTAAGGTACATACACGAGTGCACAAAAATGCATACCGTATGTATGTACATGTTACACAAATTACACTTGCACTGCACCTGAGAGATGCAGTACAGAATGCAATTCTTGAGAACAACTTGTTTCTTAAATTTTAAGTCTAGTGAAATGATCGAAAAAAAAAAATGTCAAATTTGGGGATGAAAAATAAGAAGAGTTTTCTGTTTTTTATTAAGTTCATGACACCTTATAATGGGGTTGGAGTCGCCAGTAACTACTTTGTTACTTAGAGGGCTCCCGATCCCGACGAACAGAAAGTCTGTTTCATAGTAGCCTTCCATTCTTTGTGATCCATGTACCAGTTCCTTCCTAGGGTTACTACCTCAAAGTTGTTGTTACCAACATTGGCGCTTGGTCCTAAGCGGCGTATAATTTCTGTACTATCAAGAAAAAACCTGATTAAAAATGTTAATTTTAGAGATTATTGACGTACGGATGAACTTGTACTTAGTCTTACCCTCTTTTAGATACTTAATAAAAGGTCCGCCAGATAACTTTTTTTTTTTAAAATGCTATAAAAAAAACTACTACTACTTTTCTCAAATTTCTTTTTTTATTTGAAAGTACAATCCTTCCGGTTAATAATGGAAAATACTTTCACACTTTTCTCTGGCTTGTAGGCGTAACACTTATCATTTACGGCACTCCACAAATAATAGTCCAACGGTGTCAAATCGCAGCTCCGAGGTGGCCAAACGACATTAGCTCTGCGGCTAATAATGCGATCTTGAAAAACAGGGCGCAAAACATCGAGTGTAGCTTCGGCTGTGTGGCACGTAGCGCCGTCCTGTTGAAACTAAATGTTGCCAATATCCTCTTCAATTTTTGTGAACAAAAACTCGTTCAACATGGCCCGATAACGATCGCCATTGACTGTAACAATTATGCCTGTGGACCAAAATCCGCACCAAACAGTGACTCGTTTTGGGTGTATCGGCTTTTCATTGTATGCGTGCGGGTTTTCTGTGCCCCAAATGCAACAATTTTGCTTCTTTACAAGATAACGAACATTCGGAGCTGACGGTGCTTCTCTTCTTTCAAAAACTGTACGCAATTTTCGCACACATTCTGCAACACTACCATGATTTTCAAAGTAATGTCGCAATGTTTCCCAGCGTTCTTCAAGCGTATACGCAACCATATTCGTTCAGCGAAGGATAAAACTAGTTATCTGTCAAATCAGACTTGAGCTAAGTGTTACCATTCACAAAATAAGGACTAGTGGAAAAAAAAACTAGTGGGAGGGTTTTTTTTCGGTAGTTTTTAGGCCTTAAATTTTGAGCTTGGAACTTGAGACTTAATATCTGTTCTTTCTACTTGATATCTGCCTAAAAGTAAAAGATTTTGAAATCCGCCCACTGACACGCCCACTTTACTTAATAGCATGAAAAATCAAAGTTGTCGTAGAAAGCTGAAATTTGGTATGCAATACTCGCTTAAGTGTATTGTGATTGGAATTAAAAAAAAAGAAGCGAAAACCGCCCCCTTGTAGGCGTGGTCATATTTAATATGCATTCTAATAAACGGCTTTTATTTCATATATTCGCTTTAAGTCCAAAAAACTTGCACTATAAAATGTTCAAATATGTGCGTAAGCTGTCATCTCAAATGAATAAATTTTTGCCACGCCCACCTCTGGGGGCGTTTTTAAGTAAAAAATCAAATTTTTAATATAAAACTGTATAAAACTGCGATCAACACGTGTATACCACATTTGATAAAAAAATATGATAAAAAAAATTATGTTATTGAAAAGGGGCTGATGCCACGCCCCTTTTTTAAGAAAGAAGATTCTAAACTGACTAATTTCCAGCACAATTAAAGTTAAAAGAAACTGAAATTTAACAACCAAGATTTTTGACGCATTTTGGAGCTTGACAGGGGTCAATTGGGATGGGGTATCCAACGATTCGTCTAGGCAGATTGTAACCCTCCCACTAGTTTTTTGTAATAACAGTGACAATTAACGCATCAATTCTACCATTTGACTGATACCATCATATAGTTGTTAAGTGGACCCCAACTTCTTCATTCAGGATGTCGATGACTTCGTTCGCATTTAGCATCGTTTTTCCGAAGAAATCGAAACGGAACTCTTTTAGTACTGGACAAGCAGCGTGGAAATGAAATACTTCCTCTCTTTCCTTCATATCACAGATACGGCACAAGATTGGAAGGTCTGCACGGTGTGGCATAAAATTAAGGTTTACTAGCTCGCCCCTTATTTTGAAAATTTTGGTAACATTTTCATTTAGTTTTTCTGCTGTTTAAGAAGTAGCTTTTTTTCCGAAAGATGGTAATTCCGTTTTCTGTAAAAGCACCTATACTGGAGAGGACCGGGCTTTGTTGTCCGCTCAATAATCAAATAGAATTTCGGTTGCCAGTGAAGATGGTTGTTCGTTAGGTACAAGCATTTTAATCCACAGTCTAAAGCCAGCCACTCCCACACTAGAGCGACTTTTCCTTTCGTTTTTATGGTGTTACTCAAATGCAGCTTTGGGATCCTTTTATCATTCATACTTAAAAGTAAAATCCCTATAATGTAGCTGAAATCCATTTTTAGTTTATCCAGAAACAATGGTGGTGCTTTAGCTTCCTTAGCATGTAGTTCTTTAGCATGTAGTTCGGAGTGTTGCTCAGCAAAGGAAAAAACAAAAAAAATTTCGACTGCTTTAGGGACAGGAAACCCACGCCTGACCTCCATAAAAAAGGAATAGCCATTGTAGTTGGCTTCGTGCAATGCGTGACGTATACTTCTTATTTATACAGCGATTCCATATCGAGGACATAGCTCGCTTGGCTTCCGAAAGCTTAGCCGCCAAATTCTTGTTCATAAGTTGGCTGGTATCAACACTCCTAAGTACTTGTACTCTCTTTGGATTTCCAGTACTTGACCGTCAAATGTCCAACGTTATTTCGGCAATATCGCCCGCCTCCATCTCTGAACTTATTCAAATTGACAGTAAAGCTCCAGCGCTTACAATAGACGTAAAGCATGTTGTTCATAATTCGAATACCAACGATTAAATCGGAGAAAAAGACCATACGAACAGCTTCAATTATATCGTTGATGAACAATATGAAGAGAAGTGCACTCAGGGAGGATGCATTCTTGCTTCACACCCAGTTGTTGGAAATCCTCAGAAGCAGATTCGCCGTCCCATACGAACGCGACGTTGTTGTCGTAAATGGCTCTTAGGACTCGGATGACTTTGCTTGAGACACCAACTCCAAAAATTTGGAGTCACGAATTGGCTGTACAATGCTTGTAGAATTTAAATGATTCGGTCATCACCTGGAGCTTTTTTGGACTTGGCGTTCCGGATGTGTACCCGCACTCCCTGGCTTATCTAGGAATCCGTCGAAAAATTGTGGCTCTGCATATTGAAAGGGCTGAGAGACTATTTCAGGGCAACTTAGCAACTTGCTCATGGCTTATTGCTTGCTCATGGCAACTTGCCTATGATTGCTAGCATACATTTTTAACATCCTTTAACTTAGTGTTATCTCTGCCAGTTGAAAGGTATAGTTCATACAGTTCCAGGTATATGAAAAAGATTAAGAATCAGAATGGTAACATATATATCATATATCATGTTTATGCTCTATACTTACAAAAAACTACAAAATGTTTTATTCATTGGACAAAAAAAATTGAAAGTTACTGTCTAGAACCCATGACGACAGAAAATCGTGCGGCAAACAACTGCAAAATTTTCTGCGCACGGCCAATAAAATTTTCTTGTAATAAAATATTAGATGCGACAAAATGTTGGACCGGAACTGTTGCCTTTCTGCTATACGAAAGCTTGAGATTCTTATAACAAAGATCATTTGCAGCATGATTTTCTGCCATAAGATAGCAGCCAATTTCGATGACAACAATAGTTTTCTGTGTTGAAAAAAGTCTCCAATCTTTTTGCTGTACGTATAGGAACTAAAACCATCCAGTTGCAAATTAGAATCACGCGACAAAATGTCTAGACCGAGCTTAAGTTGAATGACAATCTATCGCACGATTTTCTGACGTTTTGTCGCCCTGGCGTCGGACGAACCATTGACTATTGTGGACAAACAAAGGTTTTCTTCTTCGTTTCTAGCGCGTAGAAAAAAATGTTTTGAGAGCTGCAGAAAAAGCTCAAGTCACTGAACATTTAGATATTGTTTCGATGCCTAATTGTAAACTGATAAAATCTAGTAGAAGACTGAACTTAGGACTTACACTACCCAGCATTGCCCAAAGGTGAACACACATTTTATCAATTTTGAGCCAGTGGTGGCGGCTTAAGGCTGCCCATATAGTCAACCTCTGACGGTTTAGCAATTGAAACACGAATATTTCTTTGTCCTATTATCCAGCTCCCTTTTAATAATCAATTTATGCTTACTGCCAATTCTTAGGAAGATTATAACAATGTAATGACTCCTCAAACAACCAAACCGGCTTAGAGTAGTATACATATGGTTCTAAAATTGAGTCCAGAGCGGTAGCCAGGGTATACAAAACGAACTCCAAAATTACGGTAGGAATAAGTCCTAGTACAGCATGCTTCAGGCAGATCTCATGTCACTGAAGAAACCGCAACTGTATCTAAAAATCGAGATAAATCTAATCAGACGAAACGTCTGATGGAAAAAAGCCGGGTTTATTTAGATTTTTCCCCCTAGAGAGAAACAAAAAAGAACTTTAAAGTAACTTAATATGTGTTCCTTAAACTACGCTAAGCCTTCCAACAGTGTTTAAATGGTTGCAAATGTATGCGTTTTGAACTAGATTGCAGCCAACCGTGCGTCGTCTGAATAATTCAGACTGGACCATGCACTTTCCGAAAATTTCATTAGAAAACAGACCTTATTACAGGCGAGTTTCAAGAAGTCTGATGCATTCAAAAACTTCTCACGGCACTAAGGTCACCCATAAGGAAATATTGCCACTAAGGAGAAACTTTAATATTGTCCCACACTTGCATTTGCCACATGAGAAAACACACCTCAAAACAAAAAGGAAAATCCCAAAAGTCGTGCGCATTCGTTATCATCTAAGAACTCAATTAAATTGGGTGTCAGGTTGCAAGTTATATACTGCCAGGATCATAATTTAATTTCTGCGCTTTTCATCCAAATACATGTGAAGGAATTGCCTTCATTGTTCGATCGACTGTTTATTTATGGGCCGCAAACGACGTCGGTGGACGTGTCGTCGCCGTTGTTGGAAACGCACGCAGCCGGGGTGGACACGGGCAAGCGCAACAACACTATACCACCGCGCACCGTCCAGCAGACGTAGAAGCAAAGCATCCTGGTTAACACTGGCTGCAGAGAAGTGTTTGCTTTTGTGCGCGCCCCATTTAAGTGCGACCGCGAAGCGTCTAAATCCCATGCCAACAAAGTGCAGAGTGTAAATTTGCGTGTAAACATTAAAGTCGCCCGCTGATATTTTCAAATTTCCTCTGCCCATGGGAGCAATTCCGAGTGTTGACTGCGACCCCGGGAGCTCGCCGCAATCCGCCGCTAATAACATCGCACAGCGCATTATATGTGCGGTAGTGCGCTGCTTACCGAAAAATCTAAATAGTTTCTTAATCCAAAAGTGAATTATAGGTCCCCACCAAACCCTACCGGTTCCCCGCCATTGGATCGGTGGCGAGGTGTCTTCTTGGCAAATGGCTGCTCCGCACAGCTGGTCAAGCAATGATAAAAGCTTAACCAGCATGCGGCTCATGCGGCCGAACGCATACGTTATTGTTGGCCTGAAAAGTTAATTAACATTTTGTCCGGCACCCAGTATATACGCCAGTACACGCCGGGTAAGTGTGCATGTGCAACGAGCCTTTTATTTATTGAAAATTTATCATCACGCCTATGCATGGCTATCTGGCTACGCGCTCCAAGGATGCAGAGGCAGACGCAGAGTTACGCGCGATCAGATGGTGTTGCAGTGTGTTCACTTTTGCCTGTCAATACCCGATGATCAAGGATCAAAGATCTGCTGAAGCTGATGCTGATCTGCGTAAAAAAAAAACCGAATAAGAGAAAAAGAGTCGGGCCGTAACCCAATACAAATTGGACGTTCCACCAACATGAAAGGGTAGGTAATAATTGTTTTGTTTTCAGGGTTTTTGTGTTTGATTCTTCGGAGATATCCGCGAAAATGTGCTGTGTCGAGCCAACCGACGACAACGTTGAAATTCGATACGCACTCGATGGAAAAGCAACCCTTATCGAATCTCGGATGAATGGAGAAAACATGATCTAGGTGTGCCTTCTTACGGCATCACCATCCTCGACGGTCGACCGGTCGATCGTTTTGCCGATGGGCACACACAAATGCGGTGCAGATGAGTGCTTGTTGGAGGCTCCCTGAACTCCTGTTTCTAAATATTGTGGCGGTTGAGTCTTTGTAAATTTGACACTTTTTTACAAGCAGTGTGCGCGCCAATATTATTTTGTTAATACAACACACAAGTCTCCTGCCTTGCCGCTTCGGATCATAGCGAAGGTGACGGTGATTGGAGCAATAAAGATGTTTTGAGCTTCAACATAGGTGACTGGTGAGTCGTTTGAACAGTGTTGATCGCCGTCTTTTTTTTTTTTGGTTTCTGTTGCCAAAAATAGTCAGACTTTGGAGTCTGATCTCTTCGTTCTAAGTAAGGCTTAGCTTGCTATTGATTTAGGCCGACCTTTCAGAATGGTTTTGCCGATGGGTGTGCAATATGAAGGACTTTATGAAAGGGACGACTGTTATCTAGCTGAAGCTCTAGCTGAAGTTCTATCATATCATGTACTTGAACTAGACGTATTTCTAACCTGCTGCAAACACTATTAGCCAATGTAACCGGTTTTATTTGTTTTAATTATCGGCCAATTGTGCAACACTGTAACACAATCTTTCCACGCTAGAAGCATCTAAAATATCCCTTACGTTAAATACGAAAGCAAAAAGACTTAATGATCATACATTATACGCGAATTGTTTTTTGCGAAATAAACGGAAAAAAATTTGCCTTTTGTGCTTTTGCTAGGGCCTTGCTAAACTATTGCTCACCATGTCAAACACGCGCTCTATCAAAGAGAAAAGTGCAACTGCAGTGACGTCATCTCCACTTCCCACAAAATCATCAGCCAAAGCTACAGACAAAAATTTTCACTGCCCAACCGCCTACTGGAGCTGGAAACAACACTAAACACTAAGTTTTCGCTTCTGATCTCTGAGTTTGAAGAAAAGGTCAATACGATTATCAGCGAATCTATATCTTCATTGAACGATCGAATGCAGCGATGCGAATGTGAAATTCTGGAGCTCAAAGAGGAAAACCGTAAAATAAGAGAGCAGCTAACAGAACAACAGCGTAAAGATCGCCTTTGCGATGTAATTGTCAGCGGCATTTCCTGCACACCACGTGGAAACACATTCGACATAGCGAAAAAAGTCGCCGCCAAACTGCATCAAGAGCTTGGGCCACACATCGACGCATTTCGCCTGAAACGTAAAGTTCAAGCTAAAGTCAGCACAGGTGCCAGTGGCGACAATGACAATCCCCTTTTAATTCGCCTTCCCTCACATGCTGAGCAGAAAATGCTACTTTCCTCTTTTCGCAAAAACAAAGGCCTAATGCTAGCCGATTTCAATGATGAGTGCAACGTTGTAACCCGATCTGCTGCAACCGCTCGGATTTATATTAACGAGAGTCTTTTAGCAGAAAACAATTCTTTACTTCGTTATGCTTTCCGTCTACGCAAAGAAGGGCTGCTGCACTCTGTGAGGACAAGGAATGGGTTCGTGTTCGTCAGGAAAAGCATCAATGTCATCGAGATGAAAATTTCTAAAACGGCTAATTTTGCGTTAGCAAAAGATAATCAAGAACCCGCTTTCTTTCTTTCTTTCCTTTAGTCATGGCTCAATCTTGTAAGCCGTATTTTAACCTGAATTTAAACTTAAATTTTATAATGAAATTACCTGTCAAAAGTTTAATATTAGCATTAAGTTTCTACTTTTTTTCTCTGCCTCTACTTTTACGATCAGCATCGAACAACACAATCAAAAACAACTGCCCTGAGTCGGAATTTGAACCCTGGTATTTCCACGAATCACTATGCTGCGTGCTGGTAACTGGCAGATCGTATCTAAGAAAAAACATGACTGACAAAATCTTTTTAAACAAGAGCTGCAGAGCTATTGAAACAGAAATACTTTGGAGATTGGAAATGGAACTGTATTAGAGTACCAATTCCACTCTAAATTACCAACACCTGAGGCACAATTTGTGAAAACCTTATGAGGGGATTTCCACTATGAACACAAGTCAGAAAGTGTGTTATTTGAGCATTTACGAGCAGTAGAAGGTCAAATGTGGATGAATCAGATGCAAGGAGCTCAAAGCTAGGCTTAGCATGTGCCGTCAATAAAAAGTGGCAGTCAATACTCATTTCCACTTGATATCAAAATCTCTTTACCACTGAAGCTCTTACCGAATTAACGTAAGGCGTCTACCATACCGTAGTAGAATGGACCAGAAATTGCATTTGATTCCTCCATTGGATATAGTAAGAAAGTCAGCAAAAAAGAGCGTCAAGTATAAACACCTACACGGAGAGGTAGGTAAAGGTTGTTAAGGATTAAGCTTATATTTTTCATGCAGTTTGTAGAAGGCTAATCGCACACAATAATTTTTTGGAGGCGTTTACAAAAGTTTACTAACTTGAAACTTTTCTAATACTTCAAGATAAAAACGAACAAACCTATATGAAATGTTTTACTGCGTGCTCTTTAAAATGTCGCTAAAAAGCCAGAAATTAAAGAGTGTCATAGCGACGTTGAAATATTGAGCTGCCTGCGTTAAAAAAGTCTAGTCAACAAGCAACTAAAAATCATTCAAAAGCTGCCTCAAACTGGTTTTATGTGGTTGCGCATGCGTGCGCATTTCCACACAATCCAATAGGACTCAAAAAGACAATCAAACCGTTCCGCGACTTTAAGTCTCATGCCTAAATTTCTAGCAGCATCAGTTTAATCAATCAACTTTAGTGTTTCAAGCATATCTTGGATCCATTTAGGGCCAGTTTTTCAGTGCCAGATCATCCGAGTTTCCGAGTGTTCAACTCCAGAATTAACCCCAGTAATGAATTTTTCAGTGAATATTGATCCGGGATTTAGCCCGTCTTAATCTTGGATCAACTCAAGTGAACAGTATAAACTTCTTTGAATGTTTTTTCTGTGTGAATTTGCACAGGCTTTGTATGTTTCTGTGAAAAATGATTGGAACTTATTTTCCCGTGTTTTTCGATGTGAAGTGAAAGTCGGGAGAGTTAATAATTTCGAAATTCGAAGATTTTGACAACTTTACTGATGGAGTTAACTCTGCACTGAAAGACTTCTCGCTGGGTTAACCCTAGATTCGATTTGTTCCAGATTGGCCCTACCCTTGGTGTTTCAAATTCAAAAGAGGGACTTTGCTCGCTATTTATTTCGAAATTTCGCATATTACTGTTTAAGAGATAGAGAGAAAGCTTTTGGCTTTGCTGACCATTTCAAATCTAATTAAATTCTGCTAACATAGATGATGTACCTGCAAAAACGCTTTTTTTTATTTCGTTTGTTTAAATGGGCTTTAAAAATTTGGCTTGGAAACGGCAATTTCGAAAATTTTAAACGCAGTTAGTTGGCCGTTAGTAATCGTTTGATGTTTCTAGCACATTTCGATGTTTCTAGCACATCAGATCGTCATTACCGTAAAGATACAAGAAACTTTTAAAAAAGCTTTAAAATATTCTTAATTTGCTATAGTTTTCTATGTACACAGGTTCACGACCCTAAGTTTGTCAATACCCGGTCAACCTTACTTAACCTACAAAGAATTGAATTACCCTCGCTTCATTTTCAGAAATCTTACTAAGAAGATTGTGTCCGATTCTTAAGCGGCAGTTACATATGGTCAAACGATTCACGTCAATCACGTGCATTAGTTTGGGAAAATTTATATGTATGCGTGACACACATTTGATTGAAGGTGTTTGACGAAAAACAGAACATTTTTTATTTTGCATGATGAGCGTCATTCCGATTGATGTGTGTAAGGGCTGTTTGCTTTTCGTCAATAAGCTTTCAAGTATGTTGGACACATAGATTTTTACCAACACATGCTTGTGATTGACGTCAATCGATTGCCCGCATAAGAAGTAAGATCGATCTACATGTACACAATGCTTCAATCGAATTAAGATGAAAGGGGCGCCTAAATATATATTTCATTCTGTACGCTTAAACCTAGGTATAATAAAACTCTCTTAAAACACTTGGATTTGTATATGCATGAAAGTTGAATATTTTCGCGCTTTATAATCAATCTGCGGTGTCTCTTTGATTAACAGTCAAGGAGTTGTTAGTTTATTCATTGAATACTCAAAAACTTTGCCGCATTGGGTATGAGAACCTTTGCAATTTGAGCACGCAATACAAAGCGCCAAGTCTAACTATACAAGCTTGTTGAGAAACCTCCCCCATTGTTTTCCCAATTGTTAGTGCGTCATCTACCATCCGAGCGGGCAAATTTAATAATAGTGCGGAAACAGCTCAAAGGTTGGCTCGTTCTGTGCTACCCCAAAGGAATAATCGAATCATCAGAATTAATATCGGTATTTGCCGCAGTGTGTTTAAGGACAAGTCTCTTTCGGTGTGTTGTGCATGTATTCAAAACATACCTGTTGACTGTGAAAGCATTAATTTCGGCTTCTGAGCGCGGCAAGATGCAACAAGGCCAAATGAGTGCGTTCTATTCAAGTCATAGCATTCAATTAACACCTGCGCTGAGCAGCGATGGTGATCATCACAAGATATAAATACCGATTCCTGCGATTGTCATGGAACGCCGCCTTATTGCAGGGTGAGAAACATTTTTGATGTTTTGATTGGATTCATAAGTGCGGCGACTATTTGTGCAGACTGCGGCTGTGGCTTGTAATTTAACTTTCGTATAGGGGGCGGTTAAATTGTTTGATTTGGAAATCTGCTGGACTTGACCATTACTATTTATCTAAAGGTGCTGTGAATAGGCGTTTTCTTATACAGTTTTCTGGTTTATTTCGTTTCCGTACTTAGGAACTTCAATACCGACTTCGTCTTTAGTTCACTGGCTTGTAGTTTTTTAGTTTTTTTTTTTTTAATTTTAAGAAGTACGAAATATGGTTCCACTTTCTTAAATTCTGCAGACATGAATTTCTGAGAAAACGGTAAAACATGTTGTTTTCTACTTTGTATGCATTTACAATGCACTAAGCTTGTGTTGTGAATGCTTCATACTTCAGCCAAATTTTCAAAAGATCATCGTTACCTTTTAACAGACTAGCAACGTTTAAAAAATCGTTTTCGAAAATTTTTTTTTTGGTTGGAGTCAAATCTTCGAAGTTGTTGAATATTCGAAGTTCACTTAGCTCTGCATGAAATCTCTGAAGATGCACTAAGCCCGTTATTTATTTCAAAGTTATACTTTACACCGTTTAGGAGCCAGGGGTGGAGACATACCTTTTTTCGACCTTTTTTATCATCATCATCATTTTCCGTGACTGCTTATCCTTAGAAGGGTCGCGGAGCGAGGGTGCTAAATGGTCCTTCCATCTTTCCCGATCTTCAGCCACCAACTCAAGAGACACAGGCGCGATCCCTAGATGGCAGTGATGTTCCTTACCTGAGGAGATGTTCCTTACCTGATCCTCTAATTCATTCCAAATTGAAAAAAATTTACATAATATGTTATGTAGAAAGCACTTATTTTTAAATTTCTTTGATACAAAGTTTTGGGCCACGCCCACATTTGGATGCAGAATTTAAGAAAAACCTGTAATTTTCCAGAAAACATGGATTTCGACTACTTTTTAGCCTAACTTAAGTAAGGATAAGAAATGAATCTTAGCACATTAGCCCCACCGGGTTTTATACTAGACTTCGTCCCTACAAAATGTTTGGCCACGCCCATGTTTAGAGGTTGATATTACGAAATTATTGAATTTTACCCAACAAAATACATTTTTGGCATCGAATTAAAGAGTAATTGTTCAAATGCAATTTATTCAATTTTTTTGTTCCAAATCGAAAATTTTTTACTTAATATGTTATGAAGAAAATATTAAGTTCTACATTTGGTTCATACAAAGTTTTGGGCCACACCCATATTTAGAAGGACAATTCCCCAAAAACGTATAAATCTCCAGAAAAACATGGATTTCGACTGCTTTTTAGCTTTACTAAGCATAGAATAAGAAATAAAATTTACCACATAAGGAACACTGGATACTATTTCAGATTTCGTTCATACAAAGTTTTCGGCCACGCCCATCTGTAGTGGACAATTTCACAAAATTATTGAACTTGAACCAAAACATTACAGTTTTGCGTACATTTTAGTCGCAAACTTGGATATTTATATGCAAATAAAAAATTTGGATATTTTATATGAAAAGGAGAATAGGAATGAAAAGGAGAATAGGAATAGGAATAGGGTATACCGCGGTCCGTTACAGACTATTTGCTAAGTTTGCTCCACACAAAGTTTTGACCTCCGCCAACTTTTAATGGGCGTTTTAAGGAAAAAAACTGTTTTTTTCTGAAATAATTTTCGCTTTTACCGTATTTTCTCATGATTCTACGAAATTACAATTAATTGATTTTAATTTTAAGCCCATGACCAAATTTGGTTGCGCAGCCTTTAT
This sequence comes from Neoascia interrupta, assembly GCA_947623515.1. NCBI lineage: Eukaryota > Metazoa > Arthropoda > Insecta > Diptera > Syrphidae > Neoascia > Neoascia interrupta. The sequence continues at coordinate 223,776,528 of OX392462.1, forward strand.
AAATTATACATGAATTCGGGCCACGAAACTTTAAGATTTGGTGGTTACATGTTATATAGGGTCGGGTATATAGAAGTTTGGCACAGTTACTCATTTGTTTTCATATGATTTGTTCAAACAACAGTGGTACCACACACGTTTTTTCATGAATTGTTTTTCAATTTTTTACAAAACGTGATTAAAGGGCAGTATGGAAACTTCAGTTTAAAAGCACAACGAATGTTGTCTTTCTGGGACTTATCGTTCAGAATGGACGAACAACCTAGCAATGTCCTTTTTCTATTTTAGGATGGACTGCTAAAAAAAACATAAGAAGCTCCAACAAAATTGGACCTTATAAAAATACATGCGCTGAAAAAAAATTTAGTTTAAGTTTCTAATAATAATTGTATTACCTCATCAACATGTTCATTATAAATGATCATAATGTTGCTTAAAGCCTTCCCGTGGCATAATTTTTAACGTCCCGTCCATTAAAGGTATTCGGTTTGCCGCGGGGATGTTCTCCTTTGTAAGGTCTATAGTCCTTAAAGATGAGAACAAACAGAAAGCAAAACTTTCTTCTTCTATGATTCACAATGTGCTTAACGGTCTTTGATTTGCCTAATCTTTTGAGATCCCGAACGTGTTCCGAATGCTCTTATTTTTTTTGTGGTGTTCATTGTTTGCATTCCACAATAAAAATAAGAGCATTCGAGTTTAATAATGCAAACATTATTTTGTTTGCATTCCAAAAAATAAGAACGATGAAATTAGGCCTAAGCATATTCTATCAATCCAAATATAATTCGTGTCATATTCATATGCCCAGCAGCGTTCAAAAATTTTTATGGATAATTTGAAGGATATATTGCAACTAAACAAAACGATCGTAATATTCTTAATTGTTGTTTAATTCAAAAAAACTTAAAATTGGATTCTATAACACGAAGCGTTTAATTTAACCTGGAATATTTCGTCGCGCAAGTTACGAAGCGTTTAATTTAACCTGGAATATTTCGTCGCCCAAGTTACCAATGGATAAACTCTTTAAGTGTCGTCAACAGAATGATCCTCTGCTGGTGTTGAGATGTTTTGCTAGTCTCTGTTATCTGGTCATCCGATGATCAAAAGTGGTGTCCACATAAACGATTAGCTCAGGATTATAAGGTCCTAGTACAAAGCCAAATGTGTGGATTACTACCTACCTATGTAGTCTATGACTCGTTCGTTTTCACGGTCCCCATCTCCGCGAGGTTCTGACAAGCCCTGCGATAGCATCATCTTGAAAAACTTCTCAAAGTGCTGTTAGGATTCGTCAAAAAATTTTAAGTCCCCTTGTTTGTGAAGAGATTAACACACACAGCATACATTGTAGAGAAGTTGGCCCTGGATCACCTCGAGCTATTGCAACACTCTTTTTATGTAGTCTATGTAGAAACGGTGTGTACTAATCTGACGAATCTGGCTTACTTTTTCGGTGCTGATAATGACAAGTGGTGCTGATGCGGGAAAAGAACAATTGCCACAGAATACATCAAATCCTTATGTTTCACATCTTTGTCCGAAAAGATTTTTTCTCCTAACAAAAGACTCTGCATTTGAGAAATATCTTCCTCAAAATTGTACAAAGAACACAGCCTCTGTTGCCTTCGACCTTGATCAAAAAGATTTTATTTCTTAACTTTTTGTATTTCTCTATCTATTTTTTTAAAACCTTAAAAAAAACTAAAATAATTATTCTAATTAAAGCAATAAAATACCTAAAAATTTTTTAGGTATAAAAAAAACAAAAAAAGTTCAATGGCTACCATGAAATTATGTGTCTTTTAGCACACCACATGTACGTAAATACCTACATTCGATATTTTTCTGCTACGAATTTATCCCGATTATCTGTCGTTTACCTGCTACAAATACAATCACTTCTTGCAAACAACCAACTGCATTCACAAGTTGCGTACAAGTAAAGTTCAACTGAAGCTGGATTCCGCAAGCGTTCACTGCGCAAATAGTATTATTTGCACACAAACACAAAGAGAATCGAATTTGCGTGAGATGCAAACAGATTCTATATGGAATGAAAGAAATAATTAAACTATTGTTTGGGAAGTAGTCAGGTTTGGTACCTAGACTTCAAATAAAACTTAAATTGAACAAATTTCAGTCCTCCAAATGAAGATGCAACTATTACAACTTGCAGCCATTTATTTCTCGATTCTTCCTAGTTCCTACTCTACACAGCAACTGCCCTCGGTTAACATTTAATGTGAAAATGTTAATAAATATTTCCCCATTGTTCGAAATAAAATCCCAGCCGACACAGCGAAGCAAACACCATCGACAAGCAGCGTACCAAAAAGGATGACAAGGACACTCCCATATTTAACGCACTAAATTTACACTGTTGCCACTGTGTGGTACAAGCGTCATCTTGTCTACACACAACTGCGAACGAAAGCGAAACCCTCCAGGGAAATCCAGTTCCAGACCCACGTCAATGTGTTCGTCCTCTGTTCGGGTGTTGTTCATGGCGGGCTAAATGGATGCTTCTGCCCTGCATAATGGTTTGCACCCGATCGCGCTCTACAGCACCCATTTAGACCCTCCTGCCTCGATTCACGCATATGCTCGGCACTGCTTTATTTATTTGTGTTTATAATACAAAATCAGTTACGCTTTCATAGTTTGCAATCTGACAGGACACAGGACAACTATACTGTCGACTGCGGCTACAACATGATGTATATGCTGCTGCAGTATCAACGGTGTACCTTTAACTCGGCGATGGTGTTTACATTTCACTGTTATTGTTTCCTTCTGCCGAGTCCTTGTTTTATGTCCCGTCCCCCTTTCAATTACACCCTGGCGTAGACAAATGGAATAATATTCACCCTTAGCTCTAAATCACCCTTCCTTGCACACTGTATCAATTTGTAGTGTGCTGTATGTGTGTGCTCATGCAGTTTTTGTGTGATTCGAAACCGGTCTGTTGGGCCTATCATTTGCAATTCAACCTTCGATGAGGTCTTAATCTAACCAAAAAATTAACGCTGCTATTCAAACGGAATAGGCCGAGGGGAGGGTTGCGCTCAGCACCAGGACCTGGCATATCACACAGGGGTGGGAAAGCAAAATAAGCGCAATAAATACATTACATCCTAGTGTGCCTGTATTGTCCTTGTACATGTTGTTTGCACGGCTTGTACATAACTCGCATAAACACGCATCTGATTATGATGTCGCAACAAACTAATCGAGGAATAAAAATAAAAGCACTTACGGCTGGGGTCGCCATCAAGATTGGCGTTAAGTTCTGATTAGTTGAAAAAATAGGAATTTTAAAAGGTTTACATTTCATCCAAGAAGGGTTGTTGCACGCGCAGATGCTTATGGTTTGGAAGAAACATCTTCTTTTATTTAGGTAATTGCTTTCGAAATGGTTTAAATTGTTTGACATTTCTTGTAGCGAAGGAAAATTAATCGAGCTCTTGGCGTTAATAATCTTGTATTTGAAGCAGAGGCTTATATAATTTTACAGGCCCTCGAAGCAAAAAATATTTTAACACAAAGAGTTGAAGTTTGATGTTGGAAAAATTCGACACTGGTTGTTGGTTAAAATGTGGAATACCTTACCTATAAGCCTGTAGCCAAGAATTTTTTGTGCAGAATTGTTTAAAACTATTTTTAGCGGTCCGTCCAAAAATGGAAAAAGGACCTCTTTTGGTATCGCTACGTTGTCCGTCCGTCCGTCCGTCCAATCGCTTTATAACTTCTGAACGGCAAGTCGTAGAAAGACACAATTTGGTGTTCGTATAAACTGTGGAAATAGTCAGAGAATCCAAAGAGGGAACTTTTTTTAACCACAAATAACGGTTTAATTACAGTTTGAAATTTCATGTGAAAATAGACTTAATGTTTTTTAGTGTTTATTTCAAGAAGTTTAATAGGCAGGAACTAGAAAAACGAAACTAAGGTTTAAAAAATACTAAGCTTTAATTAAAAAATAAAACTTTTCGAAAATATCAAAACGTTTTTGAAAAAAGCAGAGTCGAAAATGCATGACGTTTTTCAAAGTGTTGGAAACCATAACTTTTGAACGGCTTATCGCTCAAAATCAGTATTGAACACCGTATAAAGCAACTCAAACCAAGGGCTTAGGTCATATTTTTCAAAAACAGTTTGAGTACTGTAGTTTTGACGCATTTTCGAAAAAAATCACAAAAATGCATGAAAAAACGTATGTCCCCCTCCTTATCTTCGGTGCTGTTTGGTGGAATTCTATGAAAAAATCACACGTATCAGAAATAATTCAAAATTTTAAGGCAATTTTTGAAATTTCAAAATCTTCTGAGATTTAACTCAAAAACATAAAAGCATTTTCGAAAACAATTTTTTAAAGTCTTCTAGTAGCCTAACGGTATAGGCGATACTGGCACTTGAAACTTTTGCTTGAAATACTTTACTAAACAAGTTACTACACATGATTTGAGTCAAAAAGTATAAATGTAGAAAATTCCACCATTCGACCCCATTCAACACCAATTAACACTCAAAGCGTGAATATCACCCACAAAAACACCCATTTGTGTGTGATTTAACGTCGAAGCCCCAATTCCTGGAGAAAAAACCCCGACATTTGTGATCAGCTACCCAAAAAAACCCACAATAGAGCAAAGCAGGTGGTGGCTGAGGAGTATACACAACCAAAGGCGTGAATTGGCTGAAGTGAAGGCAACACAAGGCGTGTCTCGCTGATCTAATTTGAGATAGATGCTAGGTGAGCTAAAGACAAGGCACAGGTATTTGTTGTGGCCAAGCTATAAGTGAAACACAGATGTTCATCGTGGCGCAACTTTTTTCTTAACAGAGAAAAACATGAAAACATGAACGTCAACTGCGATCAGAAATACGCGCATCCTAATGGGTTGCGGATGAAAAAGTATCGATAGATTCTTTAAACTACCGATGCTCTCGATAGTCTTTCACTACTTTTCGTTACTACCTATAGACTATCGATGTTTAAGCAACCCTTGGCTGGAGGCCGGCCACAACCGCGACTATCGGTAGTCTTAAAATCGATATCGGTAGTCTTAAACATCGATAGTCCTACTATCTATAGACTATCGATGTTTCAGCAACCCTTGGCTGGAGGCCGACCAGTATATGACCCAAAGAGACACTCGGAGTTTTTTTTTGGGGAACCACCCAAACTCTTTTTGCATTTCGGGCCCACATGATTTTTACTTTTCCGAAAAATTAGACCAACGACAATTTTTATTCTTCATACTAAAAAGACAACTCGCACATCTGGGAAACCATTTACTATTTCAAAACCGATAAAACTTTTTGAATCTTAAAAAATGGACAACTCCCGTAATTAATGTATTTTTTTTTGCCTATAATCGTTTCGGAGATAGATTGGGACAGAAACATTATTTTTTTTTGCCTTTTTTATCATTTTCAAAATTTCAAAGCCATAAAACAGCGATTTCGAAAAAAAATTATCTGCGCTCGCGTTGGTTAGTTTTCTTAAATTCTGCGAACTTGGATTTCTGAGAAAACGGTAAAACATTATGTTTATTACATTTGTTCAAATGTTTTTAAAAAAAATTTGGGCTGGAAACGGCAATTTTGAAACATTTTTAATGAAGTTAGCTTGTCTGTTAACGTTGCATACTTTAACAAAATTTAAACAACATCGTCATAGGCGTTAAGATAATAGAAACTTTTAAAAATCGTTTTCGAAAATGATTTGTCTGCTGTATATTTCAAAATTATAGGTACTTTATACCGTTTGCGAGATAGGGGGGGGGGGGGGGGGGGGGGGGGACATACGTTCTTCTGAGTTCTCACATTTATTTAGAATTTTTTAAATTTTAAATTCATAAAACAACTGTTTTGAATATTTTTCGAATTACCGTTAGACCTTTTCCAATAGCACACCCACCTAGCTTTGGCTGTTTTTTTTAAATTCTATGGGCAGCGATTATTTCGTAAACGGCAAAACAAGCTCTTTACTTACTATGTTTTTTAAATAGACTTAGAAAAACTTAGGTTGGAAACAGCAATTTAATTTTTTTTTAACGCAGCTCGCTTAAATTTTGTACGCTTTGCTTCGTACCAAATATGAACTATGTATATCGCTAATACCATTAAGATTCTAGAATATTTAAAAATATTATTTTTGAAATTGCTTTTTAAGCTTCGAGTTAAATCTCAGAAGTCGTTGATACTTTATCATTCGCTTTAATTTTTCTTAGTTTCGTGGACAATTTGTGATACGTGAGATTTTTCATATGATTTCTTCACACACAAATTTTTTCGTATATTTTTGCGACTTTTTCTCGAAAATTCGTCAAAACGGGAGTGTTAAAATTGGTTAATTTTGAGTTGCTTTATACGCGTACTCAACATGGGCTTTTGCACTGTGCGGTTCAAAAGTTTTGGTCTCAAACACTTTTTCAAAAAACTATTTTTTTCATTAAAGTTCAATATTTTACTTGACTTAAGTTTCTATTTTCTAGTTCTTGCCTGCTTTACTTCACAAAATAAGTATTTATGTAGGTACTTGGTACTGTAATTGGTACTAATGGACGTAAGTCCATGTTCGTATGAAATTTTAAACTCAAACCGTAATGTGTCCATGAAAAAAGTTCCCCTAATGCGTTCTCTGACTATTTCCGGAGTTTATAAGCACACCAAATTTCGTTTTCCTACGACTTACCGTTCAGAAGTTGCAAAGCAATTAAACGGACGGACAGACGGAAAAAACGCTTTAAGCACGCTCGGACGTACGGGACATGACTCATTCCATTTTAAATTCGGCCTTGGTCATACGCTCTTAGGGCTCTTAGGGTCTTGGAGGTCTACGCGGTGATTAGCTCTCTATGTTACTTTGAATCAACCTCAATATACCTCCTACCCTATGGATTAGTTTTTAAACACAAATAACTAAAAAAGCAGAGCAACATTTAACACAATAAGCAATATATTTTTACGCTAGGCCCGGTTTCCGTAACTGTTGAAAACATTTTGTTTCATCATATGTTTCTACGTGTTTGTGTCCCACGGCTGACGTTGCCCAGACATTGCGATGCTCATCCTACGTTCCCTGGCAGGAATGGAGTTTGAGTTAAGGCTTACATTTTTTATGGAAGCAGGCTTTGCGATAGTTTTACCTTGACTTTGCCTGCTTATCTGAAGGGATATCTACAGGTGTTTTGATTTATTGAAACTCACACTCTATACAGTGGCATTGCGTTGTGGTTCCGCCCGCATCCCATGATTGTTTTTGACCCTGAAGAGTGGAGAGTCTTCAAGCGTGGAGTTTCATTTTGCCCGATCGATTGTCGGTCGTCGGATATCTTCCGACTTAGATAACCCATCAACAGTATCACGAAAAATAGAGTGTCTCCGTATCGGTAATGCAACATCCTCGGTAGACATAGTCATTATCGTGATTATATTTCCTAACATGATATCTGAGATGATAGTGACCAGAAAGTATATCTACTAATGACGACGGTGTCTTTGTGTAACTCTTGTCGTTGCTGCAAAAGTTTCTGTGCTCAGCATCCCAAGAGTCTTGCATTATGCTGGTAAAAAATTAAAGGTCTTTTGTGGAAAGGCGCTAAAGTCTCGCATCTTTCCGTTCGTAGTCGATTGAATTTTTTTTTGTAAAATTCATTACCATAATAAAATGCGTAGAACATCGTATTCGTTTCCTAAGGCTTCTTTTACAAGACAAGGTTATTACAGAATAAACATCCTCTGGTGTCTATAGCCCAATTTCAACATGCTCAAATTTGTCCTCCTAAATAACACCAAAATAGTCTCTAAAACCGATATCAATTGACGCGGCTTTAAAGGTTGCGAGCGCCAAAGTGGGACTTCCTCCCAAATCATTTAGGGCACAGCTGATGCAATTCGGAAATCACACCCACCAGCAACTGGCACAAAATGCTACCCCTTATAATATCCACCCCAAACCGAAGCCTATTTAGGACAAAATCAGCCCTGAACACAACCACTTCCTCATTTCTTTCTTTCCACTTATACGCATAGGTTTGTACTTTGTACAGAGTATGTGGGAACACTGACCGTATAAATTCTTTCCACTTAGACATGAACACGTAATTCTATTGTACGGTGACATGATGCCATTAAGCATTATCCGTGGCGCTGCTGCTGGTATATCGTTACACTTAAATTCGTTTTTCTTAAACAAATTCAAACGTATTCTCCTCACTTATACTCGTCTGTCGTCTATACACGTCCGCGAGCCTCATCCTCCCTGGTCTATCTCAAGTCGCCGCATAAGTATCTTTTGCTCTGTCCAAGTTATTTGCTAGATATTTGAGTCACTTTTGCTTGCAACACAATTCCATTCAGCTTGCCAATTACCGGGCCATTATTCAATCAAGACAAATTTATTTGTTTATCCAGGCGAGTGCATCATTTTCATCATTTCTCAACTTGGATTCGGATTCAGATACCTACCCCCTCGGCAGACAGTAGTAATCCACACGATTTCAATTGGATTTCGGTGGCTGTAGTCCGGCTCATGGCCCAGCGGGCAGGCGGCCACCATTCTTCTCCTTAATCTTGCAGCAAGCGTGCGGAAGAAACCCACAGCCTAGGCCCCCGAAAGTGACCTATTATTGCCGTGGTCGTCATTACATTCGTGTACACAACACCAGGCTGTTCCATTCTTTCGCTCAATGGAAATTACTATGCACTAACACTAGCGCTGGGGGCCGGAATGACATGGCCAGCGTTACCAGGCGCTTTTCTTAATTATTCATTTACGCTGCGCCGCGCGGCAGTTGTGTTGTGTGTCAGTTGTTCCGCCGTCGATTAGACAATCATTTCCACAACTCACTTTGCATGACAGCCATTGTTGCTTTATTTGTTATCTCAATTTACCTATCGCATAACTGTGCGAACTCTCTCGTCTCCCCCGGCCGCTTGTAGCCGGACATGAATGGGCCTGGGCCGCGCCGAGGGTATTGTGTTAAAGCGTAACACCTTCGCCGCCAAAGATCAGGTGTTGGTTGGTGTTGGTGGCTGCTTGGCAAGCTGCCTTATGACGAAAGCAATTATCGTTATTAGTCGAGGCTTTTGTGTGAGGCAGGCTGTTGCCGTCATTGTGCGGTTTCTCGCATAGTTTTCGGTTTCGATGCATTAGAGGAGCCCTTAAACGCTGAACCTTTGTTCCACATTCATCCAAATGCCATTAGGAGGCCACAAATCCTGGCTTAGCCAGAAAAGGCTAATGTTACGCCACCACCACCTGCCCGCTGCGATGTTATCCTTAAGTGAAATCCTAGACCGCATTGTAGCATCCTTCTTATCCTTTTTGCGTAGAAGATTTGCACAATTGATTGGCTTCCGCAACAGTGGTTTCCCTGTACAAAGCATCTGCTTTCCATCATTGCGACTAGGATGCAAGTACATTATGGGAACATTGTTCGCCACAAGGAGTCAGAGTCACTCGAGCCGGTTTCACTGAGGATTTCTCAAATTTCCCAAAAAAAAGTTGCACTCCCATTTAGGCCAGAGTCAAGGGCTTTTCCATTTAAGCACCAACTCGAAAACTCAAGAAGTCGACAGTAATTTTGCGAAAAGAAAACGCCGCCGAAAACGACGACTCGCACCCTCGAGGGTGGTTTTGGTTACGCTGCGCCACCGTCGTCCGTCCCAAGGATGAATGTCGTGTGAAAGCGGTTAATGTGCGTGAGGAAAACAACTCAATCAAAGAAGAAACGAAATCGTCATCGATTCCGATCGACTGCACCTAATTAAGTGAAGTGATTGCCCTGCAACAACGATGCTGATGGTAGACGCTGCAAATGGTGGCGTTTGACTTTCGTCCTTCGTGTGCGAAAATAAAGGACTTAAACGTTTCTTTTAGTTTTCCCACAACCCCCGGCCAAGAGACACTTAGAACTCACTTTCGTCTTTATCCCATCAGCGGGGTTTGCAAGCATATTGCACACTTGAGCGTATTTTGGGACTTGACGAAATCAGCGTTTTCGAGTGCAAGCAAATCCATGAGAATTTTCGGCCGCTGAAAAAAACAAACCAACGGAAAAGGAAATGAAAAAGCCCACACACGGTCGGGCCATGATGATGGCTGCCAGCAGCACACACAGCTAAATGAAAACATCCCGTTTGTAAATTCAATTCAATTAAGGAGCAGTCGGGGCGGCGGCCTATTGGAGCGCTTTATGGCATCGTGTCGTCCTCCACCGCGCGAAGCATGTTTTCGTCGAGACATTGACTAATCATTGCTGGGTCAAAATATTTACCACTTGACCCTTGATTTAATTAAAGCGTTGCTGATACACTTGCGAGACGGGAATAAGAGATTGTGCGCGCAAGCTGTCTTCCCCAAGGAACCTCGCCTCGGTTCGCTCTCTGATTAGCATACACCACGCACGCTTGAGTAATGTGCGCGCTTGAGACAGGCTACACATGTTAGATCGGTCGATCAGCCCCTCGAGCTCGAGAACAAGATTCCGTTTACGCCCGAGCAGAGATACACCCAAACTAAGGGTGTCACATCGAAAGATATAGCAGAAATAGGTTCAGATGTGTTAATTAGCAGGAATCCTATACTAATTGCCCTGGATATAAGCAGAGTGGAGACCCGTTTGCAATTCGATACCCAACGACGAGCCCATTAGGTTTCCACCTTGTCAGCACTGTGAATCGTATCTTTTTCGATCTTCTTTTTATAGCCGCTTATATGCCTCATGTGTGTGCGTCTTGGATATTTATTATTTTACACATTTATGATCGGTTTGAGTTATGCTTGAGATAGGTGCCGTCTGTCGTGCAATAAGCGTGAGAGAGGTGAATATCGATGGAGATGAATCTTTTGAATCTATTGGATTTTTGTGTTATTGGACTATTTGTAACTGATAGAAGCTGGATTAGAGGCATTTCTATGAGGAATTTTGAAAGGACACCTAACGGGGAAATACACTTTGAATTAGAATCATTTTAGTGAGGCCATAGAATTTTCAAAGTAAGCTAAGTACTTGGGAGTAGTCCTTAATAGCAAATGATCATGGAACCCACAGACAGAGAGCCACAATTGGGTTCTTTGGCCCCGGATGACGCTTGTTGTAAGGATGGCAATGGCCTCCCCGGAGATCTTTATTATCCTGACCAACTTAGACCGTGCTATATTAAAAATCCTCACCACAATTTTAGCGGTTTTTGCAGACTGAAGAAACGTTTTCATCATTCATACACTTAGTATATAGACTTTGTCTTGAGAGCGATCTCTTCATATGTAAGGCACTCTTTTTTCTCAAAAGAAAAGAAGTTATCCACATCTACCCCTCCAGAGTAGATCCTTGTCTTCCTCAGTGCCTCCGGTGATAAAAGATAGCTCTAGGATTTCATCAGGAAAGGTACAATAGGATTCTATTGAGCCCCTGGAAGGCTTTTTTTAAAAGCATCTCCAAAGTTCAATTGTTTCACTTAGTTTTTTAATAAATTTCCCTAAAATTTTGAGATTTCGTGATTTGAAATTATCACGACTTTTTTTGTTTAAATAATATTTAATTCGATTTTGTCACTTTATTTTTTACGGATTAGCGGAAGACGATTACTAATAAATCCCAAAGTGGTTCCACCAGACAAATATATGATTCATTTGACATGAGCACTCTTTTTCTGCCATTTTGGCTCTCAAAAGAGCGTTGCGATGTCATTTTCTAGGAGCGAAAAAAGATTTTCACCTGTCACAAACATAAACATCTCAATAGATATATAATTCATTGACATTTTTAGTTTCCTTTTTAGATTCTCAAACTGTTAAAAAGTTGTTCGAAAAAGGCTGAAAGTGGTTGGTGAAAAGGGTGGATGAGACATCTTTTTTTAATTGCTTGGCGAGAGGATTTAAAATTGTATGGTTCTCGTAATTTGTAGAGGATTTTAAGCAGATTTATATTAATCGCTGATTAGTGCCCGGTGGAAACATGGCATAGAAGTCTACTACTTCTTATTTTGGGTGAGTTTGAAGCTTCGTTACTCAAATTTATTTTCGGAATGCAAAGATGACAAATAAGCTTTTCTTAATTTTTTTTTACAAATAAGCTTAAAAATATGCAAGACGAGGTTGTTTGTTTCTTAAGTTTTAACACATTTTGACATGGCACTCAAGGAGTCTGTGCTTGCGTCAAATTTGTTTAGATCCAACTTAAATAGCTCAGAAGTTATAGACATTATTTTTTTGCCATTTTAAAAACTAAAAACTAAACCTAAAATAGCATAAACTAAGCTAAATAATTTTCTAAATGTCTCGGAAACCATTACCTACCTGCGTATTTTAGAATCGCTATCATTTTCCTGCAAGTACATTACTATTACTGAAATAGAGGAGGACGAAAATTGGCCTTTTTTTTAGGTTTAATCTGCCTTAATGCTCAGTTTTATCTCCAACTCTTTTTTTAATATGATCTTTTGTCTGCCAGCCACATCTAGTTCAATCATATGTGTTCTTTTCCGGATGACAGTACGTTCAAGTTTTCCTATTCGCTTCCGGAAAACGTCCCAGTCCTTCAGGCGTTGAAAGTGAACGGCTGCGTATGTTGAATTCATGAAACTCGAAACTCCTTGTACCAACCTTGGCGGTTTTAAACAGAGAAGACTTTAATGCTCCAAAAACTCAATGCTGTCTAATGAACCGCAAACGTAATAGCCACTGTCAATGAATGGCACTTAAATTACTGAAACCACAAAGCTTTTCGTGACGTTTCGATGACACGTTGAAATTATGTCATGCACGCGTCGTCGCGTGCGTCAAGAACGCCACGAAATGCTTGTTGCCCAAAACGATAAGAGAAATTTCTTCCACCGTCTTCTCACCATCTCGCTACATTTATATAGCATATATTCAACCAAAATTGGGGTATAAAGCTTACGTCTGGGCAGGTGCACCCAAGACCATACCATGCTCCTCCTCAAAAGGATTAAAAACGTGCGTTCAAAGTACTATAGCGAAGTCCTCTTTCTCTTTGGAACAGCAGCGCCGACGCAATGTTTCTTGTCTGTCATTGTTTTATCGGTTCTTCGATATAGAGTGATCCAGTGACTTAGCCAGCTGCATGAGGCCCCTTAAAGAATTTAGCTGCAATGTACCTGCGCAACAAGAAAGGCTCACCAATACACATGGTTTTATTGCAAATTAGAAGTTTTTCTTAAGTTCTGCCTCCAAATGTGGGCTGGCCCAAAACTTTGTATGAACAAAATTTAACCTAAGGTATGTTTGCTGATATTCATCATAAGTTGCCATAAGTTTCCACCTAAGACCGTCAGAATAATAAAAAAAATTGCCACTAGGCACAACTTAATAAAGGTCCAAAAATAGTAGGTCATCGATTACCCCGTTTATCCGACACGTTAAATCGCCTTGAACGATATCCAATTCATTAAAACCGATAGCATATACACTTTTTGAAACCGATATAAGTAATAAAACAAGTAGAAAGGATTCGCACAAGTGCCACAGTGGGAATGCAAAAGCCTCAGACCGTCTGCGACGGATTGCAAAATGCCCGACCCTACCAAAAATAAACCTGCCACGCCTCCAAAAAGTGGGTGGGATGTAAAAATGTAACTGTTGAATGCTTAACGCTAGGTGGTTGCATCATTTTAGACTAAAACTCCGTCATTTTAACAAAGAAAAACACTTTTTTCTAAGCCACGTCTACAAATATGGCGGAGATATATACAATATACCTATACAAAAAATATAGAAAATGCTAACGTCTAGAACATTTTTATATAATTTTTTTATCAAATTTCATATATACTTATTGAAAAACAGTCATTTTAAGTTAAAATTCCTTCAAAAGTGGGCATGGTCAATGTAAACGCCAAACTTTTTCTGCTGCCTCAAAGACAATTACAAAGCAGTGTCACATACTAAAAATCAGTCTGCTAGCACCATTTAAACATAGCTAAAGTGTGAAAAAAGTATTTTTTTAAATTGGAGATGGTCGCACATACTGGCCTGTAGCTCAAACCAACTCTTGTTTTGTTCTTTTCTATATTAGGCTTAAGGCGAGTCGAAATTACGTTTTTCTGGGAAATTTTAGTTTTTTCTTTAATTCTGCCTCCAAATGTGGGCATAGCCCAAAGTCTTGCATTAACAAATTTTTTCGATTTGGAACAAAAAAATTTGACAAAATGCATCTGAAGAACTACCCCCTAAATCGATGCCACGCCCACTAAGGGAGGTAAAGCGATTACATTTTTATTTGGTGACAATAAACAGGATATAATAAATACCAAATTTCAGGCTTTAACGACGTCTTAAAGTTTCAAAAGTCTGGAGGTATTTGCACAATTTCATCGATTGAGGGCGTGTCTGTGAGCGGATTACAAAAATGTTTAAACTTGTGAACAATAAACTTATGCACAAAATTTTAGCTTCCTAGCTTAAAATTTAAGGCCTTAAAACGTGTGACACACAGACAGACGGACGGACATGGCTTTTTCGATTCAACCACATGCCCCTAAGGTCTTGGGGGTCTACCGTGTTACAAACTATGTGACAAACTTAATATACCTCCTATCCTATGGGATGGGGTATAAAATGGCGGAAAAGAGGGAAGAATCATGTTAGGAATTTGTTTATTAATTCATATATTCGACGTCGAAGACGGCAGCCTTTTGCAGTGCTGCCGTCTTCTTGCTACTCTTCCAAATTAAGTCAGGCTTTCTTTTGGTTTTCCATGCACGTATTTTCTTTGTTTTCTAGTTACAAAAATGGATTTTCACTTGAGCTTAACGGCTATCGTTTACTTAGTTTCCCGGTTACTATAGGTACCTAGGTTAGGTACATATATGTAGTTGTTTTTTGTACCTCTGTTTTCCTAAAAGGATTCCGTGGTCATGGAGGATCTTTTTGCTTTTTTAATCTCTGACTTAAATTTCTTGGGATCTTACCTTGTTTACTTGATTAAAATGACTTATCTGTCTTAGGCCTATCACTGAGGCTTACCTCATTTTTTGTGTCTACTGATTCTCACATCTTCCATTAACACCGCATAACACCAAAAGTGGGGCATTACTTATCTGTCGAGATAATATTCTTATATATGTCCTCAGTAGTCCTTGAGTGTTGCCGTTCACCTCCTTTGCTATGACATAAGTCCAATACTCTGTAACTAAAAAAAGCTTACCTTGTACCAACCTCCCGTCGATGGATTGTATGCCTCTACTTTGTCCGCATAAAGCCAACGGCTTAAGCGGTTGTATAGAAATGTTGTTCTTTAGAAAATTTCCAAACAAATGAGTCACGAATTAAAAGTTCCGCCAAAGACGTGCTGTCTGGATGCCTATTTAGGCGGATAGTGAAAATATCGTTCAAGTATTTAACAATGATTTGCGCTATCATAACAGAAATCGGGAAAAGATTTCTTATGCCCGGCCGGCAGCGACGGCTGCTTTAACTGTATCACAAAAGCAGCCGAAATTTCAAATAAACGGAACTGACGTTGACGTCTTTGTTGTTACACTCGGGATCAAAGTATGCTCGGGAGTGACTCTTAAGATTATTTAGAAAAAAAAAAAAAAACACCATAAATATGTTAATGCAGTAAACGAATAAATAAACCATAATCCATTAATCATATCATTAATGAGATTGTCATTAATTTTTTGTTTAACATAAAGACACAAGCGCATAATGTCTATCATGTTGATGGAATGGTAATATGCGTATTGGTCCAAGCTCCAAAGGCTTTGCGTTTTGTATCTGAAAATATTTTGTTGTAAGAAATCAATAAATAACATCAACACAAAACAATCTTTTTTTGTTAAAATTTTATTTGGTATTTTAATCGGCTGCGAAGGTTTTGACGAATACACTTTGGGCGGGATATAGAAAAGAGTAATCTTAGAATTTCCATATAGGCAGCGACTCTTCTTCGGTTATTCACTTGATGAGTGAATATGATTGAATATAGCACGTGTCGACAGCTCCAACCTCCAACTCAACATTTACATTACTTCTTGTTTAACCTATAAAATAAAAGAAACCCAAAAAAGAATCATCAATCAGTTCAGGCTTTGCCTCGTTTCTCTGCGTCAGTGTTGGCCAACTTTAACTGCAACTTGACTGTATGCTAAACAGCAGCAATTAAGGTAACAAATTAGCTGGTCTTGATAAATTTAATATTCATTGTTATTCCTTTAAAAATTGAAATACTCCGATGGTGACAATGGTCTTAATAAATGGCACAGCGTTGCCATTTTGATGAGATTGTACTATCTCTAAAAGATCACAACTCTGAGGTAAAGTTTGTTATAGCGACTTGCGCAGGAATGTGTGTAGGTTGGATTAAACAAAACCTTAAAAAAACCTCATTTACAATAAATATTTTTAGTGAAGTTGATAAGTTTAATGCCTTTAAATTAGTCACCCTATAACTTCAACACCAGAGTTGGGAAATTAAATTTGAATGATAATGACATCAGAATTAATTTAAATGATACAGTGAACAGTTCGCGCCAACAGGTGGTTTTTGACATCGTCTTAACCCCAGTATCAATGTAACTAGGATTGGACATCATGCCATTTGGCCACATATGAATTCCCTTTTATAAGACTTAGTGTCGCTTAATGGGTCGTTCAACTTTTAATGGTTATTTCTTCTTGTGATAACGTGTCTCGTTCTGGAGGATAATTATGACAAAAATGGCGCTAAGTGTATCCGTATTTTCTGACGGTGGTACCTAGTGGTTAACCTTGTGCTGTAACTCTGACAGTGCTCCAGTGTTTTCCACTCGACATGTTGAACTTTTAATGGGAGTATTGAGAAAGAACGAAATAGTACCTAACACAAGAACTTGATCCCTCAAGTTAGGGCTGCTAACACTCATCTTTATTGCAATGACGTGTGCATCAAACTAATGACAGTACCTGTCACTTATGTATCTGCCGTGGCCATGTCGGGAACACAGCCAGTTTTATTTCCGTATTTATGATTTGCGATATCCGTTCAGATGCACTGTCAATGAGTTTTGGAAGCATCATACTTGGTTTCGTGTCTGACTTGATAAAACATTGATAGCATAATACAGATTGTGGGGTGCCGTGGATTAGTGGTTAGTGTGTGTGGTTACTACGGCGGAGGTTGGGTTCGAATCCTGCCATCGTCACCTGAAGAAAAAGACTTTTTCTTTTTCACAGGCCCCACCTCCGCGAGGATCTGCCAAGCCCTCCGAGAGTATCATTTGTCTTGAAAAACTTCTCAAAGTGCCGTTCGGATTCGGCAAAAAATTGTAGGTCCCCTAAAAAAAATTGTAGAGAAGTTGGCCCTGGTTCACGTCGAGCTGTTGCGCCACTCTATTTATTTATTTTTAGCATAATCCAGAACTTGTAATATTTGCAAAAGAGATGAGCTGGGCCATACCTCACTTTCTACAAAAAATTATTTTGAGAGATATCTCCCGGTCAATCTTTGATCTTAAAGCTTAAGTGCAGGAACTTTGGCTTTCGTGCAGGTGTATGCTCAGAACCACCTTCTTGAACTAGGTTGACGCTGCTCTTAATGCAGTGGAAAATTGGACTTATTAAATTCTAATGAGTGACAACAATACTTATAGAGAACTGTGATACTTGGGCACCGTGACCCGGATGTTGGATCAAAAGAGGAACGGAGGGAACTTGTTGGACTTTTGCTGTGCTTATGGTTTGTCCATCATGAGCACCTTTTTCCCACACAAAGACATTCACAACTACACATGGTACCGGCACAGTTTAAGCTAAAGATCTTTGTTTGATTTCTTTGTGGTACCATCGTGTGTTCAAAAAATTATTTGTGATGTTCGCGTTTTGAGAGGAGCTGAGATGTCAACGGCACGTTTCGGAGAAGTTTGAACAAATTCCAACTGACCTTTTAAGTGTACAGGCAGAATGGCAGCTGTTTTCATCGGCAGTCATTGCCTCCGCAAGAAATATTTGTGGAGTGAAGCGGCTTGGTGTGACGGCTGGTAGTGAGAAAAGAACTGCGTGGTTTAATACTCGGAGTTTAAGAAGCTACCAGAGAGAAGAAGAGAGCCTATATTGTGTGGAATAGGAGCTGCTACGTGTTTGGTCTTATAAGAACTCGTGGCTACCTGAAATCATGCTATCCGATATTTCGCCAAAAAACGAAAATTGAGAAAGATAGAATGTCTTGTGCGTTTTTTTTTCGTAGGAAACCCCACTTTCCTTCTTAAGTCAGCCAGCAGCTAACAACTTTTTTCCTTGATATTCAAT
The DNA here is from genome assembly GCA_947623515.1 of Neoascia interrupta. NCBI lineage: Eukaryota > Metazoa > Arthropoda > Insecta > Diptera > Syrphidae > Neoascia > Neoascia interrupta. Next base: position 223,794,796 of record OX392462.1, read on the forward strand.
TAGGAGTTTTTGCTCTGTTATAGGAAACTGTAGAGAAAGTTTCACAATTATTCATGTCGCCATCACTATAGCAAAGTTTTCGAAAAGGACATTTTGTAGTCCAGCCATTTTTCGCCAGGGCTGTGTTCTGTCGCCGCTCCTTTTCATAGCATATATGGACTGGATGGTGAAGCGCAGTCTTGGCGAGCAATGTTTCGAATTGGCTGGCATCAGGATGAGCCATCTACTTTTCGCAGATGATTTTGCCATCCTTGCATCATCCAAGGAGGTACTTCAACGAGCACTGGATAGGTTTGCAGCCGTCTGTGGTGATGCTGGGATGAAAGTAAACGTGAACAAATCGGAAGTGATGGTTGTTTCCCGAACTCCTGTGCAGTGTACCCTGCACATAAATGGAGTTCCATTAAAACAGGTGGTGAAGTTTAAGTATCTCGGGATCTTTTTCACGAAAGATGGGAGGAGTGGTACTGAGTTGTCCTGTAGAATTGGTCAAGCTGGAGCAATAGTAAAGGAACTGCCCCGGCCGGTCATCAGGAAAGCTGAGCTTGGAGTGAAAGCAAAGATCTCAGTTTTTAATTCAGTGTTCGTTCCGACCCTCATCTATGGTAATGAAATTTGGGTTATGACCGAAAGATTTAGATCGCGGGTGCAAGCTGCCGAAATTAGATTCCTGAGGTGCGTTGCTGGTGTTAATCTAAGGGATAGAGTGAGAAAAGTCGGTATCGAGTGGAGCGATCGATTTTTCGATGGGTTGGACACGTAGTTCGCATACACCTGACAGACTTCCTAGACAGGTCGTGCTAGACGAAATGCGAGCGCGTCGCCCTCCTGGTAGGCCAAGATACAGGATCAGGTAAAGAACCTCTCTGAGTCCCGCCTGGGGATTGCGCCGGAGTCTCTTGAGTTGGTGGCGGAGGATCAAGAACGATGGAAAGACCATTTAGCCACCTACGCTCCGCGCCCTTTTAAAGGATAAGCGGCATTTAGAAAATGACGATGAAATGATGACATTTTGTAGTGTTCGCAATATGAGTAATTCGAATAATTTTAACAATAATTTAAAAGACAAAATACTTTTGAAAATCTTGCTACATAAACTGTTACGTAAGTCGATAGCCGATTATCTCTCAGGTGCCCCTTTTTCGTGGTGAACACTCCTGGATGCACTTTACCTAATGTAAATGGAGTTTTGATATTTATAACTGCATTATTGATGTTAAAAATGAAAGCGAAGACTTGTCTCATGTAACGTCAATAACTTTGCAGGTTTTTGAACTTAAAAGGGTATCAATATTTATTTTATGCTTTCAATTACCGATTTGTGATTGACTTATTATAGCTATAGTATTCTAGCTTTTATGCTATTTTAAGTGGATAAAGTGTGTCCTTGAGTTGACATAATGAACAGATGAATGAATTGTCAGACGCGTCGAAGATTGAGAAAAACAAAAACTGTCAAAGTTTGTTTTAAACGGGTTATCAACTATTTTTTTTTTCAACGTTTAAAAGGCTTTCTGAAAACTGAAACACCTACGAAGCCACTTGATGTTTTAGAAGAATTACGAGGGGAACCTAAGCTTTTACTTTAACTTAAAGTTAAAAGTCAAATTCTGTGCGACCACGAATTAAAACTGGTGGCAGCTTTACAATAAACGACTTTGAAAAAACATTTCCTAAAAAAAATTTGCTAGGGGGCATTGAAATCCAGATCGTATGGCGTAACTCGTAAGTGTCAGACCGAGACGGAGCCAAAGCTTGATTGTGAATCAAGCCTTTAACCCTTGTGACAAACACTGATGACAATTTGCCGCTCGATTTTCTAACTTGGGCCATAAGGACTGAATACATGAGCAAGAGCTCAGGAAAAAAAAGAGCAAGTCAGGGCCGATGCTTGGGGGCTTAATTTGAGGTAAGCGGGAGTAAATTTTATTTGTTGAGCGGGGTGATAGATAAGTCCAAAGATTTACATGTGGAGATTTACACTTAAGATGTCAATAGCTTTTAAAAGGTAGAAAAAAAAACCAAACGAGTTCCGAAAATCCCTCTCATTAACGCTAGGGTGGATAGCCCCATTTTTTTGATTTTCCTATTTGAATAGCACCAAAACTCAACATAATAAAGTGAACTTTGCGTCGAAAGAGAAAAAGGATATTGCCCTTTTTTATGCCCTCTACTACCTACCAAAGTCAAAATAAATACTTAAAATTAAAAGAAATGTGTATATTTTATTTTCCTATTAAAACAGCCCTGCAATTAATGTAGTTAGCTATAAAAACAAAATGCTTAATAAAACATAATGCTCTTTCCTTAGCCTTCTACCAGGGCCCAAAGCTCGGAAAACATCCAAGAAACGCCCTTTACTAGACGACCTTATTAATTTATCTGTTGGAATATGTATTTGGGAGCTTAAAACTATTTTGGGTCCTATCGGAGTTTATTCTTTGTAAATTTGTTTCTAAAAAATTGTTTTAATAAAAAAAAAATAAAAAAATCCTTTTTTTCCGAAAATTAAAAACTTTGAGCTCGGGTTAGGTCTAAAAATTTTATCTGAAATCGAAGATTTTAACTTCAATATGTTCTACTCAATAAAATGCAATAAATTGCAGGTATTCCAAGCCGATGACACAAATTTTTTTATTTTGTAGAACATTGACGATCCACCTTTACCCGGCAGCCGGCTGACCGGTACCGGCTACCCGGTCGTTGGGAATACGTTCTTATGAGTGCGTTCACACTTTCAAACCGAAACCGTGTCGCTGGTTGCCCATAACGACCAAGTAGCTGGCTGGCTTCCTGGTCAAAACAACCTCTTAGTCCGTGGGTCCGCATACATTTCAGGAATTGGTTGAATTTTTTTTACAATCCTATTGATATAATAGTGAGAAAGTAGTACTCATATCGAAGGCTTTTATGGCCCATTTTGGGTTGCGTCGAAGACATATCTGTCTTCTACAGAATCCCCTTGATTCTGTATAGAATAAGAAGTTATATTGGTTTCCTGGCTAGCTGGACTCTTATACTGATCCTAAGCTCGAAAGCTTATAAATATTGCATGACCGACATATACTTAAAGGCAGCCGAGGTGCTGCCTCATTAAAAGGTTGGTGTCTGTACAGGTACCTAGTTATATCCTTGATGAAGACTTTATGAAGATGATACAAAAGCTCGCAAAGTGAGCAGATATTTCTCGAACTAAACCCGTCGATGACTAAACTAGGACCGTTTGCATGAATGCATGAAATATTATTCACAGCTCCACACTTAATTTGAGGGTCCTTAAGAACAATATTCAGCTTTCTCAGCTTCCTCGGATATCTCAATAAGACATTCTGTTGTAATGTAGTTGGAAGGTTTCGGTTCCCCTGTACCCATTTAGGAATCTTGGATACCCAGAGTGATCTACCGCCTCGGTAGGTTGTGCATTGGTTATCCGTGGCAGTAATTTACTCAAACGATCAAAACCGCATTAATTGATAAGCCGCTGTAAGCAATTGTTTTATTTGACAAACTATACCCCATTTTAATTGAATTTGACACAAGACATTTGTTCGTGTTAAAGATTTTTACAAACAAACGTGTTTGTTAAATTTCTTGTTCCTGTTTTTTTCATAAAATTTTCTAATTAAAAATAACTTTAAAAACGTGAATTTTAAGCGATGAAACGCTTTCAAAAACTTCTTCAAAAAATAGTTTCACCAGTATCGTCGAAGAAGGCACAGACTCCTACGTGGTATTTTAAGCTTTTTGTATAAGATTAACAGCTGATAAAATGACGTGATGAAGGTAAATCTACATGCAAAACGAAGAACCTATTTGCCAATCTAGTCAAAGTGAAAAATCTAAAAACGCAACTTATGCGAAAATCTGCCAAGGCTGTATTTATGTACTAGTTGGGTTCTAGCGCTTCCGATTACTTTATTCCTAGATCTTCTTACCACCTCGTGAAATAACACCTAAGCAAATTTAAAATTATGATAATGGAGTGGTTGAGGAGTAAACACCCTCGGTAACCTAGTACTTATTTATCGCCCCCTCTTTGACAAAACCTAAGTTCCTTGCAATTCAGACGACCTAATCAACCTCACGACTCAGATCAGATTAGATGCTGGTTGCGCGGCAAAGCCGCTCGCGCTTCTCCTCAGATTTAAACCCATGTGCGGATGCACATTTCGATTTGAAGCTGTCACTATGAGCACTAGACGGGACAACTCTGTTGCACGCACGCAATCCAACCGACGCGAGTTTTGTTAGACACAACAACGAGTGTGTATGTGCTGTGTGGGGGTGAAATCTCTTTTTATCAATTACTTCCTGTTCAATTGGTCGCATGTGTCAACTTAATTAGAGCGCGCCGCCACCAACACGCTTCTTAATTGATAGAAGTGCCAGCAGCGTCCGTGTAACTGCTGGTCGTACCAGTCACAAGTCGTGTCACGCTGTTGGCACCCTTGCAGCAGCTAAGCCGAGGGCCACAAGTCCGCCACTTAACAAGCTTAATTAATCTGCAAAATCCGCGCGAAATCATAAAAATACACAAGACCGTTATTGTATTGTTTTTTGTAATTTTTTTTTCTCAATATTTTATTAAAATCAGATTTTCTTCGGCTATGCTACGAGACTTTCTTTGCTCTATACAACTTTTACTCGGGGCCGTCAGCGCGCTTTGAAGGGCTGCTGACGCGTCACATTTTTTCCTATATGCTAACTACGGGTACCTTCGGGTAGGTGCTTACTTATGCTATTTACAATAGGCTTGTCTTGAGATAGAGAGAAGGATAGCGGTGATACAAAAGCTTTTAATATTAATGTCAACAAATAAATTAAGTTAAATACTAAACTAGGCTTACGCAGACGCAGCAGGAGCAGCAGCACGCAAGGACTTTTATATACACAACAAAGGAATCGGTTCTGCATCAGTGTTGCAGCAGCGGATTGCGGATCACAAGTCGGCGGGGCTCGTCTCAACTGTTGCGCGAGACGACGGTGACTGGTTTGTAGATGGGCCCCGGCGGCACGGTTGGGGAAACGGGCGCCGCGGGGCTTGTCTGGCCGCCCATGTGCGTGGAAAGCTGCAGGGGCTGGAGGTGAGCGTTTTGCTGCTGCTGCTGTTGTTGTTGGCGCTGGTGAGCGGCAACGGCTGCGGCAGCAGCGTGTTGTTGCAGGAGTTGCTGATACTGTAGGCGTTGATAGATCTCAGCGGAGGACGGAAGCGAGGGGGCAGGCACACCATTCTGATGGGAGGGCGAAGAGAGGAGGCGTTCCATGTTGGCGGGGAATCCTGGGTTCGAACCCATTGCTGATTGCGCCGATGCAGGGCCAAATGACATGGGCAGTGACAGCGCTGGGGACTTTGGTACGAATGGGTTGTATCGGCCGTACATGCTTGCCAGCAGCGATGGGGCTGATGCTGCGGCCGCCGCTGCTGCGGGGTATAGGAATTGACCGAATTGCGGGTAGCCCAGTCCTGGGAACATCGGGCCGATGAGCGAGCGCTTAAATGCCGCCAGCCTAGAGCGTGACGCTGCGGTCGTGCGCCGGCGCAACTTCCCCGTCGATCCACCGATGAAAACGTCTTCTGCCGACGGGTCGAGCATCCAATAGTTGCCCTTCCCCGGGTCGTCGTAGTGGCGGGGCACCTTGACAAAACACTTGTTCAGCGACAGGTTGTGGCGGATAGAATTCTGCCAGCCCTGCTTGTTGTCGCGGTAATAGGGAAAGTTCGTCATGATGTACTCGTAGATGCCGTTGAGCGTCAGCCGTTTCTCCTGACTCTGGCGGATGGCCATCATGATGAGCGCGTTGTAGCTGTACGGGGGCTTCTCGTTGCCCTTCTTATCACTGGTGGAGTTACCCTCGCTGGGCTTGTCATCGCCGTCCTTCTCGTTGTCGTTCTGCTGGCTGCTGACGCTTCCCTCGCTGCCGTCAACCGGCGGCGGAGGCGACATGCTCGTCACGTCCAGATCGGACTCGATGTCCGAGATATCCTGCTCCTCGGAGCCGAGCGGGGACGCAGGGCAGTGGTCCGGAGTGGTGGGCGTGCGCCGCTCCACATCGCGATCATTCTCGACGGTCTCGGGCAGGATCGAGTTGATCGAAAAGCTAGACTTGAGGTGCGGCGTTCGAGCCATGCTAAAGACCGGCGTGTGCGGCGGCAACTCAGTTTGATGATGATTATGGAGAAATGTGTGAGATGTGTGGTGGTGAATCGGTGTCGTTTGGATACCGTCAATTTTCACCATTGTCATGGGTTGCCAAGTAAACTTGTTCAACACTTCACCATTTATGTTTGCACTGTAATCCAATTCGAATTTGGCAACAACAATGTTTGAATGCGCACTTGGTAACGGATTGTATTCGAAAAATACTGTTTTTTAAATCACATTTCGCGTTTACACGGGGCCGATCACTGATCGAGGGAGAGAAAAATTCACCACGTACAGCGTTCGCGACCAATTCGTTCTGAGGGATTTCGTAGACTAAACTGGGTCCGGCGATGTGCCGCCTGTTTGGCTGCATGCACGGAGAGATTCCAAGACCACTCCTAGGTGCTCGGCCAATGGGATTCGTGGATTGGCTCTACACTTTTGTAGAGATTTCGAAATAGGCGTTTTCATTTTGTTCTGCGCAAAAGCGGGTTTTCTCCGTCTCCTACCCCGAAACACCGATGGGGATGGTTGCTACCTGATGGTGCGTGTTGTGTGGAAAGGAAAGGTAGATGCCAGGCACCGCAATGTTTCTGTTTGTTGTTCCTGTTGCCGCTTCTCGTTCTGGCTTGGCAAGTTGTCAGCTTACGTTGGCGTACAAATGTTTTCCAATGTTCTGATCTCTTGTGATGCGTGTGTACTGTAAATTATTGTCGTGAGTTTACAAACTGAACACGACGACGACGACTGGGTTCAGCAGCGCTGCAATGGCGATGGCCAAGAATTCTGTGGTGGTGGTTGCGATATGGTTATGGTGTGTCGGGCGCTCTGGTTGAGCAATCGAATACAAGCAGGGGAAGCGCTACTGTAACTAGATATGAGAACCGGTTTATTGGCAGTGTGACCAGAAGTCAAATGGGGTTGCTAAATTATTCTAGTGATTTTTTCTTGTATTGTTTTGACAGAACTTTCGCAATGTTAAATTTTTTGTGGCAAAGAACTTTGAAACAACTGCTTGTTTCACATGTACGAGTGCCGACTGCCGAGTGATACAGCGTACCACAGGTTTATTTACTAAGCTTAAGAAAATCTTTTGATATAAGGGTAAGTTGGTAAGTAGGTAGGTAATAATAGGGTAGGTAACATATTCACAATAAAAGGTAGATAGTTAAGGCAGTGGCCAACCATTGTTTAGCTACGTAGGTTAAGGTAGGTAGGCACAGTGCGTATTGAAAATATTACTTAACTAAGAAAGTTCCGATAAAGCTTCCTACACTTGTTACCGCTTTCTTTAGCAGGGTAACTCATATTAAAGCTCTCCCATAAGGTCCGTACTAGTTAGTGTAGCCAAGTTATCAAAATGTTTGTCCTCAATCTGTAGGTAGGTATATCACAGATTAAAGAAAAACAAATAGGGAGAAAGTCGGTTCCTACCTACCTTCTTCCTCATCAGGTACTCTGCATAAAGAGTAATGAACTGGCTTCCCTTTTTGATGTCGCTGATGCTTAATACCTAATTGATTTATTTCCCCTAAATAATGGGCACCAGGATGTTAGTTATTATTCGGGGCTGAACAGTACGAGCAAGAAGGAAGGCCTAGGAATGTCAAATCGGTTAAGTATACTTAGATATTGAGTGAAAGTGATGTTCAAAACTTCATGGGGGAGGCATTCGAACCGCGAAATAAAAGGGCGAGCTAAAAGTTTTCAAGCTTTGAGTTTTTGGGCGATGAGAAACGTCGGAATTGCATTTTGGTATGATGAGGAAAGTTACAGAATGGACAAAATGAAGGTCGACTTTTTTTTCTAAGCTTAGGTACCTTCATAAATGTATTCTGTAAAGCTTCAGTGGGTATGTACAAAGCTAAATTTTGTTTTCCAATAGAAAGTTGGGATTGGGATAGATATGAAATATTTCGAGTAGACTGGTGGTGGTTATTAAACAGTGTAGGTAGGTATATCAATTTTAAGTAAAATGGCTCAGTTTTTGAATTCCACCTTTTATCTTTGATCACAACATTTCTTAAACCAAAACACACCCTAAAACACACCACGAGGGAATGCGTAAGCATTGCGGATACTAAAATTGAGTTTTCACTTTATTCAGTTTTACTTTCCATCTGCTGTAATATTTTTGACTGCCGTTTTGAAAGATTTTCGAGAAAAAATAGCAAAAATGCATGAAAAAACATGTGCATGTGTCCCTTATCTGCGGTGTTATTAAAAGAAATCATATGGGAAAAATCAAACTTACCAGAAACTGTCTAAGATTTTAAGGAAAATCAAAGCGTACTTTAATGTTTAAAAACCTTCTGAGATAAAACTAAAAAACTGAAAAGCATTTTCAAAAATTATTTCCTGAATTCTTCTAGCATTTTATCGGTATTGACTATCTTCTTCAGATTTGATTAAAGTACAAAGCACGCAAAAAGAAATCAATCTGCGTTAGAAAAAATTTTGAATTGCCGTTTTCAACCTAAGTTCTTCGAATTCCATTTAAAAAACGGAAAAAAGAGCTTGTTTTACCGTTTACGCAAAATCCGGCGGCTAAAGTATCTTAAAAAAACAACCAATGCTACCGCAGTTGGCAGTGCCATTGAAAATGAGTCTAATGGGAAGTGAAAAAAAAAATTCAAAATAGCTGTTTTATGGATTTGAAATTTAAAAAATTGTAAAAAAGGTAAAAAGGAGGTATGACATGTTTTACCCTTTTCTCAGAGGGTCATGTCCGCAGTATCTAAAAAAGAAAAGTGGCCAATGGAACGCAGCTGGTTATGAAATTAAAAAAAGCCTAACTGTAATTGAAAACAAAAAACTAAATTGCTGTTTTATGTATTTTCAATTTAAAAAATAGTGAAAAAGGCCAAGAAAAGATTTAATATACTTTTCCCTCCATTTTCAAAACCGTAAAAGGCAAAAATTTGAAATAAATAACTAGATGGACTACTTTAAAACTTAAAAGAACCTAAGCAGTTTTGAAATAGTAAATGGTATCCTATTTGTGCTTGAAAACACTTTAGTTGACTGACTTAAATGATGCTGCTAGCAAATACGTGCATCGTAACATCTGGGCCACTTATTTGCCATCAACCAAAGTTGACGCAAGCACAACCACATAAACGTTAACCAACGCAAAAGTTTTAAAAAACAAATAATAAATTTATAACAGCTAATTTTTAAGAACAAATATAAAAAAAAATTAAAAGAAACGTTTTTTGACACCCTTATTTAGAGTAACAAAACTTAAGGATCACCTAATTACAGAAAGTTTACTGTTCTTCCTGCACTACGAAAACATCAAACAACAGAATGTAAAATATACACTAGAAATAATTTTGATAAACAAATTGAATTTTACAGAATTTAACTGCGAATTTTACAGAATTTAACTGTGACCGCCCCCCGTATGCCTTCATACTTAACGGTCTTTTAAAATATTCAGTTTTAACTGCTATCTTATTTATTATTATTATTAACTATTCAGTTTTATTTAGTTTCTGAACGCCGAAATCATAAAACCTCAGCAATGACAAATATTTGATGTTATTTGATTAGGTCAACATAAATATTGTAACTTCTAAAATCTTGTTCGTATAAAAATTTAGCCTTTTTCTTGTTTTTGAAAAAAAAAAAAATAATAGACACAAAAATGTTTATTATTTAATCGTTCGAACGGTAAGTCGCAGATAGGTTAAAAAAGATTTTTTTCCAAAATTTTAATTATTTTTCGCAAAATAGGTCATAAAAATTATTATTAGGCTCCAAAACTTATACAAGCTTAAAACATTTTTGTAATTAAGAAAGATATTGGAAATCTTAGTGTCTTCTATAATGCTCTTTCGTGAAAAAACTATAAAAAAGTAAGGTTTCTTTTACCAACTATTTATAAGAAGCAGCAGTTTTTATATTTGCTGTCATATATTTTCTCACCTTGTTGGTTTTTTTATAATATGCTCGTGATCAAGGGATATGATTACCCTTAAAATGCGTAGCACATCGCGAGCGGAAAGAATTTGGGCATGGAAAAGATAGAAGAACAAATAAATTCTCGATCCAATACAAACGCTGATTAGCCAAATATGAAACCTCTGCACAGAAACAACAAAGCTTACCCCCGCAAGTGTTATGCCTTTTCGGAGAAAAGCAATAGTAAGGGGTGATTTTTTAAGAGGTTGAGAACTTTTTTTTAAAAAAAAACACAAAAAATTCGAAAAAATTAATGAAATATTTATTTGAATCGATAGTTTGAACCTTGCAATTTGATGTTTAAAGATAATTTCATGCAAATGTTGACCGCGGCTGCGTCTCAGGTAGCCCATCCGCTGAGTCCAATTTCGGCATACTCTTTTACTTATATCGGCCGGTATCTCACGAATGAATGCATGGATGTTGGCTTCCAGTGCGTCAATCGAAGCGGGCTTGTCCCTATAGACATTAGCCTTGACATACCCCACAAAAAATAATCTAATGGTGTCAAATCGCACGATCTAGGCGGCCAATTGACCGGCCCGAAACGTGAAATGCTCAGAAGGTCGAGAATGCCGACCATAAAATGGAAGCAGCGCGCGATGAACATTTCGAACCGAGCACGAATTTTGATAGTAAAATTCAATAATTTGCAAGCGTTGTTCATTTGTAACACGATCCATGGTTAAATTGCAAACCAAACTGAAGCTGTTTGACAGTGACACAAGGTACTAAACACACGTCAGCTGTCAAAACCAGTGTTGCCAAACCCAAACCCAAAGATTATTTCATAAAAACATCTGGCATGCATCTTATCGTTGTCCATTCTATTTGCATATTGGAAGAGAAAAAGGTGTTTTGTATTGGGCCGACCCTAACCTGGGTAACAGACGCCGACCAGAAAGCCGCTCATTTTGAGACAGACGCTTCTGGATTTTTTCAGAGGGTCCTTTTTCCAGGTATTTTGTATATTGTGTTCATATAATGTATGCATATAAATTTAATATATGTAAAATACATTTAATTAGGGACGAGTAAATATTCTTTAAAATGTTAGCAAAAAAGAAATTTGCCGTTGCTAAATTTTAAGATTTTTTAAGCATTTAATAAGTACGTAAAAAATGGATCGCCAAGAGGTGTAGACGTAATAGTAAAAAAATACTATGTGTGGCACAGCGTTCTAAAATAAATTAATAAAAAAGGAAATTTCTTTCACTTGACATTATAATCATTTCGCTTCGTGCCTTTCATCGTACGATATAAGAACCTTTTTTCTGAAATAAAAGCGAAATTCTTCATGTAAATTAAATTAATCAATTTCAAGGCCAAATATCTCAAAAATCCCACAAACAATTTTAAAAAAAGTTATTTCTCCCACAAAACGTTATAAACATTACATCTCATACCAAATTCGTTAGTTAATGCACTGGGCCTACAAATGGGACATCTCCTTTTCTTCTTTCTAACTGAAAAACTGTTTAAGATGCCAAAACACCTGTGGTCTTTTTTACCATCAAATTGAAACCATCCATGTTTGCGTTCTACTTTTTTACCTAATTTCATCTTTCTACGACTCATCGTTCTAAAGTTACAACAGGTGCAGACGGAAAGATGAATGCAACGCAGCGTTAAATTTTTCCATATTTGAACGAACTGTCAAAAATCCAAAAATCAATCCAAGTGAGAAAAAATTTACTCTGGTCACACCGTTGGCCTTGCTGCTGCAAGTTGTTGGCCCAACTGCTTGTGCTTAGTGGGTTCTCTGCACTGCGGCACTGGTAGCTGGATGGCTTTTGAGTGGGTGGTTCAAAATGGGTGGTGGGGCCACAATGCTGCTGCACCGGAATGCCGGTCTGTCTATGCAAATCGTTGACGTAAGCACATACCTACATATACAGGCGGGCATGTCAAGTTTGGGAGCTGTGCAGTGCAGTTTACGGTTAACGGTGTTTGTTTGGTTTTGTTTCGTGTGGTGCGCGCAACCATTTGGCGCTCGTGTGTATGGGGGGAGCTCGAATACACCGAGAACGGCGCGGCCCATCCAATGATGAAATGTGGAGACTTTTTCTGTTTACCTTGGATAGGCTGCCTTTTTTTGTTTGTTGTGGGAGCGATACCGGGCTGGTTTTCTGTGTTTACAAAATGGCTGTTGTGTGTTGCCTCCTTGTGCGGTTTTGCTTTTATTGTTTGCAACTTGGAGTGTCATCAGGGCTCCCCCCAAATGGCGCTCTCCACCGAATTCCGCTTATTTGGCAGAATTGACCGAGGGGGTCACCTTATAGCCCAGATATAGAGAGAATTATGAATTATAAACGAACATAAGTCACGTTCGGCGCAGCCGGAGACCCACCAATTAACCTAATCAAATCTAATTACGGCCTAAGTGTTAAGAACGACAATATTTAACCTCTAAGCGGTGGCGTGTCCACACACAGTTATACGGGACGTAACGACACAAAAATAGAAAAACTAATATAATTGCTCCTCGAGTCAATTCGATTAGAGAATAACGACCCACCGCCAACGACCGACACGACGAAGACGGACCCGTCTAATTCTTCAAGTGAACGAAGCTACCGCTACGCTGCTGGCCGAATGAATATTCATTGTTGTCCGAAGCGTTTCGCTGGAGACGGAGGAAACCCTCTAATTAGTTGCATCCAACGCTGTGGCCTTTGTTGACCCGATTTTCAATTAAAGCGAATTAAGTGAACTTTGTGGTCGCCTCTAGCATGAGTAATGCGTGAGTTCTGGTGGTTCCTTGTCCACTATCGGGTATTGTACCAGTGGTGTCCTGGAATAAATCAGAGTTCTGCGGAGTCATTCATCGAACCCGCATCGGAATCCGTGTGCTTAACGGCGAGCTGCTGACTGCTGACCACCATAAATGTTACACTTTCCACTTGAGTTTTATTAATTGATGTGCAAACATACACACGCAGCCAAAACACTGTGTCATCGGGCGGGGGCCGACTGGCCATTAGCACTCGATGGCTTAGGGGTGCACTGTTCGTTCGTTATTTTGCCAGCAACACTGGGATTAGATTCAATATAGAGCCAGGCGTTTCTGGAGGACATGATTTCCCTTAAATTGAACCAATTAAGGGTGACGTTTGCAACGTGGCCATGGAACTGGTTAAAAAAAAATGTAGTCACAGTTAAACCGAGGTGTAGGACATTCAGTCCTATAGCATGCTCGGCCTACCATGGTGTCAAGAGCTGTCAGTTCGACAGAAATAGAAAGGAATCGCTTCTGTTTAACCCTTTGCTGGTTCATTAAATTTAACAATCGAACACTTCGCAGAGGTAGAGGTATATGAACCAGGGATGGATGGACCAAGCCTCTTCGTTCCGACTGTCAATTAGTGCGTAAAGAGAACTTTTGTTTCATATCGTGGGTGTTTTCGGCATATTTCGGTTAATCCTTGTTTTGGTAGAGCCATCAACTACCTGGTTGCACCTTTAATCCCTTCTTCGTTCGCTGATAATCCGTTTATGAGTCTGACCGTGTGTCGCCCTCTCTCTCCGACTTTAAGTCACACGAGGAGGGAGAGGTCAATTTGGAAAATTTAGCTACTGTTCAGCGTAGAAGGGTCGTATTTTGAAAACAACGCAGCAACAGTCATAAACAGTGTTTTCACTGCCAATATATGGTTTGTCTTTGTGCAAACATGCTAATCCTGTGGTTAGGCTACCCAAATAGACGAAATGGTAATTCTTGGAATGTAGGTTCCATCAATTGTCTCTGCTATCTGGTCAAGGCAAACTTTGCCCTGCTCGCTACTGTGGCGATCGCGCCAAAAGGGTTAAGCCATTGTCCGCGGGAGACGTTCCAGCCCACCTTTAGATAAGTGGAAATTTTGTTTCTCAAACAAAACTAATCCGGACCTGAACGATTTAGTGCGGCATGTCCTTCCGTATTCGCCTCTATAGTGCGCGTGTTTTCATAGGAGTTGACCTTTGAGAGTTATTACTTTTTATTTATTTCTTTATTTAAGTTTATTGCTTTATTGAGCAGTTTTATGGGGGTCCTGCTGGTACTACGGGACCATTCAAGATGAGTCTGTGATTCAAAAGAGTTTCTAAACCCTTTCACTTGATTGATGCCATGTGTTTGGGTTACTAAAATATGAGGCGACGTTTTGACAAAGGGTTAACTGAGAAGTAACCGTTTGTCCATATAGACCGTGAATAATCGGGAGATTTCTTGAAGGAATTTCTATAATGACTTAAATGGCTGAAACTCTATAAACAAGATCGAATTCCTCGTCGTAAAGTTAGAACAACAAAGAACTTTAAGTTAGCTCTTTTAGCTTCATCCCGCAGTTCTTTTCAGTCAAAAGACTTATATTTTGCTATCTTTGTGAAAATTTTGAATATTTTATTGCAATTTTATCATTGCGTCAGAGGGCATGTCCATACCACAGGGGTCGAAGGACAATTCTCGCACAAGCTCTTCAAAATTCTAATGCGTGTGGAACCAAAAACCACCTCTCTTTAAGCGAAAAATGGTTTTGAGGGTCATGCTAATCCTCTCTGTGTCGTTCCAATTTTAGTATATGTTCTGCTGAAGCAAAAACCTCGAAGAAACTAAATGCACAGGCACACCTTCTTTTGTGCTCACTCTTTTTACTCATTAATTTCATCGAGAACATGAAATACCTTAGTTAACATGGAGAACGTTATTTCTTTCAGAAACATCTATACAAAAGTGTGTGTACCTAAAGATTCTTTTAGAAATGTATTGACGGTCAAATAAGTTCTATAAGAGCTCGAAGTAGAGCCCTTTTCGCACCTACAATTAAGTTTTATAAAATACCAAATCACTCTTAGGTATAGGGCTTTTGTAAGGGGCTCTGTTACTTGTATAATACCAACTTCGAGAAGCTCAGGTAACAGTGGCCATAGCAAGAGTTTCTCTGTTACTCGAACCAGTCGGTTCATTACCGACTCATGAGGGATATGGAACATAAAATGAATTCAAATTTGAGGTCTTTGGTTTCACTGAAAGCGTGTCTGAGTTTTGAAAAACAACCATCACTTCCTATTTGCTCCCTCTAACTTTGGTCTTAACATCATTACAGATGGGCGCATAAATGTGCTCGGTGAAGTTCCCATCCGGAACATGGAGTTGGGAGAGTGACTAAATTCCAAAACTTCAACTATCAGTTCACAAATATATATTATTAAAAGAAAACAAACATAAAGCGAGCACAGATTCTGCGACTCTTCTCAAATGGAAGCTGGTTAATCTGTATTCTTGCAAAATTTTGCATCCCTATTTCGAAGTACACGTTTATTAGCCTTTTTAAATCTATCAAAAGCGTGTGTAGACTGAATCGGCATATTTCTAGGAATATCTTCTAGAATTTCTATGTTCTCACGAATGACTTCTTCTTTTTTTTAGGCCAAGGTTATGATCTGAAGTGATTAACCCTCCCACTCTACTGCATACCAAATGGGCCGCTTGTGGAGTACGCCGATTTGACCTCAGAATATACCGGCAGGCCACCCGGTTTTGGATCTCTTCGTGACTGAGGCCGAATAAATGCTGTTATTGTTGCATTGGTCTGATCCATGATATTGCCTTTTTGACAGGGTTTGTATGGATCTCTCCTTTGAACATGGCAATACCAACTGAGCCAGTCGTGCTCCATTCCTGGAGGTTCTTTCACACGGAGACTTTCTAGGATTTTTGTACTTCTCACGAATGACACTGGCAAATTACTGACCTTAAGATGAGAAGCTGGTCAGCTAAGCTTTTCCAAATACTGGCCCTTAGCAATGACTCGATTATTGCCTGCTCTGGAGCAATAGTAAAGAAACTGCGCCGGCCAGTCATTAGGAGATCTCAGTCTTTAATTCAGTGTTCGTTCCAACCCTCATCTATTGTCATGCAATTTGATGATTGAAAAAAATTAGATTAGATTAAATTGAGATTCCTGAAGTGGTTTGCTGATGTTGCTCTTAGGAATAGTGTGAGAAACGTCAGTATTCGTGGGAATCTTAATGTTGAGCAGCTACTTCTCCGAGTGGAGTTTGTAGACGTTGGTTGCATGCCCCCTGATAGACTTCCTAGACAGGTCCTGCTAGCCGAGATTTAGCGCGTCGCCCCCCTCCGCGAAGAAAATCCCTTTTTTCATAAAGGGTGTTATCACTTCAGCTTTCCAATCGTTAGGTTCTTCACCGCCCTTCCAGCCAACCTAAATGACACGAACTAAATATTTAGTAACCTTATCAACTGACGCATTTAGCGTTTGGTTTGATTTTTACAGCTCAAGCAGACTTGTTAAAGTCAACTTGTCAAATAATGGTACTTGAACTAATAAAACGTTGTTGACAACTTAAACTTAACCAAATAACCAGATCACAAACTTTTTTTTCCTTCTAGAATGTTTTTTTCATAAACAAAGGGAAATTAAGAACTTACATAGAAACCACGCAATGTGGGTTTTCTTCATCCTCTGGAGAGGTTTAAGAATTCCAGGAGTTTTTTTCTCGACAAGAAACACCGCATCAGTGTTTCGGCGTAGTGGTTAGTGTGTGTGCTTACTACGTCGGAGGTCTGGGTTCGAATCCTGCCATCGTCACCTGAAAAAAAAGACTTGTTCTTTTTCACGGTCCCCACCTCCGCGAGGGTATGACAAGCCCTCCGAGAGTATTAATTGCCTTGAGAAACTTCTCAAAGTGCAGTTCGGATTCGGCAAAAAATTGTAGGTCCTCTTGTATGTAAAGAAATTAATACACCAGCATACATTGTTGAGAAGTTGGCCCTGGTTCACTCTATTTATTTATTTTTTTTTAAACACCGCATCATGCCGCTTCACTGCACAAACATTTTCTGCATAGGCAATGACCTCCGAGGATGACATTCAGTGATCCCTGAACTAACCTGTACTGATGGGACCTCTGATGAGCTGTGATTGATGTGATTGTTTTTGTGGGAAAATAATGAGTTCATTATGCCGTGCAACAAAAGTCAACAACTTCACACACTTTTCCAATACGATGCTTCAAGACTACAACGAGTGGAAATAAGTCCGTCCCAGAGCCGATTAAGCAGCAGGAACCTGCCTTAAGACACCCTTTTTCCCCTATTGCAAAATCCCAATACCTAGTCCTTTCCAGGGTAAAAGGACAACAGGTGCCATCCAAGACACTATACCTCTCTTGAAACCGATGCACTTCATTTCGTAAGTTCTTGCGATTTTGAGTAAGTGAGTAAGTGCACGAGTTTAGGAGTTTAGAGTTCGTCTGTAACGAACTTCTAAATACCCGACCCTCTAAACCCGTCAACACCAAATTTAAAAGTTTTTTGGCCTGATTCCATATACAAACTATTTTGTCAATTATTTACATTGGTCACGCCCCCAAAAAAGGGCGTGGGCAGAAAATTAAAATGAATTAATTCTAATTTCGTTGGAATCATGAGAAAATGCATTAAAAGCAAATATTAATACTTAAAAAGTAGTTAATTCCTAAAAACAACCCCTGAAAGTGGGCGTGGCTCAACGTTTACTCAAACTAAGCAAATGGTAATATCGTTAATATTTTTCATATAATTTTTTTCCATTTAAAAAGAATTTCCCGAGAAATCACGTTTTTAAAGATTTAACGTTTTAAAAGTGGGCATGGTTGGGCACCGCCCAATTCTCGTCTAATTAAAGGTTTCTGGCCGCTATTACTCTGCGACGAAATTTGAGTTCATAAGCGTTGTCCAACTAGACCAAAAGGCATTTTGAAATAAAATGTAAATTTGAGGTTGTCTGACATTCAAGCCAATTGTAGGCATGGCTGTCCGCTGATCCTCTCAATTTTCATACTTTGTCTGTACGAATGGAAACCTAGCAACACTACAAGTTTCAGTTTCCTAGCTCAATTTTAAAGACCTTAAAACTGCATACATACGGACAGACGGACGGACATGGCTTAATTAACTCACCTGTCGGTCTCAATCATATCTCTAATAGTCTTAGGGGTGCATTAAAATTAATATACTTACCCAGGGTCAGGTATAAGACACTCTACGATTTAACATCGAACACCTCGCTTATTAGGTTAGGTTAGGTTGGAAGCGTTGTTTGCATTAGTGCAAGTTCACTCGGTGGCCAGATTGGCCCATTGTGATTTCCCTTGTAAGGTAGACAAACATGGCTGAACATATGTCTTGCTAACTGAACCAGCCTGATCTTTTAATAAATCTTTTTAGGTCTAGTAGTGAAATTTCTGCCAGGTCGTACAGGCTATCAAAGAACCTGACTCCAAAAAAGGTTAGTCGTCGTTCTTGGAGAGCTGGACAGTGGCAGAGAAAGTGTTAGAATCTATAGACTCTTCTTCATCCCTACAGCTTCTGCAGAAGTCGTTCGCAACGATTCCCATTCGTGTAGCCATGACACCAATGGTGCAGTGTCCTGTGACTACACCAACGAGTGTACTTATGAAATTTCTACTGAGAGACAGAAGGTTCGTTTGGCTGTGTTTAAAGGGAGATAAAACTCACATATTAACTACCATGTTTGTAAAAAAAAACAACCTATAATCTTTTTAGCCAAACCAAAATAAATATTTAGTCGTTTATAAGACTAAACCCACAACCAGGTATTCTAACGGCAACCACATTTAATTTAATAAGCTTTTATAGCTCTGAAAAATATAAAACAGTGAATCCGCAAAAGGGGCATCGTACAAAAACTTGCAGAACTTTAGCAATTAATTCGCGTTAAAGCATAGAATGGCTGCTAATTGGTTCTTCTTTTGTTTAATTTTATTGCCTTAATCCAATATATTGAAAAAAATTTCCGATATTCAAATTTTATATCGATGATCTTCAAAATAAAATTAATATTATTCAGTTTATAGCGAATCTTTATTTATGTTTCGCGAGAAGATATCGTTTTACGATCACTACTATGGATGACTATTGTGAATTTAATTATGTTTATCAATGATAATGTTGCTTAATGGAGTTTTTAAGGCTTTTCTAACAATGTTTATACCAGCATGCTGTTCTGATCGTGTTAACGGCCCTGAAAGTGTGGCTTGCCTAGTTTTAAGATACCAACTTATACAATTTGAAAATCGATTATGAATAGAGTCTTTTATCGAGAGTTGTTTGTTGAATTTGAATTACATACGGTTTAAGTCTTAAGAGAAATGCGGATTGGTTAAAACATAAAAGTGATGGACAAAGGATACTTTATCTAGTTGTTTTTCTCATGTCACATGTCTGGACTAATTATATGAATTTTTTGAAACACAAATTTCGTTGCCTACAGTGGGGCTATATTGTCGTTAACTGAAAGGTTTTTCTCGGCAAGATTATATTCAGCCAGACAGTTTTGTACGAATTTACGTAGGTACTAAAAATATAAACACAAAAAGTCAAATCTGAATGATAAATACATAATTAAAAAAAAAATAAAAAAAAAAATGTATTGGTTATATTGTTTGGAAACTACTTAAGTATATTATGGACCTGCTCAAGCATTATTTCCTTTGTGATGTTTGGAAGGGATGCTCGGCAGTCACATTATTAAGATTAGATTTATTTAATAGAATCAATGAAGCTTAATTCAATGAATTGATGGCAATAATAAAATCAATAAAATTTATTGAATTCTTTAATTACCGTAATTCGTTGCTTTATCGCACATTTGCACGTTTTCTAAAATGACGAATGAGCTGCAACTCCGTTTTATATTTTCACGGGTAAAAAGGAGGAACTTATTTCTCGCTTGGCCCCATCTAGAGACAAACAGATAAGGCAGATGCTAGATCGAGAACAGCTAGGCGACAGAAAACCGTCTTAGTTTCTTCGACGTTTGATTTAGCCGTAGTTGTATGACCGATGGTGCTTCGAAAGCATTATGGATTGACAGATTGCCCGTTCAAACTCAATCCATACTTGCTGCACACCCTCCTGGAACGAAAGACAGCCCCGAAGATCTGGATAGCCTTGGTTTTGTCGCCGATAGAATCAATGACATAATCCCACAGCAATCAACATCAATTTGCCAGCACATCTCTCCACCCAGAATCCACATTGCCGAGTCTAGCAGTCTCGTGGTAGGCAATGCGCAATTCACAAACCTGCTTCGGACTAGAATAAAAACAAGCTTATCTCTACTATTTTCATCGTCACTGGGGATCAAAAGCAGGATGTTATCGCCAGCCATGCAATTTCAACCAACGGGAAACGAGAACGGGCTTCATTGATGACATCGACTGTTTATAGCCTTCAAACAGTATTTTCATCACGGACAAAACGTCAAAACAGCAGTTTTTGGTTGATACGGGCTCGGACGTCTCTGTGTTTCAACGTCAAAAGTCTTCGCCATCCGACTACATTCTTTTCGCTGCCAATGGTTCGGATTCCCCGATACCAATCTATGGTTTTTGCACTTCAGTTGAGCTAAGGACTACGTCGAGATTCCACATATCATTTTGTGGTTGGTACCTACCTGAAGTCAGTCTACCTATCATAGTCCCTGATTTTCTAGCTTTCTTTTATCTTCTAGTGGATGTGTCGCACAGCAGATTGCTTGATGGAATTACTGGACTCTCCACATCCGGTCTCCACACGCGTGTGAGATCTCATCACACGTCAAATCTGTTTGCGGTTCTTCAAAGCACATCGGGTTGCTTAAAAAATATACCAGTTTGAAGCTTAAACCAAATTCAACATTCTACGGTTCATCACATCAACACAACAGCATGTTCCACCAGCTAACTGCAAAGCACGACCTTTAGCGCCTGGTTAAGATGAAGATCGCGAAGTCTGAGCTCGACATTATGCTCAAAATGGGAAAAGCACGCCGTTCTGAATGCGGCTAATCATCGCCACTTCACTTCGTGTCGCCAAGAAATCAGGCCATTGGCGTCCATGCGGTGACTACCGCGCTTTAAGCTACCGCACGATTCCAGACAACTATCGAAATATACAAGACTGTTCAGCTAATCTTGCAAGCAAGAACGTATTCTCTAAGATAGATTTGGTAAAAGCTTTCAGTCAAAAACCGATCGAACCAGAACATCGTGAGATAGAATAAGAACTACGGCGATCAGGGGAAGCGTCCATGTAAAAGAACCTTTCTCCAGGATATGGAGCTCAGTTGGTATTACCTTGTTCAAATGAAAGATTCTACGAACCATGTTAAAAGGGCCCAGCGAAGACGGGAAAGAAAGGAAGGCCTAAACACCAATGGATCACACAAATGCAATGACAACAGCTTTTTTTGGCCTCAGCGACGAAGCGATCCAAAACCAGGAGGCCTGCCGGTATATTCTGAGGTTAAATCGGCGTACCCCACAAGCAGACCATGAGGAATGCAATAGCGTGGGAGGGTTATGATATGACCCATCACTTAAGATCGCTAAAAGAAAAAGAAGAAAGAAGAATCAATCAGAAGACACCAAGAAAACGGCCTTCGTTACACGATTTGAACTTTTCGAGTTCATGTTCTTGACGATTGGTCTACGAAACGCTGCCCAGACTTTTCAGAGGTTCATTGGTGAAGTGACAACTGGTTCGACTTCTGTTTTCCTGACCTCGATGACATTTTAGTGGCATCTTGCGACGCCAACTCATCTTTCGCCAACTCAAAAATATTTTCAGATTTTTTCAAAAATATTGCGTTACTGTGAATTTAGCTAAGCGCGAATTTGGTAAGTCCCAAATCACCTTTTTATGGTTATTTTATGCCATGCAAACACCCAAAGAACGAGTCCAAGCTATCGTTGATTGCAAACCTCCAGCTACGATAAAGCAGTATAGAAGATTCCTGGGCTCGATCAATTTTAACCGACGCGACGCTTTATCCCAAAAGCAGCAAAGCCTATTGAACGAAAGCGAAAGCCTCAAAAGACCGAACATCAAAGGCAATAAAACCGTTACTTGGTCACACCCACTTCAACAAGCATTTATTGCTTCTAAAGAGGGACTAATGAAAGCTTTATTGCTCGCGCATTCCCACCCGACGCTCCAGTGGGGACTTTTCACAGGCGCATCCAGGTGCCATGGGCGCAGTCCTGCAGCAAAAAACACCCATTGGATGGCGGCCAATGTCACACTCTGCTAGGATGGTAAACAACACTCAACGCAAATACAGCACGTATGACAGGGATCTATTATATGGCTATAGCCATATACTCAGCAATTTAACACTTCAAGTTCAGTTCGGAAGCCCGAAATTGTTCCATTTTCATGCACCACAAACCGTTGATTTTTGTCTCAAACAAAAGCCAGAAAGAGCTTCACCTCGACAGTTTCGATGTCTTGATCTAATTGGTAAATTTTGAACCGATATCAAGCACATAGCCGGATTTGCGAACATAGTGGCAGATTAGTTGTCACGAGTTGCAGGGATCAGCAAGTCGGTGTACTTTGAAGAACTAGCAGCGTCGCAAGAAGGTGCTTCAGAGCTTGAAAACAATAATTAATCCGCTTCTGCATTACAGGTTGTTAAAATTTCACGAACTCCAACTATTTCGTGACGCCTTAAAAGGTATTGCTAGACCTTCACAGAGGTTTGATCCCCCCGAAATTTTTTAAAAGTGAAATTTTTTTAAAGAGAGTAGAGCAATAATGTCGGTTCCACGATATTGTTTCCAGAACTTTGGCAGTGATTACTTTTTGTGCTTGTGGTGATCTCCGCTTGTGCTTGTGGCCGCATCTCCGCCAGGGTCGAACGAAAGCTCCGAGAGTCCGTCTGTATGTGTTGAGGTTTAAGGTCTTCAGAATTAAGTTGAGGGATGAAACTTGGGCCCAGCTTGGTTCATATGTTGCACAAACGAAGTGTTGAAATTGAAAAAATCCGCTTACTACCACGCCTACAATTGACATAAATATCAGACAACCTCAAATTTACATTTTATTTTAAAATTCGTTTGGTCAAGTTTAACAAAGCGCAGGAATTAAAATGTTGGTGTTAAGCATAAGTGGCCAGAAAACTTTCACTAGGCAAAAATTTAACCGCCCACACCATCGGCCGTGACCACTTTTAACATGTTAGAAAGATATTTGAAAACGTGATTTCCCGGAAAATTCATTCAAAATCGAAAAAAAAAAATTATGCCAAATATTAAGGATATTACTGTTCGCTAAGTTTTTTACGTACGAGTATTGAGTATGTAGCTTGGAGTTTGGAGTATTGAGCATTGGAGTATTGAACTCCACTTACTTCTAGGGGGCGCTTAGAAGTGGGTAAAGCTCAGGAAGAAACTTTTTTTTTTTACGGAATAAATTTTTGCTTTTGGAGAAAATGCGTTTTCCCAGATTCTAACGAAAAAAGACTTAACTGAGTTTAATTTTCAGCCCACGCCCATTTTCGGAGGCGTGGTGAATACAATTAATTGACATACATTTTATGAACTCAGGCCAAGGTTAGAAGTTTAGGTTAAAAAGGCATGTGGTGAAAAAAGCCACTCAAACACTACACTAGACACCAAAACGGGCACATCGCGATCCCTGGGGAACCAGTTGAAACTAACATTCAAAAGGTTAAACCACCTAAACATTCTTCCTGGTGAAACAACCAATTTCCCTGCAATAGTCAAGTCTTTAATTAAAAGTTAGTCTACTTTTGCTCAACTTTCGGAGAAATATTCCCCTAAAAATTTCCTGCGTAAACGCGAAATAACCTCGCATTAGCACAGTTTGTGTGTTATATTCCAAACCGCCTGCAGATCACCGCAGAAACGACTAATGTGAATTCACGCCAAAATACTTATGAAATTATTTAAAAGTTAATTGCAGACGAACGCGTGCACACTTAAACTTAATACATATATACCCTGGGTAGGGTACAAAAAAAAAGTTTCAAAGATCAAAACCCCCCGAAATATTTCTCTGGCTACGGCCTTGAAGGGACCTATAATAATTTTTGCTGATTCCGAACTGAAAATTGAGAGGTCTCTCATGACAAGTCATGCTCTCGTAGAGTTTGTCGGACCCTCGCTAGGTGGGACACCGTGAAAAAAACTCTCATTGCCCCGGTTGTCGAGATTCGAACCCAGGACCTCGTGCACAGTGATCCTACACACTAACCACTATACCATGGCGCCCACCGTGTTTTTCGTAATAGATTATAGGTATTCGGTAACCCTATTCTGACTTACTTTACATCTAATCGAAACGCTCTCGTAAGACCAACGATCTTATTGTCTTAGTAAATGTGTCTTCACAAGATTTTCACTCTTATTACATGATACAAGGGCTTGGAAGATTATCGTTTTAGGACTTAAACACTTTAGAGTTAAAGTCTTGTAATCTTTAATATACTCATGTTGTAGGAGCGCTATACGAATTATACAATTTTAAGAAAAGTGCTACAAGATCATTTTTAGATCTTATAACAAGAGCTTATGCTCAGGGTGTATTGTAAGTAGAGCGTTACAAAATTCTTATTAGTTCTATTACGGCGTTTGTATAGGATAAAATCGAGAGTATGATATGCTGTTTCAAAACTTTATCACAAAGCATTTCCTTCTCTTCAACTGCTTTATGGAGGAGTCTGCCCATCAAAGGATCTCTTTTGAAAATCTTTAAACTGTGATAACTTCTGAAACAGTCAGATGAGAAAAATTTGCATGAATTCTGTTTGAAAAGTTATATTTAGGATTTAATACTTTATCCTAAGGGGTACCCATACTTATAACATATTCTGAAGATGTGAAAGACTATAATTGCTTTTACTTTAAAAAGAAATAGTTAAAAAAATAAACAAAGCGTTAAAGCTGGTCCCTAACAAGACCTTTACACGAAATCAAATCCTTTTTTGGCGACATGATATTTGTGGTCAGGTTATACCCTTGATGTAGGAAGATACTTAAATTAAAAGACTGTCAAACATTGTTTTCTCCCATTGAAAACTTCTCTACTTAGAAAAATATATCGTTACGCTATAGCGTGCTAAATAAAGGTGCATGGTATACCCAACTTTAATACCTATACCCATTAAACAAACCCATGTATGTATTTCCTTCTTATCGAAAAAAACCCCTTTCTCAAGGCCCTATGCACATGAACCCATTGTAAGGCCAACCATACACCATAATCCTTGCCAAAACCATGTAATCAAAACTTCTCTAACAAACACATCTGCCGACACTCCACTCAAAATTAATCCACTTTTTCTGCTCGACTATACATCAGGGTCGGGTATGTGTATAGCTTATACCTCGCATCGAAACGCTTGTTTACTTTAGCTCCTTGCCCGAGTGTTAACAACAAAAGTTCCTTAAGTGCATAAGCCAAGCAGAAGATAACCTTGTTAATGTCATCTCGAGGACTGCTCGATTGTGCCTACACGTAAACGTAAGTGAGTGGCGGTAAGTCTCTCTTACTCTCTTCTTGCGTTCATCTTAAGGATGCGGATTAGGTAAGTGGATTTGTGAAATGAATCCAATTCAGGAAATCCACCGCCTAATCTGGCTCACAACTGATCCTTCGACCCGACCGACAATGTGTAAAGATTACAATTATTTCAAATGTTATGATCTACTTAGGCGAACTCTCCTTCTTTGGAGTAAGTACAAAAATGGTTAATTGAAAAGTGCATTTCCGATGTAGGTACCAAGGGACCTTTCCCTAATGCCATTGGAAGGGATGCGTTCGTAAACGCATAAGCACTTGTTCGGAAAGAAAACAAAAATTTCGAGAGGCGTGCCCGGGGGATTATTTAAAATTCCAAAGACCCGCTCGAACTCGAAATTATTTAAATAAACAAATAAATTACCGCCGCCGTTCTGTGTGCTGTGCAGCTCCATCTCCATCGCTCTCGATGACGGATCAAACAACGTGCCGCCGCTAAATGAGAAATTGAGATGTCAGGGAGTGCGGCGAAGGTGACGCCTCGCCAGATAATTGTCTTCTATTCTTCGGCCGGGAGAAAAAAAAAAACCAAAATGAAACAACCCCCATCTCTTTTATACTACCTGTGCTGTGATAGAACCCGCCGATTTTGTACGAGCTCGTCCAGAAATGACTCTGCAGGAATCCGGCACAGCTGGATCTGTCATTAGATATGTCACTTACAAATAGAGACAACAAAGCGGAGGAAATGTGGAACAAAAACAACGAATCGAATTCAAAGGAAAACACCGATACACATTCATTTGAATACAAAATTTATTTTTCAAAATAAAAAACAGTTTTCTTTTTTGTGATTACTGTTTGTTGGAACATTAGGGCAAATGTTTGGCATCGTTCACGTTCGCAGCGGGTTCGCCTGCAGAGCGGTACTGCTCGGGCTGGAACGCCCCCCATTCGTCTATGTGTCGACCAGCAACCCATTCTATTTGATTTCCCCTCATGGAAGATTAGTTACACGATCTCGATCACTCATCTGCGAGCTGTCGCGGGTCTCGGCCTCGGGCAGGCGCACGAAAATGGTTTCCAAGCCAGCCTGGAAGCCGCTTAACTGGCTCCGTACTTGTTGAAAAACTGCATTCGCTGCAGTACTTCGGCGGGGCTGAGGGTGGTTTGAGGCATTTGCATCGCGTAGGGATTGCTCGCGTACGGGCTCTGTCCGGGGAAGTTCGTGTGGTATGAGGGGGGCGCCAGCCGGTGGTAGAGGGCCGCTGCGGCTGCCGCTCCCACGTAGTTGCTGTAGGGTGACGCCGCGAATTGAGGTGCGCCGGCATATCCCCCGAGGATCGGTGAGAACACTGCTTGCCGATAGGCTGCCAACCGCGATCGATTCGCTCCGGGGTTTTTCCTGCGAAGTTTGCCGGTGGTTTCACCGATGAACACTTCCTCGGCGCTGGGGTCCAGAATCCAGTAGTTGCCCTTGCCGGGATCGTCATAGCTGCGGGGGATCTTCGTAAAGCACTTGTTCAGACTCAAATTGTGGCGGATGGAGTTCTGCCAACCGCGTTTGTTCATCTTGAAGTACGGGAACCGGTTCATCAAATACTGGTAGATCCCGTTCAATGTCAGACGCTGCTCCGGACTGTCCTGGATGGCCATCATGATCAGCGCATTGTAGCTGTACGGGGGCTTCTTCTCGTCGCCGTCTTTCTTGTCGTCGCCACTGTCCGCATCGTCGCAGCTCTCGCCGTCGATCTTGTCCTCGCCCGACGTCACCGACTCGGCCAAGCTGCTCATCGGTGTGCTGGTCCTCGAAGGATGCTCAAAATCCTCCGACGATGAGGTCAACTCACCGTCGCAAAAAATCGCATTGTTTTCCTTTTTTACCACCACCACCTCGTGACACTCCTTTTTGACGTTGTTCGACAGGATAGCGTCGATTGAGAAGTTCGTTTTAAACTCTAGACCAGACATGTTTTGCACCATTTTCTTTTTTTCACTGTAAAACTCTACACTCTAGTATCGGCTTGGATGACTCTACTTGTCCACGTTGTTCACCACACTAAAGATTGCTCGAAACTGATTCTGTCGGCTGAGGAGCGGGCTATTTATACTCCATGGTGGATGGCTCCGCCCCGAGTCTTCCCTATGGGACTGCTCATGAGGGGTAGGTAGCCCACTTGGCCACAGCGCGCTTTGTGTAGAGATGGCGAGGCCCAACGCTATTGGTCCATTAGGCGAGGTTGTGTGCAGACATGGCCCGATTGTTTCCCAAACAGAAATCCCTGGCAACAAGGGTTGTTGGCAAACACTGCGACGAATTGCTTGTATTGTTTGTAGACTTTTCTCGTTTCCTTGTTTTTGTTGGTTTAACCCTCTGTGTGTGCGCGCTCTATACTCGGAGGATAAGTTGTTTTGTGTTTGTTCGGACAACAAAGAATTCCGTGTCGTCGGATGTTAGGGGCTTCTGTTTTTTTTTTTTTGGAAAATGGTTTTGCAGGTAGGACGAATGGGAAACTGTATTGGCAAACAGTTTTTCTCTGTGTGTATTGGAATCGTTCCGAAATGATGTCTTCATTTGGGGTTGATGTGATATTTTGATTAAATAAAAGGACACTGATTAACGTTGTGGTTGGTGTAGGCCGATGTCACTAGATTTTGAAGCGGGTGAAGTCGGTTTGGTGGGTATTCAAGCTCGTCCTTGCTGGATTAGGTATATAATGAAAGGATGGAGATCATAGGTTTGGTTATGAAGTAGGAATTGTGATTGATGTTTCTCAAAATTTACGAGCATAATTCCTTGGTACCTATGACTATGACCAGGGTTTCTAAACGAAAAAACAGGTGCCTCGCTATACCTGAGAATTTTTCCGATTTTTAAATCGGTTTACTGAGACATTTTTAATGAACATCGAAATGGTTACATTTATATTTTGATGCAGTTAGCTTGATTTTATTTGATCTTTAAACACTTTCTCTATTAAGGGAAATCATAGGGAGAATTTTTTTCATTTACATTACATTTCATCTACATTTAATGTAGGTATGCCTAATTTTAATATAAGGGAACCTGAGCATGCACATCATGATCATAAATAAAATGTTTGTTAAATTTCATTTTTCAATATTTTTATAGAATTTTGTATGGGCTTAGACATGGGGGCCGCTCCCCAATATAAGCACCTATTTTTTTACCTTTGTACCTCTGTACTTGTATTTTATTTTTGTCTTAGATATTTTAATTATGTTTATGATCCGTATATTTTTTGCTGTATGGACATTTTTGCTGATAATCTATATTTATTTACTTATTTAGACATTTATTTATTTATTTTCTAATCTTTTTATTCATTCAACTTTAAGTTGAATATATTTTTGTGCTGCTTAATGGCTATTACTTTTATAACGAATATTAATTACTTATTAATAATGAATATGATTATGAATACTGGCTACTGAATATTAGCTACTTATTATTAAACTTTTTTTTATATATTTTTAAAGTTTTTTTTTTTCTTTTTTTGTTGTTATAAACAATATACATTTTTTTTTATGAATATATGAATGTTTTTTCACAGTTTTACTTCTATAAAAACAATATAAAAATAAAATAAGCAACGATACGTTCGGTAAGCTTTTTCATATAAAAACTGGTTAGTTGTACTTCTGCCATACCCAAACCACGAAATTCGCCCCTAGTTTTGATTACAGTTCTGGACAAAGCGTTGCCAGTACCTTAGAGAATACGTAGATATCATTGAGGCAGAGCAGCCAATAAGTACAAGTCCTTCTCTGGCGTTTGGCAAAAGAAGCAGTTGGTAACAAGTTTCCGCGAAAGTATGTTCCACCAAACAATTGATGCGCATAAGGAGAGTAGTCTTTCTATGGCTGATTCGGTCCAGAGGCCCTTGTCGGAGATAAGCCAAGCAGTCTTGGCAAAAGCGTCTGTACACTGTCAGAAAGTGGAAAGTGTTTTTTCGGTTTGGGATTTAACATGCTTGGAAGATTTTGTTTGCTTAAGTCTTTATTTGAAAGTATTTTTAGTTATTTGCATGAGCAGGCCCGTGGGTAATCCACTCGTTACCACAGATGGAAACTTGGACTGCTGTTTGCCAATCGCTACGCTAGAGATTGAGATAGAGACTTACCCAATTTTTAGCGATTTGATCGCGTCAGTTCATCTGCTGGAGGATTATTTTCGCCCCTATATCGTCAGCAGTGGGATTGCCACCTTCAGTGCCTTGTTGGGCATTGAGCAGCTCCGAAAAGTGCTCGCTTCATCTGCGTAAGACGTCGTTCTAATTTGAAAGAAGTGTACCTACCGTCTTTGAATTTAACCCCTTGTACGATATTCAACTTCTTTCCTCTGAGACGACGAGTAGGTGCCAAAACATTTTGTTTGCATATCTGTAATCGTGCTCTAACCTCTCGCCGAACTTTTTCCAAGCTTGTTCTTTGGCTGTTTTGACCGCCATATTGGAAGTTCTTCGCGCCTCAATGAACCCGGCTCGAAAAATAGAGTTCATATATTGATTCCACACAATATAGGAAGAAGAAGCCATATCAGAGAGAAGAAGTCCATTTCTGGCACTCTATCCAGGGCAGCATCAACTTCGTTCAAGAAGCCGCATACTCTGACTCTCAAGTAGACGGCTCAAGCTTAAACTTTAAGATCAAAACCCTCCCCCCACCGGAATGAACTTCAATACATTTTCGAACATGCATGGGGCTTGCGAGTATCCCCACACCTCCCTATGCGGTCATGTTGCGTGGGACGCCGGACTTGAAAAGTCTCCACGCATCAGCGAAGTCTCTGGTTGTGAAACTTTCCAAATATTTGGAGAGATGCCAGTAGCATCGAGCTGATACTTTTTAGCCTCCTGAACCAGTTCAAGTTCCTTCTCCGTTAGCGATGATTCCATGTGCCAATTCTAAGTTGGTGCCGTTTTCGAGATTTCTAGGATGACTACCTAAGTCCCTATTTAGACTAAGCACTGCCCACCTTCCGCTATCCGTAATGGATCATCATTGCCGAGCTGCTCGTAACTTCTTCGGGTTGAACCCGGTCGGATGTCGAGCGGGGCATATCAAGCGCTCGCATGCTGACACCCCTCAGGCCTAGTTCCAAAGGGTGCCCTGGATTAACAAGATTAGCACATATTTGATGCTTTTACGTTTTCTTTTTTCATCGTGCGGGGGTGCATTTTATACCTATCTGCCAAGTTTATATTCGGTCGTCCTAACCTGGACCACAGGCGCGGACCGGTGAGCCGCAGAATATGTATATCAGACGCTTCTGCGTTTTAGTTAGACCTTCAAGTTCATCTTTCAATTATAACTTTACTGTCAAGGGTGGCCCTACCAGGAATATAACTACTGAGAGCATTATTTATTACATGCTGAAGAATCCTTTTTCCAGTGAGCTCTTCCATTTCAGTCAGCTCTTTCGACAGGCATATGCTACCTCAAGGCTATTCTAAACCCGACCTTGCAGGGGGACTACAAAGGATATTAAAACAACTCCGATCCATGATTTGATCAACACCGATTTTCCAAAATTATTCAACGTCAAACCAACGTTTCGAAGCTCATTTTACGTTGCGTTTTTTCGCCTACGGCTGCATCTACGCAGTGAGCGACGAGCAAATGAGTGACGTACGTCGGGCACCTCTTCTATGGGACCCTTTCCCTATAAGAACGTGTGCATTTAACTGAGCTATCAGTTGTGTACTTCAACGTGACGGTCGCAACAGATGCATTGGGCTGAAGGGTTAAGGTTCTGGTTGCCTATACAAACCTTTTGTGTTGCAACTAAAATGTATGGGCTGAGCAAGTTTGCATTTTATGAAGTGCCCAAGGCTGCACCCACGCAGAGAGCGTCGAGCAACTCAGTGATGTACGAAGGGCACCTATTCTAAGGGACCCTTGCCCTAAGAATGTTTGCATTTAACTGAGTTGTCAGTTATGTTCTTCAACGTGACGGTCGCAACGGATGCATTGGGCTGAAGGCTTAAGGGTTAAGGTTCTGGTTGCATATACAAACCTTTTGGGATGCAACTAAAATGTATGGGCTGACCAAGTTTGCATCTTATGAGTGCCTCATGGCGTTCCTGAATTTTTATCGATCCACAAAGACGCGAAAGAGTTCTGGCACAGAAATAGGAATACATTGTCTGTCTTGAATGGCTGCTCGTCGCCTCCAAATCTAAATTCCATCCAACTAGCTTTGTATAAGTATAAAATTGTTGTAGCAGATTGTAATAGCCTTTAACAAAAAGTACTTTAATTATTTTTTCTTGAAAAAGTTCCTGAAGATTATTATTAATTTTTTTCTAAGAAGGTTCCGTTGTGACTTAAATCTTGCTCATCATTAGTGACACCTTGTTAAGAGAAAAATCTCGTCCCTAATGTTTGACGAATCCCTAAAAATCCACCACGCTTTGTGGGTGCACTGTCACAGGCGATAATGGTAATGCTCGCAACAACTGACTTTTATTAGTCTCACCACAGTGCAATTTACGACGGAATAATGGATTTACAGGACCTTCAATAAACGACTGATGCATTTATATGCGCCTCATTCTTTTGGTCGGACGAAGAGGACCTTCGCGACCGCATCGAATTGGTTGCTGCGTGCTGTGCGCATTTTGTCCGCAAAAAAAGTGTAGCCTTGTAGGTTTTTGTAAGAATACGCATATTATAGTCAATAATTACGTTGAATGCGGTCCAGTGGTGAGACCAAATGCTCAACACCACTAGTACAATAGCAAGGACGTTAGTGACGAAATTTCATGGACATTGAAGTAAGGGAACTCCTTAGTATCGATAATTACGTTGTTCACAGGATAATTCGATATTGTTTGACAGTTTTGTGGAAATGTACACCCACACATGCAGAGAATCCAACGAAACCACACAGGATAGCATGTCTAACGAGGGAAATATGCTCATTTTACCAATTTCGTTGTGCGTTTATTTTTATTTTTTTTTTAGCACTGGCAAGGGGCCCAAAGGACCAATATAGATTTTCTAGATTCCAGCTACACCCTCTCTCCCTGGGTTATGATGTGGTGTTTGAAATCAATTAGTTTTGTCGATATTGTCGCCTTCGTCTCCTTTGAAATCGGAGACCACCATTCAGAGTGCGATTGTCGGTGCGTCTGATCCTTTCGCTCACTTGCTCCTGGCTGCACTGGAAGAACTCACTCAGTTCCTATATAGATGTGTCACGGTGTTTTGCAAATTTGATTTCCAATTTTCTCGAGAGTGTCCTATACGCACCGAGAAATGGTGGGCGGGTTTGGTTATCTGCTTTCACCTCTGACTTCACAGGATCCCGCACAATGGCTTCTTTGCTGATGGTCTGCCACCTTCGCTTCGTTTAATCTCGCCGAACTGTGCTACCGCATTCGATCGGTTATTAATAACGAAAACACACAGAAGAGGCAGGATGCTGGATGCAGGCTCAGTTACAGAAGGAGAAGCAGGACTTTGTCGTCCTCTGACATTTCTATTTCGTGTTTTTTTATTATTTTTTCCTTTCTCATTCGAATGTGTCCAAACAAAGAGCGGCATTGTTTTGTGTTCAATTACATTAAGGATCGAGTTTTTTTCCCGTGTCCTGGTGTAGCGCTTTTATTTTAGTCAGTCTCGGTCCAACCCATGCATTGTGCTCGATCACAGATGAAGATAACAAGCTGAGCCCGATTTGATACGCGTCCTTTCAGTTCGAAAACACATTGATATCCTTGCCTTTGTGCTGGCGGCTGTGGAGGTTCTGAATTCTGATACCATCAGCAAGGAACCGCTGGGTAGCAGCAGCAAACTGTGGTATGGGTGACTATATTTTGTGTCCTAATGTCAAATGATTGGCTTTAATGGATTTCTATCTGTGTAACGAATCGATTGATACTGGTCTTAATCTGCTTTGATACGTTCACATGTTTGGAATGGCTGTGCACGGATGTATAAATGCATAAACAGGACCTATGGAAGGAATGCGAAAACTGTGACGAATTTGTTCAAAATGTTGTCAAGAAAATATTGAAGGCAGTTGCCACGTAGATCGGTTGACATGAGTTTTGTGTGTTAATCTGTTCGATGTTGATAAACCATCGATTGCCTTTATGAATTGCTTTTTGGTGTCAATTGGAAAACGTAGAAACGATGCTGCGCAAAACTTGAGCGTTTGTGGAACATATTTTGGTAGTAGGTAGATACATATATAGCAGGTCTACGTCATGTAAGTAGATGTAGATGAATATGTCGTTTCAATCCGGAGCTGGACATGACTTTATGAAAGTTCATTCAAAAAAGCCTCAAAGGTCGAGTGGCGCCCCAACGAACACACTTTGATTGCAAATAAAACTTCAAAAGATCAATTATTTTAATAAGTAGAAAGTCATGCGCGTAATCCAAAAGAAACCTTGGGTCCTACTTGCGACTGTTAAGCTATGTAGCCACCTTATGGAGAACTATTTCAAGGTTTGGTGTTTTTCAGTCTCAAATATGGTGCTTTATAATTAAGGGGGCGATTACTTTCTCTCATTGTAGACTATGTTGTTGTAAAATTTTGATATCTTGATCCTTATCCTAAAATGTAATTTAGGATAAGGATCAAGACCCCTAAATTTTAATTACTTTATCTTCTATACTTCAAGACAACCTGATGGCAACTTACATGCGCTTTAAAAGACTTCAAGGTGGTACAGCGGTTAAGCTGAGCCTAAAGTATTATAAAATAGGTTCTTTAAAAGCCCAAAGAGCTTAATACTTAAGTAATAACTGCAGTAAACCCTAGTACAAGGAATATTTACAACATCAAGTTAAACGAACCTACTGTACTAGCACTTTTAGTTTAAGACCACTTTTTATATAAGTAAAATAGGCTGTAAACTTATGGGACGATAGCGAAAACTTACAAAGCCATGTAAGTGCTAATGATGGCCGTTTTGAGTCTCTTATAAGTGCAAAAACAATGCATAAGCTTATGGTTTCTTGGGTTTATGGTGGTGGTGGTTTATGGTGGGCTTATGGTGGTTCTTGGGTTTGAGACAATTTTTTAGATGATACCTATACAAAGTGGGAAACATTCTTCTGTTCTAAAAGTCGAAAACGGCATTAACTAAAAATTGGCGTGTGAAACTTTGGAAGGATAATAGGTCCTGATACATATGGAAGAAACGCATAACCAATAAGCGTTTCTTGTGTATAAGTGTTTTCGATTAATTGCAACCCAAAAGGACCGAATAGACCAGCAAGTGGCAGCTCTTCTTTTGAATCTAGCTTTGGTATAAAGTGGCTAAGCAAATTGCTGTTTTTTTTTCTAAAGCAAAGCTAAAATTTTTTATTCAAAAGTTATAAGTAATTGAAGGTTTATTATGAAGGAGTGTCTTTTGTTTAAATAAACCGGAATTTTTTTTATAATTTTATAAATCAAAGTCTTCCTTAGTCCTCAAAAAACCCATAAAAAATTCGATGCATGTAAGGAAAATCGGATATGGATGACAGGAGGAAATGTCAGAATTGTAGCGCTTATTATACCACGACTTTTGTGTTGTGTCTCATGTCGCTGCGGATGATGAGCAAGCTCAGGAGTCCAATTAAGGACAACAAGGGACCTATGTAGGTATATTAAAATAAAAAATACAAAAATTAAGGGGTCTGGAAGAATGTAGACTGAATGTTATTGCAAAAAGATCTAAAAGCACTTTACGACGCCCTTACAATATCTAAGGTTATTGCACATTACTACGGAAGGATATGGTAGTTTATATGACAATTTTGAGTATTTTTATTTTTTCTTCCACTGCTAGAATTATAATGTAATAATTATAATAATTTATTACTCAAATAATAGCTAAAGTACTTCTGCATTAAAAAAAAATAAAAAAAATGTTTTGTGAACAAGAAATATTTTTCGCCCACCTTTCATATTGGTTTGTTTACTTGTTGCCTTACTGTTCTACATTAATAACTTTGAGTTTTCCGCAACAATTTTGCGGTTGGATAGAAAATTTTCTCAATGGAAGATCAATCAAAGTCGTAGTTGATGGTGAATCATCAGATTTGTTTACAATTAACGCAGGTGTTCCACAAGGTTCAATTCTGTCTCCTACTTTATTTCTTATACACATAAATGATTTATTAAACTCAACTAAAAGCAAAATATTTAGCTTTGCGGATGACAGTACTCTTATTGCTTCCACCTCAAACAGAACTCCTCTTAATGCCATAACTTCTCATAGCCAAAAATGCACTCAAATTGAATCACTTAATTCTGATCTCAAAAAGATTGTAGATTGGGGAAAGGCAAATTTTGTTACTTTTAATGCTAGCAAAACAAAATATTCTGTCTTTTCAAGGAAAAATTCATCTACTGTACCACCACTTAATATGGAAAACAAAATCATTTATGCAAAAGATAATATACACCTTCTTGGAGTCAATGTTAACTCTAATATAATTTCTACTTTACAAAGCTCAAATAAGACCAGCATTGGAATACTGTTCTCATATTTGGAGCTCTGCTCCTTACCATTCTCTCCGCCTACTTGATTCAATTCAAAAAAGAGCCATTCGTTTAATCGATAATCCTGAGTTAACAACAAATCTTCAATCACTGTCTCACCGAAGACGTGTTGCTGATTTGTGTCTTTATTATAAATATTATAATGGCAAATGCTCTGAAGAATTAAGTAACTTGATTCCTGAAAATTCTTCTTTTGTTCGATCTACAAGGCAAGCGTTAAGCGCTCATCAGTTACATGTTCACCTCGAAACACCTCGCACTACACTATGTCAAAATTTTTTCTTTTATAGAACAAGTACACTTTGTAATTCACTTCCTGATTACATATTTCCTAACACTTATAAACTGCAAAGTTTTAAAAATAAAGTAAATAAGTATCTCCTTACATCTCGGGGAACTGTTTCAGTGTTATAGTGTTATAGGTTCGCCTTTCCTGAGAGAAGACATTTAAAAAAAAAAAAAAAACTTCAGAAAATGATTTTATGTTTGTAAAGTTAAGTTTTAAGTTTTTTTTTATGATTAAGTGATACTTTGACCACGCATTCTGAAACACCTTGTGATTTGTTTTTCCAAAATCTATATCATCTAAAGGATTTTTTACCTGGTTTGGTTTTGGCAACACTGGTTTTGACAGCTGACGTGTGTTTAGTACCTTGTGTCACTGTCAAACAGCTTCAGTTTGGTTTGCAATTTAACCATGGATCGTCTTACAAATGAACAACGCTTGCAAATTATTGAATTTTACTATCAAAATTCGTGCTCGGTTCGAAATGTTCATCGCGCGCTGCTTCCATTTTATGGTCGGCATTCTCGACCTTCTGAGCAGTCTATTCGGAAGATTGTGACCAAATTTCGCACCAAATTTACTTTGTTGGACATTAAACCACCAACACGTTTACGTACTGTGCGTAGTGAAGAAAATTTTGCGGCCGTATCAGCTAGCGTGACAGAAGACCGCGAAATGTCGATTCGGCGCCGTTCCCTGCAGTTAGGCCTTTGTTACAGCACTACGTGGAATGCCAAAATTGGACTCAGCGGATGGGCTACCTGAGACGCAGCCGCGGTCAACATTTGCATTAAATTATCTTTAAACATTAAATTGCAAGGTTCAAACTATCGATTCAAATAAATATTTCATTAATTTTTTCGAATTTCTTTTTTTTTTTCTTAAAAAGTTCTCAACCTCTTAAAAAATCACCCGTTATATCACCCTCATCTATATGGCTCACTTTGTGTAAAATTCTATTTGTTTATTAAAATTATTTCTGGATATGCAATAAAACAGTCTTTTGTATACTCTTTTCTTGGTGCTGTCTACTGCTCTCATATTTGGTTTTTAAATCTGTTGTGTTGGGGAACGTTCATGTGGTTGAACTTGCGTCAAATTTGGTTGATGTAAAATAAGTGATCCTTAAGTTACGATGTACCCACATATTTGCTAGCAACTCTATTCAGTCAACTAAAGTGTTTTCAAGTACCTACATTCAAGCAAACATTTACTGTATTAAAACTGCTTTACGGGGTAACGCGTAGTCAAGCAGCAATGCGACAAATTCACTCACACAAGTCTTCTATGCGCCATTCCTAATCAGCTACAAAGAAAAGCAACGAATACAGCATGCGTAAGGAAGAAACTAGTGAATTGGTCGAATTTTGACAAAGTAACAATCGTGTTCACTGTAACTCAATTGGTAGAGCATTACTCGAGACAAATAAGGGTTGCAGGATCGTACCCTGCCGGGGAACCACAAACGGTTTTTTCTTTCGACTTTTCCGTTCGTTAACGTTTTGACTCCACTCTGGAACAAAACTGCTTTTGTTTGGACTTCAAAAAATACTTTCCGTCCGTTATTTTTTGTAATTTTTTGTCTAATACCGTTGAAAATAGAGGATTTTCAAAATTTATCAATTGTAAAACAGCCCTTTAGATTTTTTTCGATTTACTGTTGGACTTTTTTATTTGCAATTTAACAACCACCTGCGCTAGCATTTGCCACTTTCTTAAATTTGAGGACATGGAGTTGCCAGAAAACCATTTCTTATTTCTCGTTTTTCTATGGTTATTTAGTATAGACATAATTAGTTTTTTATATACCTACCTGTTTATACCCTGGGGTATAATAAGTTTGATGTATAGTTTGTTACGCAGTGAAATAATCACCGTGACCCCTAAGACCTTTTAGAGATATGAATGGGACCGACAGGAAAATCGATTAAGCCATGTCCGTCCGTCCGTATGTAAACAACTTTTAGGCCTTAAATTTTAAGCTAGAAAGCTGAAAGTTGTTTAGTTCGCTGGAAGTCCAGTCCTTCAGATCAAGTTTGCAAATTAGCTGAATCCGCCCACAGATACGCCCACTACAGGCGTGTAAGTGCGACCACCTTCAAATTTTAGCTATGTTGCAATGGTGCTAGCGCACTCATTTTTGGTATGTAACATTGCCTTGTAATAGTCTTTGAGGAAGCAGAAAAAATTTGGCCTTTCCATTGACCACGCCCACTTTTTTAAGGTCTTTTAGCTTAAAATGACTTTTTTTCAATAAATTTATATGAAATTTGACTAAAAATTTTATGCCAAAAGTTGTAGATATTAGAATTTTCTAACTTTTTCGTTTATATTGCATATGCCTCCGCCCACTTTTGTGGGCGTGGCTTTAAATAAAGTGATTTATTGAGTTAAAAACGCGGATTTTTAGGCTGAAATGTATGCAACTTCTTAGTATAAACCATTCAACAGTTATGATTTTACATCCTGCCCACTTTATGGAGGCGTGGCAGTTTTGTTCTTTGGTAGGGTAGTGTATTTTGAATCGTCACAGACGGACTGAAGTTTTAACATACGCACTGTTCAACTTTTCCACTTGTTATACCCGACCGAGGGTATAATAATTTTAATGCATAGTTTGCA
Organism: Neoascia interrupta; assembly: GCA_947623515.1. Taxonomy (NCBI): domain Eukaryota; kingdom Metazoa; phylum Arthropoda; class Insecta; order Diptera; family Syrphidae; genus Neoascia; species Neoascia interrupta. The sequence continues at coordinate 223,833,651 of OX392462.1, forward strand.
ACACAGTGAAATAATCACCGTAGACCCCTAAGACCTTTTAGAGATATGATCGAGACCGACAGGTAAGTCCATTAACCTATGTCCGTCCATCCGTCCGTTCGTCTGTTCGTATGTACACAGTTTTGAGGTCTTTAAAATTGAGCTTGGAAACTGAAACTTGCAGCGTTGCTTGGTTCTCATTTTGCACAGACAAAGTATGAAAATTGAGAAGATTCGCCGACAGCCATGCCCATAATTGGCTTGAATGTCAGACAACCTCAAATTTACATTTTATTTCAAAATGCCTTTTGGTCAAGATAGACAAAACATATGAACTCAAATTTTGACGAAGAGCAATATCGACCAGAAGCCTTTAATTAGACAAAAATCGGACCGCCCACTCTATTGACCATGCCCACTTTTAACATCTGAAATCTTTGAAATCCTGATTTCTGGGGAAATTCATTCTAAACTAAAAAAAAAAAAAATATATGACGAATATTAAAGATATTACCATTTTCTAAGTTTGTTGTATACAAAGCATTGAGCTCCGCCCACTTTTAGAGGGCGTTTTGGGGAAAAAACAGTTTTTTTAATTATTAATATTGGCTTTTAACGCATTTTCTTGTGATTCCAACGAAATTAGGTTTAATTGATTTTAATTTTCAGCCTACGTCCTTTTTTAGGGGCGTGGCCAATACAAATAATTGACATTCAGTATATGAAACAGACCAAAAAATTTTAAATTTGGTGTTAATGGATAAAGAGGGTCGGGTATTTAGAAGTTCGTTACAGACGAACTCTTGCACTTACATACTTGTTTTTATTTTGTTTGCTTAACTTGAGTTTGGAAACAGCATTTTTTTCAAATGTATAAAACATTTGCTTTGAACTTTTTGAAGTTCCTGTTAGGCTTTTTTCCAATTGCAAAACCACCTGCGCTAGCATTGAAAGTTTTTCTTAAATTCTATTGCCACCAGTTTTAGCATAAATGCTAAAACAAGCACCTTTTCCTATTTCGTTTTTGAAATGGGCTTTGAAAACTTAGGCTAAAAACGGCAGTTTAAAAATATTTTAATGCAGCTTGCTTTCTTTTTGTACACTTTTTACTTTAACCAAATCTGAATAATATTGCTTTGACCGTTAAGATGCGAGAAGACTTAAAGAAAATTTTCTTCAAATTGCTTTTTTTAGTTAAATCTCAGAAGGTTTTAAAACTTTAAAATTCGCTGTAATTTTTGCTGATTCAGAAAACGTGTCCGATTTCTGTTATTTCACCGGAGATGAGCCAGGAGACCCACGTTTTTTCATGCATTTGGGATTTATTTCGAGCATTAAAATTTTTTCTGAAAAGTCTTTTCCAATTCCGCACGCTCAGCGCTGTAAATGCAACGCAATTTTGGTGTAGCCTCACGTAAATAAATAAATAAAAATCCAACAGCATGTTCAGAACCTCAACGTTATTTACAAGGCATCAGTCAGAACCTCAGCTAAATGAAAGGTTGGACCATCCGTCCAACTGCTACCGGTATGTGTACCTTGCACTTTTAAGGCCAACTAAAAATTATATTTAGTTTCCGAAGTTGCATTATGCGTGGAATTGAATTTGAATTTCAAGTTTAAAGTTTAATAGGTAAATCTAACTTAACTATTATTGAGGTTAAATACCTTAAATAATAGTTAAGTTAATACTTTAAGGGCATTTAAACATAGGACCATTCCAGTCATTGAGCTATTAAATTAGAGTTAACGATTTTTTGAATTTTGAATTACTTTTTGGGGGTTTAATTAACAATCTGGATTGTAAACGGGCAAGTAGCATTTTAAATAGTTTTTTGGGCTAGGCGACGTCGTTGTGCAACGCTTATTTCAGTTTTTCGTTCAAAACCAGTGCTAGCGCCTTTTATATATTGGTAGCATCAATAAGACACTTTAATTTTTTCCAATTAACATTTAATAACGAAAGCTTCAGGTAGCTCTGCAAATGGCACAGTTACTGAATGTGGTTTAAAAGAAAAAAACTGTTCCATAACTTCAGAATATAATTTTTTTTTTATTTTTATTAACGTCAACGTTAATTGTATAGTTCTGACATTTAATTGATTACCTCGCCATCAAGCCATCAGATATCCCCGTTTATTGTTTTAAGACAATTCAAATTTGTTGCCACATATTTAATAATTTCATCCCGGGGAAAAAAAAAACGAGCCGAAAACATTTTACGAGCACAATAAGTTTAAATGAGTTAATGGTTGCCCCTCGTTAACATCGACCGAACACACAATTATCACATCGCATGTCAACACCCGGCAGTCTGTAATCCGATTGAGAGCCCGATACGGAGCCCTAAACCGATGCACCCCATTTAACAGTGTGAGGGAACCCAAAAACCAGCCAACAATTAGTACACACCGACATGTTATAGTGGCGGTAAAATAGTTGGGCACCACCACACCGCCGTGGTGCTGAGGTCGATAAGTGTTTCACATGCGTTTGTCAAGATGCCTCGCATGGAACTCATATAAGAGTAGAGAGTAGTAGACCCGAAATAATTCCTCAAGTACAACTGCTGCATGGATGTGTGTGCGTGTCATAAGCTCCTTCTAATCACAATAGTTTATTGTGGCATAAAATTTGAAGAGTTGCGTCTGGAAGTGTAAAGTAGTTACACACAGCCCGGAGCTATCGAATAATTGGCCCTTTTATATCCCGTATTAATGACATATGCTCTTGTCGAGGAGTCTCCGAAGTGTGATACCTCTGGGTACCTTCAGAAGTTCTATCCCAAGATGATGTGGGATTATGATGCCTTAATCGGTAACATAAATATGTCATTGTGATGTCTCAGAAATTAATACTTTGAAGTGCCATCTTCCAAGGAGTTGCTGGAAGGAAGATGCATGATTCTTGAAGACGTTTCGTACATGGGAAATTTGCTGCTAATAATTGAAAACTAAGTCTGAGGACAGACTTGGACGTGGTTTCAGGGGTTTCTTATTTGATCGGTGCTTGTCTTTTGTCAAAGGGTACTTGTGCGTTGGAATCAAGAACATATAACGAACAGCTCAAGGTAAGTTGAGGTTGTTAATGGAACAGCAATTAGGTTCGAAATGCTTAGTCATACGGAACATATGAATCGGACTTAAAATTGTACGAAAGAAAAAAGGAATCTTAGTAGCTACAAAAACTTAACAACCACTACTATAAGAATTGTTTAAAAAAAAGATTGAAGGAAGTCATCTAAAATGAACTTAGCTTTTATGATCAAGAGCTCAATTTAGTTAGTACTACTGAGGTGTTGAAGAGATTTGATTTACTTGGAATGATCTTACATTATCTTCCTATAATCTTAGAATTCACTTCAATTACTAACTAAACACCACCTGAGAAAGGAAACACTTGAGTTCTTAATTTTTGAAGACCTCGAATGCAATTAACTACTAGATTTTTTAATAGCTTGCAATTTATCTCTTTTACTTTCTTTAAAACTAAAAGTATAATAATTGTCGTTTTCAAATTCGAGTAACGGAATCATTATTAGTTTATGGATAGATGCTTACATTTCATTATTTACTTAAGAATTTTTATAAAATTTTATATAGTAAAAAATATTTCCTTGGTTATTTTCCGTCTGCCGGAAGTGACAAATTTTATGCAATTGATATATCTAAATAAGAAAGAATAAAATACAATAACGCGTTACTAATCCTTGTGACTGATGCTCTGGCTAAGTGCTCAATAACGCTGTTTTCAGCATGCCTTAGCTCAAGATCGTGAGATATGGCTAGTTGGTGCCAGTTCCTTATAGGGAAGGCGTTAGAGTGCAAGAATCCTATCAATATTGATTTATGGAGATGGTTCTGATTCCTTCTTTTCCTTAGTAGTCTGAGTCTTGCTAAATAGTCTGAGTGAGCGAGCTTTTAAGTTGTTGATATACAGGGACACGAACCATGATTCCACGTGAATAGCATACGCCGGCTCCGAGTTCATCAATTCGAAAATTTGCTTGTAGAAGTATCTTTGAACAACCTCAGATTTAACAGACGAAGAAAATCCAAAAGTTTGAACTCCGTAGCATAAGCTTGAATTTGGATGAAAGGTCAATATATTGGTTAGCGAAGAAACGAGGCTAGATTAAGTTTAGTACCAGCTCAGCCTCATTGCCTTTCATCTTAGCATGCCTGCTAAGGTTGAGGTTATACGTAAACTCAACTCTGAGTTATTTAAGCTCCCCAACTATTAATCGGTTCATTACGTAGGCGCCAGGATTCTTCGTAAAGTCTTCTTCTTTGACGCTTCTCAGAAATCGTGATGTTGGTCTCCTGGACGTTGATACGAAGGTCCCACGTTTCGCAATAAGCTTTAAGTTTGTTTTTTTGTAAATAATGAGTGAAATTTTTAGCTATAATAATAGCTTCATTTTCAGTTATAGTGTGCTCGCTAGCTCAGATAACAGCATGAAGATTGTGAACCTAGCGAAATATTGTTTTTCTCGGGATTGGCGTAACAACAAAAGCTACAATCAACCAGCCGGGTCCCATGTGTGGCCGTTGAAGTGTGCTCGTTAGCTTTCAGAGAACCTAATAAGGGCCAAATTCAGCATAAAGGAGATCAGTAGGCAAGGGGGATGCGGGAAACTTGAGCCTTTTTTTGTTAAATCGTGGATAAAATCTTATCTGTTAATCTAACTTGCATGACAAGAGCATCGTTATAGAGCCAGATTAACCTAAATCTACCTAACCTGAGTTTAAAAAAATTTAAGGGTTTTCTAACCAGAGCAAATTTTATTGAGCCAAAATTAAGATTTTTGGCTCAAGTCAATTTCTCTCTGCTTGAGAGAAATATTTTGGGTGTTTTTTAGTCCCTTCTGGATTCTGACACTCGCTCTAGTGCCTTAAGCTGAAAGATGTAATGACCTAGCTTCAACGGATTAATTTCTTCTTGGAGATTTTAATGCAAGGATTGGCTTATCGCAAAACTACACTGAAAACGAAACATACCAATTCTCTTCTTTACATCTAGGTATGTAATAAACGTGGGGTGCCGTGGTGTAGTGGTAAGTGTGTATGCTTACTTCGCCGGACGTCTGGGTTCGAATCCTGCCATCGTCACCTGAAAAAAAAGACTTGTTCTTTTCACGGTCCCCACCTCCGCGAGGGTCTGACAAGCCCTCCGAGAGTATCATTTGTCTTGAAAAACTTCTCAAAGTGTTCTTCGGATTCGACAAAAAAAAACTGTAGGTCCCCTTGTATGTGAAGAAAATCAACGCACACGCATCTTAGTAACTTCCGAGTAGGAGTAGGAGTGAAGACGTTTTCCTACCATATACCATTAGAAGTTTCTTTAAGGGTCAGTAGTAATACGAGCACACCAAGTAAAAACGCACTGAAACTTTTACCAAAGCTCAGAAAGAGGAGCTCCGGGAAATCTATGAGTGAAAGCTCAAGTAGGAACCAACAACCTTGAGAGAAGCAGAGGAAACACCGCAAATTGAGGATCTTACTATACCTATTAAGAAAGCTGTCCCATCTAACATCGTATCACGAATTAGCTGTGAAACTAGGAGGCAAAAATGGTTTGACTATGAGCGCATGCGAAGCTAGAAATCTGTCTTTTGCCTTTCTCAAGTTATTTAGAAAAAAACGGAAGCAACGTATTCAAGATTCTTTACGCATCAGCAAACAAGAGCTTTGAAAAAACCTAAGCTGGACTAAAAAGTGGACCTTCGATAAACAGAATGTAGCATTAGTGAATAGATTGTGTGAGGCCAGCCATGCATAGAGTCAGAATTCAACAGCTGCGATCTGGGTCATCTAGAGTGGATAGAAAACAACTGTCCGGCAAGGATAATCTATCCAGATTATGGCGCAGGGACCATACTGAGACTAGGGCTGCGAATACGCAAGTGGTATAGGTCCTCTCTGTCAACCTCTCCGTGCCAAACTGAAGTAAGCCAGCTTTGTTTGCTAGTAACAAAGCTATTGGTTGTGGTCTAGGTTTATCGCGGACTATATAGCCCCGCCTAAAATAATTAAGTATTTTCAAAACCTTAGTGTTACCAATTTGTGCACGTGATCCCTGGCTCGAAGCCAGATAGGCTCGTAGAGATAAGATAGAAGTTTTATTTGGAGTTCTGATATTATCAGAGCTCCATTATTATATTCCATATGAGCTCTCAGCTTTTCAAAATAAAACCATTTCCCAGTGCCTTCTTAAAAAAATTCTCTTAGGTTGAAAACTATTAAATCCCCTTTCTGGCAAAAACGCAGGCATCGAAAACTTTACAATTTTGGGTTACACAAATCCAGTCCGTACCAAATTCATCCTGCTTATATTATTAACTGGTCAATTCGCAAACACAACTAAGTGCAACTCGTTGTTTGGTCTGGTTTCGCATTATAGGTACACAAACGGCTTTGGCTTTCGGAATGCGCTTACAAAAATCCTCTTATATCCACACCGAAAGGAGACGCATATACAGCAATTAAAAATTCCAATGGATTTCCATCGCAAATCCCACACAGAAATTGCTTTTCGCTGCAAAACTGTATCGATTTCAATACTTAGATTTGTTTTCAAATGCAAAAGATAAGTCCATTATACTCGTTTTAAACGGATTGAGGAAAATACATTTCGAAAATAAACAACAACAAGGATTATCGTGTGTGTCGTGTGGACGGACGGTCCTAAAGCGGACTTTTCACCTCAAAGAGATTGCTTAATTAAAAAGAATTGAAATCCTTTAACGCAAAAGGGATCAACTACTTATTTAGATTAGGGCCAAGTAGGTATCTGGAGGTGGCCATTGTGTGTTTGAAGTAAATTGGTACGATGTGAAAGAGCCTCATCCAAAAAGGACACCGAATGAACATTCAAAATATTTTAAAAACTTCTGTGTTGTACTTGTAATCCTTTGCAAGCGAGGAGTTGTAAAGAAAATATGTTTTGAGGCCGCCTGTTATCCAAGAAGACATGCAAATGGCCATGACGCGGCAACCGCACTGCAACGTTTTAATTTACCACGCGGAATGTGTCACAACTTTGGTTCCCTCAAGTGGCCATAACCTAAACTCAATCCTTAGGTGCTCACTAAAGCCTGTTACACCGATTGAACACAGCCGGGGCCTTTGAAGTGAAACCAGAGAAGTCACAGTGTTTTCCGGGTATTTTAACTACACACCATCGACAACATCATCATCATCGGAAGGTGTTTACGACGATGTCAACAAGCAACACATATACTCGTACACTCGCCTGGGCTGTCTGTCGTCCATGCGAAAGGAGGAGCGAGGGTGCCGAAGCATGGCAAAACATGTTGTCCTTTGGAAATCTCAAATTACACGAAAGCCAATAAAACATCCCGGACACCGTGTTGAGTCCAGCATTTGTCAGCATATGGCAGCACAGACACAGAGATTCTGGATGCAAGGTGCAGTCTTATACAGACTTTTGGTACATTTTTCATTTATTGGGTGACCGACGACATAAAGTCATCAGAATAGCTTGTCAACTTAGCTCCTCTATTCAAGTATTGACGCATTGTTTTCTAAGCAGATTTACACCACTTTTGCCGCTGCCGCAACAATAAGATCAAACCATCGCCGAAAGCGATGAAAAGTCACACCGACACAATTGGAATGTGCAACCGCACCGGAGTCAACAATGAGTTGATCAAAATATCCTCCGACTCTCCAAAGGGAACCCAGAAACCGATCAATTAAATCAAAGGAATGGTCATAATGAGTATCGAAGAAAGGACACGTTTAATGTTTCCGAACGTTTTGATGTGTGTGCACGCATTGTTAATACACATACCTGCTGCATTCGATTGAGAGCGATTTCAAAGGATCATAGCAATCGGTTTTTTATTCTCCCTTTCGGACTTGGAAAAAGGACATGCCGTATGCACACAATTAAAACCCCTACTGGGCAACATACAATATTCTCCCTTATATTCCTTGGTTTTTTGTTCGACCATAGAGATATTGCGCTGCGGACTTCAAACGAGAGCAAAGACGTCTCAATTTCAGCTCTCGGCGGCGCGTCCTTTTTCTGTTGTTATGTGTGTTGACAATCCTAGCTCAAGCAATTACATGTCCAAATGGTGACAATAATTTATTTTATGTTTTTTGTCTTGGTTCCGCCTTGCCGCAATGGGAAACATGTGCACGGAGTGTGTGCTCTTTTTGGAGTCACAAGGATATAATACCAGTCAGGCGGAAAATCTTCAAAGGTGTCCTGCAATCGTCTGAAGTCACTTTGGCCAGGAAGTGTCGGCCTCGTATTATGACCATGCGAAAATGTCTGATGATTAAATTTCCAATTCAGATTGTGTGTCAATTTGGAAGTTTTGCGGATTGAAATAGGAACGTATTCTAGTAATGCCCGTTTAATGGCCGGGATTTGAATTGAAAATCAAGCTCGTTTTTTTGAGGGAGCAAATCTTTTAATGCCTTACCATTTGATCACCATTCTTTTTATTGCTTCTTGAAGACCGATATGGATGCGCCAAAAGAGCAGAAAGTGTCCAACCAGCGAACAAACGAAAAATCCAGTAGCGTCCGTCTCAAAATGAGCCACTTCCATGGTCGGTGTTAAGCTAGCAAGGCTAGTGTCGGCTGAATACTAACCACCTTTTTTTCTTCCAACATACAAACATAATGGATAACATTGAAATTTATATGTGTGCCTCTTTGCGTGTGCCGGTCGTGCCACCTGACAATCGGTGCTCCCCTTAACGTTACTGCACTGCCCCTGTGGTTTTCCATCGGCTCAAGATGGACCGGCCATATCAGCCGCTGTGTTCCGACTCTTCAGGCTAAAGAAACGCCAGCGACAGAAAAAGTATAAAAATTACTTAAATCCGCCAACGGCTACGCCCACTACTGGCTTCAATGTAATACTATGTCTCCACCGACAATTAAGAGAAGATTAGCGGGAGACGATTAAAAATAAATCCTAAACTGGCTCCATCGGACAAATATAGGATTAATTTGACACGAAAACTCTGTTTCTGTCATTTTGGCTCTCAAATGAGAGTGGCCATGTCATTTCCCAGGAGCGAAAAACGATCTCCCCAGTAAAAGTCACAATAGAAAACGTGTGACAGATCTGTCGCACAGGGACAGTTTCGGTTTCCTTTTTTGATTCTCAAACTGTTAGAAAGGTTCAGAAAATAGGTTTGTGAATAGGGTGATTGGGATTTATGAGAGGATTTATTTTTAATCGCTTGCCGAGTGGGATTTAATAAAGATTTAATAAAGATTTATATTAATCGAGGATTAGTGCTGGGTGGAGACATGGTATAGACAACCTCCATTTAAAATTTTCTTTCAAAATGCCTTTTGGTCAAGTTAGACAAAGCGCAGCAGCTCAATTTTTGGTATAGAGTAATAATGATGGCCCAAAACCTCTAAGAAGGCAAAAATTGGACCGCCCACAATATCGACCTTGTCCACTTTTAACATGTTAGATCTTTTAAAAATCCGATTTCTCAAAAAGTTCAGTCCAAATCGAAAAAAAATAATATGGCAAATATTGTAGATATTATACTATTTGCTAAGTTTGGTCCATACAAAGTTTTGAGCCGCCCGTATTTTTCCGAAATAATTTTCGCTTTTAAAGAATTTTGTCATGATTCTAACGAAATTATAATTAATTAAATAGAAATAAATAAATAGAGTGGCGCAACAGCTCGAGGTGAACCAGGGCCAACTTCTCAACCAAGTATGCTGTGTGTGCTATATTTTTTTTTTACATACAAGGGGACCAACATTTTTTTGCCGAATCCGAACGGCAGTTTGAGAAGTTTTTCAAGACAAATGTTACTCTCGGAGGGTTTGTCAGACCCTCGCGGAGGTGGGAGCCGTGAAAAAGAACAAGTCTTTTTTTTCAGGTGGCAGAGGCAGGATTCGAACCCAGACCTCCGGCGTCAGAGGCACACACACTAACCACTGCGCCACGGCACCCCATTATAATTAATTGATTTTAGTTTTTAGCCCAGGTCCACTTTTGGGGGCGTGGCCTATACAAATAATATATGAATTCGGGACAAAAAATAGGGTCGAGTAGATAGAAGTTTGTCATAGACGAACTCTTGCACTTACTCACTTGTTCTTCATGTGATCTCGGCGCTGGTGTCGTTTTTTTGAATTCCTAGCGGAGTCTAAGCAGGCAAAGACCCCAACTACCTCGAGGTAAAAGCTGCCCATGCTGATATTTTGTTGGAAAAGTCGCATTATGGGTGTTCTTGTCTTGGGGGGCGTGTTTTTTCCATCGGACTAAAATTGACTCTTGAAAAAACGTATGCATTAGGTGTTGGCGGTGAACGTCTCCAACATTCTTTCAAGTATGGTGTCAAGCTATAATATAGATATAGAATAAAGCCCTGTCTGAATTCTTTCCTCACATTAAAGCGGGTGCGGTGTTATACCAAAGTTAGTTTAGTTTTATTGACTTAATTAATTTTTTAACATTTTATACAATATAAATTTACTACGTCTAATAGGGTTTCGCCGAATGCCGTCAGCCAGATTGGCATTTCACATAAATTTAATAAGGGCCATTCAAGTAGGAATAAGGAAACGTTATTCAAAAATATATATAAAAGAAAAAAAAACTTTCTAAAAAAAAGATCGTCCTTCAAGGCCAAGCATGAATAAGGTCTCTTTCAGATGCTATCATGCTTGGCCTTGAAATTTGCCACTGAATTGAAGAAACACTTACCATCTACTTTGACAGTCAAGCGGCCATTAAAGCATTGGATTCAAATCAGATGAGATGAAGTTAAGGGCTGTGAAACTATGCGGGAAAGTTCTAGAGGACAACAATCCCTTGGCAATACTTTACTTCTGTGTTGGGTGCCAGGTAACACCGATATCCCGGGAAACGTAAGCGCACAAGCTTACGAAATCTGTGTCAGGCATCAATGCAAATCTAGCTCTCAGATTTAAAAGAATTTTGCCGAAAACAGGATCTCTCAAGCGAGCCCGGTTACTGAAAAAAGTGAACCGGGTCAAAATTTCATCTGAACCTAGCTAAATCTTGTTTTTCGTGGAACCGGCTCAAGCTACCAATTCGTGATAAGCGTTACAAAAAAGCTACAATAATGGATCTCCGAAAACAAACAGGTAAGCTAGAAACTGAATCCTTAAGTAGAATAAGCTTGCTTTGCGCAGAACTCGATACGTGCAGATATGTGTAGCCATAAAAAATGCGAAAATTATTTCGGAAAAAACGGAAGAAACGCCCCCTAAACTAAGCAAATAGTAATATCTTTAATATTTGTCATAGAATTTTTTTTCTAACATGTTAAAGTGGGCATGGTCGATATTGTGGGCGGTCCAATTTTTGCCTTCTTAGAGGTTCTGGGCCAGTATTGCTGTGTACCAAAATTTGAGTTCCTACGCCTTGTCTCACTTGAAAGTGCATTTTGAAAGAAAATGTGAAAAAGAGGTCGTCTCACATTGCAACCTGTAGTGGGCGTGGCTCTTGGCGGATTTAGCCAATATTAACACTTTCTTTGTGCAACAGAAGAATTAAGCCGTGTATCAAGATTTAGCTGTCTAGCTTTATTCTGAAGACCACATACAGGCGGACGGACATGGCCTATTCGATTCACCTGTCGTTCTCAAACACATAAAAGCTCTATGCATTAAAATTAATATACCTGGGTCGGGTATAGAAATCATCGTCCTGTAAAATCTGACTATTTTTCAGGAAACCTATAGACATAGCCCTATACAAAGCTCTCCTAATATGCTATCAGGCTTGGCCATGGAATCTGCCACTGAATTGAAGAAACACAGGCTCATTTATTATTTATCAGACATGCAGTCTGCAGGAAAGGTTCGAAAGGTCGAAAGGAAAGGTCGATATTTCCTGAGTTGTCCTTTCAAGCTCGACCTATGTACCCTCGACGACTTCTTTTGAGCTTCACTGCATACTAGATGCTGGCGATAGGTAGAAGATTTTGAAAATCTCGAGTGAACAAGGATCCCCCCGAAGTATTTCCATCGCTTAAAATTGATCAGGTATCGGGGGTTGAATATTTAGCCGTGGCTTAACTACACGAAATAGTCATCCGAGTCCATCGGTATGGCACCTGTCTCATAGGTACGTTTTGCCTAAATCTTTGGTGTTGTAATCTTCCTCCTCAAGGAGTAGTAGATTGAGCTATTATACGTCCACAGTCCTGTGCAGCTCAAATATTGCCTCCCAAATTTGCTTGCTAACGTAATCGCAACTTTAGCAGAGTGATATAATTATAAGATATTTTGAGGGTAAGGGTTAGGCAACGATAGGTTGATGAATCTCCCTGCGACAAGAAACATGACTCACATGAGACCAATAGCCCATAAAGTCGATTTGAGAACTTTCTTAATACCCAAAAAGAAACCCTTGTAAGTGCTCCAAGCGCCGCTCATATGGACCCATATGGACTTGAATACAAATATCTTCAGAAAGATATTGTTATACCATCACGGTTTTCGATGTTTCTTTTTCAGTCTGTCTGGTGCAGATTTCCTGCTGTTTTACCAGGATTGGTCAAATTCACAGACGCCTTTATTTTATTTTTTTTAAGCATAGGTATTTACACAAGTTTTTCTTCCCTTGAAATAGTTCACAACACCAGAGGCACGGTTTTTGCAGAATTCCTGGTCTGGTGTAGAATTCCTGCTGTTTTACCAGGATTGGTCAAATTCACAGACGCCTTTATTTTATTTTTTTTTAAGCATAGGTATTTACACAAGTGTTTTCTTCCCTTGAAATAGTTCACAACACCAGAGGCACGGTTTTTGTAGAATTCCTGGTCTGGTGTAGAATTCCTGCTGTTTTACCAGGATTGGTCAAATTCACAGACGCCTTTATTTCATTTTTTTAAGCATAGGTATTTACACAAGTGTTTTCTTCCCTTGAAATAGTTCACAACACCAGAGGCCCGGTTTTTGTAGAATTCCTGGTCTGGTGTAGAATTCCTGCTGTTTTACCAGGATTGGTCAAATTCACAGACGCCTTTATTTTATTTTTTTTTAAGCATAGGTATTTACACAAGTGTTTTCTTCCCTTGAAATAGTTCACAACACCAGAGGCACGGTTTTTGTAGAATTCCTGGTCTGGTGTAGAATTCCTGCTGTTTTACCAGGATTGGTCAAATTCACAGACGCCTTTATTTTATTTTTTTTTAAGCATAGGTGTTTTCTTCCCTTGAAATAGTTCACAACACCAGAGACACGGTTTTTGTAGAATTCCTGGTCTGGTGTAGAATTCCTGCTGTTTTACCAGGATTGGTCAAATTCACAGACGCCTTTATTTCATTTTTTTTAAGCATAGGTATTTACACAAGTGTTTTCTTTCCTTGAAATAATTCACAACACCAGAGGCACGGTTTTTCGTGCTCGCTGACAGCATTTAAAAAGCTAGCAAGTCTCCACGAGCCGCGTTTGCTAATTGAGAAGAAGACTCCGCTTAGTTGGCCTTATGTTTCAACTGTCCAGGATCATATAGCTTCGCCAGTCATTCTTTCAACGGTCTAGCTTGCTCTTGAGCTTCCCGTTGGGATACTCAAGGACTTAAAAGTGCACAATTGTGGGAGAGTTGCTAAATGTGTCGTTATCTAAAATAATTTGATTTTATATGCTTCCTAAAGTCCCTTGGTAACCCTTTTTTAACCCGCTGCCACGACTTAAAGTATGACTGTATTAACTTAGGCCGGGATCACTATAGACTGATTTATGTCACGGAAGCATTGGATTTTTATTTTGTGTATAAAGCTGTTCTGGTTGATCGGGATCGCGATGTAACTTCTAAAGTGTTTTGCTTTCATTTGCGTTCACGGAAATATGGAGAAGAAGAACGATAAAGTCTTACACCAAGACTGGCCTCGTTGGAGGCACGCAGAGCTTATATCTATAACTACGCGCGCCGATGTTGAAGTCGGAGCTGAGTTTCTGGCAGTTGTTTTGGTTCTTGAAATCTTATATGGATGGAACTCGTAAGCGTCGCAAAGCTGTTTCGACTTCTCACTCCCAAAAATGGGGTAAAAAGGAATTTCATTAAATTTTAAATTTCCATTTGAGGATTTGAATTGGTTTTCTTTGTTATGACACAGTTTCAATGCGACATATATGAAGGAATTTTCACTTGGTGCTCAAACATTGAACTGAATTTTTGTGTACATTTCAAAATGGCATGTAGGTAGGTAGAAACGTGAAATTATTTCAGCGGAAGCAAAAGAAACTGCGAAAACAAATTAAAATAAATAAACTTAAAAATGGTTTGCTTTCTTTAAATCTCACATTTTGTGTACAAAATTAGAAAACTCTACAAGACGCATGCGGATTCATATTGATCGTGTTTGTTTAAAAATAAACATAACCGCAAAATCGAAATGAAATGAATTATTTTTTGCAAAAAAATATTTGGAAATTAAAAAATAACAAAATTGTTTACTTGGAAAATTACTCAAAGGAGCACACGAAAATAGTAGACAAACATACCCTCTTACCAGTGAATGTGCACAAATATTTACACAAACAAATGCGATCGGATTTGTGAATATACACACAACAGTGTGTAAACAAGTAGGTAGTGGGTTTGCATACATATTTGCTAAGGACTGCCAATAATAACCGATGACCGCTTTGTAATCGTGGGAATGGGCTAATCCACAACAATTTATTTAAACATCCTGGAAGGAAAAGCGATCAATGCTGCCAGTGATCGGATCGGTCTTCTACCTGTCGATGGATGTGGATTAACCCTCTCGCATTACAAAGGGTTTTAGTGGAACGCATGATGTCGCATGTATTCACCTTTCCTTATTCGGACATTAAACTAAGTTCTTAACTCAAAATAATGTTCTTTTCCTTTTTACGAACCAGACATTATTTTTGTTAGCCTCCATTTCTTAAATGTTTTATACTTTTAAGGCCTTGGAAAGCTGAATTTGCTTTTTTAGGACTAAAAAATACCTCGACGTGTTTAATAGTTCACAGCTGGTAATATTGTATTCAACTTGTAAAATAACAACCTCGGTAGGCTGAAAGGACCATAGACAGGGATAGTCAAAAGCTTCTATTGCAGCATCGTCTGCATAGATGTCCAGACAATTGCTGTCGAGAAGATTCCCGATGCTGGATCTGCAAACATATTAAATAAAAAACATTGTGTGTTTGAAGATCGCGTTTCCCTGTCCAATATGATATGCTGTATGAGTTAATCTGAAAATAGTCTATGGCTGTCATGGGCAAACTATAAGCATCTGTCAAAAGGCTCCTCTGAAAGCTCTTGATGACTTTCAAATCGGATAACTAACGACCAACTTCCTTTGAGAAGGGGCCAGACATCCACAATCGTCCAATGAAGAAAATTGAACAAAAAACATGACTTTAGTTTTTCAGAGCCCTTTGATAAGTAGTTTCCACTTGTCAATGAATAGACAAATTTTAATAGTTCTCGTCTTTGTCGGTGTACCTCAGGGATCAGTTTTATCACCAACTCTCTTTCTGATCTTTAGAAACGATCTTTTACCCACCACATCCAATACAATGAACTTATTTGCTGATGAAAGCACGCTAAGCTAATCATATTCATTCCCAAGAATTGGCAAGGTTTCGTATGTATATGTCAAACTCTCTAAATTCCGATATAACCATCACTTAAAAGTGGGGCCTTTTAAACAGAAAGGAATTTTATACACCTAAAATCCAGTGCTGCCTACTATCATACATGCTAAACAGAAGCCTTCAGTCTATCTATGAATGAACATACGTAACTACGTCCGAAAAGCTTTCTGTTCTCGGTATGTGTGTGACTGAATGACCACATAATTGATGTCGCGAAAAATTCTGCGAAATGCTTAGGATTTTTAAAGCGGTGTAAGAAGTACTTTACGTCATTGGGTCTGGCCAACATCTACAAAGCGTTCATTCGTCCTAAACTTAAGTGCACAGCTCACATATTTGGGCAGGTGCATTAAAAACATCGCTGCATTTACTTGATAGGATCAAGAAACGAGCGATTAAGCTCACCCTTATAGCAAAGTTACTTGACTCGTAAGAACATTGTCGCAATGTCTACTGTTTTTCTTTATTCTATCGCTTCTTCTACGTAGATTGTTCTAAGGATAGTTGGCTGCATACCACCTCTTAAAGAACTCAAGTGCAAAACAAATTAAAGAACGAATGCTCATGAATTCACCATTGAGATTGGCTTTGAACGTAACGGCATTATACTGTAATTCTTTTTTAAGCAGAACATCACGGATGTGGAACAGGCTTCCACTCGCAGCTTTTTTTCGTAATTGCAGAACGCAACAGTTCAAAATCAAAGTGCACAAGTTCTTCCTTTCTCTCCCCAATCCTTATATACCATGTAACGCCAACTTAAAGTTTCTTTGCCCGAATTCAAATACAATTTATATAGGCCACGCCCACAAAAGTGGGCATGAGCTTAAAATAAAAAACAAATTGTAATTTCGTTAGAATCATGAGAAAATACGGTAAAAGCGAAAAATTATTTCAGAAAAAACAATTTTTTCTAAAAACGCCCCTTAAAAGTGGGCGGAGCTCAAATATTTGTATAGAGCAACATTAGCAAATAGTAATATCTTTAATATTTGCCATACATTTTTTTCGATTTGGAGTCAACTTTCTGGGAAATCGAGTTTGCATAGATCTAACATGTTAAAAGTGGGCATGTTCGTTATTGTGAGCGGTCCAATTTTTACCTTGTTAAAGGTGTTGGACCAATATTCCTCGGTACCGAAATTTGAGTTTCTACGCCTTGCCAACTTGACAAAATAAGATTTTGAAAGAAAATTTTAAATAGAAGTTGTCTCTCATTGAAGCCAGTGACAGGCGAGGCCGTTTTTATTATTAATTTTCACACTTTGTCTGTGCAACAAAAGAACCAAGCCGCTTACCAAGTTTCAGCTCTGTAGCTTGATTTTGAAGATCTAAAACCTTCACACATACCGACGGACGGACGGACATGGTTAATTGATTCACCTGTCGGTCTCGATCATATCTCTAAAAGGTCTTAAGGGTCTACGATGATTTTTTCATTGTGTTAAAATTAATATACCCTCACTCGGGTATAAAAATGAAGTCATATTTTTAAGAAAAAGTTTAAATACTGTCGTTTTTATGAATTTTTGTAAAAAAGGCCGTAAAAATGCATGAAAAAACGTGTGCGAAGAGTAAACTAAACTGCCTGTCTTTCATTGAACGTTGCCCACTCTTCGTCTCGCTGCTTTTATTTACGCATCTCATGGGACATACTAAGAGTGTCACATTGTTATACTGGTTACACTGTTAAATGATGCTAGAAACCCCAAGCCCTTCAGGGCACAAGATTGAGACTGAATTCTGAACCGAATAAGTCTTATCCGACAGTCTGTCTGCATGTTAAAAAAATTCATGAAAAATTAATCAAATTACAATTATGTAAATTAACTTCGCAACTAAGAATTCACAACTTTATTGCAATTTAATCGCTTTTTACTTTAAATCTCGATTTTCACAGTTCAACGCTTCAAATACAACTGTGTCGTCCGAGCTTGTTATCCATGTTTTTACACATATTCACCACGTTCTAGAAATTCCCATTCCCATTTGGTAAATTTAAATTGGTGTTTTTCCTCAGCGGAAATATTCTATGTTCGGATCTCAGTTTAACTGTCAGTTGACTAAAATGACATTTAGGTGTGTTTGTTTAGGGAATCGAGCGGGTGTGTTCGTTGAGAGAATCGATGGGTAAATTTAGCGACTATGCGATGCTGTTTTGGCATGTTTAACCATTTTTCTGAATTTTTTTTCAAATGAATTGGAGCTAAGCATCTGGCACCCCAACTTCGTAAACGTAATAAGACTTCGGTCGTTTTTTCAGCTTTTCGATCGTTTTTTCTTTTTTGACTTCGAATAAATATTCCATTTATTTGGGAAGCTTTCAGTGTTGGTTATGACGATCAGAAAAAGTAAAAAGTTCATTTTTAAAAGTTTTAAAAAGGTAGAACCGCAGGAATTTGATGTTCTTAATTGATTCAGCGTTAAAATAGATTTGAGACAAAACGTGATTTCCATCGGTAATATATCTACTTAATAACGATTCAATACAATAACTCGTGCATGAACACCTTCGATTTCGTTGTTTGATGACTTTATCTCATTGATCCTGCTTTATTGGCGTAGTCGCCGGGGATTGGAATTTTCTACTGTAAACAAAAAAATAGTACTTAGGTTAAAAAAGGCAGAATGAACTTCCCAAAAGTTTCTCAAGTTTTTTTTTCTAAAT
This sequence comes from Neoascia interrupta, assembly GCA_947623515.1. Classification (NCBI taxonomy): domain Eukaryota; kingdom Metazoa; phylum Arthropoda; class Insecta; order Diptera; family Syrphidae; genus Neoascia; species Neoascia interrupta. The sequence continues at coordinate 223,851,924 of OX392462.1, forward strand.
GGAAGTGTTTTTTTTGTTACTACTCTTTTACTTCGTCAGCTTTGAAAAGGCTTAAGGTCATCTCATAAAACTTTAAAATCATTCTTCATTCAAATTTTGAAACTTTAAGGCTTCTTCAAATTTTGCCACGTTTAAGAAAATTTACGCTTGCGTTAACAAACCGAAAGCTGGTTTCGACACTATATAGTTTAAGTCTTGATAAATTTTCCAGCATTATTTTCATTGATCAGAAAACCAGTTCCTACCTCATGTGTCAGAAAAACTTAAGCCTTCAATAAACACTAGTTTTGTGTCTCCTATGGATATTCATATCCCAAGCAACCAATGAATTGAAACGAAATACAAATTGCAGGTTGCTTGATCCAACTGAGTACACACAAAGAGATCTTCCCTTTACGCAGATCAGCTATACTTTACAGCCTACAGACGTTTCCAAACTTTCTAAATATAATTTCAGTAGTAAACACGCATTATCGGTTTTCCAATTCAGTATGGGTCCTTGCCAGCTAACAGCTGGAGTCACATCGATATACCCAAACAAATTGTCGAAAACGAGTCGCACCAGAGAGTGACACAGTGACAACTTGTAAATTATTTCATTGCATGTCAGCACAGTTGGATCCGAAGTGCTAAATGGATCTTTGACAAACACAAAACACCATCACCATCCGAGGTAATTCGTGCCCGACTCTATCTGTATAAGTGTTCTCCGTGTCAAATTGGACTTGAATAGGTGATTTTCGGAGATCGCATCCAAATAATGCGCAACGAAGATCTTGATTTTCGTCTCGATTTATGGCAGGAATCTACAGGAAGTGACATTTTTGTTTGTTCTGCTCCTCGGCACGGGGCACATTGTTTGCCCGCTCATGTCACTTGCATAGCGGGAGTATCCTGTCGTGGCCAATGAACGAGTACACGCACTGCCATTGCAGTGGTGAAAACTGAAAACCGGTGCCCTTGGGCTCGACTCAAAACAAGTCGTTTAGAGGTACTGGATTTCGTGATGACCTTGAGCTGGAGTTGTGTGACCATGAAGTTGGTTGGTTAACCAGAATTTTGGTTCCCAACATCACCATGAAAAATGAGCCCAAACTGATGTGGCTTTCAGCAACAGCGTCATGTCCTTGGCCCTCGGAATGAGCTGTGAAAATGCAATTAAATGTACCCGCCCCCCGATCGGCTCAGCGCACTTGTGCTCCGACGGGCCGGCCTCGCCGTAGGAAGTATTAATTTTCGCAGCCGGACGGATCAACGCAATCGAACGTATAATCGGCGCGCTGCACTCGAACAATGTGCTCAGTTAATTGGAAGTAAAAATCAAACCCAATCGAGACCACAAGTTGACTGTACGGTTTCTGTGAAGAAATGCTGCCATTTGTGCGCTCGCATTGAGAACCGGTGGCGCAAACCCCTATTGTAAACAATACGCCTATTGGGAGGAATTGGGTGGCAGTAATGTCCCAGCATTGTTTCACAGTCGCAACCGCGCAGACGGTTCCCCGCATATGCTTTGGTCCGCATCTCATCACATGAAAGAAATATTTTCACAATAAATGTCGAGTTTCGAAACAAAAACGATCGCGAAATGCGAAAAAGAAAAAACAAAATCGCCTGGAATCGATAAAAATTGAAAGCCACCCCTGCGACCGACCGACCGACCGACGTACTGGGGAGGAAAATTTTGTGGAAAATCAACTTCAAATGAAATGAACGCCGGTACTTGGTGTTGTTATTATTATTATTCTTTATTATTCGTGTTTAATACTCGTTCGTCCTGTGGGGATGAGGTTCTTCTTGGTACTCCTTGAAATGCCTCCGGGATAAAAGAATCCTTCAGAGTGTACCTAGCTAGTATATGTACCTTCACGTTTTCGCAGCGTTGATTGTTTTTTTTGTGTGTGCGCCATAACGAAGGGATATCGACAGTTGCGTTGACTGCAGCACTAAAGGACACCATCAGGAGCCAGAGAGAGAGTGTATACGCCACAAAACGTGATGTTAAACAAAAGAAGCCACTTTTCTTGCGGAATGCTTGCTATCCGCCAACTGCCATGTTGACAGAGTATAGTCTCTTCTTTGCCATTGTGTGTGTTGTTTTTTTGTTTCTAATAGAGTGTGTATCCTTGTGTTGTTTTATAAGAAGGAAACAACTTTTCAACTAAAAATATTGGGAGTAGATTCAAAACCGGAAGGCTCCACTTTTATTGGTTTTTCCGAAGTTAAGCACGAACTTTTTCCTTTTCATTAGAAGGAGGAAGGGGCGTTAAAACAAGTGAGTGTACAGCAACAAGGAAACAAAAAAGCTGCTTCACATTGAATGTGAATTGTGAAAGGAATAACTTCCTAGTTTAGGAGATAGGACAGGACATCTTTGACAGGACATATCTACGGTCGTGTTTCAGATTTAATTAATAATTTTTTGTTATATTATTTTAGTTAAGTTATTCAGTTGATCAAGTAATAATGAGTAATGCGTGACCTCCATATGGCTTCCGCCCAATCGGTTACCTAGCTACCCCATAACGGGTGTGATGCTATTGGTTTCCTATTATTTGATTTGAAAAACTTGGTCTCCTATTGGAGCTCTTATTATGGAAGAAAGACGAAAAGGAACTTCAGTGATGAAGAGCTTAGGTGTTCGAACTAGTGTGAAGTTAGCCACCAATTATAAAAAAACTTTAATTCCTTTTTTAAGTCCTGGGTAGGTTCCTTAGTTTCAGAGTTCTTGCCCTAGTTGCTTATAAACTTGCGCGCAAATTGACAAAAAAAAAAAAAAAAACTAAACATCAAATGGCCCCTTTTTTGCACAAAAAAGAGTTCTGATGAGATGTTTCAGCTCCTGATGAAGAGTTTTGGAGCTCTCATGGTTCTTGCAAATAGTTCTGTGATTTTTTTCTTAAACTCAGCTAGTTATTTGTGGTGTTCTATTTATTCTATTATTCTGTGGTATTCTATTGAGAGTTCTGTGTAGCCCCTTTAAAGTTCTCTTTAAAACTCTTCCATAATTTTTTTGTCCAGCCAATAAATTTAAAAAGTTATGAGCCATTTAAAGTTTTTTTTTGTTCAATACCTAACGATGATAAAAAAATAAATTTCAGAGTTCCGTGGAGTTCTTTTGAGAGGCCTGGGTAGCCCTCAAGAGTTCTTCGTAAAAGTCTTTGAAAAGGTTAAAAAGTTAAGCGCGAAATAAAGTTTTTTTGTTGAATACGAAAGATGTTAAAAAACATTTCGAAGTTGTGCGCAGTTCTGTTGAGAGTTCTGAGTTCTCCACAGGCTGTGGTTGTCTCGCTCAAGCTTAACACATTCAAGTTTAAACAAAAGCTAGGTGGCCCGTATGAACAAGAAGTCTGTTGTCGATTCTTCTGAGAGATAGCAGGAAAGACCCTGACCCCTTGAAGATGTCTGAGCGTAGTCGTTTAGTCCCAATGAGCCATGTGTTTACGAGACGCCAAGTATCAATTTCAGACGTGGCAACAGGCAGAACTAGAGCGTGTTCGGATCCTGCGACAATCTCTTCTGAACTTTGTCGAGCAAGTTGATTTGTGATCTCCTTTCCCTGGATACCAGTATGACCTAGGACCCAAACAAGATTCACTGTATTTAGCCTTTCGGACTAAGTTCAACGGCTGCTTGAGTTCTTTCTTGAACGAGATAAGAGGGTTGAGCACTGCCAACTCATATGGTCTTGCCCTTCTTCTTACCCAAGGGGTAGTGGAGTCTTATGTTCTTGCATTCCACAAGACTCCAGCACCAGACCCCTGTCCTGTTTTGAAGCCATCTGTGAAAATACAATTTCTTTCTTCTCTCAAACCTATGTTTCAGAGTTTGAGAGAAAAGAGAGAGTTTTGTCGCAAAAGGATTTCCTGCATATTCCTATTAGATATCTTCATTACGATTCATTAAGACCCGAATCAGCCCTCCATATCGGAAGATTCATATTAAAAAACGTTTTATTCAAAAGTTCCAACCAATGTAGGTATGTATCTACGCCTTTATATTTACTTACAAGACACCCCCAGTCCACCCTGCTATCTACACCTGAGTATCGCTCACAGGGAGAGCATAATGTCCTTCCTGCCCGCATAGTCTTGAATTTCAACGAATATAAAAAGTCCAATGTAATCAATCCGAATAAATGTCTCTAAATACTTTTGATGGCTCTGCATAACAACCTCAATAGATATGGTTTCATAAGGTGTGGTATTATTTGCCTAAACTCAAACCTTAAGCAGCTTAAGTGACTCTTTTTCAGTGTGACATCTGAGTGTTTAAATTATGGCCCAACAGAAGCACAACAGCACTCGCGACCCGATGATGACGATTACTTATGCAAATGAGCCAAACACTCTATTGTGGGGTTTCCCCGGAATGCAAATTTTAATCATCCATCGACACATCATGACGGATTCGCAGAAACCTTAACTATTTCCACTATCACGTATCTTCAGTTTGCACTCTTGTGGCAAGTCCACTTCAGCACGCTCATTTTGTAGCGCGCGGGGTGGCTCTGATGGCTGCGGCGAGCCCTTGTTGTATGTCGCACACTAATCGTTTACATTCGCAACACAAGGGCCCTTGATGCATTCGCAAACGCGCCGTTTATCGGCGTCAATCGGGCGCCTAACGGGTAAATGCCTATAACTCGTCATCCCGCATAATCATCACATCATCACGCATATCGTCGTCGTCAGATCTCTGGTGCTCGAAGCGTGCTATATTACGCCACCGGCACGCGCTGCTGATATAGCGCCCCATCACCAGGGCCGGCCACGCCGGGCGATATTTTATGTTTTGATGTGCGAGATGCTGTTTGGGCTCTCACTTAACAAGATCTACGTGATGTTAAGTTGCGTTTAGGCTGTGTTTGCCACCGCAAATGGTGTTTTTTGATTGATTTTTTATTGACGAGATAATGGCGTTTCTCTGGAATAAAATTTATCCCCTTTTGTCCTAAAGGTTTTCTTTTTTCTTAATTGTTACACAGTACAGTGAACAGGGATGTATTATTTCACTTAATTGGAAACACTATTGGGCGTGTGACTTAAAACACCGATAGACGTTTACGACGCAGTCATAAATGCAGTTAACATCTGCCCTCGAAAAATGCTGATATTTACGAGCTGACAAGTGGCGATTCAGTAAAATTTCACGCCTCACGGTACACCTTGTCCTTGTCCACCAACCGTCGCGTCGCGGGTATCCTTTCAGGAATTTTATTTCATACTAATGTGTTAATGATCGGGTCGTAAATTGTGTGCGGCTCGCTATTGATTGGGAATAGTTGTTCGTCACTGCCGTGGTCATGTTCGTCATGTTGGCTGTTGGCATCTTACCAAACGTAATACATTTTTAGCTTTGAAAAAAGCATTTATTCGTTTGGCGTGTGGTGCACGAATTTCAAGCACTATACATTACTTAACGGGTAAGAAAGAGTGAGAAAAGAAAATAGTGAACAAGTCAACAGAAAGCATATTTTGGGCGCCCGAAAAAGCTAATATATCATTTTATTCACACCGCCATTAAATTGATTTTATGACTAAAAGCTTAAACCCGTCAATGGATTTACACTGAACACAAACTGGGATTTGTTTGAAATTTTTGTTTAATTTTCGTTTACTTTTATTTGGCCCGCCTTGAGGCCATGGAGAAGTAAAGGTATTCGGTGTTGGTCCGAGGTCGTGATCATGGTGAAAAATAACTCCAAAACTTTTTGAGAAATATATAGAACAGAAAACACCATAGGTTTTGAACCACTCTATGTATAAAGCAAGATATTAAACTAAATTGAAAGCCTAACCATAATAGACTTAGATGAGCTCAAGTCGGCTTTCAGAAATGTCCTATTACACGCGATTCGTACAATTCGTACGACCATAAAAGAATTTTTATAGATTTCGTAAGATTTTCGGTAACTCTTGTTGGCTTGAAGTTCTGTTTTTGCTTGTCATAAGTGCATTAATTGTCGTATTTAAGCCCATTTTTATTTTTTTAAGGTGAAAGAAGGGAATATTGCAAGTATTGTACGCTTCGCTTACCTAAAGAATTTAATCACATTTTAGATCGGACAATCGGTTTCGGAGATATTAACATCCAAAGTTGAAGAAAAAGCGACATAATTTACAAATTTGATTTTAGATTCTCAATTCATAGTGAAATCTCATAAGTTTTTCAAATCGTTTGTTTAAGCTTTAAGTGGGATTTTCGTTGCAATTCGACATAAGATTCTTCCCGCAATTAAGCCTATGATGGTTAGGCCCTAAGTATTTCTTTTAATGCGTTTATGTATTTTCGAAAAAAAAAATCACGAATTGCTTAAAAACAACATTTTATTTCGATACAATAAAAAAATATTTTGTCAAAGAACTTCGGAGAAAAAAGTCAAAAAATTTAACAAAAATTGGCGAAGTTCGAAGATTCGACTAACTCTGAGATTTGTATCGATTACTTTCGAAAAATTTCAATATCTCGCATCAGAAAGTTTCTTTAGTATTGAAATGGTAGCACCACCATTTTTAAGAATTGTTTTAAGTTCTAAACGGGTAAAAGACAGGTTAATGTTTTAAAAATTTTCTGAAATGTCGTTTGAATTTAAGTTTTTTCTATGACCGCTTAAAAAATTACGCAAAATAATTTATTTTTTCAGTGTTACCTCAAAATTCAACCTTTCGAGCTTTAATCTTCTATCTTAAATTATATCTAGTATGAACTATACCAATACCTATTGGGGGCTCAAATCAGGGGCTAAGATCATTGGGGATTCCAGTACTGGTAAGGGTAGTGAAAAAAAGATGGTGGCTGAAGATCAACTGACTGAGTGTAGAGTGTAAACGGCAGCCTTCACAACGTCATAGCTGGTAACGGATTCTGGTGCACCAGGTCTGTTTTCCTAGATTTTAACATAGACCTATCGCCGGGGTAATTCCTTCGCTATGTTAAAAGAGGAAGAAAGCGTTAGGAAGCAAGTGGTCTTGGTTTTCAGAAAACCGTCATCGTGGTTTTGCGATAAGCACGACTTGCCTAGGAGGTCTGTCAGGGGGCATGAGAACAACGTGTCCAAACCATCGAAGAATTAATTGTCCCACTCGAAGAAGTAGCTGCTTAAGAAGAAGGTTCCTATAGGAATACTGACATTTCACTCTCTATTCCCATATACGAGTGTTGTGATACGGTTAATGCCCTGACCCATATTTATCGAAATGTGATCAGAGGGAGTGGCCGTAGTATTTCACAACTCGAAAACCTGGTTGTCAGCAAAATACTCACTGCAATACACAATGCTGTTAGATTAACATTGCATAGTTGCACTTTCGCAGTATTAAAAAGGTAAAAGCGACAATGACCGATTCGCTGGCCTCCGTGGAGGGTTCCGCAACTGGAATACAAAGCGATAATTCTAAATCGAGAAACGAAACGAAGCGGACGTCTTTTAATTGCAACACGAGTAACACCATCAACGCACGTCAGAAATCTCCTTTCGACAGCTTGTACCATGATGACTTATCATCATGGCCATAGATGAAGGTCGGAACGAACACTGAATTAAAAACTGAGATCATGCCTTCCATCTATTGTGAAATAGACCTCGCAATATACATAGTTCTAAAAATAACCATTACTTCCGATTTTTTTACCTTTACCTATTTAGATATCTAGATCCCAGCTTCACCGGCTGCAAACCCATCCAGTTCTCGCTGAAGTTCCTACTCGCACGATGCATAAGGTCGCAAAGGCAGTTAAATCATCTACTAAATCATCTGGGGTAACAAGATCGGTAAATCTCCATACCGTACCTTGCAAGGTCACTGGCAAGTGCGGCTCCGCTTCGGTGCGTTTGCCGTGGTACTGGTATCGTATCGGCTCCCGTCCCCAAGAAGTTGTTGATGATGGCCGGTATTGAGGATTGTTACACCTCGGCTCGTGGCTCCACTGGTACCTTGGGTAACTTCGCCAAAGCCACCTATGCCGCCATTGGAAAGACCTACGCTTACCTGACACCCGATTTGTGGAAGGAAATGCCACCCGGCATGACTCTATACCAAGAGTATGCTGACTTCTTGGCCGACAAGCCAGGCGTAAGGCACGTTGAAGCCTAAGAACAGCGGAACTACCCCCTGTAGCGAAATCCTGTTTGCTGAGTTTTAAAATGTTTGCGAGCAGTTGGAAATAAAGTTAAATAAGTAGTCATACCAAAAACTAAAAAAAAAAACAAAAAAAAAAAAAAAAAACTGCGAAAACCAGATTATTGTCAGCGAGTTCGAAACATTCTTTCTAAGAATACTCTACACCATCCAGTCCATATACATAAATGCTATGAAAAGAAGAGGCTACACACATCAAAAGGACGGAATTAGCGACCATTTATCCGTACCCAGCTTCTGCAGTATGGGTCTTGTGGCGCACTCAGTGCAAAGGTTTCTTCAGAGGAGTCTCGTCATAAGCCTTTTCCGAATCTATGAAACACGCGTAGACCAGTTTGGCATATTCCCACGCCTCTCCAAGAATAATCCTTAAAGTAAAATGCTGGGCGGTTGCGCCTCTGTGAGAACCACACTGCTTTGCCGGTACAAAGACTCGATTACAGCTCTAGAACGCGCTTTCAACAACTTCGCGAATACTTTTCCCTGAAGACTAGATATACGATTTCCCTGAAGAAAGAGATATTCGACATACACCTACACTTATTTCCCGCCCAAGAGGGTCGAAATTCCATTACGGACCTTTCGAAAAGTCGACTGTGTTAATTTTTTTTTCAATAGTTAAATAGCCCAAAATTCCAACCAGAAGAAGCTATGCGAACCGACCAGAAAAATAAGATCAGTGCTGGATCATGGATGCCTCGAAATATCTGGACTCTGGAGTATCCAGACTCCTTACAGAGCGCTTGAATAAGATTAAGAGAATCCTTGCTTTGCTCACTTCCCCCAGGCCGCAACAACCAGTAGGAGTGGAGTCAGTATTTTGACATTATTCAAAACTGAATAATCTTCAGGTTTTAAGTTTTGGGGTCGAAATTCTGGTTGGGTCCAAATTTTGCTCTTCGAAATTGTGCTTTAACATAATTCTGGAAATGCAATTTTGAAGAGACACAGTGTACCTATGTGGGGGGTATGAATTTTGATATGCAGATTTTTGAAAGAAGAACTATTACCGGTTCAAGTTTTTATAAAAAAAAAGGAAAAAAAAAAGTTGGCGCAACAGCTCGAGGTAAACTAAGGCCAGCATCTTAATCATGTGCTGTGTTCTTCACATAAAAGGTTTTCCACAAGGTTATCCGCACAAGAGAAGTGATAATAAGACACATCCGCACAAGAGTTTTTGTTTCAAAACTAATATAAAGTTGAAAAACGTAGCTTCAACACGTCAATCCCAACCCCGTCAGCAGTCAGTGTGAACGTATCGATAAAATTTTATGTTTTGCTAGAAATCTTCATTTTTAATGCATCCTGAAAAGGTATGCCTGTTAAAATTATGTAAGTGTTAAACTATGCCATAATGATCTACTTAGACATTTGAGATAAAATCTCGTTAATGATATGTGTATACATCCATATACGATATTGTTTTTCGGCCAGTCTTTTCGCGGCCTGAAACTGTTCTGTGTTTTGGATTCGCGATTGACAAATTCTGTGCCAAAAAAAAAAACATAATGCCTACTACCACCGCGAGCTGGTTAAAAACATATATCAGGCGAAATGGGTGCTAAGCTGAGGTGTTGTGGAAACATGGCGTAATTTTATTCATAAACAAAATATAAACTTATACTAACCATCCTACCTACGCAATTCGTTAATATAAATGTTTTATTTTGCACTCCAGATCTGCCAACGAGTGATGTGTGTATATCTTTGTGTTTTCTCAACAAAACTCAACTTCCCGAGAGGAAGCCAACAAATTGTTTATAAATAAACATTATAAGCTTTGGAAATGGCCAACACTAAAGTATTTTTTTTTTAAGATACAAATCTACTAACCGAAAAACGTTCAACATAAATTGTATACACACACCGCGGCGTCGACGGATTGATGGCATTTTTAAGGACCAGGAAGTACACCGCATGGAAATAGAAAAATTAATAAACTTGTCACAAGAGATTACCGGGACAGACGAATGGTATGGTCCTCCGAGGAGCCTACATCAATGCCATATGGATGCAGGCATTCTCTGTTGCATTTTACGAGCTGGATTAGTTGGAGTAGATAATGTGTGTGGCTCTCTCAATAAAAAAATGGTCCCTAACAGGAGTCAATTGGTCCTTCAGTTGGGAATGCTCAGACGATTCAAAGAATCTGGAATTTACATCCAAAGAATCCGCAGTCGATAATCAGTAGTCAAATAAGGTTGGACATTCTTCCCTCTGCCGAGGAGATTATATCGAACAATAGAGACGACTGATGCGAATGTGGTGCATTTTATATATTTAAGACGATTACTGGGGCGTGCGACAAGGAGGCTTACTAGTCCTCATTATCGAACACATCCCTGTGCACCTAATCCCTATTTGCTCCTAATAGGATAACCAAATTGAACTGCACCTCTGCAACATTGCAATATTTCACTTTTAAAGAGTTGTTGCGAAGGGCAGGTGGGAAATCTAATATCGAACCAGCAATAAGGACCCCTGAGGTTAACCGATTATTGCGAAAATTTACTCATGACAAACACCTTCGGTCCTGATGATCGGTCATTTGCTGACATTTTCTGGTCTGTCGTTGATTGTAAGGAAAAATAGCAAACAAAGGCGAGAGACATCCTTTATGTTGGCTCAACTTTCGAAACACATCTAGAAGCAACGACGACAGAGAGCACCCTAGGTAGCACCGCCTTCTTCAAGGATATTGTGCTCCTTTCGTGTACTCTCATCTGTCACCACATGTTGGCACCATTCGAAGATCGATAGATCTAGTCCCGGTGACATTTCGTTCGAATTTTTCAACATGTCCAAAGGTTTAGCACACTTTGGTCATGCTGCGTGGCAACTACACAAAAAAGGACACTTTATTAGAAAGATGAGCAAATTTTCAAAAAAAAAAAAAAGATCCAAAATACAAACTAAAGAGAAAACCTCTGATCTGACACGATCTATGATCAAAAGAAGCCAACAACTCAACTCAAGCAAATGTCAAAAGGGAACAATACAGCAGCGGCGACTGGGTGACTGCGTGCACGCACCAAATTAAAACTATGTCGGCGAAACCGACTTCAAGGGAAGAGTTTTCCTTTTGTTTTTTTTTCTCCTTTTTGAAATCCGATAGTGATAATGAAGAGCTATTCGATGAGAAAATAAATTTGTTTTCCTCCAAATATTTTTGCTATTTCCCAGCTGTGCAGAGCCCCAACTACTTGTCTGTCCGCCAGAAGTCATAGAGTTTGATTTAAAAGCGCCGCCGCCAAACGCGCGAGTTGATTTTTGTTTGACAGAAAATTCCGGCTGCGCGAACACTTTTAAGTAGTCCCATTCGGAGGAGTCCTGCCCCGAGAGCGCCCGTTCCCGTCCCGCCGCCGTCGCACAAGTCGCATCGCAAGTTGATTTCAACAGAAACACCCACTCCCAAGGTCTGTCTATTTATCATTTCATAAGCAGGCACTGTGCGGCACGGCACATTTTTGGGGTCTCAATGAGAGCCGCGCCGCCTTGCGCGTAATGAATGGTTTGTTTGAAAGGCCATCCAAGAACACGAGCAATTCTAGGTAATTATGTGTTTAATCTTTCACTTCTTATTGAACAACCCCCACGAATCGGAATCGGCTTCGGCATCGGTGGGGAATCGCTTTTTATCTTTTGTTTGTTTACTAACAGATAATTACAATCACAATTCCTTTGATTTATCCACCACGTAACCGCTTTATCCGACCGCTTTGTTATTGTTTTAGGCCGCGCGGTGATCATGAGCGAGCACTGTTCGTGTTTACCCACTACCCCAATACTACCGAAATGCGAGGATGTGCTTGTTGTGTTGCCGATTATCCTCTGTTCAGTGCGTCATAATCCACAGCTAAACGCGTGAATCCTGCGACCTGTTTGTACGGGGACACGTGTGTGCACTTTGCGAGTGCAATGTTTTGAAAACTTGGCTTAATTGGGAGAGTGCCGTGCTTGCAATTCGAAACTGTATACGGATTTGGCGTGTCGTACACGCACGTGCCACCCTCATCGGGGACGTGTAAGACCGTGTACGTACATGACGCGCTAAAAGAGGGTTGAGTCGTGTCCTTTTTGTGTGCATATAGATAGTAACTTTACTAAGGACGTACGTTTGCCGTTTAACAGTTCGCACAAACAATTCGTGCGTCCTTCGAATGTTGGTCATTCGAATATGATGCTCATTAGTTTTTATTGAAAGGCTACACCGAGTATACAGTACAGTGAATCGTTGTCGTCTAATGGCACAACGACGGGAGGAGGTCCTGATCCTGACACGACATTTCCATGCGGGAAAGCCACAATGTTTGTGTTTCTTTTCGGAAAATTGGAGTCATGTTGCATTGTTTCGTATTGCTGTGCGCCCTCTCTAATCAAACCGCGCAATACGAGAAGTCTCGTCTCAATAAATTGTCTGGAGGAAAATAAAAACGAGTAAAGAAATGCGTCAGGGATTTTTAAAAATAGTACCTATGTATGTATATAGAAAATGTCTTTTTAAACTTGGGGACTTGATTTCATTTTAAGTTTTAAGCAGCCAAAAGTTTGCTCTAAAACGGTGTTGAATAAGCTTCAAACTTATCGCTACGATAACACTGTCATACTATGACGTAATTCAAATGACGCGACGCTGCTGTGCTGCGCCGACACAACAAGGCCACAGCATAATTTGCATGAGGCTCTGCTTTATCGTCATTTTCGGCATGTAATTTTCTAAGTATGGCGGTTATGTACAAATGCAGAGTGGATTTAAAATACTAGCGGACGAAATGTCAAAGGAAAAAACGATTTTAGGTGGAGTATGATTATCCAACCTTCACATTTCGCGGGTAGGTACCTACTTCTCTAAGCTCTAACCCTTGATCTATACAGTCAGACTTTGGGCAAATTAAACCGCCTTACTTGTTTCACTTTACGTTTGCTGAATATTCGTTGCTTTTTTTTAAGCGTATTAAAAGAATGGCGCATAAAAAATCTAGAAATTTGCGTATTTCTGCTTGACTGCTTGTGAAAACGTTATCCGTTATCCGTTAACGTCCGAAAATGGAAAAAGGACCATGGTATCACTCCGTTTTCGTCCGCACCTGCCTGTTCCATCGTTACGTCGAAGTACACAACTGACAACTCAGTGAAATACACACGTTCTTATGGGAAGCGACGCACGTCACGATGTTCTTCTATGGGCCGCTTCACATAACAACCTGTATTTTTAACTCAATTGTCAGTTGTGTACTTCAAAGTGACGGACGCAACGGATTCATTAGGCTGAAGGCTTTACTTCTTAACGTTGAGTCGTAGAAAGATGAAATTTAATACGCTTATAAAGTCCATGAAAAAAATGAGAACGCATACAAGGGAAACGCATACAAGTTTGAATTTTGATGGTAAGAAAGGCGAAAAGTGTTTTGGCGCTTATCTTAAAAAGTTTAACAGCCAGAAAGAAGAAAAGAAATTGAGAAGAAGGAATTGAAATGTACTCTAACCATATACCTACTGAGTTTTCATAATAATTTCAAGTTGTTGCAAAATATTGTAAAGTTTTTGAGAAATAGGAAAATACATATATGCCCGTTTGCAACGTGTTTCAAGCTAATTGTTTTTAATTACTTCATTAAAAAAGCCGACTGTCAAGCTCCGAATCGCGTCATAAAACTTGGTTGTTAAACTTCAGTTTCCTTGAACTTTGATTGTATTTAGAATTTGTCAGTTAAGAATCTTCTTCCTTAAAAAAGGGGCGTGGCATCAACCCCTTTTCAATAGCATGGTTTTTTTATCAGAAGTGGTATATAACGTGTATATGTGTGAAGATTGCATTTTCATATTAAAAATTTGGTATTTTTATATATATACGCCCCAAAATTGGGCGTGGCAAAATTTTTTTCTATTCAGTTGATAGCTTACACACATATCTGAACATTTCATGGTGCAAGTTTTTTGGATTTAAAGAAAATATATCGAATAAAAACCGTTTATTAGAATGGAAATTAAATATGACCACGCCCATATGGGGCGGTTTTTGCTTTTTTTTTTAAATTTAATTCACATAACACTTCAGCGAGGATAACGCATACCAAATTTCGGCTTCCTATGATTTCTTCCTTTGGTTTTTCATGCCAATTAGTAAAGTGGGCGGAGTTCAAAAATGTCGGAGGGCGGATTTCAGAAATGTTTACACTTGTACTGCTTAGGGACATAGAAAGGACCAATATCAAGTTTCAACTTGCAAGCAAAGCCTTCAAGGTCTTAGGCAAGCAAAGAAACTTCTAGGGAGCTATAACCAGAGAAGATTCAAAGCATGCATCGGCCTGAGTTAAAATAATTTACGCATTCACAGGTTTCTTAACGGGGCATTGTAAACTCAGCGAACACTTAAGGAAAATTGGTGTAACTGAGATTTTGTGATGAGGCTAGTGAAACTCCGGAACACGTTTTGCAATCCTATGGGACTCTGAACCACAAGATAATAAAATGTCTGGGCCAATACCATATACCAGACAGAGAGATACCCACCTTGGACCCACTTCTCATTCTTGGATTCCTACGTGAAACTGGTAGAATAAGCTATAAAAATGAGTTCTTTCAGCCAGGGCCAAACAGAAGCACACCCCCTTCGTATAATTTAGTAAGGAATTATAGTGTGAGGGGAGCTCCTTTGAGGGAAATAACCTCTCCAAGGCTTAGTAGGGGGTACAATAGACCAACAAGTCGCAGTGCAAAACCCAACTTAATAATAATAACACCGACAGACAGACGGATATGGCTCATTTGACTTACAATTTGGTCTCAATCATATGCCCTTAAGGTCTTGGGTCTCTCTCTACGGTGATTATTTCTATATGTTACAAAATATGAATCAAACATAATATACCTCCTCCTATCCTGTGGCATGGGGTATCAAAAGGTTTTTACCTTTTACCCCTCAATCGCGTGTTCCCGAATTGTAAATCGAATGAGGCATGTCCGTCCGTCCGTCCGTCTGTCTGTCGCTAGTTTTTAGATCTTAAATTTTGATCTAGGATATTGATACTTCATATCTAGGCTTTCTAGATCCCACAGCAGTACAAGTGTAAAAATTTTTAAATCCGCCCACTGACACGCCCACTTTACTTATACTTTTACTTGCATGAAAAATTAAAATTATGTTAGGACGCTCAAATTTGGTATGCAGTATTCTTGCTTACACTTGTATTGAGATTGACATTGCTGAAAAATCGAAAAACGCCCTCATGTAGGCGTGGTCGCATTTCATTTTCAGTTAACAAGCGATATATATATACAAAACAATCTTGCATTATGTGTTAACTTATTTCTGTATACTTCTATCAACTAATTGGAAAAATTTTCAATACGCCCACTTTTGGGGGCTTGGTTAAATAAAAATCTAATTTTTGACATAAAAATGCTCTTCACACATGCAAACCACAGTTTTGGATAACATATTTGAACAAAGGCTAAAATGTTATTGAAAAGGGTTTGATGCTACGCCCCCTGTTTACAGAGAGAGATTTTCAACTGATAAATGCGATTCGGAGCTTGACAGCGGTCAATTGGGATAGAGTATCTAAAGGTCCGCCGTTGGATTGTAGCCCGCCCATCAGTTTTAATGTAGGTACTTACATATTGTTGGTTTGTCTGCATTAAATATGCAGAGGCTGTGTAAACTCCAGATATGTACCTAAGAGGAATTTTGATGTTTGTGCACCACGGGCTGACAATCGGAAGGTTCTGGGTTCTATCCCAAGTTCAACCATACTTTTTTATTTTGTTTTTTCCAACAAGTCTTATGAAGTAAATTATAACAATAATGATGGCAGCTACGTAAACCATGGCTCCCGAAGTATGCTCCGCGATTATTGACCATTGCCAAGTGACCCGTGAACAGATAAGAAAAAAAAATTAAAAGTGAAATTACCAAAACATAAAAAAGCCAACATTTTGAATCGCGGCGACGTTCTATCAGAGTCAGCTTGAACTTTATCCCTAAATAAGTTCTTTTTATCTCTTCCTCGATTTTATCTGGGAATAAATTCGCCGTCGGCTTTGGTATTGGCCCAAATGAGAGTTGCACCTATCTGTATACCCGCGCCTAATTTGAACGCGAATCAACGATAGGCCGGCTATTACTGATCATGTCCAAATTTAACACGACGGATTAGAGAATCCTAATCATATTCATTTTATTTAACTTGTTTTAAAAGCACCATTTGAAGACCTATTCGGAAATTAAAGGGGAAATTTTAGCAACAAATAACAACAAGCAAATAACAAAAGTCCTTGTAATTGGAAAAGTTTTCAACTCAAAATACTTCACTCACTCTTACGTTTATGTGAACGCAAAGTTTTATTTACACTACGCGGTCAATCAGTTGACGTCGAGCATCTTGTACGGGTATAGTTTGATCTAACCACTGTGTGTGTAAGATCGATGGATTGAAACCATTTTTTTAGAGTTTTGTTTACCATTTTTACATAATTTATGCCCTTACACACATTAATCGGCATGACTCAAGGTTGTCTTGTTTTTCGTCAATCAGCTTCAACCATAACTGTGTAACGCATACCTATATTCGTACAGATAATTTTTTACAAATGCATGCACCGGATTGACTTTAATACATTGATTGGGTAAGCTTAAACGTTTTTTGTTACAGATTAAATAATTGCCATTTCAATACTCCGTTGGATATAATACTTGTAATAGGTACCTATTTTCCCACATGTTCAAGTTCAATGTCTCAATTTCATACACATGTATTTCCAGGTTCGATTTCGTTTAAAATCCGTTAATAATTCTTAAATACTCATAGCTACGTACCTAATTTGAAAAACACAAATATCCTACTTCCTATTTCGCATCAATTGATTACAAAATAATTTCCTAATACCGAGATAGGGATATTTCAATCGGTTCAAACTTTTGCTATCATGTTTTCGCCTCAATGTTCTTTTAATTATTGAAATGAACTATTAGGGTTCTTGTCCTTGCTATTTGTTTTTTTCGCTGGGCGATTGTTTCTGACTCACCACTGAGAGGTGGTACGACAATCGACTTCCGTTTATGGCACAGGAAACTTGATTTAAATAAATTTAGGTTACGCTCGTACGCCTGACAATTTTAGTTGGAATGTTGTAAAATTCTTTTAATATAAAAATGTTTTTATCATTAATTGAATGTCTTGATTAAAAAAACAATTTAAATAAAATAAGTGAATTTTAAACTCAAATGGAACTTAGATAAATGAGCCGCAGATAAGTTAACTGTATGAAGAGAATTCGAAAATTTTTATGATCAGTTAGAACGTGCATACTTAATAGAGTTTTTCATTGAAACTTGAAAGAAATGCTCTTTCTCTCTTTGCTCGAGAACTGCTTGTTTCAATAAAACATGCGACAAAATAAATCACACACACGGGCTGGCAACCAATCCGCAATTCGAAACAAATAAAATTGCTTCGATTTGGCGTTTGGCAGTAGAAATGTTTGCGTAAGTGAGTTCAGGTCAAATCTCCCAATATCGGGAGATCGCATCTTTCGTGTTGAGAATTAATCTAGAATTGCTCTTTTATTTTCAATAAAACATGCAAAATCAGAAAGGATCCAATCTTTTGACAGCAAGAGCAAATCTTTCGTTAAATGAAAAACGCTATAACTGAGTTGCCATGTACCTCGACGTAACGGGCGAAACAGATTTATGGGGCTAAGGCTTAAGAACTGGATTGTCTGCTACTGTCTGGCAGACGGTTTTGAACCTAGGCCAAATTTTATTAATTTATTTTTAAAATTGTTAATTTATGTATATTTTAACTAAATACATTATATACTTACTTACTTACTTGTCTGCTATAGCGCCGCCAGAAGCGTGTCTTGTCCCACCGTACGCATCTGCTCTCGAATTGACCTAATAGGCAATATGGTATTTACATGGGACACTGAACCGTAATTAAGACCAATCTTCTTAAAACACCCCCTAAAAGGGTGTTTCCACCGCACGTAATACAGACATTAACGCAGAAAGATTGAAAGTTAATCCCGAAGTGTTACCACTAGAATAGAGGAGATTAACTTGCCGTATGCTTTCGTTTTTGACATTTTTCAATGACATCATGTCATCTGCGCATCTTCGTGTAAACGTGAATTTTTTTATATCTTGGGCAACTCAGATTCAGAAATAATTAAATTCATTTTTAATTGGCACCGATTTTTTAATACGAAATAACCCAAAAATTAAATACGAAAGCTCAAATTTGTGGTTTAGATTTAAGTCCACAAAGGCGATAGTGCGAACCAACTTGATCAACATCAACCAGCAGTACTAACATTAGCGTCCATCATTATTTTGCAGTTTGTACACCTAATTGCATATAAATAACTTTTGTGATATGAACAACCTCATCCACGGATGCACAGAACGGCTGATGTTACTGTTGCATCAGCCATTCTCTGCATCCCTTCACAGCACGCAAGAAACACTAACTTCGTTTACATGCAAATTTTTAGGGTTAGAGCTGAGTTGAGTTGAGTTGGAATTTCGACCTAGGCTCTTAAGCACATGAAGAAGAGGGTTGAGTTGAGTTCAGCTTCGATTAATTTAAAAATTTAAGCTGAAACAATTTAGCTCCCTTTTTTGCATATTGCTGTCGTAAATATGCCAAATCAGCACGAAAAAGCATACAAGTACCAAACAAATTGCAAAGTTTGCATATTTAAAGCTAAATTTTAATATTAATTACTTCCTCAAAATTTCGACTCAACAATTCACAGCGAGTGCGATCTAGTCAACTCGACTCAACTCCAACTAGATCCGCGTTTATATGACGTCGAACCTGGCTTGAAGCTCGCTTGAACTGTGCATATAAACGAAGCTACTGCTGAGTTGATAATACCCAGCTGCCAATAAAAGGTGTGTTTGTTTTGTTTCGTCAGAAAGCGCACGAAACACGTAAAATACTGTAGATACTGCTTAATTTAGGAATTCTCGCGTGGAAGAGATTTATTACGCGATTAATTTTTAATCTCCTCGTGAAGAGATTAATATTCGTTTAAGACTTATAGATTTTTCTTAATCGCGGATAAGTATTCGGTGGAAACACCCTATAAATTTCGATGTTTAGCATACAAAGTTTTGTTTCTTTGTGAAAAGATTAAAAATTAATTCTGTTGTAAATCTTGTTCACGCATGAATTCTCAAATCGAACCAGAATTCTTTGCAAATCTACGAGTTTTGCTCGTCTTCTGGTAAAACAAATTCGAAACAGCATTTATCGACAGGTGGATATAGTGAAAAAAGTATAATATTTAAAAATCTAATTTTAGCCTTGAAATGCTGCATCTCGTTAAATTTAAATTATTTCCCATTTTAAGTCAAAATTAAAACAAATTTGTTTATACATTTAATTTTTCTTATTATTTTTTATTTATTAAATATTATTTAAATTTTCCATTCTGTTGTGTGTGTGTGTGTTCGTTAGTTAAAAACTATAAAAGTCAATCAACGGACAATGATAAACAGTTGAGAATCTATTCAAAACCATAAATTTCTATTGTTCACAGAAAAGGTAGAGGAAATTGCTTAAATTAAAGAGTAAATACAATAATTGCATCCAAATGATCGCATAACCGTTAATATCATCAGAATTGTTGTATGTATGTGTGTGTGTGTGTGTTTCGTCTAGACCACAGTTGTGTCTTTCGTTGAAGGGTCAACGGAATTGCATGCTACGCATATGTGCCCGTTTCGGTGAATGCAGATCATCAGATCTCCATTTTTTTTACTTTACTGATCAACCATTTTCTTTTGTTTTTTTTTTTATTAATCTTAAATCTACGCAATAATTTTCAGTCATGTTTTGTTTTTTTTTTTTTTAATTTTTGTTTGTTTAATACCTACTTAAATATCTAGTTGTCTCAGATTTTGTTATACTTGTATTTTTTTTTGTTATATAATTATACACACAACTCGAGTGTGTGCCTCTGTCTGCTAACATACTTCCGTTTCCTCTGCTTAACCTTACTTTGTATTTTAATTGTCTGAATTTGATGATGATGTTTACGATGATCCTTGTAGTTTTCGTATAAACTTTGAATTTAATTTTTGTTTAATTTAATTTTGCATTTCTCTTTCTCGTATAAAAATGATAGGTTTCCTTATTTTGTTGCTTCATATGATTATTCCGTAACTAAAATATGAATTTTCGTGTATAATTCTATTTTTCTTGATTTTTCATTTTTATAATTAGTATTGTATGTATACTGAGTAAAAAGTTTAGAAAAAAATATTTCTATTTTTTTATTATGTATTTTTTGTTTGTATTAATTCATTGTAGTGATATTATAAATGTTTTAGTACTTTTGGTATTTTTGGTTAATGCGTTTCCATTTTATTTTGTTAATTAAGATTTTATTTTATTGTTTGTTTGCTTGCTTTGTTTTACATATAGTTCTATTTTTTTTGAATAACTTATTAATTACTTAAGTTTGTGTTCTGTGTGTATGTATTGACGAAGTTACTGTCAGTGTCGGTCGCCTCTCTGTGTGTGTGGATTGGGAGGGGGACTTGTGTGTGATTGTTTTTAGAAACATATTCCTACATCCATACATATTGCAACTTAAATATTGTTGTTGAGTTTTTTTTATACACTAAATTGGTTGTTAAAATATATATAATTGAATATGAATTTCCTTAATGAATATTTTCTTTTTGTTCATTCAGAATTTTCTGTTTTATTTCTTGTGTTTAAATATAAATATAGTTTTTTCGATATTATTGAAACGTTGTAACTGTAACTGTGCTGTCGTCGAAGATAAATTGGCGGAGGATCCGGGAAACTCAGTATAAGAAAACCAAACATAACACAATAAAATACTTGCTGTTTTTTTAAGACAGTTAATCACCCATAGATTAAAATATTAAAAGTAAACGCTTTAATACAACATGGCAGAGTGTTGCCATTTCCCTGGGAAACAAATCGACATTCGACTTTTTTATGTTCACTGTTTTTTTTTTACAGAACCGACAAATTCGACATTTTATCCATCCATTTTGAAACGACACGAGTCCACATAATATGTAATAAAATTTCCACAGCTTTATCCAATATACTTCGACGAGGACCACTGGATAGAGAGGTTCCCACATAATAGAGGTGGTGGCTAAGATGGCGGCTTAATGGCCAGTTTCAGTATTTTTTGTTTAAGTGCTCTTCATCACCAACAGAAAACAGACAATTCACCTGTGTGTTCGCTATTGTGCCGCCATGAGGACACCGATCGATCCTGGAGCTGTAAATACAAAAGGAGAAGCGAATTTTAGTATTAGTCCTTTTTGGGAAAAGACATTTTTTTTAACAATACTTTCAATTCATGTCGTTTGCAGTAATTTTATCACAGTACTGGCTACTATACGATAATTCCTACAAAATGGTCATACTATTGGAAATACGCTCTTACACGTTGGAGGTTCATTGGTTGTTGAGTCACTTTGCTTTAATTTAATAAAATGGATACAAAAAAAAGGTCTTAAGTTATAGGTGTGTCTCAGTTAGTAAAGATTATTTTAAAAAGGAGCAATAAGAGGATGTAAGTAACACATAATGTCCGTACATCTAGTTAACAGAATATGTGTGATTATCGTTTCGAGTATTTCGGTATGAACTACAAAAAAAAATTGTTTGTTTACTAAATGATTTAACGAACTTATCTATGAACTTAAAGTTAAAAATTAATATTCTTTTGGAAATTATTAAGTTAAAAAAAAACAAGTGCAAAGCTTCATTGAAATAAAAACTAGTAAAAAAATCAACTTCTTGAATTGCTGTCAATTCGTATCTTAACGTGTCACAAATTCTGAAATTGTGCTGGCAAGTTCATTCGACATTTCGCTTTTCATTTGCCTTCAAGCAGGTCGCGGTTACTAACCGTTGAAATGAAAATGATTCTGTTCTTCTACGTTTGAGGTTGCTCTTAACGACATGCCGCAAAACGTCAAAGTTTTCCCAAAAATGCAAAAAAAAAAAAAATATTTTATTCATCTGAACTGGCCTGTATTAAAAATATAAGACTCATAGGTTATAGCCCTGAGCTAAAAAATAAATATTGAGCCGACAGATGGTGTGGACGTCGGCTGCCAATATCTGTCATTTATTGAATTCAAAGTGGTGCATATTTTCGATAAATGTCAAGCAGTTAGGTTAGGTAAGGGCTACGTGAGTGGATGTCCCGCTAGGCAGATGCTGGTGACCCTGTAGAGGTGGAGGGGTGAGGCCAACCGAAGCGGTATAAGCCCACAGGGGTCCAGTCCTGTAAAAGAAGACCCTGGGATATGGTAGAAAGGGGAGGAATATGGGGATAAGGCAATTACTGTAGGTGTTCTATTATTTCCCGGGTGGTAGAAGGGACAATAGGGCGTTGTGTAATTGTGTAATTCATCCTCTGTGTAATCTTCCTCCTCGTCTCTGCAACTTCTGCATAAATCGTTGAAGGGAACGAACTTGAATCGTATCGTTGGCGATTCCAAGGCTTTTATTGCTTGGCTACCAATATAGAAAAAAATAACGCTGCAGTCTATTGAGTTAAATGAGAACCAGACCGCAGCTTCACGAGCAGCTGTAATTTCTGCTTGAAAAACACTACAGTGATCCGGCCGGCGTTTGGAGATGCTGGAAAAGGCTCCTGCTCTTGCTCCAAGTGCTGTTTTTGATCCGTCTGTATAGATTTCAATTCCAGATGCATTTCAGTCAGGTGCATTTAAGACCTCACCTGACTTGAAGTCGAGGTATGGGGCAACGTAGTCCGAGTTACTGGAGATGGTATCATGGCCATTCAGGATCCTTGCATGTCCCTTGTTGTCACGAGGCAGATGCAGGGGTTCCCTAAGCCTAAGTGCTACTTTTCTGCCATCAATATCTCAAAGATGTCAATGGAAAGAAGGTGGACCATTGTGTCAAGCGTAGCCGAAGGATAGTCTTTAAACTTAGGATAGTCCTTAAACTTTCTATAATGTAGCAATATTTCTACTCTTGTCTAGTGCCTTCCACCAGACTACTGTCCGTACGAGCCAAACGGCTGTCGTGTAAATCCAGTGCACAATCCGGGGTTGGTGTCCCCAGTTAAGGCCTAGGACCTTTCTGCAGAAGTACAGGGCAGTCGAGGCCCTCTTAGCACGGTTTTGCATATTCAGCTTTCAACTGAGTTTCTTATCTAATATAATCCCCCAGGTATCTTTGAGGAGGACGTATGAGGACGGGGACAAACACTAACTTAAAATGATCTCTTTGGGAGATTAAATATAGAGATCATGTTACAGAGGGAGATTAATTATGGCTTCGTAAAGCTCAACGTAGAAAGGGGAACTCGCCCATGCAGCAGCAGTACTGTGAAGATCCCTACCAAACAGTTACGTAGTCTTGTTAAAGACGCCGTTTTAAGAATTTAACGAGGACCAATACCTAAAACGAAAGCTTCAAGCGTACATGCGTACGGGCTGCACATGAAAGCAATGGTGATGCTGCTAGTTTGGACCAAACAAAATTAGGAGGGGGACAATGTGAAACAACAACCTAATGTTATCTTTTTGGGAGATTAATTATTGACATTATGTGATAGAGGGAGATTTAGTATGGCCTTGCAAAGCTCATCGTAGAAAGGGTTAATCGCCCAAGCTGCAGCGGTACTGTCAAAATCCCAACCAAAAAGTAACTTTCATCAATGGCGTTGTTTTAAGAATTCAACGAGGACCAACATCTGATAAGAAAGTTAATACAATATTGCTGTTGCTAGCTTGGAGCAAATAAAATGAAGAGGCGCCAGGCGCGAACGCAGGGGGGGGGGGGTTTGGGGGTTGAAACCCCTCCCGAAATATGTGGAATGAAAAAAAAGAACTGGAAAAATGAAATTCGAAACTAAAATTCTCGGATAAACATTAACTATCTTTAACATGTCCCCCAACACCCCTGGAACTACCTGATCAAAACATGGGGGCTGCTCAAGGGCAGTACCCAAAAACGTATTTCAATCATATTTTTTGAAAACCCCCCCGAAATTTTTTTCTGCGTTCGTTAAGAGGGGGACAATGTGAACCAGCAACTTAATGTGATCTTTCTGGGAGATTTAGTATAGAGATTATGTGACAGAGGGATATTTAATATGGCCTTACAAAGCTCAAAGGGGAAATGTAGATCACCCAAGCAACAGTACTGTCTAGATTCCTGCTAAATAGTAATTACGTCGTTTTAAGAATTCAACCAGGACCAACACCTCAAATTAAAGTTTCAAACGTGCATTCACGGGCTGCATGAAAGCAATGGTGCTGTTGCTAGCTTGGAGCAAATTAAATGAGGAGGGGAAAAATGTGAAACAGCAACTTTATGGGGTCTTTTTAAGAGGTTCGACACCTTTAACTCACCACTTACCCTCTATAGAATTCCTTACCTACAGGAAGAACAGTTGATTTTGAGATTGAATGGAGAGCAATAATAAGAAGTGTTGCAACAAAATGTGTTTGATTTTCCAACCTTAAGAAGTTGTGTTTGAACAAATGAATAATATCATTGCGTCTAGTTATAAAATTCATATTCAGTTTTATTCGACGAGCTCAAGGCACACATTTTACAGTATCTTTCCACACATTTACTGTATGGATAATCTGTTAGTATAGAGAAATATTGAAGTGCGATTGAATGAAGTGCGAATGCCAGTTTTCTGCTGAGAGAAATGTTCTTGTGTGCGATGGACCATTCCCAACGGATGGCTTTTCCATCCTACAAACATTGAGGGGACCTACATTTTTTTTTTTTGCGAATGTAACTGCGCAAATAATACTCTTATAATACTCTTATAAGTCTCTTATGCAAATATAACTCTCGGAGGGAATGTCAAACCTTCGCATTGGAGGAACCGTGAAGAAAATATTCACTGAAAATCAATCAAAGAAAATATTCCGGTCGGGGTTCGAACCCGCGACCTCTTGCACAGTAGTTCGACTCTCTAACCTACGAAAAACCTTCGACTCACTAACCTGCAACACTGCGCCCAACAGTTATCTTCGAATAGATTACGAAAAGCGTGTAATTTAATTACCTACTTCTTTCGGGAAAACTGAATCACCAATATGGGAAGTGGAGGGGTCCCTTTAATTACGCCAAAAAAAGACAATGGATAAAGAGCCAACAAATCTCCATACTCCAAATTTTTGGTGGTTTTTCCTGGGAAACACATCGACTTTTTTCCTAGGAAACACATCGAAATGCTAAATCTTTTGGCATTTTTTTTTTGGCAAAAAATTCCATTCGACCTTATTACGTTCGACTTTATTTCAAGGCACCGGAGGTTCGGAGTGCTACATAAGCCAGGCAGTGGTTAGTGAAGAAGACTAATACAATCTTTTCCGCGCCAAGGAGGGAGGGGAGGGGTCCGCAGCAGGCGACGCGGAGCGTCTTGAATGCGCCGGGGTAGGTACACGTCCGCGTGTCGCGACCTTTTTCCCGTGTAAAAGGAAAATCGTTTTTTTGGCTTTTTTCCACACCGCATTTGGAAATTGTGCCATAAAAGGCCTACTTTTTCTGAAATCATTTCTTTTTCTCTTCATCAAAAAAAATTAACGTAATTTCCTTGATTTTTGGCGTATTTTCCAAAAATTTTAAACCAATTTTTTTGGCTTTTTTTCAAAAACACTTTTTAGCGTAATTTCCTATGGCGTTATTTCAGGGAGCCAGAAGTGGAGTACCCACAGAGTTCTTGTACGGGAAAGTTTGGTGCAGAAATCCAGTTACTTTGTAAATAGCGGTCAATTACAATGGAGTGCAAATTTGTGAGACGTTGGAATTTTATGAAGTTTTATTTTATTTTAAAATAAAAACATGATTAAAGTTGTATCTAGCTTAGAACAGCATAAAGATAGAACAACATAGATATGCTTTTGGAGCAGCATTCCCTTGAAGGTTTAACCCTCGTATTACCCCTCTTAAGCATTATAGCAGGGCTCGAATAGAGCCTAGTATTTCAGCATGAAGTAAATTTAATCCCGGAATATTGTGGACGTGTACTAAAGATCTATAAAATAATAAACCATTTTGGCAGCAGTTAAATAAAAATAAACTAAGCATTAGATTCATGCATCTTTTCTGTATATAATTCCATTAATTTATGAATGCAAAAATCAAGAAAGACTAAATCAAATGCAAACTGATAAAAGAAAAAATAAACTCAAATTCTAACAATTGACTTTTCTTGCATTAGACTAAAAAGTCATCAGACTAACAGAGCGTCTAACGGTCTAACATGGGTTTTGAAATTTTGTTCACGCTTATTCTGGACGAAACAACTTTATTTTGAAAGAGGTCTTAAATTTCCAAATTTCTGATTTTTTTTAAAATTTACTGTACAGATTTGGCTATTGTGACCTATTTTAGATTTAAACAAATCACAATGGAAAAAAAAAAATACTTTCAAAATCAATTCCAATGGGCGAATAGAATATGCGTGACAAAAATCAAAATACGTGTCCTACTTAATCATTCTTAAGCTTCATACACAATGCAAAGAAGATAAATTTGATTTAAATTACCTGCTGCATTTTATCAAAATCTAAACATGGCCTATGAGGACGCTGTAGCCTATTCGCAGCATGATGGGTTCGCATTGGTCGCCGGCGCGGTGATATTGCACAATGAAAAAGTTTCGCCGGCGGGCTAACAGAACGCACATCCAACTCTAGTCCAGACGTTGTTGAGGCTGGACTACTTCTGCTGCTGTTGTAATGAAATTGATATTTTGGCTGAGGTTGGTGGATATGATGGCTGCTACAGCTTGATTTTAATGCAGCAATACAGCTACTTTGATTACTGGTATTGGCAGTGGTTTGCTCACCATTGCCACTGTTACTGCTGTTGCTTCCATCGCCGCCGCTACCGTTTTGGTCACTACTGCTATCACAAGAAATTTTTATGTTCTCAATGCCGCGACTCGCCTCAGTCAGGATTAGCGGAGTTGCGGAACGGAACATATGGCTTCGATTCGGCTTTAACGCCTCCAATGGCGGTGATGTACGAAAATTTACTGGCGTTGAGATCGGCTCTAACATGTTTTTTAACTGAAATTAGAAAAAAAAAGTATTTTTACTTGTGCTAATTATTATTTTTATAAAAAAAACGTTAAAAAAATGTTAAAATTTGTTTTTGGCACTTGTTTAATTTTTATGTTACTTTTATTTATGTTTTAAATTAACTTAAAACTACATCAATACCTAAATCTATAAAAACGGCAGAAATGATTTTAAAAAAAACACAACCTTTCTTGAGGATTATGATGCTTCTACATCCTCCCTTCTTTGGAAGGAAAAGATATAATTCACAGCAGGCTATATAACAATATTTTTAAGTCAAATTTACTAATTTGAAGAATCCCGGGAAAATGTTCTAGATCTTTCGATATCTTTCCAGATTTTAGCATTTTTTAATTTTGACCTATTTGAGAATTTCACTGTTTTCCGAGAATTTGCCCATTGTATAAGTGGTTCAAAAAGCGACACTCTTAATTCTATTCATTCCCCGTGCACCACCCGGTCCCTGGTCTCGCCGGAGTAAAACCAACATTAAAAATGTTGAATACACTCTTCTTTTTTTGTAAACGAGCTCTGGCATTTAAGTTAGTTTTACCACCATTCGAGAGTGATTCTTGTGGTATGGGAAGTAAATTTAATCTTTAACAAGATGCAATAGTGCTCGGGTCCCTAGACGAGAAATTACATGAAAGAGTCGTGGATGAGAGTCGTAATGCACTTACAGCAACTAACTTGACAGCAATCATTGGAGCTAGTACAAAAACCGTGGCATAATAAAAACGTGGCTGAATCAAATTCGGGTTTTAAAATAATTACTTTTTGGGGTGGTAGACAGGAAAACAGGAAGTTAATACAGTAATATGGATCATTGAACTGTGATAATGAGCATGAAAACGCATGAATGAAAGAATATAAGGATATACAAATAGGACATTTGTTTGACAGACCTAATTGTAAATCTGACCATCCCATGACGGAACTGTCATTTTGTACGCGTGGAAAAAAAACCCGTTTGTTTACACAACAATCTGTGCTGGCCATTTACAGATCAGCAATCTGTTTTGCTTCGAATCTAATGACGAGACTGATTTGTGAATGAGCCATATTTTTTCCGAAGTGTCGTAATCTTATGTTCTGTGATTTGTGATGAAAACGAGCTTTTGAGATCACAATGCCCATTTCTAAATCTCTGGGAATATCACTATTCCCATATACAATGCAGCATTCACAATTGTACTCAATGTCTTGGCCATAACTATCTCATAATTTTGAGCTACGTTACTTGTGTGTAGCAAGAACAGACTTGGGCTTAAAACACTTTCCTAAGGTACGTCAGTATTTAGTAACAGTACCGTATCTAACACGAAATACTCTGATTTCGAGGTAGTTTTCCGATATTCCAAACATGTCTTTTGGCTAGATTTAGTGGAAGGTTTGCGATAAGTCAAGATAAGGACTAGAATATATTTTTCCATTCTGGGGCTTCTTTCGATTTCGTGCGAGATTCTGTAGACTTTAATCTTCTACTTGGATCTATTTTTAGTGTTAATTCTAAAAGCCAAAGCCGATTTCATGATCCAGGATCAAGCGTCTGGAAGATTTTTGATATTATCGGCAGGAGCGATATGGGCCTCGGAAATGTCCAAAAGATTTTTAATCATTTGGACATTTCCGAGGTTTTGGAACTATTATGACTTCAGTAACATCCGTTTCCTTGGAACGTATATAAGTCTTATGAGAAACGTTCACCATGTAGAGTAGCTTGACTAGCACCTTTTTCGGTATAGTATCTTAGTATTTTTATAATCTTGCAGCTTTCTTTCAGCTTGTTAGAATTTTATTCAGAAGACCGTTTGCGTTCCATGTTAGTATTTTAAATACTCTTGTTAGTTTTTTAGGCTTCAGGCCTAACCATAATAGACTTAGATGAGCTTAAGCCGGCTTTCAAAAATGTCTCATTACACACAGTTCGAATGCAGCGACCATAAGAGCAAATAGCCTTTTCCTCGGTTTTCTTGGGTCGAGTGTTCATTAACTTTTGTTCTCTGAACTTAGTCCCACTCGCAAGTGAGAGATTTGGCGCTGAAATATAACAGCTGGGTCCTGTGTGTTACACACAAATTTCACACGATTTCCGAAACGTTTTCTTAAGTCTATTACGGGCACCGTGTAAGCGATTGGCAGAACTCGAGTGGAATTTTCGATGTATTTTGACATTCGGTTGAACTCACTTAAGTCTATTATGGTTGGGGTTTTAAACTCGAGTTTGCTCAGTTTGTCAAATATTAGTTTGTTATTAACAATAACTTTAGTCTGACCCTCAAGTTTTTCCCTCAAACTTATACAGCGAGGATCTGAAACACCACATCTGTTCTGTTGTGGGCTATCTTGCCTTGTTTTCGTCTGACGCAACCTGTGAGTAGGATTTAGATCTAACGAGTGGAGGTTTTTTCACTGCCCTTGAACTGACGACATGGGTAATAGTAGAACTTCCGCCCACCACCAAATTTGCTCTACAAAGTGTTTTTTGGGTGGCTGACAAATACCTCGAAATAGGGGTGTTTTTGTTATTTGTTAAAAACTCAACTTACCTCATCGTCTGAGCTGTGTGCCAGGGATCGTTTTCTATTTTCAATCATTGTCGAGCTGGAACGTTTCGATGTTGAGGCTGCTTCGCCGAACAGTTCGTCGGGCTCCAAGGACGAAGACCCCCTCTCCGATATGAGAGATGAAGCCGTTCCGCGCACCACTAGAATGTTGGCGGCCGCCTCAGCGGCTGCCAAGGAAGAGGGTCCATTGATCACCTCGAGCTCTTCCTCTGAACTGTGCTGATCGTATAACAGGTGGGACTGGCACATCATGGCAGGGGAGTCTAGGGAGCAGGCGGTGTCCGTTGGGGAAGTAGCGTCTAGGCGGGAACTCATGCCTGCAAGGAAAATTCAAATTGAAAAGACTCGAAAAAAAACTCTAAATGTGCGTCATTCATTGAACTAACTTGTTTCCATTTCGGGCTCTGAGTGGGCTCTCTCAGCATCTATATCACCATCCGACTCGGTTCCGGAATCGTGTACGTCACTCTGAAAACATCGCGAAAAATTATGAGAATTATTATGAGTGCCTTGCCTAGGTGTGTTGTATACATTTGTCGTAATTTTGGAAAGCTTGTACGAGTATGTGCAGCAGAAGAGGCAACAAACTGGGCGCACATGTATGCTACATGCACATAGACAAGTCACGGGACCATTTTATTATAGTATAAGGCCCTTGTCTATGTGCATGTGGAATACGAGTCGTGTAAAATCTGCGCCTGCATCCTGAAAAGCGTGTTTTTTTTGCCAATCGAATAGGCGCTGTGCACAACATGGAAGCCATGTTTCATGACCTTCAACCGTGTTTTATGGGAGGCGTACTTTTTCAACTTTAACCCGAAAAGAAAAAAAATTATCTTCTCGCAAGCGGGTGTCGTAAATGCTACTCGTAAAATTCTCACCTTTTTGCCAAGACCACAATTGCTAAGGTTATCGTTTATCGACTGTGTTCGCAACTTGTGCGTAATGTATCTTATCATATTCGCCGGCAAGTTCGATAGATATACTCGTCTGCAAAATACAATCCACGGACAGAGTATTGTGGGGTCTTTCACACTTCAGCCCCTCTCACTGCCTGCCTGCGCTCTGCAGCCTCCGTCGTATGAAACTACACTCATAGCAAGCACCTTCCAACATAGAGGTTCACAATATCGATTTTAACGATTAATCACTTGGGGGGTTTTCGCTGCCCAAAACGTCTCCCACGCGCCGCAATCTTTTTTTTCCAAACTTCTATTGGAACATTTTCACCGTCCCGGGCTCGGGCGTTTATTGACACTCCATCACGAGATTGAACAATCTAATTGATTAGTCGACTCGATTTAATTTTTTTCCTGCAATAGTGAAACCAAATTGTACGGAAATTTAGACAACTTGTCTACCGGCGCGGCTCAGCGGCGTTACGAAAACTGATTGTGGATGTCTATCTGCTTCCGTGTAGTGTAGCGCATACACGGGGCCGCATATGGGTGTTGGTGTTTTTAATATCTATGTGCAGTGCAATACTAGTAAGTCATCATGCGAATGTCGAAATATGCGCGAATTTAAAATGCTGTCCATACCAAAACGGAGGGCGAGCCTCTATGTTTTCATGCGCGGCACATAGGTATAGTACTATCGGGCCGAGTTTGTGTACAATTGTATCTGGAATAATATTTTTAAGCGGCAGAGCTTTTATTATCACTGTGTTGTCACACAAAGTAAAAGGCCGAGTAGGTATAAAACCAATCACAAATTATTTTAAACTAAATCAAAATCAACATTTTGGAGTTTTTTCTTTGGAGTTTTTTTTTTCGCCCGCACCAGTCCGTACTGGTTTATTGAAAAACTCGAATTGAAGGTATCTATGAAAAAGTATCTAGTCGAAAGTCATTGTCATAGTCTCTATAGTTGCAATCAGTCTCTGCATCAACTTGTTCTCTCTTGAAGTCTAGCACTCTCTTAAGAAAGTTAATTGAATGGCTACAAAAAATAGAAAAAGCTTTGTGCCCTCAGGCAATGTGACCAGATATATTTTTCTGGAGAAAGACAAGCTTTTGAATTGCTTCTTTGTTCCGTTAAAATGTAACACGTTCATGATAGGTACTCGAAAATAGTTTACATTTAGGAGGAGTGACTGATTCTAGGTATTTAAAAGAATACAAAAATCTATATATTCAATAATAGGAAAACGAGAAAAATCGACTTTATCGTAAGCGTATCGAGGAGACTTTGTGGAGAAAAAAGCTGTATCTGGCATTTATGTGCTGTGGCAAAATCCATTTCATGAAAATAATCGCATGATCAGAAATGTAGAAATTCGATCACATCATTAAAAGCCACCTAAAGCTGGTGCATTAAAAGTGAGGGCAAGGAAAATAAAGTGTCACAAGAGCATAATAAGGGTGCGAATGCGATTTGGCCGAGAAGCTAGGTATGCGAACAAAATTGGCAGTTCAGCAGAAATTCCACAAGCACCTTAGCAGTTAATATGATCGTAGCATGAAGAATTCGTGGCTCATGAAGAATTGACTCGGATCACTACTTTGTTGTTGCCAGGGTACAGCTGCGGATATCCCGACCAAAGCAAAGAAGTGGAAATACTGTGAGGAAGTTTGACGTCGGCCGACTACAATCGTAAGAGACGGTCATGTCCTTGTCTAACCGACAAAGTTGGGAATGTTCTACGAAGTAGAAGGAATCCTATGCAGCCGCATCAAGTATTGATAGCCAGTGGCAACATTGCCAAAATGCCATCAGAGATGCCGCCTCTGAAGTGTTGGGTTTCACCTGGCCACCGCAATGAAACCCCGCTGGTTTGACGATGAGTGCCGGCAAGCACATGCAGCTAAACGGCAAGCGTCTCTGCACAGGATGACTAAAGTAGAGCTGCTGGCGAGCACTACGAGCAGAGGAGAAGAAAGTAAACTGCTTCTCCAAAGGAAAAAGGCAGAGCACGAGAAGCGCACGAGAAGAGATAGAGAGATGTTATAACAGGAATGAGGTTCGAAAACTTAACCAGAGGATCATAAGGTCCTGCCAAGGGTATGAAGTTCGAACCGAAGCCTGTAAGGACCATCAAGGGAACATCGTAGTGGAATCGCAGTAAGTGTTGAGGATTCGGAAAAACCATTTCTGCATGTATTTCTGTATGAAAGCAAAGACGAACCAAGTACCGCTGTCTGGCAGAACGAAACAATCAACCCGAAAGAAGACGTTACCCACGAAGATTACGAAAGAAACCGCCCACCCGACATGGATGAAGTGAAAGTAGCTGTGTCTACTCTTAAGTGCAACAAAGCAGCCGGCGCAGACGGCCTAGCTGGCGAACTTTTTAGTCCGGTTTTAGAGCTCATCTGCAAGATATGGTCGAAGGAAAACATGTCCGATAAATGGAACCTCAGAATTGTTTGCCCAAACCTCAAGAAAGGAGACCCTCTAAACTGTGTCAACTACAGAGGGATCAGTCCTCTTAGCATCGCACATAACATCATTTCTGCTTCATTGTGTGAAGGCCTTAAGCCGTTTGTCGACAATCTGAAAGACACATATCAGTGTGGCTTTAGGCCTGAAAAGTCCACAATCGATCAAATATTCACTCTGCGGCAAATCTTTGAGAAAACCCAGGAATTCCAAATCCATACCCACCACCTTTTCATCGATTTCAAGGCCTCGTACGATAGTATTTATAGAGAAGAGCTCTATGTCGATAGCGCAATGTCTAGTTTTGGTTGGCATCCCTGCCAAACTCGTTAGTCTGTGCAGTATGACGATGGACAACTTAAGCTGACCCTTCAAATTCGGTAAAGACCTCACCGACCACTTTAATGTCAAAAAAGGATTTAGGCAAGGCGACTACTTTAACATCTTGAGAGAATTGTGCTGAACTCCCGCTCCAACACCAGAGGCACAATCTTTCGAAAGTCCATTCAACTACTCGCATACACAGACGACATTGACATAATTAGAAGAACAAAGCGTGATGTTAGTGAAGCCTTCGTGAGTATTGGGACTGAAGCGGCGAATATGATTTTAGCAGTCACCGAGGGCAAAACCAAGTATATGCTGTCATCAAGAATAGACACTCAACACATATGTATGTTTCTCAAAAATGGTTAATCTTACGAAAAAAAGGTTTTTAATTTTTTTTTTAGGAAATTCTAGAGCTATAATTTTAGCCTAAAAGGTTTTTTTCTTCTGATATACAAACAATGTAAATACAGGGTGTAACTAATACTGAGAAAAATAATAAAAAAAATTTTGATTTCGTTTTTTTTTTTTTTAATTTGAAGTGTCAAAGTTGGCTTTTTTTCCACAATGATGGCTGTTTTACAATGAGGGGGACAGAGCAAGCGAGAGTCTAATGCGCGTTGTAAAATAAATTTTAATCAGTGGCACTGTATGGGGGGGTTCACTATACCGGCGTTATCGCTGTGTCGCAAGCAGGCCTCTTCAAAAAATTGAAAAACCCCCGCCGAGCTCGACTATTTATCGTCGCTTGGCGTTGAGTTTCGGGACACCTACGTTTGTACCTACGCACACAAAAGTACCTATCCAATAACTCATCCTTATTGGTCTTCAAAAATAAAATAGCCCCCTTTTGTAAAAATTTTAAAATTCTTAAATCTTAAATCTGTCATCCGGTAGAGACACTTCGAGATTAGTTTTTAATCGAATCCCGCTAATCGTTGTTTTATAGCCCGGGGGATATTAATACTATGGTATTAGGGTAGAAAGTTTAGTAATTAGTATTATTATTATTAAATATTACTACCCAAACTATTATTATTAAATTGTGCCGTCTTAAATTGAACAAAACTATGGTCACACTGTTCCGGCTCTCAACATTTACATTGCAATCATTCGCTCTTATTTTTCTCTCCGGCAAGTGCAGTGCAGTGAATGGCCCAAGTAATGATTAACTGGAATCGAAAAGCTCAATCTAGTCGCGATTACGTGAGGAAAAGCTGATAAGCTGGTTAACACACAACCAGCTGCTGAATGCTGTATGCTGTAACTCACGTATTTATTTGTTGTTGTTGGAAAATCTATCTAACTAGCGAAGAGTGCGAGTTGTGTTTTTTTTGTATAGTATTCACCTTCACATGTGTGGGCGCGCTCTCGTGAAATCGTAATAATCGTAATACACTGGCAATGTGCACACCACAGCCTGTTAGCTCCCCAGCAGTGCAACTCCTTGATGGTGTGGAGGAATAGTATTAATTGTTGCCGTCGTTATTCCTTCAACTGCATGAAAACTTTCTTCGTTTGGCTCACTAGACTAGATTTTGGCGATTACGCCGACTAGTAACACTTTTAAAAAGCTCAACTACCCCCCAACCTCACACCGCTGGCTGGGCGCTCGTACAAAATTTCCAAACAAAGACGAAGATGAGATGAGTGTATCACTATTTCTGAAAGAGAATAGATTAGATTCGTCGGATGCGCTTACCTCTGCGAACTATTGCAACGCTGACACTGTGTACAGTACAGTGGGGGGCTCCTCGAAGATGATGAACTCAAGTGTCTGTTGTCTCACTACACAGCTCTCCAAAGGCATACACAACCGAAATAAATTTCGTTTCATAGACTTGCGCAAATCGGGACCATTATACGCGCTGTTTGCGAAAAAAAAAAACGCCAAGACGATAAAACCGACGAGCTATATAACGATATTACACTATGTACGTGTCACAACACACAAGGAAACGCGAGGAGAACAAGAAAACCGAAAAAATCTCGAGCAGGTTACAGAGGGCTGGCTAGATAGTCTGTGACGAAACAAGCCGCGCTTACTAGTTCTAGATACAGCACGAATCTGGACACTGCCGAAAATTGTGGAAACTCTTCCGCAGCCAGCCGAGGGCAACCGATCCACTCTCCATCCACTTTAAATCACATGTACACATGCACACATGGCAATTGCACTAAACAATGGATGTCGTCGGTATGGTGGAAGCCATTGCACGATGGGACAAAATCAATAGAACCATTATGGGCGCAAAGCTGACGAGGGTCTTATTTTCTGCTAGAATCTATCTGTCGTGGCACAGGACCAGGACCCCGTTCACTCACTCTGATGGCGATGGCGGCTAGTGGTCACCTGGAAGATCGACTCACGCATTGATTTTGCTGCTCGCCCCCGGGGGAGATGTTGGTAGCTACTGTAGAAGCACTGCAAGGGGAATGGGTTGTTTCCGCGGCACGGTGGTGGGTGGTAGCCCGATTCGATCAGAAATGGACCCGCTCTCGCAGATAAATAGACTTTCATTCACCACCACGAAAAGTTGACTGATGGCAGTGCTGTCTTGGTTTCGTGATTTGGCATGCAACTCATGGATACACGGGGATACGCGCCGCTGCTGCTGCTGCTGCTTCTGTGCCCTGTGAATCGACTTCAAGAGCAGAGTTGACGTTTTACTACGTACAACAGAAATACAACTTGCGCCTGGCTACGTTGGTCGTTGTAAACGTGACTATGTGTAGCTGTGATGGCGGCAGCAGGCACCAGTAATTTGTCGTATAGTGGTGTAAGTTAACTGCGAGAAAAGCTTGCGTATCTGGTGCGGGTGCGGGTGTTCTGTGTTTAGAGAGATATCGATGTGGGTGACTGTTGGAACTGCACATACACACTTGGTTGGTCGTATAGCGTACACACGCGACACGCCGTGTCATGCGCAGTGAGCCGTGTGTAGGTGTTCACTGTACAGTGTGCGAGTGCTTTCCACTTGTTTTGTGCGGTGTCGTCGAAAGTCGGAAAGCAAAGCACTTTTCAACACCAAACAGGGTGACAGGGTGGTGCTTTTTTTTACAAAAACTTATAATAAAATAATAAATATTTAATTATAAAATATTATTATTAATATTTTA
Source organism: Neoascia interrupta (assembly GCA_947623515.1). NCBI lineage: Eukaryota > Metazoa > Arthropoda > Insecta > Diptera > Syrphidae > Neoascia > Neoascia interrupta. Next base: position 223,888,559 of record OX392462.1, read on the forward strand.
TTATTATTAAATTATTATTAAATATATTAATAATATTAATAATATTTAATACCTAATAATAAGAATATTAATAATATATATATATACAGTATTTAATATAAATATGTATATACACACCTACGTATGTAGTTATATAACCACTCAATTTATTAATAATTATTAATTATTAATATACCTTTTTACACAAGTACCAAGGTACTTTTAATTTTAAAATACATTTTAGGTAATCAATAATATGTAGTAAAATAAATATAAAATATAAAATAGATAATAAATAATCATATTAGTACGTACATACATGTATTAATAGGTAAAAACTTTTTCTGGTGACCGTTTTACAGCGCTGTTTTTTTAACCAAATTTAAGAAAATAGGAATGCACCAAATAAAGGGTCGTTTAAGGGCTTAAAATTTTAATGCATAGCTTGTTACACAGTGAAACAATCATAGATGGACTCTTAGTAGGACCTTGAGACCTTTTAGAAATATGATCGAGATCGACATGTGAATTTATTAAGCCATGTCCGTTTTTGGGAAGGTTTTAGTTCTTTAAAATTAAGCTTTAGAGCTGAAACTTGCAGTTTCGCTTGGTTCTCATTTTGCATTATACCAATTGGTAAGATCGGTCTACTGCAACGCCCACAATTGTCATGTATGTAAGCAAACCAAAAATGTATATTTTATTTCAAAAGGCCTTTTTGTCAAGTTAGACAAGACGCAGGAACTCAAATTTTAGTGTTTAATAAACTTTTTTTTTTCTTACCTTTGGATCATTGGTTTTGGTAGAGGCGTGTAAAACGAAATCTAACCTAAACATTCTGAAGAAGGTACAAAGATTAGCTTGCTTAGGTATCACAGGTGCATTATGATCCAATCCACACCTCAAACAGGTCTACAAACAATGCTGCACCTCCAACCTCTGAAGCTCTTCACAAGAAACGTGGCGGCAAAGAGTGGATTTCATCCTAATTCTTCAAAATAAGACATGCTGCCCATATTAGTGCATAAAATTAGACGAACATGACCTATTATCAACCTATTATCAACAACAAATTAATTTTTTAATATGACAGAATATTTGTGTTAAATGAAAAAATTTCTTGTCGATTTTTCTAAAAAAAACCTGGAATGTCCAATGAAGGTGAACGTTGAACTGCTCCAAGATCTTTCTTAGAGATTATCGGCAGTCTAGGGCCACCAGGGCTGATTCCAAGAATCAGTCTCTATAAACTCTAAAGTAGCCCTAGTCTACCGATCATCTCGGCAGTCTACAATCGGTGTCACTGCAGGACACTTACTGATAGGCAAGCAAGCAATAAGGCTTGGTGTCTATTTCAATGACTGCAGGAACTGTATGGATGAGGAGGAAGAAGATACCGCGCTCCACCTTTTCTGTACATGCCCCACTCTCTCTAAGAACTTGATGGCCACCTGAGTGTCAGAAAAGATTCTTAAGCCAGGACGAGACTTCGGAAAGCAAGACTAAGATTTAGTCTTTCTGAGAACACACACCCCCATCTACCTTATCATTTGTCTTTGATCCATCGGTTTAGAAGTGGATCGATTCATATTCCAGAGTATAGCACCATCATCCCAAGAGGACCTAGGGGGATGGTTGTCTGGAAGTCCTTGCCAACTATAGCTGAGGTATGGTGAAGTCTATGTTTCTAGAAGGGAACCTGAATGCGTTCAGAATAGCGGGGTGTCCTATCTCGCTATCGGTCCACTGAGAGGTTGCTTTGATGCGAGTAGCCTTGGCTGCAGCTGCTTGACTGCTAAGGATGTCAAGGGGAATTAGATGGAACAAGATGCTGAGGCAGTGGTGCGAAGTGCTCAATTTTAAGTGAGTTTTTAGAAAATTGCCATAGCGGAAGACAGAAGTTTCCAGCGTGAGTTAAGTGTACTTGATTCCAGCTTGTAGTGTTGTTTTCTCTTTTGTTTTCTTCAATAATTACCCAGACCACATAAACACTCTGGGCAGAAACAGTCAAGTTTACCCCCGGAACTGGTATGCCCTTACGGAAGAAAGCTATGGTATAACTCAGAATAACATTCAGTAACAGAATTTGGCATGCATTTGACTGTTATGCATTTAATTTTCATGTTCGGGGCAAAGGGAAACAAGAGAATTTTAACAGATCAAAATGATCAGTGTCCCAACAACAAACTGGAGTGCGATAAGAGAAAGTATAAAAAAAAACTTCACCGATTACTAAAAAAATACGCCATTTAAAATTATTAAACAATTTAAAATTGTATTTATTAACTCTAAGCACTTTGTAAACATTATTTTAAATTTATGCTATAAACTACGATTTATTTCAAAATATTTTAGTAAAAAAATTTAATTAACTCCTACATTTATGTATAAATTGTTATCGAAAACAGTTTTTCACGAGTTCAAAAATATTTAATACCTTGTAATCTTCGCTTCTCAAAAACAAAAACAAAAAAATATATATTTCGATCGATTGTCTATATGTACAAAAATTTAAAGACTAAACTTATAAGCGAACTTCCTACATCGATGTCTCCAGGGGCTGACTGTAGCTGCGGCTGTCTTGCTGAAGTGGGTGCATGGGGCTGCTCGCTCCCTCATCGTCCAAGTTAGTTTCGAGCAGTGCCTCGGATTTGGATCGCATGTAGGAACTTGAGCGCGGCTCCTGATCGGCAGTTGATTGATAGACAGTCTTTGGGCGTTTGTTCGCCTCTCTCGGAGGATGAATGGACGGCTGAGTGAATTGCGGCGGTGCTTTGCTGCTTCGTACCGCGGTGTAGTACGAATCCGGTCGACGGATGTCGGCTGGATTGTCGGGTGCATTCTCCCGCACGATGTTCTGGAATTCCTTCTTGGGATCGTAATTGACGGGTGTGAAGTTGAAATTGTCGATTTTCTCTTCGTAGGGTAGTGTGCTCGATTGTGACTGATTCGATGAATAAGGCTGCTCGGGAGGACGAGCAAGGAAGCTGCTGTGACTTTGTTCCTTTTCCCCGGCTTTGTACTCGGGAAGCGTGTGCTTAAGTTCGTTGAGGAATGCCAGGTTTTCGTTGTGTGTCCTTAAAGGTAGGGTGCTCGCGTTGCCATAGTAATCTGATCCTATATCTTCGGTATCTAAAGGATCTGTCTGATGTATGATGGGCGAGTCCTCAGCTATGCTTGTGCCCACTGAGTTGTTTCTTGTGCTAGCGAATGTGGAGTTGTCTCGAAACCCTTCATTTCGAAATGATAACTCAAAACGCTCAGGGTTTGCCACATAGATGGCCTTGTTTGCACCTCTTGCCGAGCCGATGGTAGCAAGTTTTGGTTCGTTACCATAGGCTGGTGCAGCTTTGGCATATTCGCCATACTTGGTGGGGCTCTGCAACTTAGGGCTTTCCTTAGACTGGCCAAAGAACTCTTTTCCACTTGCTGTCGCGCCTTCGTATGTGTCGAAGCTGGCATTTGAACTCAAGACACTCTTGTCCATCGAGTCGATTGATCCATTCGATTCCATTTTCTTGTAGTCTGGAGCAGAGTTGCGGGTCAACGTTGCAGTAGATGATGACATGTTCTAATTTTCCCCAAATTTATAAAAAAAAAACGTAAAATAAATAAAAAATAAACAAAAACAATAAAAGGATTTAATAAAAAAACAAAAGAAGAAACTAAAAAATTCATACGAAATTTCGCCGCCTTAGCGATCCTTGAGGATCGATGCCGTTCAAGCTCCGCAAACTCTGTCGTATGCTGTTTCTTCTTTGAAGTCGTTGAACGTGTCGGTGCTTTGATTTGGCGTACCAACAGATCGCGACAAGGATGAGCAGAATAATGGCGAGGACAAACGCCGAAATTATACTAATTGCAAACACATCTGCCCTCCAAGATAGAGGATCAATAACAACCTGAAAGATAAACACATGCGGGTAATCCTTTTCGCAAAAATTCAATCGGCTTTACATACCTTAGGATCGATTTCGCAGATAAAACCAAGCTCAGTGCTGCATTCTTCCAACTCTACGCCACGGAAGATGAAGCTGGTGCACCTTTCAATGTGATTATAGTCCTGGATCCATACTCTCTCGGGATATCTTTAAATGGGAGAGAGATTTAGATGCAACTAGCGAAAAACAATTGATTAATAAAATCATTACTTTAAGTGTTGCATCTGACTTTGCAAATATGACCACAAGGTGGCGCTGTCAGTGCGAATGAATGGCATTGAGGCATTTTCTGAACGACAAAAGTCTCTGGCCTCTCGAAAAGGCATCGGTGCACCAATGTAAATGAAACAGGTGTCAACAACCAAAGTCCAACCGGGTGGACATTTTCCATCCAGAATGGTGAGGTTGTTCATTTGGAAAGGAACAGCTTCAACTTCAAGCAAGTAGGGATCGTCTGCAAGAGGATCGTTTGAGAACAGTTTTATTTAAAATACTCAAGTAAAGGATGCATACCAGCCTTATCTCGGATACGTGATGCAACCGAAATAGTCTCATTGAAGCTCCAGTAGTTATGACGGGCATCAACCTTGGATTTCCATAGTTCAATCGTGCTATAGTGTAAAAGTGTAAAAAACTTAGTTTTAAACTCTTATAAGCTTAAAGCTACAGTAGACAAATTTACTACAATTTTAACTACAAAGGATGGGAACACACAAACACTTTAAATTATATACTACGGAGTTTAACTAAAAAAAATGGTGGCGGGGTCAATATCTAACTTATCCCTCGATTTTTACCTTCATAATCGGGATCATTTCATCTTTTTCGCTTATTTATTATAACAAAAGCGCAGGAAGGTTGTCCTTTTTCCATTATGATGCTAGCATAGAAAAGATACCCTTACAGGCCGCCAAAGACTCTGGCATCTTAGATGTCCCAAGGCGACCCTTGAACAACATCATCAAAGCTCAACACTCGACAGGGATCTGTTTTATGTACTTTTAAGGCTTTTTACCTTGCAACCCGAAAATAAGGTTTGAGGAAAAAAGGAGAAAAAGTTACTTTGGATTTGATTTTGAACTGTTGAGGGCTGAAAAGCTATATCGCCTACCTTGCGTTCGTTTCCCATTCCTTAAGACCTACAAATTTCTTGTTGACTCTCTTTGATCCTCGAAATCCTATAGTTCCACTTCCAACTATTGGACAAGAATCGAATTCTCCTTCTTCGACATTCAAATTTTAAAATTCTTTCTACAAATTTTAGGTTTAAATAAAGCGATTTTAAGAAAATTTATTAAAATATGTTCAACCACGTGTTCCACTCTTGGAGGCGCGCTAGAGTGGTGTTTATACCAAAGAAGGACAAGAATCCGCGAAGGACTTCAGGCCGATTAGTCTAACCTCCTTTGTTCTTAAATTGTCATGCAAAGTTTTCTAAAAAAATCATCGCTTTCCATATCACAACATGCCGACCTTAAAGGAAGATCCACGGAAACGGCTTTCCACGAGGGCAAGTGACAGGTCCATACACGACAAAAATACACCTTAAACTCCTTGCTAGACATTGAGGAAGCTTTCAACAACTTTCATACTGATGCTATTGATGAATCTATTAGGCAATGGATAGCCTCTTTGCTCGGAACAAGAATTATCCAGGCAACACTAGGTAAGAGTCCCTTAACCACATTTGCCCATAGAGGAACGCCACAGGGTGGTGTCATCTTTCCCTACAATGGCTAATGGTTATGAACAAAATTCTCGTTAAACTTGACATTAAACGGGTCAAGATTGTAGCTTATGCGGATGTACGCTGCTCTAGACAGCGGTTAGGTTAGGTTAAACAGGGGTGTGGTGAAAAAGACCACACGCAGGCACGAAAACTGGAGAACCAGTTGAACTTAACTTTCAAAAGGCAACATTCATCACTTACAATCATTAACATTCTCCCGGTGAAGCAGCAAATTTTCCTGCAAGTCAAGAAGTCTACTTCCGCGAAACTTTCGGAAAAATATTCCCTTAAAAATTTCCTGCGCATACCTACGTGAAATTGCCTCAACCACCTGCAGAGCACTCCAGAAGCGACAAATATCTGTTTTAGAAAGCCTGAGCTTTTTTGCATGTTTCCGCAGGAGGAATTTCCTGTCGGAATTCCCCAGTAATCCCGAAGCTTGTCCCAGCTTATTTTAATTAGTACGATTTAATTAGATCGATTAGTGCGATCCTTTTCTTTTCCGTCAAAACGTGGCTATCCTTAATAGTGTATCTTACTACGAAGACGGGTGGTTTGATGTTCAAAACCTCACTATTTTCTTTTCCTCCTTTTCCTTTTCCTAGCAATGCTTTGTGCGACATCCCCTGACTATATCAGATTTAATGTTGGTCAATTCCTTTGCCTTGAGTTTAGCCTGGCTATCGATGTTGATGCCGATCAGAAGCCATTACAGCCAGAACCTCTGATTGAAAGACACTGCTTGTGTCCGGTACTTTTAAGGATAGTTCCGGGTCTTTTGAGAAGATACCGGAACCTGTTCCTTCCCCTGCTTGTCGAACCATCTGTGAAGATTGCATTTTCATTAGGCCGGACAATCAAAGCAAAACTGATTTTCTGCACTGTTTTTCTTCACTTCTAAAACTAAAGTACTCGATTTGACTCTCCCCCGTCTTAATGGTCAACCTCTCACGCTATCCTCCAGCGCTAAGTACCTGATGGGTATCATGCTCGATCCTAAACTTAACTGAAAACATAACAACGAACGCAGAATTAGAAAGGCATGTGCCACCTTCGACGCGTATAGCAAAACCCTTGGAAAAAAGTGGGGACTTCAACCAAAGAAGACCTAGTGGATGACCTTATGGAAGTAGCTGTGGCCTGCACTAAGTAAAGGTTATAACCTCACTAAACTCAAAAAATTGCAAAGAACACCCAGCATAGGCACCACGAGTGCACTAAAGTCTGCCCCAACGGACGCCCTTACTGTACTCCTGCAGCTTTGGCCCCTTGATCTTCATGTAGCAACATTCCTTAAAAGTGCTGGACTACAAGGTCGTACGGACGCAGCAACATCCTGGACTAGATACCAAATGGATTGGTTCCGTTCTATAATGACTACACCACACCTGCCAGGGCTGAATGGAAGAGGAACGAAGTAGAAAGAGCTTCGACACGGTCATAGACACCGAAGGAGCTAAGAAGAACTGTGGTGTGGGGGCCGGTGTCTACTCTACGGTTGGATATGGGCACCGACCTCATAACAATCTCAACAACCATCACAAACCAGCTTACACGAGTCGCAGTCGTGGTATTAAGAAGGCATCTCATGTGCTACTTGGGTTCATTCTTGAACCTCCACCTCTACCTACCACCTACGTACCACCATGTTCAATCCCTAAATATAGCGTGCCCTCCATTGAAAAGCATTTGTGTGTCCATAAAATTAATATACATTACCTGTTCCAATACTGCTGCTCGTAGCTGTTGTGTATTGTAATTTGTTAAAAAAGGATGCAACGGTAGCATGCGTGCAACAGGGCAAAAGGAGTGAAATACAAGAAGAGAAAAAGAAACAAATCTATAAGTTCTACAGGACGAAAAAGAGGACTAACGAAAAACGTTTACATACTTGGAATTGTTGACCGTAATCATTTCGTAATCGTTTTCAAAGTTCTGGAATATATTGTCCACGTACTGCTGACCTGCGGTACCAGCCACAATAGTAGCTCTTCCCTCGTAGCATGTAGCAACATTCCTAAAAAGTTTTAGTTTAAGTCATACACGTTTAAAACTAACCTCAACTAACTTACTCATAAAATCCATTATGTGCGGTTGTCTGATAGATCGGCAGCCGAACCTTGTTAAACCCAGAGATCTCCATAATCCTGCTGCCCGTGTTGCTGTGTACGTAATTGTATGTGAAGTTCGAAATTACCTGACGCAGCCGAATCACATCGTGAAACCGAGCATCGTTTTGAGCAATATAGTTGCGATAGAGAATGACCTCCTGATAGGGAGAGGACTGCCTAGCCTCAATGTGCAGCGTAGGTCTGTTGCGATTCCGAATAAAGAGGTTATGTTGAATGTAGCCCTTGAGCGACGTAGCAGTTCCTCGAGAATCTGCTCGGATGTAGAGGCCACCTTGGTTACCTCTGACCAGATTGTTCTGAAATGGAATCACAATGTTAAAGGTCTTTGAGTAATTTTGATAGATCTCACCGTAAAAAAGAACGACTGCATGTTTTGGACGTCAACCGATATCGTCGACTCACAGGTGGAGAAGTTTCCATAAAGCTGACGGCAATTGTTCTTAAATTTATTCGAAGCTAAGGTGAACGTGGGGGAAACCTCTCCCGCTGAGGCGTACGTTACAGCTGCCTTTGTGGTACCGCTTATGTCCGAGTAGGTAAGGTTATGTTGCGCATCGCGGTCTATTAAAGAGGTTGAACTTAATGTTTCTCAAAAAAGGTTCCTAAAACACTTACTCAGTCCGATAGCTGAGATGGGTACCGTCACCACTTCAGCAATGAATCCGTGTGTCTCAGGCGCTCCACTCGCGATCAGCCGGATACTCAAAGTCGGACCAGTTGTTTTGAAAAACGAGTTCTGGTTCGTTGAGTCAGCTTCGACTTGACCCAAAAATTTAGAGGAAATGTTGTAGATATCCCCGTCGTACAGCTGAATGGCGTCCGGTCGTCCATACTCCTTCGAGTGGTTGAACAAGTTCGATTGTAGCAAACGGAATCCCACTGGTTTGGCACGGTAGACCGCATTGAATATTTTTACACAGTTGACCGGATTGTTGTCGTATTTGTAGTACAAAAGGATACGTTCCTCGACCGTAATCACCTTGTTCGGATCGCATATGTCTACCAAAGAGTATAGGTGGTAAGAGAGATCCAAAGCCTTAAGTGGGACAAAACTTGACAAATCACTCTCACGGCCCTCTCCCGTCAGTGAGATGATGTTCAGGCCATTGCCAAAAGTGTTGTTGATGTTAATAAAGTTCAAGTTGACCGATCCACTGGGTGAAATAAGATTAATGGCATGGTGAGCTGAGTTAGTTATCGTCACCGAGGTGATCGTGGGATTCTTAAAGATCGCCTGGATCGCTGACGACTTTTCGTTGTGCAAAATTCCAGCATTCTCTATGCGCACATACTCCAGGCGGCTCTCTCTGCTCGACATAAGGCCGTGGGAACGGATATCGTGAACGCGGTTCTCGTACAGATTCTGCTCAAAGTCCGAATGTGCAAATCGAATGCCACCCCAGTAGGTGAAGTCGTCAGTGTCAATGTTCCCATAACAGCTTACAAAGACGAACTCATCGTTCCAATGACACTCGTGCAAACGCCCATAAAGCTGTCCGTTTAAGCGTTCTGTACAATCTTCCAGCCTGTTTTCGTCCCCTTTACACTCGAGTGGCTGGACCCAGGACCAAATTCTTGTCAGCGAGTTTGTGTGAAATTCGATGCGGCGATCGTGTCCATAGTAGACGTTGAGGGGATCGTAACCCAGTTCCCGGCACACCACCTGGGCATTTCTTTCGGTAAAACGCTTGTCACATATTGGCACCCACTGCAAGGTCGTGTGGTTGAAATACTCCAGGAATCCTTCATGAACCGAAGACAGATCTTCTTCGTGCGATCGTGACGAGCAATTTCTAGCCGTACACAACCGGATCGAGTCATGAGACACCATATTCTCCAGCGATCGTTTATTCAAAAGAGTGTAGGACTCGTGCGTTTTTGGTGGGCGAGGGCGCATTACGATTTGCGAATCCTTATACCCGATCGCATTTAGCGTGCCCATCACCAGGATGCCGACATTCGGCTCGAATTCCAGGACCGTGCCAAATTGAATGGTGAACGTGACATCCGGCATCACAGTTATGTCCGAAACAACTCTGTACGGCTCTGGTCGCTTCTTCAAAGTGAAATCCTTGGATATTCTGCCACCGATCTTGTTTAAATCAACATCGAACTCCTTTCCATGAGTTGTGCTGATGTCCACGGACACACTGGCATCAAAAGAGTTCTCAATAAGATACGGTTGGAACACTACCTCAGCGTGATTGTTCCAATTGTCAAAGTCAAATATTCGTGATCGAATATACTTTGGATCCGATGATCCCCACCAGTTTTCCATGGCGTACAAAAAATTGTTTAGTCTTGCTGATCGTACGCCTGCTATCAGATCGTAGTCCATTGTATTTTCGGAGATCAGGTTTCTATGAATCTTCACTTTCTGGACGCCGTCGAATTGAATGACCGCTGTCTTTGGCAACGTCCTTTGCTCTTGCTTGAGAGTTCGGATCTGAGCCCGCATAACTGAAGACCGGTAGCTTGCCACAGGGTCGTAACGATTTTGCTTTATCGTGTTGAATGCAATGATCGCTGGAACCTCCCCGATGATCTCGCTTAAGCTGTCTGCTCGGATCTCCACTATAAACTTGCCATTGTTGTTCTCCATACGGTTGTAGTCAAACTTCAGTTTTTTCTCCATGCCATCAAGCGCGATCAGTCCCTTACGACAGTCGTTGTCAAGGAACAAATTCGAGGAGAAATTCACAGAAGCATAGTGCCCTCTGACGGCGATAGTGAAGTCCCTATTCCGCCTCCATGTGTTGTTTCCCATGAAGATACTGTGAGTAAAGTTCTCATTGTACTGCCAGACATAAGGGAGGTTGATATCCAAGCCACCATGCAGATTTGACTCGATTGTGTTGTCCTGCAGAGCGTAATGGAATAGATTATTTGACGATCGCAGATCCTTCGACACGTGACGGATACCAAGGCCATTTTGGAAGATCAACGTGTTGTTGATATGAATCGTGATCTCGGACAAATTACTCGAATGAACATCCCAGAAAGGTGCTTTTACCAGCAGGGCCTCTCCGTCATTTGAACTGATCTCCGAGTTTGAGATCTTGATCGATTCATTGGCCTTTCGCAGATAGTGTTCGCCGTTTTGCCCAAAGTACCGATTGTAATAGAAGGCTGAAATTGCTCTGGCGTTCTTCTGTATCTTTGTCGAACGCACCACGAGGGAAGGTGTAGGTCCGCTGGCCACCCTATTGCGCACATCTTGAACCGGTGCCGACACGGTTGACAACATGATCACAGCACCACCCAAGGCATTGTTTCCACTCTCGTAGTAAAGGATGATGCCGTAGCTGCTGCTGGTCACTGGAAATATACTTAAATCGCGCTTCACTTGCCACATGCTCGAACGATCATTCTCTGTCTGAGAATCCAAGATTGTGATCCTCTCTGTCGACCGATTTTCAATTGGATTCAACAGCTGAATGCCCATCACATAACCTGGCTGGCAGCGGATTGCCATTTTTCGACTCACACTCTCACCCGAGTGCTTCTCGGTAATGATGTACTTCGTCTGCCACGTTCCGAGATCGAAGTTGAAATTGTGCCTTGGCAGAAAGACTGGCTCGTAGTCCGTATCGAACGTATTGAAGTCGGGCGCCATTTTGAACCAACCACCCAGCTCGCGTTGGTCTATGGCCGATACGACAGGATCGTGAGATATTCCACTTCCCAGATTGTCCTTTATCACCGAGCCATGCACTCGCAGTCCCAATTGTTTTAAGCTTATTCCATCGCCTTTGTTGTTGGTAAACTCACTGTTCTTTATGTTGTTGATCGATTTTCCTCCAAATACGTCCGAATAGATCACTCCCAGGCCGTCATTCAAATTATCCACTATGCGAACGTTCTCGAGGTTGTGACGAGCAAAGTCCATCTGCACAGCGGGCTTGAATGAGTTTGTTTTGTAGTCGAATAAGCCAGCTCTCTCGACAGTGACGTACTGAAGATCGGCACGCTCAGCCAGCATGCTGAACCTCAGCCCAGCCCATCCTCCTTCGTGGCAACGTACGCCAACATCGTTGTCGTGTGAGCAGGAATTTTCGAACTCGCCTCGGGACAACCGCTCCGACCTGCATTTGGTTATGTCTTTGTCGTGCTCTGTGCACTTGATGTTAGACACGATCACGTCCTCAGTTGTTCCCACTCCAGGCATTTGTGATGGGTGCAGTCGCCAGTCAAGTGGGTTGAGTGTGAAGCCAAGGTGATGACAAACCAGTGCGGCATTTATGATGTTCCAACCGTAGTCACACACAGTTCCCCATCGGTCATCTAGGTAAATTTGCAGGCGCCCTTCATGCTCTCCAGAGCCACCTAACAGCCGAACGGGTACCTCTGTCAGGTCTTCCTTTCGCATGATTGATTCGGTTTCCATGTCAATCGCTTCCATATCCTCTCCATTTGCATCAACTGTATCGTTGGTGGGTACTGCCATCATGGTCTCCCTCTTCAGGGTAAGCAAAATATCATCGGGGCGCCGACCTCTTGCTTCCAGCTTTCCTGCAACCATCATCCCCACACTTGGATCAAATTTTAGCGTTACGTCCGGCTGCAGAATAAGCTTTCCTCCAGGCCGAATATTGATGTCTCTGTTGACTCGGTAGGTCCCGGCGGGAATCATCTCCTGTCCGTCTACCTCGCCTCCCACCAGATCCGACCCTTCAGTGTAGAATTTGTGGACAAAAGTTGGAATCGATATGATCGTGGAACTGCCAGGGTTTGAGTTGTGCAGCAAATACGGAAGGTATTGAATCTTCGCTAGATTGTAACGATCATTGCGGTGAAACAACCGCTCATAGATCTTGAACTCATCCGTATAGCCGAGCCAGTTGTATGTGGCATTAATTATCTGGCTTTGGTCACACAACTGCGATCCGATCTCGTACTGTGAATCATAGTTCGAAATGATGTTGCGGAAAACGTCCACATTGCTCGACGAGATCACAATCGGCGCCGACACTCTCGAGCGTGGATTCAGTTTCTTATCGCCTGTGTCTGGAGTGGCCGGTCCAAATGGCTCACGCACCTTGTTCTCTCGCACAAAATTGCGTGTAAACAGCAGCCACTGCACCTCCCTCTCGCTGTAGGGCGACAGTCCAAGTGACACAACGTAAACTCCCTTGTTTCGCATGAAGTAGTTGTTTTGGACTATCAGGTTTACTGGAAGCTCATTGAACTCGTCCCAAGGCTGGTTACGAACGTATAACGATCCATGCGATCCCAGTCGAAACTGATTGTACTCTATGCGCCCGTGAAGGTTCAATGCTGGACTGAGAAGAATAGAGTTTCTCTTGCTGTTCTCAAAGAGATTGTGACCTATTTGAAGCTTTAGGACTTCGTCCGCAGGGTTCCTTAGCGGGAACCAGCAGCTGTGCACATGGACGTCATCCAAATTACTCGAATTGAAGTGATTTCCGGTGATGTTTATCCACAGAGGAGCGCAGAAGTTACCGTGATGAACGCCCGTTTCGAGATTGTTGAAAATGTCTGTGTACTCGATGGTTGTCGTTTGGTTGAGTGGAATGAACTCCTTTCGCTCGGTGTCCTTGGTTTCGTTGAGCCACACAGCAAACCCGTATCCCTGGTTGGAACTAATCGAACTCCGCGAAATGTTCCGGTTTCCTCCGTAGTACGTGATGTTCACACCATCGCCCTTATTAAAGCTTATGTTGCTTTGGGTTATGTTAACATCCCCGGCACCACTAGTGACATGGACTCCTGAAACGTGACCATTGTTCGATATAACCGTGCTCTGGATCTGCAACTGTGAGCGGATATTATCGATCGCTATTCCGCGGCCAGAGTTGTCCTCCACCACGGAGTCAACCACCTTCAAGTCGTAGGTCCGCGTATTACCAGTGGTGACTCTGATGAACCCCAAAACCTCCGATCTCATATCGGCTTTGAATTGAATGTACAGCTTGTCTTTGGTACTGGTCACAGCTTGCGGTCGTGTGAAGTTCCTGAAGCTCCACGACGTCAATACTCTATCACCAGGAGACGAACCGTCGAAAATGGTTAGGCTCGCCGACTCATTCCGCGCAACAGTAAAGTAGTCAAAGTGCACCGTTAGCACATATCCCGGGCGGGTGAAAAAGTATTTGCCACACTCCTTGGCCGCCCCAGCGTAGAACTTTTGATGCAGCGACAGACTTATCGGAAACGTCTGCCCAGAGGTGGTTGGCAAGGTGCAGAAGTCATGGATCGTCGCTCGATCGGTTCGCAGATCAGGTCGAAGATCGTGGCCAACGTACTTTATGCCATCAGCAGCGTTATCCACGACAACACAACCCTCCATGCTGACGGAGCCAAAGCTGGAGTTGACAAATACTCCGATTCCGTTGCTGTTCCGAACTGTCACATTCTTCATAGTGAAACCTCCATCGGGCAGTGTGGTATTGAGACCAGTGAAAGCTGAATTTTTTATGACTATGTGCTCCATTTCTGGCGGCAGTCCCAGGACTTCAACGGCTGACTTGGCGACACTCGCCTTTCCGCAGCCAGCTCTAAGTATGTCGACAAACTTTAAGCTAGACTGAGAAACTGCTGAGTAGACTGTGTTGTCCAGGCCTAATGACTTTGCTACCGGAGCGTTTTCGAAGCGCAAACCTCTCCAATGTCCGATGACGCTAGAGTGCACTGGTAAGCACTGAACACCTATATCGCTGTGGTAGTCACATACCCCCGACCCGAGTTGTCTGGAAACCCAGAGGCAGTCGAACAGCGACGATTCGCTACCCCGGCACTTTGGCTCCTCGTACAGCAGTCGTGGGGCGATCTTGGCCGATCGTTCCATCCAGTTCCAGAAGCGACCACCTTGAAAACCGATCTGCCGACACGTAACCTCATAATCCGATTGCGTCCAACTAAAAAGAAGAGTTGTCAGAAAAATTTTTAAGGATCTTAAACTCTGCTATCCACCGGAGGAGTCAAGAAACTTTGATCTTTCATTTGGCTTCTTGAAAGCAAATGTCCTCGGGGGATAGCAGAACGAAAAACCTCTGTCTAAACTTACTTTCGAGAATTGGTGCACACCGAACGCCACTGTCCCTTGTGGAATATCTGCAGTCGTCCCTCCAACGGCGTTGGGCCATCCACCAAGCGTGCCCCCAGTTCTTCGGGATCAGGAAACACCCTATTATTGGTTTCACGCGCAGTTAACGTAATCCTCCTCGTTGGAGTGCCCTGAACAAACAAAGATACACCTTTACTATTAAACGGTCGTTAATAGGTCGACGTAATAGATCATAGCGCCACTCCCTGGATTGCTTAAGCGTAACAAGATGTGAAGACACCCTTAATGTACGAGTGCAATTAATGAGTTAATTCAATCTGCAGCGCATGTACTACAGAAGGGAAAGACAGACAATTAAGAGGCCGCGACCTAAAGACCCATTGGGTCAGTTTTCCCATTCAACTTCAATTAGTTGAATCTTTTGTGCACCATTCTCAGTGCGGCTTGATGCGGCTGAATCGCTTGTTAATCTTTTCTGTTCCTTTCCTGACGGTGCAGAGGCAATTTGTTGTGTAGGTCAACTCTTGGCGTCTTAAGCAGATAATTAAAAATATTCAAATTCCCAGCAACAATATTTTGTTTCACTCAGACTCTTGCATAAGTGACTTACACTTCAGCCACTGGTTTTGTTTATTACTTTTGCATTAGTGAGCAATGTGCATTGTTTAGATAGAAGTTGCGTCAATTTTCATGAGTGTATTTGTCCCATTCCGAGAATTCTGTGATTCATTCCTCGAGTACGAAGACTCATAATGATATGATATGACAGAAAAAAAAACTACTTTCATTCTAGTCTAGATGAAGACTTTTTATCTGTTTTGCAATAAAATTTCGAGTAAGATATGGATATCTACGAGTGAATCAAGACTTGGTGATTGTCTAGTGCTGTAGGCGATGCGATAGCATATGTCCAAAGGTGCAACAGGGAATTCGAATAAAGAAATTTTTCTTTATTCCATTATTATCATCAGCAGGTGTTATTAGTATCGCAAACAAAAGTATAAAAGTAGGAGAAGCAGGAGCAAATTGTACGATAAAAAAGCTAAGTAAATTTGTTGACCTAAGTTTTTCAACGACAACGAATAACAAGACTCACTCTCAGTTTGGTAAAAAAGCACATCAATGGAACCAAAATGAATATATGTAAGTTTTAAAAGCCAAAACGAAAGGTGATGGTCGTACACTAAAAAGTTCCCTTTAAATGTTAAAAAAATTACAAAACAAAATTATTTTGACATTGACGTCTAATATGAAAAAAATGAGCGAAATTGGAATGGAGCCTGAGTATTGAAGCGTACTTAACTCAAGTTTTACTTTAGTTAACACTAAGGTAGAAACTGGCCCTAAATAAATCAAAATGTTTGTTGGTTAATTTTTGTAAAGTTTTAAAGTGTAGGCCAATCAATCACCCTGTATTCGAATGCTTTACAAAAACCCATCGCATGACTAAGGTATACTTTCTACTGTCGTGAGAAAGTAAAATCTTCAAAATAACAAGATCTTAGATAGATAGGCATCTTTTGGGTTTCATTGCAGAAAGTTCATAGAGGAGAAAATATCATTGCTAGTTTTGGTAGGAGTATCCCAAGGTTCCATTCCAGGACCTATTCTCCTTCGCCCGTTTAAAAGTGTTATTTTTATTGTTCTTTCACATATTAGACATAATCACTAAGATGCATTTCCATGCAAATCTACCTTTCTTATCTCTTTGGTAATTTTCAGAATCAAGTAGTCGAAATAAATTGTTATGTGGCTTATATCTAGACCTAAGCAAGGGACTTATGGCAAAAACGTTTGCCTCAGTGTAAAAGAAAGTTGCCATATTCAAGGCAAGACAAAAATTTCGTTTCAAGAATAGCCTCCAATTAAAGTTTTTATAGTTGAAGAAATCATGCAAATTCTCTCCTTTTAGCGGTCCTGTCCTAATATTTACGGCTCTGAACTAGGAACTAAGAGAGATCATGCTGCATTCCTGTAACGCACCTTCTTCGTTTTGCTCCTCGCTATTGAATTTGGAATAGGTGCAAGGTTCAAGTATGGTGCAAGTATGCTTTTCTATGTATTGGTTTTTGTTTATTTTTTTGGGCAAAAAATACAAATTACCCAGAAGCTCCACTTGCAATGGGCAAAGCAATCAATTGATTGAAATATTTCCATTGGCTGTTTCATTACTAGTGTAGGTGCTTTAGAAATTAGCTTTGCAATATTGGTGTTCAAATGGCCATCAATGGTTGAAGAGCATTCTTCCATTTGAAGAGCAATCATTGCCATAAATCTACGTGGCAATACGTTTGAAAATGAAATTTTAAACTTAAATTCAATATTTTACTTAATATTATACTTCAAACCCCAAAAACAACGTAGACATAGAAAATTTCAAAACTTTTATGATTTTCTTTTTCGTTTTAAATTTGTATTTGTTATTACAATTATATTTAATAACAAAATTATATTTGAAAATGATTGAAAATCTAATGGCCAGTTATTTTTTCATTGCAATTGCTTTGTTCATTTCCACTGCATTGGGCATTGACAGTGGAGCCACAGCGTTATTTGATATTTAATTATTTAATTTTTATCCCATTGTCAATGAACTTAAAGGAGCAACACAAATTCAGCATATTTCGCACATGTATCGCACACACACATTCCACATGGTGCTTACAATTTTGGCGACTTTTTTATCGTTTTCTTACACATATTTTCTAGTTGTCTTTATCCCTCAATATCTATTTGTCTTCTTTACCTACACCGATAAAATTTTATCATTTATTTATTATAAAAAAAGTAGTGTGATACCAGCATAACTTTTTCTCAAGATGGGGTGAGTAGTGATTTTATTAGGATTAATTTCAAATGAACGAAGTCGCAACTGAACTGTATCCCAATTTTATTAACTAAGTCGCACCAGTTATTTTAGAGTTAGTTCATTTTGACGTAGTGGAAGTTTACTACTTTGAGAGTTATAGAGTGTGTCCGCCGCACATATTACAGAGATTAACGTAGGAAGATAAAAAGTCAGTCGCAAAGTGTTTCAACCGGAATAGAGGAGATTATCTTGACGTATGCTTCGTTTTTGACATTTTTCAATGACATCTATGCGTATCTTTTGTAAACCTGAACTTTTTTTTATCTTTCGGGCAACTCAGATTCAGAAATAATTAATTTAATTTTTAATTGCCACCGATTTTTTTAATCTACGCAAGAAATAACTCAAAAATAGAAAAACAATACGTCAAATCAACAGATATTCTTCGTCAAATCTGTTGACTGGGATTTTGGTCCACAAAGTTTATAGTAGACCAACTCAAAAGGTGTGTTTGCTTTGTTTTGTCAGAAAACGCACGCAACACGTAGAATTCTGAACGGTTTGATTTAAGAATTCGTGCATGCAAGAGATTAATTACGCGATAAATTTTTAATCTCGTCGTGAAGAGATTAACATTCGTATGGTAAATCTTGTGATTTAGAGGGGATTTAAGGATAAATTGTATTAATCGCGGATTAGTGTGCGGTGGAATCTTTAGTTTTAACATCAGAGTCAGGTTATTTAAGCAGAGGGGCAAATTTATTAAAGCAAATATATCCGAAGGGTTTGTCAGTCCGCGACTAACAGAGGTAAGACAGTAAAAGAGAAAGACCCAGGGTTTCACTTAGTAAGCATTTACATCATCCAAAATGTCAGCCAAGACTTTTTTTTAATTATTCTAGCTCTCGAATAATTAAAAAAAAACTCTTTTTAATTATAAAAGCTCGTTTGATGTGGCGAACTGGAAGCAGTATGTCTACGATCACAAAAGATGGAGGTCACAGGCCGTAGGCAGACGCCCTCTACGGGTCGGGAGTTCGCTATACCTCTAGAGTCTTATTATTATTAAGCAGGACCTTACTAATAAGTTGCCTTTTTATTCAAAGAAAGGTGATCGGGATGAGTTATTCTTCACTTCATTGCATCACATTTTTAGCTTAACTACTATATTTTAATGTTATAACTACCTACAAATTTTGGCATTTAGACTAAAACGTCGGTGTCCCTTTTGTGATGACAGAGTTCTTCGAATTTTGTGCATGTGATATGCAAAGTCGGAAAACAGGTGCCTCTTGTGTTATTATCTAATTTGACTGTAAAAACTAAAGGCCCAGGAACAGAGAACAACAGCCCAAAAGCAGAAATGGCCCAAAAAAGCCTTTGCGACTTATTTTAATTTTTTTTGGTTCTGTTCATTTCTGTATAACTTCCTCCTCTTTGAAATAAAAATCTTGGACGTATTGTTCGAATTCGGATGGGTGCAAGGTTGGGTGTATGCATTTTTCAAATACGTGAGGTAAATGCATAAAATTTGGGCATTTACAACCCCCCTCTCTCGTGTTTCTATAACCTTCACTTATATTACATAGTATTGTGCCCTATATTAAATTTTTAGTTTGCGGCTCTATTTCCTAGGGTCTCATTTAAGAGCGAGTGAGTTTTGGAAAACTATTTCAAGTAACCATTGTGAAAACCCTCTTTTAAAATTGAATACCAAGAGAACGTTGGTATTTTTCAAATTGTTGCTTCCGAGGACTTACTTTTAGACTGAATTTATAGAATCTTTACAAACAATTCAATGAAAAAACATGTTGTAGGTACACATTTATATAAGGACACATGACCGCTACCCATTTTTCGCGAACGATTTGAAAATTCAGCCATTACCGACTTACTATTTGATGGCTTTCTGTAAGAAGTCCCATTAGTTGATTGCTGTTCTAAAGCGAGTTGGTTAGCCATATCCATCCCCTATTTAATTTTTTGGGGGAACGCTATCCTTCCTCCACCCTGTATAAGATTCCTCCACCCTGTATAAGATTCCTCCACCCTGTATAAGATTCCTCCACTTTATGACAACATTTTCCGATTTAAATGAAACTTTCAATCTTGCTTCGTCACAGTAAGTTAAGCTTATGTCGTTATAATTCGACATAAGCTTATGATTTGTCCCCCTGGTAAATGACGGAGAAAAAATTACACCTCAAGTGATTTAGCTTTGTGGGTGTTCACAATAAACCACCCAATTGGTTAATTGTTTTAAGCGTTTTGTTGAAGCTTTTTCAAGGTTAGCTTTAAACAAACAATCAACATTCTAAATAGACCGCACCATATACGACAAAAGGTCACTGGTCGTGCAGAATCTTATGGCGTATTCTTTTCAACACCAAATCTTTAAACTGGTGTGGAGTACAGAAAAAACTGGTTCTTTTCTCGTACCCCTGAATGGAATCATGCTCATGTTAATGTTCTTTTGAACTCCAAATCAGTTCGGTGTCGACACCGAACGCGAATTTTCGCCACCGTCGTATTTGACGGTGGGGGCTGGGTGTAGTTTTGTTGCTTGTGTATGTGTGACGTTTCGATTCAGTTTTCGTTCGTTATTTTTTGCAACGTGACTGAAACTGTATATGAAATCGATAAAAAGTTACTAAATATCACACACTCAAAGCTATAAAAATTCATTTTAAGTAAAAAGTACAAAAAACCGACGCCAAGAAAATCACGCTACGAAATGAAAATAAAGGAAACAAATTGAAGTCAAAATGATTTGACACCTGACAGAACTTAACGTGATGACTGCACCTGTGCTGTGTTTGTCGATCTGTACTCAATGAAACCGAGTGTACACCACGCTGGAATTGTCGCTAACACAGAGTATTATTTGACAGCTCGGTGTGGCAGTTCGGTGTTCAAAAAAATAGGGCATTAGAAATAATGAAGAAATTTATCTTCTGAAAAGTTGACATCAACTATACACAACGGAAGCATCTGATTTCGCATATGTACTACCATAGGTAAATAAAAATTCCTTTGACAATTTAAGAATACAAAAAACTACGATAAAGAATCTTCCAGTTCTACTTTTTTCCAGTTCTACCTAAGACCTTTTAGGGCCAGTTTTTTAGTGCGAGATCATCTGAGTTTCTGAGTTAAACTGAGATTAACCCCGGAAACGAATTTTTCCATGATAATTGATCCGGTATTAATTTCGGCTTAACTCGCCAAATTTAGTGAGTTAATCCCGGATCAACTCTGGTGAGCAGTATGAACTTCTTTGAATGTGTGAAATGACAGTGGTTTTGAGTATTTCTGTGCAATATGACATCGGAAAATGACTCGAACTACTTTTCCTGCGTTTTTCTATGTGAAGTGAGAGCTGGGAGAGCTAATAATTTCGAGAAATGAAGATTTTAAGAACTTTACTCACGGAGTTAACTCTGCACTGAAAAACTGCTCGCTGGATGAACTCTATATTCCTTTTGTTCCGGGATAAACAGATTTTGGTTTAAGCTGGGCTTCGCAGGTGAGTTTAATAAGCTATGTCCGTCTGTTTGCCTGTATGTGTGAAGGTTTTAGATCCTCAAAATCAAGCTATAGAGAGCTGAAACTTGGTGCACGGCTGGGTTCTTCTGTTGCACAGACAAAGTGAGAAAATTGGATAAACTCGTTAACGGCCTCACCCACTACTGGCTTCCATGTGATACAACCTCTATTTCACATTTTCTTTCAAAATGTTTTTTGGTCAATTAGCCAAGGCATAGGAACTCAAATTTTGATACTGAGCAATATTGGCCCAAGATTTTGAACAAGGCAAAAATTGGACCACCTAATATTAACAATGTTAGATCTTTGAAAACCCGATTTTTCGGAAAGTTTACTCCGAATCGAAAAAAATTTCATGTTTAATATTAAAGACATTACCATTTGCTAAGTTTGCTCCAAACAAAACTTTGATTTTCGCCCACTTTTAAGGGGCGGTTTTAGGAAAAAAATGGCTTTTTCTGAAAAAATTTTCGCTTTTGCCCCATTTTCTCATGAATGTAACGAAATTACAATTAATTGTTTTTAATTTTTAGCCCTGCCCACCTTTTGGGGGTGTGGTTAGCGACCCATTGACTCATGCTATGGGTCACCAACTCTTACTAAAATTCTGCACAAATTATTTCTAGGGTACCTGATAAGCTAAATTTAATTTCTTTTTTCTCTCTAAATTTGGCGTGAAGGCATTCGATATCCATATTAAACTGACAAACTAGAGGTTTTTCCTGAATTCTGTCTCCAAATGTGGACGTGGCCCAAAGCCTGATATGAACAAAATGTGGAACCAAATGTTTTCTACATAAAATATTAAGTAAAATTCTTTCGATTTGAGACAAAAATTTGAATAAAATTTATTTGAAAAAGTTATATTATGAATCGATGCTACGCCCACTAGGGGAGGTTAACCGACTTTATTTTTCTGTTGTTTGCCTTAGAATCATAAGGAGACGATTAGGTGCAAAAACAACCGCAATCGGAATGTCTATTAGGGCGCTATAGAGAAAAAAGGCTAAATCCAAGATGACGGATGTTTTTTAAAGATGGTGGATTTTCCCCAACTCGGATTTTTCGGAACTTTTTGGATTTTGATAAGGACATTTGATATTGTCAATAATTTTCAGCTCGTTATTCCAAATGACTTGGTTTAAAAACAAAAAATACTCATAATTGCAAAAAATTGTTTTCTTAAAATATTTCTGCATACTCCTGCACTCTGGACTAGAGGATAAGAAGTAGTCGTGTAGAATGTAAACGCGGGAATGGACATGCATTTTATAATAACTTTTGAAATAAACGCACGCACCCAACTAGTCCCGCTCTCTCCTACTGTTTCTCTTTTCGATTTCGCCTACTTTTACTGGCGTTCGACTGTGACGAAATATGTGTAGAAAGATTAGGACTATTGGATGGAACTTTAGTCTTTTGCCATGCAAAAAGCTCTGCCGATTAAGGGACAATAAAATCTATGTAGTTCCTGGATTTTGCCATTAAATGAACCTTTTTTAAATCAAACATTTCGTCTTGGTCTCGCGCGACATGCCATTAGGATAGATACAATTGAACTGTAAAAGTAACAGAATTTTTGTTTCAATGAGCTTAGAATAAAGTAATGACCCTAGATCTATCAAAAACGAGTAAAACTAAATATTGAGAGGTAAAACTGTTACGGTGGAGATGTAAACTTAAAACCACTGCGTCAACAAATGCACAATGGGGAGAGTCCTTACAATAAAACGCATGTTGTCCTGTTTGTTTGACAGAAACATGTCGTGCGTCCAGAAAATCACAAAAAACGGCACCCTTTTGTTTACTTAATAAATTACCGGGGTTGACAACCCCATTATACACCCCTTGACCGGTGCCTTAACAACTTCATTCACAAGGGATGATTTTTCAGTCTCGTAGAACTATCGATTGGCCTTCACATGATGTCATTTGGCCTAGTTTCATCGCCAATTCCTTTCCTAACAAAAGAAGCTCCCAAACAACAAATGCAAACTTTCAAAAAACATCCCGAATACACTTGTTTTGTGTACTTTTCGAATACAAAGCAAACCATTCTGAAAGGTTATGTTACCGATGACGCAATCTGTTTACATGCATACCTCCGACGACCGCATTCGGGTTTGTTTGCTTTGCGGGTTTACTATCAGGGCGGCAGCTTAATCACACTTTTGCAGGTGATAAGATAGCGGGATTTGAGCGCTTTGAAACAGGTGTATAGCACCGAATTAGTTGCGAAATAATGTATGAAATATCCACTTACAACGGCGTGCATGACTCCTCGAACTGTGATTCCAGTCGAGGGGGCGAATTCCACTGTCACTCCTGGCTCGATCGTCAGCTTGGCTCCTTTGGCCACTTCGATGTCCTCGGTGACGACGAACGGGCTCTCGGCGGCTCGCAAAATCCGTTCCCCAACAATTTCGCCTCCATGTAGCTGCGTCACCGGTCGCTTCAGGGACGTGTCCTGGCGCACATCCCCGTCGATATCTATTTCGTTTTCACTTAAGGCACTATCACTATGCTGCGCGAATGCAACACCTAGGCACAGTGTGCAAACTACACTTAATATCACAATCAATATGGAGCGCCCAGCGCTCCGATTACTCATCCTCAGACATGTCATAGTCACTTGTATCTACGGGAAGTGGGAAATCATTGATTTCCGCTTATGACATATCCACTTGGCACTAGTAAGGGAATTTCACAAAATCTCAACATTGGGGCTCGCGAATCCGAACGAATTTTCGTCTGCTCGACTGGCCAATGCACCGTGGCACAAGAAACCTCAAAAACACTAAACACACGGGGGTGGTGGCTTGTGGCTCCTCAGCTGGAACCGTAGTGTATCGCGGCACGAAACAACCGAAAAAACAGGTATTGCCGGATTAAGAATGCATCTACACTCAAAGAACCGTTACGAAGAACTGAACAAAGCACAAAAGTGGAAACTCGGGAAACCGTCAGCCGCACACACAAGCCAAAAAAAAAAAAACGGAGTTGTATCGGTGTAGGTGCGACGATGACGATGACGAAGGAGTGTGTGACGGCGCGTAGTCGAGTCACGGAAAACTAAGCAAACGAAGCACTCTACTGTTACGTGAATGAAAAGCTAGCGGCGGGCGAAGGCAGTGTGCATTGAACCCCCTCGTGTCGATTTGAATGCCAATAGATACTTTGATACTCCGTTCGGATGCACGGTAAACAATGCAGGTGGGTATGCCGTGGTATAGGTGCACGCTTGAGTGTGGGTTCACAACAATTTTCGAATGTATTTTTTTTTTTTGGGAAAAAGTTTATAGAACTCGACTTAAATGGTATGTTCCGCACGCGTGAAGTACTTTTCGTGGTGCGCGATCGGATGTGTTAAATCGCTCGAGCATCAACAGGTACGAATACGACGAACTGACAGGCAATTAATGCGATTACGGATTTTGGTTTTTATTCTCTTTTCACTGAAAAAACCACTCGAGAAAGGAATGGAAGCAGAACGAAGATTAAAGATCGAAGCCAAAGATTCGTGGTGCACAATGGAACGCCATTTTTTTCCAAGCTCAGCTTAGATATTTGCACTCGCGCGAATTGTGGATTTGAAGGGTTTCACTGGGTTTTACATAATCTTATTGATCATCGATGGGTATTCTCGTAATAATTAGCGATTTTATAAGACACTCGATAAATTTTTAGGTGCGGTCATCAGACACAGATACATTTGACGAAGCACAGAACAAAGTACAAGCGATCACTTCAGAGGTGAAGACGACAATGGATATTCTCTCTGTCTCAGAGTGGAGAAAACGAAAACTTTTCAAAAAGTATGGCTTTGGCTTGTGTGTCTTTAAGTTCGACTTGGGATTTCTCTTTTGCACATGGTGGAGGTGCCCATAGTTCTCTTTTTAGTACCTATCTATTCACCTGTGCCGTGAAGAAAGCTTGAACAGCTCAAAAGCTTTACGATACCCAAACAACTTGTGAGTATCTTTCGGATAACAGCTTGTGTGCGTTTTGAAATTTACCAGCCGTTTGATCGTGCATCTGGTTTGACGTTTTGGTGAGAATTTTTTTTAATTAGTATTGAGGTTCCCATCCCAAGGCGTTTGACCCAGATACGAGGGCGAATGAGTCAACACGTTCCAGCTTCCAAATTATTCCTAGAAAAAGTGTCGTGAGGTAGATAATTAGTATAATTGGTGTGGTGGGAAGGGGTGTTATTAAAAGCGAAAGTGATGAACGTAGATAGGTAGGTAGGTATACCTACAATTTGTTGATCTAAGTACAGGGTAGATAGAAATACCATGTCAAATACCTACGTCACTCTTATCGGCAACAGTGTCGGCAAGTTAAGTTTGGACGAGTACGGGTTGCTTTAATGCAAATGCACACAGGGTGGAGTTGCCTAATTCCGGCCTGTGCCAGTAGCCGGCCGCTTCAAAGAAAATGGCCTTTAATTATGAAACCACAGCCTTTACCCTTACTTGGTTCTAAAGATTTGTCGCCCATTTCCTTTCCACCTACAAGGGATGGAGTCGGTTTTGGCGCGACTTTTGTTGCACGGTTACGCTACGCAGTTTCTGTGTGAAACTCGTTAGTGGGAACTACTTTTTCGGAGTTAAGGTTTTAAATTAAAACTTGGGGTAGGTAACTACTTTTATATGCCGTTTTTATATAAAATAAACCATAATTTAACAAAACCAACCCTCAAAATTGAATATAGTTTAAATTTTTAGAGGATTACTGAGGAGGAAACACTTTTTTGTCTGGCCTATTTTCGGCCGGAGATAGGAAACACATTGGTATATGGGTACCTATATATTATTTTTTTAAGTACATTTTTTAGTACATATTTGAATGTTCAGACTTCAACGAATGTCTTGCGTGAGAGCAAGTGATCTTATATACATGTGTTTGTAAGATTTTGTAACCAAACCTAGGCCCGAAAAAAGAAGTCATGTTTCCTTATTTCGGCCTCTTCTCAAATTTCAAAAAATAAATAATTTATTTACCTAATGATAAAAACTGAAAAATTACTACAACGCAGACGCTAACAATGTGGGACTTGGCGCAGTATTGTGCAAAGTTCTAACTCGTCCAGAGAGAAATTACTGTGTACCAGGCGAGAACTCCTTGCTCTAATACTGGCGACGAAACTCTTCCAGAAGTAGGTACCTGAGTGGCCAGAAGTTTATCTTGCGTCCGGTGACATCGCAGGTCCATTTCCGGAAACTGGAAGCGGCAATCGTTACATCCTTGTAATCACCGACTACTTTAGCAATGGCCTGTGGCCTATGAAATAACACTTCGATCAATAAAGATGAAACTTCGAGTCGAAGATATTCCAGGAATTATGCGCATCAATTGAACTTCAAAAGACACGTACCACACCCCTTCACCCGCAATCAGATGGAATGGTGGAACGTTTTAATAAGACCCTGAAGAAACATCTCTCTAAAGTCGTGGACGAGAATCAACGGGATCGGGATCGGCGAATACATTTATTCTTCATGGCCTACCGAAACGCTTTTCATAGTACAACTGGATACACTCCATCTGAAGTTTTTTTTGGCCGGCCTGCCAGGCTACCCAGCTCAAAGTCGGATTTCCCATTGAAGACCCAACATGCGAAGAGGACTACGTGGTTGACCTTAGAGAAAGGATTAAGGACATACACCAGAACGCTAGAAGCAATATAAAAGCTGCAAGCGACCGCATGAAAACCAGTACGATGATACGAGTGCGAGCAACAGCAACCGAGTTCAACGAGGGAGATCTGGTATGGCTCTTCAACCCACATCGTAAAAAGGGAAGTTCGCCAAAGCTGCAGCAGGATTGGGAAAGTCCCTACCAAGTTGTAACGCGAAATCATGAAGTCGTCTTCCGAATCCAACGAGGACCAAGGGCGAAATGAAAGTTGTTCATGTTGATCGCCTTCATCGCTACCACGAAAGCAATGATGACTTAACTAACATTTTAGCTCCAAAGGCTCTACAACATCCTTAGAGAGTTATGTCAAAAACTAAAGCTCTCAGAATTTCACTCCTATAAGAGCCAGTTTTTCAGTGCGAATTTCCAAGTCAAACTGAGTTTAACCTTAAAAGTGAATTTTTCAGTGAATATTGATCCGGGATTAATCTCGGCTTAACTCGCCAAATTTGGTGAGTTAATCCCTGATAAACTCTGGGGTGAACAGAATGAATTTCTTAAAATTTTTTTCTATGTGAAATGTCAGGGGACTTGCGTGTTTCTGTGAAAAATGACAACTGAAAGTGACTCGAACATCGTTACCTCTGTTTTTCTAATTTGTATTTCACGACCATAATAGCCTTTTGCTCGGTTTCGTTAAGTCTTCGTTCATTTTTGCTCTCTTTTGCTCTCTCTCTCTAAGTTAGTCCCACTCAAGTAAGAGGTTCGGCGCGGAAATTTGACAGCTGGGTAAAAACAAACAAATTTCATACGATTTCTTGAATGCTTTCTCATTATGAAAGAGGTGTCAAATTTATGGCGTATTCTTTTGAACACTGAATTGCCACACCGAGCTGTCAAATAATACTCGGTACTCGCGACAATTCCGGCGTGGTGCGCACCCGGTTTCATTGTGTAAAGAATGACATATACTACTCCGGTGCCGTCATCACGTTAAGTGTCAAATTGATTTGACTTCATTTTGTTTAATTTTTTTTCTCTTCGTAGCGCGATTTTATTTGCGCCGGTTGCTTGCACTTTTTATTTAAAATTAATTTTGATATCTTTCAGATTGAGATATTTGGTAAATTTTTGTCCCTTTCATACAATTTCAATCGCATTGTCAAAAATCACGATTGAGTTATTCGAATTCACAAACATTGAACTTTGACAGGCTTTAGCAAATGTTGAATGTGATTTTCAAATTTTCAAATAAAATTATGACTGCAAATACTATAAAAAAAATATAAAGGTAAAAAAAATATAAAGGTATTACCCTGCAAGGTCGGGTTACTGGTCTGTTACATATTGTGCGGCTTGTTGGTCAGCGTCTGATCCCAGAGGGACGGCTGAACTTCAAATAACAGAAATCCAGGAGCGTCTGTTTCGGAACGAGCGGCTTCCTGGTCGGCGTCTGTTGTCCGGGCTAGGATCGGCCGAATTTAAACCTGGCAGCTAGCTATAAAATGCACCCCCCCCCCCTCAACCATGAAAAGAAACCGAAAGCAGCCTCGGATATTTGCTGATCCTGGTAAGCTGATCCAGGGCACCCTTTGGAGCTAGGCCTGAGGGGTGTCAGCATGCGAGCGCTTGGTGGTCGGAAGGTCCCGCTCGGCATCCGACCGGGTTTAACCCGAAGAAGTTACGAGCAGCCCGTCAATGGTGCCGCTATCCATTACGGGGGGCGGTGGGGGACAGCGCCAAGTCAAAATGAGGGCTTAGGTGGAAACTCTACAAATCGACAACGGCACCAACTCAAAATTGGCACGTGGAATGTCTCGTCACTAACGAGGAAGGAACTCGAACTGGTTGAGGAGGCCAAAAAGTATCCGCTCGATGCAACTGGCATCTCCTCAACTAAGTGGAAGGGTTCTGGAACCAAAGACTTCAATGATGGGTGGAAGCTCTTCTGGTCTGGCGTCCCAAATCACATGACTGCACAGGCGGGTGTGGGGATACTCACAAGCCCCCGGTTGTCAGAAAATGTATTCGATGTCATTCCGTTAGGGGGAAGGATTTTGATCTTGAAGCTTAAGCTTGAACGATCGACTCTGGCTCTGGTTCAGGTTTATGCACCAAATCGAGAGTCAGAGTATGAGACCTTTTTGAACGAATTGATGCTGCCCTGGACAGAGTGGCAGAAATGGACTTCTTTCTCCTGATGGGTGACTTCAATGCACATGTGGGTACGGACTACAGTACTTGGAGGAGTGTGATTGGGAAGCACTGTGACCCGGATCAAAACAGGAACGGTGGGAAGTTGTTGGACTTTTGCTGTGCATATGGCTTGTCCATCATGAACACCTTTTTCCCACACAGAGACATTCACAAATACACATGGTACAAGCACAGTTTAAATCAAAAGTCACTGATTGATTTCTTTGTTGTACCATCGTGTGTTCAAAGAATGATTTGTGATGTTCGAGTTTTCAGGGGAGCTGAGTTGTCAACTGATCACCACTTAGTGTTGTGTAAATTGTTTTTCAGTGACAGCATTCCTTTGCCACCCAGGCGAAAACCAAGACTGATGACCCGCATACGGTGGGAAAGGTTGCAGGATGCTGACTCTGATTTCAGAGAGCGTTTTGCACAGCATGTTTCGGAGAAGTTTGAACAAATACCAACTGACCTTTTGAATGTAGAGGAGGAATGGCAGCTGTTTTTATCGGCAGTCATTGCCTCTGCAGGAAATGTTTGTGGAGTGAAGGAGGCTTGGGGTAGCGGCTGGTGGTGAGAAAAGAACTGCTTGGTTTAAAACGCCTGGAGTTCAAGAAGCCATCAGAGAGAAGAAGAGAGCCTACATTGCGTGGATCCAATGTAGAAACTCAACTTCTCGAGCCCGGTACAATGATGCGCGAAGGACTTCCAATCTGGCAGTCAGAACAGCCAAGGAACAGTCATGGAAAAAGTTCGGCGAGAAGTTGGAGCACGATTACAGATCTGCAAACAAGATATTTTGGCAGACCATTCGCCGGCTCAGGGGAAGGAAGTTAAATATCATCCAAGGAGGGGTTAAATCCAAGGACGGTACACTTCTTTCAAGTGAGAGCGATGTCTTGCGCAGATGGAGAGAGCACTTTTCGGAGTTGCTCAACCCCCAACAGGGCACTGAAGATGGCATTCCCACTGCTGACGAGATAAGGGCGGAGAATAGTCCCACAGTAGACGAAGTCACTGAAGCGATTAAATCGCTAAAAGTTATCAAGTCTGCTGGAGTTGATGAAATCCGGCCAGAAATGCTCAAGGCAATGGGTGAAGAGGGTGTTAAATGGCTAACACGTGTCATTAAGGTGGCCTGGGATAGCGGGAAGGCACCTAGCGATTGGCAAACGGGAGTTATAGTGCCCATTTTCAAAAAAGGGAACAGGAGAGATTGCGCCAACTATAGGGGCATATCTCTCTTGAGTCTTCCTGTGGAGAGTTTTTCAGGACTATGCGCTGAGTGGGCCTCTTCTGAGAGCCATTCAGTCTTTGTATGGAAACTGCAGAAGCTGTGTACGGATAAATGGCGTCAAATCCCGTCCTTTTGATGTGCGCGTTGGACTTCGCCAGGGCTGTGTTCTGTCGCCGCTCCTTTTCATAGCATATATGGACTGGATGGTGAGGCGCAGTCTTGACGAGCAATGTTTCGAATTGGCTGGCATCAGGATGAGCCATCTGCTTTTCGCAGATGATTTGGCCATCCTTGCATCATCCAAAGAGGAACTTCAACGAGCACTGGATAGGTTTGCAGCCATCTGTGGTGATGCTGGGATGAAAGCAAACGTGAACAAATCGGAAGTCATGGTTGTTTCCCGAACTCCTGTGCAGTGTACCCTGCACATAAATGGAGTTCCAATAAAACAGGTGGAGAAGTTTAAGTATCTCGGGGTCTTTTTCACGAAAGGTGGGAGGAGTGATACTGAGTTGTCCTGTAGAATAGGCCAAGCTCGAGCAATAGTAAAGGAACTGCGCCGGCCGGTCATCAGGAAAGCTGAGCTTGGAGTGAAAGCAAAGATCTCAGTTTTTAATTCAGTGTTCGTTCCGGCCCTCATCTATGATCATGAAATTTGGGTAATGACCGAAAGAATTTGATCGCGGGTACAGGCTGCCGAAATGAGATTCCTGAGGTGCTCCTAAGGGATAGAGTGAGAAACGTCAGTATTCGTGGGAATCTTAATGTTGAGCAGCTACTTCTCCGAGTGGAGCGATCGATTCTTCGATGGTTTGGACACGTTGTTCGCATGCCCCCTGACAGACTTCCTAGACATGTCATGCTAGCCGAGATGCGAGTGCGTCGCCCCCCTGGTAGGCCAAGAAACAGGTGGTGGGATCAGGTAAAGAACCTCTCTGAGTCCCGCCTGGGGATTGCGCCGCAGTCTCTTGAGTTGGTGGCGGAGGATCGAGAAAGGTGAAAGGACCATTTAGCCACCCTCGCTCCGCGACCCTTTTAAAAGATAGGCGGCATTCGAAAATGATGATGATGATGATGATAAAGGTAAACGTTACCCCCAATTACGCAAGTAGTGCAAGTCACCCCTACTTGTATCGTATCGTATTTGCTTTGCGATTATGCAAATCGTATGCGTTGAATACGACTCCATCACAGATGCAGTCGGGTAGCAACGCGTCTAATCGCACTTCAAATGCACAACACAAGTAGTGTCAAAATAACTAATAAAGACGTTTGTTCACTTGTCAAAATCAATGACGTTCAAGCTGTCAATAGTTCTTGAGGTGAAAACGTGCGATTTGAATATGGATTCACTGCGGTTTTTTTAACTAAATAATAAGTTTTAAACTTAAGTTTTATCACCACAGAAAATCGTGGTACTAGGTACTGTGCGCAGGTTAACCCTCTTTCGGTCCACATACGACAAAATATGGAACACTGCTGCACGTCATAGCTTTTGGTTCTTTTTATCTAGGGAAGTCGTGGACAGGCCTGTGAATAATACGTTTAGCAATTGTTTTGTGTAATTGTTTACATGAATATTGCAATCTTGTGAGTTGCAACATTTTTTTTCCATATTATAGAACAATCACCAGATATCACACATATATTAAAAATAAATGAAATTATCTTCCAATGTTCGGTCTTTGCTAAAGGTGGATTTCTTTGCTACATTCAGATGCGTTTAACCTTTTTTTGGGTATGAATTATTGAGACTTTATCAAGACACATTTAAATTAAAAAAAAATTAACTTTGTTTAAGCACAAGAACAAAATTTAATAAAACGAACAACCGAGCCGAAACCGTGAGTGAAAAATACACTAAAACGTCAAGTATTGAAGACATCAAAACTCAAAGAACTCTATGCAAGCCTAAAAGGTTTGGTGATTTTTGTAAGAAATTAAACTGAAAGACGGAAAAGAAGAATCAATTCAATCGATCTGTTCTATTTTTCGATGACCGGACAGATTAATCCGAACCAACGGTTGGCAAATATTCCAGCAGAGACATAAGAGTTATAGTTCCTACCCAATGAATGTGCCGAATGCATGGTGTGTTGTAAAAGTCAAAATTTGAGGCCGATTAAGAACTCACTGAAGTTAATTGCAGTTTTATTAATTTAAATCGACTGCCCGAATAAGCATTCACACAACTTTTGGAAGAACTAACAATTAAGCTCATTGAGAAGGAGCGCACACACATCAGTGGCGCCAATTTCGAAGTTGCAGGCTGTGCTCCGTTTCATCGCAAAAGGAGGAGGATCACCAGCTCTTAAAAACCTTTTTTTTCAAATATTTTAAAGGAAATGCATAAAATAAAAACATTTAAAAAAAATTCTTAAAATTGTTTGTTTTCCATGTTTCTGATAAGGTTAACTTGAGGTCACTTTTAATATGGCAAGTAAGGCAAATACGACTGAATCCGTTGAAAAAACTACTAAATATGGGAATCGGAAACCGCACGCGATGGTAGGTATGCGTTTTTCTGTATGACATGAAACTCATTAGCGTACGATTATGTTCGCAGTGACTCTCAAATTCATAATAATGAAATACGAGCATGCTCGTATGTGACTCTCGAATACGACTTGCGTAATTGGGGTGTATTCCCCAAAATTTCTCTCCCCGCGGGTTGAAAACAGATATTACGACAATAGGATATTGTGATTTACACAAGTCTTTTCCGAAGGATGCTCATTTATGCAGATTAAATAATTTTATGTAGAATTTTATGCAGATTAAATAACTTTGTTTGGCAGAAGTGTGTTTGTTTTTTTTTCAAAGATTGCAGAAAATACGTTCTTGGGTTTATATTGCCATAGCGCCAAGCGAACTCTGATGAGAATCTCCTAGCGCATAATACACCTTTTCTATTGGTTCCTAGATGGCAGCACGCATTCCTCGATATACCAGCCCTGCTCCTCGCTACCAACATTCAGAACAAAAACAATTTTCGCCGGCCACCGGCGCAAAATGCAAAGATGCCGCTCCGTGATTGGTTGAAAAATTTTCCTAGCAAAAAGGCAAGCCGTTGCCCTCCGCCATTTCTTCCGGCTACGACATTCTCGTTTTTGATTTCGTGAGAAGCGGACGTGAATCAAAGTGTTGGTGATTTAAAGTGAAAAAAGTTTAATTTTGAGAAAAGTAATTTCATCAGGTGCATCATCCGTTGAAAGCACCAAGGAAATTAGGCCCTACGGTAAACCTTGCAACAAAACTTATAAAAAGAAACCAAAAGACTGGAATCAAAACAGAAAAAATTACTTTTTCCGTAATTTTCGACGTTTTTCTCCTCTTCCTACTTCTCCAAAACTACATCTAGTATATAAAAAAAAAACGTAGCTGTACCAGAGTTATATTGTTATTTATTTTTTTTATAAACCGCAATTTAAAGTGCCTGTGCCTTGTTTTAGCTCAATATTCTGCTACAATAGAGAAAAGCAAAAATTAATTTCGTTAATTGCAATCGCCATTACACTATTGTAACCCCATTTGTGGCTTCACATCGCGTCGATTACACTGAAATCGCTAAGAAAAATATATAAAAAAAAATGGAAAGCTGTTCCCAATCGAATCACTAGATACACATTTTTCCGAACGACGCCATCTTTGAAAAAATGGGGTGTGTTGTACGTGCTTCATCGTACCGTCGAATTGAAAATATTTTCATTTATCCGCCTGCGAAATACGCACTTGTCGCTTGAAGCCGAATCAGACAGAACAAGACACAATCACCTTAATTGTTTAAATGTAAATCGATGAGAGACACTCGCCGTATTGTATAGAAAAACTTCCCTTCTGGCTGCGCGTCACTCAAGAAAAATCTCGAATTCGAATGGCTATTTACCACCAACGATCGAATTAAACGTATAATTTCGTCCTTATCCTGCAATCAAATTAAAAGAAAAAAAATATCCTCAGTTTGTATATTTATTTTGGAGAACATGACGCATGCCTTAATAATTTCTTCATGGTCACTACATGTTTTTGCGCAGATTATTACATAAATTCATCGATCCACGCGCGTGCTGTAAAGGGTGTGGAGCTCTGGGTATTTATTTCCGCCTTAATTTTTACCTTAGGAATCGAAAAATCGTTATTTTTAGAGTCATGCGTTCTGGGTGTTTTGCCGAAAAAGTCGCACCGGCCGGCCGCCATTTTATTGCGGCAACTTTCACAAATTTTTATGTATCTGCAAGCTGATTATGGGAAGAGATAGATTGTGAAGTTTGTTTTTTTTTTTTAGATAAATATTTGTTTTCGTCGCAGAAGCAATGCGGCGTTTATTTGAACTTTGCCCCTGATAACTAGTGTAAATTATTTGAAACAGTTTTGCTTACATTTGATGATGTTATCTGGGGTTATTTGCTTTAATATTTTATGCGTAGTTCTTGATAAAAAGCTCTGGGTTTTATTGTTCACAACGAACGCCACTGTATTCTATTCAATTTCGTGCATAAATATCGAAAATAAAAAGCTTTCAAAAGGAAACAAAATGTGACTAAAATTTAGGCAGATACCCGCGATGTATTTTGTACTATGTATTTCTTTTTTTTTAAACTCGTTCCTTTATTCAGTGTATTTTTCGACGTTGAAAGGCTCTAACCTTGTGCATTTTCCTGTTGGTCAGTTACTCCCCGGTAACTTTCTTTGTTTTCCACTTAGGGCCGGTTTTTCAGTGCTGAGTTAAACCTAGCTTAAACCAAGATTTGTTAATCCCGTAAGAAAACGAATCTGCAGTTAACTCAACGAGCAGTTTTTCAGTGCAGAGTTAACTCTGTCAACAAAGTTGTCAAAATCTTCGACTCTCGAAATTATTGACTCGCAGCTCTCATTTCACATAGAAAAACACAGGAAAAGAAGCTCAAGTCATTCCCACATGTCATTTTTCAAAGCAACGCGCAAATCAACTGGCGTTCTCCGCAGAAAAAACATTCAAAGAAATTCATACTGTTCTCCAGAGATGATCCGAGATTAACTCACCAAATTTGGTGAGTTAAGCCGAAATCAACTTCTTGGTTCAGTGAAAAACTCATTTCTGGGGTTAATCTCACTTTAACTAGGAAAGTCGGATGATCTCTCACTGAAAAACCGGCTCTTAGTATGGACCAAAAATGTAATCTGGCCTGTTGCCTCCATTGCCAAGTCTGGAGCCAGTATTTGTTTTTAAAGGCACAAGCCATGTCTCTGCTTATTTTCCAAACAACGATTTGTTATTGAATCTCGAATAGAAAGAACGACTTACCTACCTAACGCAAGTGGCAATTTTTGTGCACATTTAGCAAGACTGAGACACCATACAGCTTACTGCAGTAGAGTAGGAGGGTACTGATCCATCACTTCAGATCATAACCTCGCGCCTAAAAGAAAAAGAAGAAGAAAGCAAGACTGAGATGACTATAGCCCAATGACTAAACAAACGAGCAGTTGTTTGTTGGTACCTACGGCTGTTGGTACTCAGCGCGCGCTGACTGTCCGTATTAAAATCTCGGTTTAAACAATGCAACCATTAAAACAGCAAAAAACAACGAATGCTACGTAATTCCTATTGGTTGAGTGCCCTTAATTAGTTGCCCTCAAAGGTAAATCTAGCATTGCTTCTTTAGCAATTAAGTTTTTCTCAAAAAATACTCTACCTGAGACTCGATTGATATAAATCTTCATTAAAATCTCTACAGATTACGCGGTTAACTATACAAAATTAGATTCTCTGGGCAAACGATTAAAAATAAATCCTCATTCACCCTTTTCGAACACCTTTTTGAAATATTTCCGTGCTGCAATTTTCATTTTGAAACAGTAGGTGTGTTCCCTTACTTTCTGTACCATTTTAGTCAGATTTCCTTATTTGAAGGAGTGGGGGTAAAAATCTGTCAGTGAGAGGAAAAACTGACCAAAAGTAAACGAACGCTTTGTGCACTAAAAACTGCCCACACTTTAAACGTCAAAGCCAATGTTAAAGAAAATTTATAGCGATTGATAAAACATGCATTCATTAAGCAGTATGCATTCAAATATTTGGATTATTGTCTGCAGCGTAATATTCTCTAGCTTTAGTTTTTTTTATGTTTAAAGTTGTTAAAAACATTCTTTAACATTCGAAACTTCACATAAAAAGGACTCAAAGTATAGAAACAGCAAAAGTTGTTCAAAGTACAAATTTCACGAGCCGCTATAGCTAACACCTAAGTGTCTACCTTTATGTCATCTGCTGTTGTCCAACTCAATTGCTCCCGCTTTGAAACTTTTCATAATTCTGCCCAAAGGAACATTTTCTTGGGCTAAATTTCGTAGGGAGGGTAAATTTCAAACTCTCATTTATGCTCTCTCTCTCTCGTGTCGTGTACGGAAACAGCATTTGTTAGGGGAAGTACCTTCACAGTTTGTGAATCGAAAAAGGAAACTGTTACTGTCCATATACCTATCACAGATTTGTCAGAATAACGATTTCTATTGGGAGGCTTACAACGAAAATCTTATTTCGCTCCTGGAAAGTGACGTCTTACTCTCTTTTTCGAGAGATAAAATGACCAAAAAAGAGTGGTTACATTAAATAAATCTTATATTTGTTTGGTGGAACCAAATACATCAAATAAATATATATTTGTTTAGTGGAACCACTTTGGGTTTTATTATTATTCGTCTTCTGCTAATCCTCGTATTATTGCCGGTGGAATCGTAGTATTTTATTATGCTTTCACCGGCAAACTTCAAATTTTGTGGCCTAATAACAACTAATTTTCCTGTTTTTCTGTGTGAAATAACAGTTGTTTGAATGGTTTCCAAGACAATTAAGGCCCAGTTGTAAAAGACAAAACGTGCAAGATATTTTCTGTTGTCCTAAAAAGCTATCATGTCCATTCTCTCTCTTCTATGTCCACTTCTCTCTCTTCTATGTCCACTTCTCTCTCTTCTATGTCCACTTGTCTAACGCAGTCCTTACAAATTGCTTTTAAAACCCTGATAGATACTTCGGATCATTTACAAATTCCCTGAAACTGAAATAGAATCTATATCGCTTAGGTGCTTGCTTTCAAACCCCTACAAACCCCAAATCGATGCTGGATCATGTTCCCAAGCCAAGACTACAAAACAGCTTATCCCAAAAATGCTCCCTAGTAACAAAACACCAAGCTCAAAAAACTTTCTTCTTTCGACATTTAATTAAAAAGATCCCCTCCCAGCCGCCCTCGTAGTTTTCACAAAGTTACCCAGCGTTTCTATCTACCCCGACCAAATAAATGATCACGAGATAAGAACCCCCGTTCCACATCCAACTACAGTACAGCCTTCACAACACCACCGAGATACAAAAAAAAAAAAAAATTATTACTAGACGATTCTTCCATGTATATTCAATGTTTGTAGTTAAAAACGATTCTTCTCTGGATAAATACACATTTGATATTTAATTTCGCTGAGTTATACTTTATTACAAAATCACGTAAACGCCGAATTTTATGTTATACCGCTACTACTAGTATACCTACTATTCTACATGCAATAAAATCAAATCACATTTACTACTACTACTCAAAAATATCAAAGAACGAATACCTTTACCTACTATGTATTATCAAAACATTTCACAGTCAACGTCGAAGTCGTCGTAGCAACCAACACACACATCTTCGTAGGCAACGTTCAAGTCGTCCTTCGTTGTCGTCGTCCTCGTCGTATAATCGTCTACAACACAGCTCTGCGTCAGCGTAACTCGCTCGTTCTACTGCAACACACGCCGTTCTACAAAACATGAGTGACAGTCGAGGCACACGCGTCTACGTCGGCAATCTAACCGACAAAGTTAAAAAGGAGGATCTGGAAGGAGAGTTCACCAAGTACGGTAAATTAAACTCTGTTTGGGTTGCTTTCAATCCCCCAGGTTTTGCGTTCGTCGAATTCGAGAACCGCGATGAAGCGGAAAAAGCATGCGACATCCTCAATGGCTCGGAAATCTTAGGCTCACAGCTGCGAGTGGAGATCTCGAAGGGCCATCCGCGACAGGGTCGTCGTGGGGGCGGCCGAGATTTCGGTCGTCGGCAGGGCGGTGGTGGCGGCGGAGGTTTCCGCGGACCACGCAGCAGCAGCGGTGGTTTCCGTTCCCGCGGACCACCCGGTCGCGGCTACAGCCAGGACAATGGCTACAGCTCAGGCGGCCGCCGAGGCGGAAGCGGCGGCTACGGTGGTAGCAGTCGGGACAGCGGCGGTTTCAGTGGTCGACGCGATGGTTTCGGTGGGGGTGGTCGCGACAGCGGCCGTTCCTACGGTGGTGGCGGCGGCTTTAGCAGTGGTGGCCGAAGCGGTGGCAGCCAAAGCGGTCGTTTCCGGTCTCGATCACCAGCCGGTGGCCGAAGATTTTAAGCAACTTGTTTTTTAAGCTACTCACTTAATTGTAATATTATAGACACTAGACATTGCTGTATGACTAAATACAAAATTTAAAAGATTTATCTTACTGCATTCAAAAACGAAACAAAAAAAGCAAAAAAATGAAAATAAAACAAACAAACAACTAATGCCGTGAGTGTGTGTTAGTGCGGCAAGTATTTTAGATTTTATTTCGTAAATGTTAGGTTTTTACAACAACACAAAGTTGCAGAGT
This sequence comes from Neoascia interrupta, assembly GCA_947623515.1. Classification (NCBI taxonomy): domain Eukaryota; kingdom Metazoa; phylum Arthropoda; class Insecta; order Diptera; family Syrphidae; genus Neoascia; species Neoascia interrupta. The sequence goes on from OX392462.1 coordinate 223,927,436, forward strand.
TCAATGTACGAGAGTAATCTCTTTGCCAAGACAAAACATTTTCAAATGAAACACAAACGGGGTGTCGGAATCAGGTTGTTGTAGTTTTGTCCACCGCCGCTTTGGGTGTCGGATCCACCGAGTCTCTGGAGCGGAGTCCTACGACCTTACTACAGCAACTTCATTCGGACGTCCTGCACAAGACATGTTTAAGGAAAGTATTACGATATTCTTCTAAGGAAATATACGATCTTAGTTTTGTGTCTAAATATTTCCCCTCCCTAACAAGACTTAAGCAGAATAAACGAAAAATTATAAAAACAACTTAATTTTGGTCTTTTGAATTGAACTCGATGGACGTTTTTCAGCTTTCGGCAAGTATCGAGATGATCTTGAGGTTTTTGACTTGAAAATGACAGAGGTCTGATGTTGGAGGAAGCTTTCTTCAACAAGGTTGTTAGTTGTCACAATATTCGTGATAGGTGGTCGCCAAGGTGTATCAACAATGCTCAAGGACAGCATCTTGTGGATGAAGGATTTTTTTCATAATTTAATTGCGTTCGAAGGCTTGTGACTTCTCATTTTAGAGTTACCACAGCGCTAGTCAAAAGGATCATAATTACGAAGAAAAACCAAGCGTGGAAACTCGTTCCATGGAACGACCAAAACGGAATGAGATGAGCACTTTCTTGTTCGCGTAGTCCGTCTAAATTCATAAGGAGGTGGGATGCAGCTTGCTATTTCATTTGAACAGTCGTCGTAGAACAAATGACAAAATAATGAGAGGCAGGAGCGGGCAGAAGGCATTGCGACAATGTTCCAACGAGTCAAGTAACTTCGCTGTGTTAGGGTCTCTTATAAGTTTTAGGGTTCGCTTTTGGATCCTGTCAATTAAATTCAGAGATGTTTTTGATGCACCTTCCCAAACATGAGAATTGTGTCCTAGTTCAGGGCGAATGCACGGTTTCTAGGTGATCCAATGGGCCAAAGTGCTTCTCACACCTTCATATATCCTAGACATTTCGCGACACTGCGACATCAATGTAGTCATTCCAACGCAGGGTCACACATGTCGAGAATAGATAGTTTTTCGGATTCAGCGATGTAATTTATAGATAAAGGCTAAATGGTTTTAGAAGCCTTCTTTAATATGATGTTAATATCGGGGTTACTACCCAGCCAGGCACTGCTAAAAGCATTACTGGTCGTTGCTACGAACTTGAAGAGATGATGGTAAGAAGGCGATTGGACATCGTGTGTGTCCAAGAGACGAAATGGGATCGGTACGATCCTTGCATAGAGCTACTTATCGTGCTTAATACCATGTTCGCAAAGGAGAGCAGGCACCTGATTACTTACAGCAGCGGTGGTAATGAGACCCAGATTGACTATCATTTGGTTCCCAGTTCCTAAGACCGCGGGTAAGTGTTTTTAGGTGAGGCGATCACAACACAATATCGCCTGCTGCTGGCCGTCATTTTTATGGAACCGACAAAAAAGTAAACAAGGCAAGCAACTGTTTCTGGGAGAATCAACTGGTACAATTTGGATACGGACAAAGGCGAGACATTTGAAAACACGATGCAAAACTTCCTCTCTGTGTTACATCATTGACGAAAACGAAGATGTAGAGTGCAGAGCGCAAGTTATGTGGGATAACCTACAGCGAACGTGCATTGAGAAGGCTCACTCCTTGGGACTTCAAAAGGCCACTGCAAACAGGTCGAAGAAACATGGTGGTGGTCAGATGAGGTGAAACTGGTGATCAGTGAAAAGGGAGCGGCATTCAAGGCACGGAAGAAGTGCTCCTCGAGCAACAGAGATGAAATGCTTCGCCTGAAATTGGAATATAGACAAGCAAAGAGAATGTTGGGCCTATGTCAGGAAGGGAAGAAGTTTTTTCTTTTATCGGAGGAAGTTTCTTCTTCCACTGCTGATACACACCAGGCCACACAGGATCTTCGACAAATCACCTTGAATAAGGGGGCTCTTCAAGATTGCCGCTCAGAGGAGGAGAAATGTCCAGTAGATTCGTTCGCCAAAGTTCATCACCAATTTTAGGGCCAGCTTTTTGTGGATGGCTAGTGTTGAACTTTTGAATGAACGAGAAGAAACCGCTCCCGACTGGGAAGAAGTACCAGACATCACAGTAGAAGATGTTGGGAAGCGGTTCCAAAAGGCGAAAAACGATTGGGCCGGATCGGACACCCTCAGAGTTCTGGAAAAAAGAGGGAGACAGCGGGTCCAGTTGGCTCACGACATTCATCTGCAAGCTAATAAGAGGTGATCCAATGCCTTTTCAGTGGAGGGAAAGTTAACTTCTTTCTTTGTGCAAGGGAAAAGGTGATACACGAAGCTGTGACAATTACCGTTTTATCAAGCTCATGTCACTCACAATTAAGATAGTCGAGCGGGTACTAGAAAGTCGACTGCAGGCAAATCAACCAGTGATGTAATCCAAAATCTCCAGCTAAATGGAGCACGATCGGCTTAAGGGAGAGATCCTACGAACCCTGGCAAAAAGGCGATGTCAATCAACGTTCCAGCGCAATCGAAACGGAAACGTAACGACAACAGCATTTATTTGGCCTGAAGTGACAAAGAAATCCAAAACTGGGTGGCCTGGCCGTATATTCTGAAGTCAAATAGGTCCCCACAAGCGGACCATTCGGAATGAAGTAGAGTAGGAAGGTTATGATCCATCGCTTCAGGTCATAGCCTAGCGCCACAAAGAAAAAGAAGAAGAAGTAATGTCGGGGTTTTAAGGGCTTAACATACGCAGCCTGGCTATATTAATATGAAGGGGGCCGGGAATGAGTATGAAAAACTTCTTAGAGTGCTGTCATCGGAAAACCATTGCATTGAGTTGGACAAGACTGAAAAAAGATCTTTATGAAGATCAAAATAAGTGTTGGAGTTAAAACCGTGAGGCACACTATCTTTAATAAGATGGATATCAAATTCTAACCCGCCCAGCGACTGGTTATATCAATCCCATAAGCAAAGGATTTCGATATAAGAGCTTCATGCCATACATACTCTAACAAAAGCTTTAGAAACATCAAGCGCATCAGCCTTCGTTTCCAACAGATCACCAGTGGTCCTTTTGCAACGGGAACTGTACTGTCGGTCATAAGGAAGCTCTCGTGATTCAAGATATTTCATTAGTTGGCACTTAATCAATGTTTCCATGACCTTAAAAAGCAAGGACGTAAGTGCCTTGAAGAAAAATTAATTGCCTTTTTCGGAACAAACAATCGCTGTTTTCCATCTTATCAGAAGCGAGAGCAGAGAGATAAATTAGAGTCAATTATTTTATTTGCATTTTACCTTAAAAACTAAAATTGTGTCCCTACTTCATAAGCATTTCTTGCATAATATGCTCCACGAGTAAACCCTCAACCTCACTCATCTGCCTTAAGTTGCAGAACTCGTCAATGGCGCTCTTAAGTTCGTCCTTATCACCGTCGTGCCATGCTGCGACTATGTCCGACAGTATGCACTTCAGGTCAAACGATATTGAGCGAGAATCTTCCGGCGACATGGCGTCCAGCTCCAGGTTGTCGCCCTTCCTAAAGTTATAATAATGCTCGATGAGTTTTATATGCGAAGGAGACTGTCTCGATGGGGGCAAATCCAGCACAACCAGAAGCAGTAGCCTCGACACCTCAATTTCCTTCAGCAGATCTGTGTACAAGTGTTGCTTTTTCCGCTCGCACAAATTGTCGAATATATCGGTTAGGCGCTCGAGAGCGCCCAAGTAATCCTGATTCTGAACATTCTTTTTGGCGGACATCTCCAAGTCGAAGATTCGGTGACTGGGTGAAGAGAATGTGCTCGTGCCGTCAAAGTTTGGGCTGATTGCCGTCGTTTCACGGATAATTGCTGCTTTTAGCACACTGTCATCGGTAACCCTCGATAGGGCCAGGAAATATGCCTTCAATGCGCCCTGGAAAACATTACAGGAGTTCTTAGGTAGGCATCCTAGGAAGGAGTTCGGTACCTACCTCGCGGTACTCCCGATTGTTTGATTTCAATTGAAGATTTTCTGACGCATCGTTGGCTTTAAGGAAGGCTCTAGCAGACTTCAGATAGCAGTTCACCTCTGATAGGTTGTTTCCTAAGGGGCAAAACAAGATAAAGAAGTCTCGTGAGCTGAGTGAGTTGGACCTACCAATACTCTTTTCGCATTTAGCGGCGCCCAAGTAGCACATAGCCGCGTACTGATATATGCCAGCTTGTTCAAACTTAAGAGACAACTCGTTAAAGTCTTCCAAGACTTCGCAGACATTAGGGGCGAATCTCCTGGAAAGGCTGGTTGAGTAAAGAAACGGGTTGTGGCTAGGAAGGGGCATTCTTACTTGAATACGATTCTGTCGAATTTCTTCAATTTGTTGGAAGCTTTTAAATATTGGTCGATAAGGTTCTTAGGATGAGGCTCTGCTGACTTCTTCATTTGTTTTTGTGTGCTATTTATAATTTTAAGTAAAACAAATTAGTTCTTAGCAAGACAGTGGGTTACAAAAAGGTTCCATAACAGCTGTTATATGCCGCTGTCAAATCGAGTTATTTAATTCGATTGAAAGATTCGAAGATGAAAGGTCTGTTTCATTTGGAAGCGGAATCATAAATTATTACTGAGTTCGCAATATTTTGATGGCGATAGAAGTCAACCCCGCTGTGGAGGGTAGATGAATATGTAGAGACCTGCAACAACGTCAGCTTTCAAAAACTTCTCAAATTTATCATCCGGCTTTGATTTACTTGTCAGCTGGGTTGAAAAGTAAACAAATCTAACCAATATAACTAATAGCATAAATAACTGAATAACTAGACATTCAACTTCGGACATGTAAAAGCTTTGCCCACAAGCTTTGCCCACATGCTCTGACATTTGTTTACAAATGTGAGTAAATTCATGAATTCGTCATTTCCATGCAATTTCGTTTTGCAGCTTTTACATCAGCTGATCGCGTAAGGTAAATTGTTGTTGTATCTTCTTACACGTATTCACCGACACGGAAATTTAAAGCTTTAAAAAAAGCTTTAAAGGCTTTATAAAAAACGTAAACAAATGGGTGTTGGGGGGTAAGAGAGACGCAAGTTGAATATCTAGTTATTCAGTAATTTGTGCTAATAGCTAGGACACAATGAGTATCTGTGTCTGTGCCTGTGTCTCGCAGTTCAGCTTACGGGAACACGTATATAGCGACACAATGCGTATCTCGCTATGTCTCTGATTTTAGGTGAAAAATGTGGCGAGACACAGCGACAGACACAGACACATACACACATTGTGCCCGGCTTGTAATGCCCTTATCACACGGCATCGAAAACTGGGTTGGAATCGGCTAAGGTGATCTATGATAAGTGATGTCAAAATTCACAAAAATTCGTCTGCGTAAACTGTGATCATCACAATTTTCTTGTGACAACTCCCGATCAATCACCGTCAAAATCAGCTGGTCACCAGTTTTCAAACTTTCTGGTAAGGTGGTGTTTTTGTTTACCCTTAGGCTGTCTCTCTGCATGTACGAATAAAAATCAGTGTTCTTACATCCCAAGCCTAAATAAAGCAACTATTAGGAACAATATTTTTGTGATCACCTTAACGCAGACGGATTATTTTGTTTGATCACATTGACTGTCACAAAATGTCAAAATTACAGATCACCATACCCGATTCCACCCCTGAGTTTTGGAAAAAATTTTACGAAAACTCATTGAGTTATTCACACTGAACACGACCAAGGTTTGGTTGAAACTTCAGTCACTTCGACACTAATCGCAAAATTGTTAGCTGGCGTTTGTAAACAAAGCAAAACAATGACAAATTTTTTATGAAACAAGTGTCCAAACTAACATGGAAACATCAATCACTATTTTGACTAGCAATACTCGTCTCTATGGGTGAGACGTTTAAAAAAGAGATCCTACGAACCCCGTCAAAAAGGAATGTCAATCAACATTCCAGCGCGATAGCAAAAGAAAGGATGGCCTCAACATTCCTGGATCACACAAATGCAACGACAACAGCATTTATTTGGCCTCAGTGACGAACAGATCCAAGCCGGGTGGCCTACTGGTATATTCTGAGGTCAAATCGGTGCACTCCACACGCGGACCATTAGGAATGCAGTAGAGTGGGAGGGTTATGATCCATCACTTCAGATCATAACCTCGCGCCTGCGCCTTAATTCTTAAGAAGAAGAATACTCGTCTCTGCGAAAGAAAACGTAGCCAACGAATATGAAAACTGCCTAGAATTCAAAAGAAAATTAATATGAATTATTCATGTTTACGTGATGTCATTATGAAATGTCATAATCAAAGCATACGTCAAGTTAATCTCCTCTATTCCGGTGAAATTCTCCACTTTGGGATTAACTTTTAATCTTCCTACGTTAATCTCTTTAATATGGGCGATGGAAACACCCTATTACACATGTTTTGCTCATTCCTAGTAAAGGCTACATATTTTACTTTGGATTTCTGTCCTCTATTCCCACTTGAAATTCCGTGCAACCATCTAGTACTATTTTTTTTAAATTGTTGTTTTTAGTTTTTATTAAGGAATCAAACAGCCCTCTCTTCAATGAATACAAATTGCGCTACGCTACTGGCGAAGTCGAGCCATGCAAACAGATTCTTTTGAACACAAAATAGTGTAATCTTTTTCAAACAGTTTCGATTTACAGGATGCTTTTTGTGCGTAACAATAAACTAACCTTTCTGTAGTTGAGAAAATTTTCTTGTTTCACGCAACGTTTTGTAGATAAATAGAAAATATCGACAGGATCGTTCCGTGATACTATTCTGTTTACAATTTTTGACAGCTCTTAAAAAAAAAATTTTCGGATGTCTGTCATTTGTACTGTCATCGCAAACTTTACATAATCGGGAAAAAATTAATAGGATGTCCGCAATATTTAAAGTTTTGGCTAAACCCCAAATTGCAAACAATTGGTAATTAGAAAACATGATTCCGAACTTGTGACACTCACTGATTGACTTCTGTTTTCCTCATAGGGCTAAAACTGCAGCGCCTCTTGTCCGATGGAAGTCGGTTGGTGCACGCGAAGCACCACTCATCGATGTGGCCACTGCTTTGGCCAAACCAGAAGAAATCGAACAAAAGAACAAGTTGAGTGGAACTATCACAGTTCCCGTTCAAGTGAGTATCTTTAAATGTTCGGATCCACGGTATATATCAAATAAGCACCTTTCCAAAGGTCGATGTAAGTCCAATTGACGGAGTCCCATCTGAACATGTGAAGACAAGACGGGTTCGCATTCATATGCCACCGAAAAACGCCATGCAAAGTGGAACTAACAATCTCCAACAGTGGCAAATCCAGTTCGATAACCGTGAACGTTGGGAGAACCCCCTCATGGGTTGGGCTTCTACGTAAGTATACATTTCTGGGCCTCTTTACGAGTGATTGTCAATTTTACTTCTAGTGGCGACCCGCTGTCTAATATGCAAGTTGAGTTCAACAGCAAAGACGAAGCTATTGCCCATTGCGAGAGACATGGCCTCAAATGGTTCATTGACGCCGAGGAGAAGCCAAAGAAGGAACGCGTAAAGAATTATGGTTTGAACTTTTCGTGGAACAAACGCACTCGCGTCTCTACCAAGTAGACTAGTACTAGACTGTCGATAACTGTGTAAAAGCTTACGATTTATGAATTATAAAATCTTACAGTTAACTTTGCCTGTAACAATGTTCAAGGTCTGGTATTCTTATACTTCTTGCCCTTATTTATAGAAAACATATTGATGCAGACATGTGCGGTCGTCATCCTAATCCCAGTCGGTTAAGTGCAATGAACAGAATGACAACAGGTTGTTTGCTTCTTTTTAAATAGTCGCTCTTCAATGGCAGATAATGGATCACTTTCCCCATATAGACGGCGCCGGGACGAGAATTACCCCCAAAATAGAATCTAACAGGAAATAACTTAACCCTTCCCCATCATGATCTAAACCAGGGCAGTCAGGGTTGCGAACCACGGTTGCTGGGATTTTATATTTTTGTTAAGTCAGATTGATTAAAGTTTTTGTCTTTTTTTAGCTTTGTTTTATACAAGGCAATTGTGTGCGAGTCTGTCCGAATTGTGAGTGGATTATGTATATTCGTCCGTCTGTCTGGGTGATATGATCCTTAATGTTTGTATCCAGAATTTCTGGTTTACAAATTTTTTGTACTCCATCCATCGATAAGCTGCAAAAGGGACAGGAATCTCTCAAAGAAAATATTCGAGGTCGCAATCCTCGAGCGTGTTCGCAATCCTTGAACGTCCAAAGATGGTAGAAATTATTTTCCATCCTCGACGTGTGTTAAATTTGAAATGACCACATATTCTAGATTACTAAGAATGCCGCTAAATTTCCTCTCCCTTCTGATTGGACTAGGAGAGATAAATGCAATTTAGACGTCTTACTTGTTAAAATTTCCTAGTAAAAAAAAGTAGGTATCATTAGCAGAACTTCGACAAACAATAAGCAAAGTAAAAAAATTACAAGTGTCAGGATACGACCTGATTGTTGGCATCAAATAACAAAAAAGCTTATAGTTCAATACCGGCCATGCCATAATATTGATGCTCTTCCAGAAACTTCTGTTTAAACGGTGCAGTGACATAATACCAAGTCTCCAAATTTGGGCTTTAGTCACTTTGTGAAATTGACATAAGACTAAATTTTATCTGGTATTATTATGACACTTAAGCGACATATGCCGAACTAAAAGAGTCACAAGGCCTGCCTACTTTTATTTTACCTCCCCTTTGCTCTTAAAGTCCAATGTGACTTAAAGCCAAATTGGGCTTATGTCGCTTCGTCTTATGTCACGGTATCGTTGACACGGCTGCAACCGGTAATTGCAGAAAGACGTTTGATCGCTGATCATCAATAGAGCCTTCCTAGGTAATGCTAAAAATATTTTCATTATATAACACGGAAAGGATAAAAAGTGTTGTTTGTGTTGTAGAAACAGTGTATGCGACCACAAAAGGGTACACGGATTCAAGGAGATCATATTTTCGGAACACTCTTTCGATACTTTCCACCATAAATTACTGAATAACTAGATATTCAACTTGCGTCCCTCTTACCCTTCAAAACCCATTTGTTTACGTTTTTTATAAAGCCTTTAAAGCTTTTATAAAGCTCCAAAACGAAATTGCATGGAAATGACGAATTCATGAATTTACTCACATTTGTAAACAAATGTCAGAGCATGGGTAAATTCATCAATTTCAGCTTGTGGGCAGCTTTTACATGTCCGAAGTTGAATATCTAGTTATTCAGTAATTTATGCTTTCCACATACTTTATTAAAATAATTTTTGGGTCAATTTAAAGAACGAAATATGCACAATAACTTCTTTCATTATCTGCACACTCTAGGTTGAGTAGTTTATAAGTAATTCGCATTCCTACGAGGTTTGCTTGGCATCCCGCTGTCGAAAAATGTGAAAGACGTCAGATTTTGACAGCCGTGGTAAAAGGTCTATTCGGTTTTAGGACAAAGCAGTCAACAATATGTCAAGTCTACCAGAATAACGCATGAAGTTCAAAAAGTCCTAGAAGTGAACGATATGTTCGAGCGCTTTCCTCAACGTATGGAAAATCTTGTCGGAACGAATGAATAGTATTGTTATGTGGCGACAAGAAATAAAACAACACGCAGGAGTCGCAGAATGCACCCATCGATTCACTCTACGAACGCACCCGCTCGATTCACTAAACGAACATACCCAAAACGTCATTCCAGTCCTCTGACAGCAGCTGTCATATTCGTAGTTCGAATTTCGATTTCCCCTCCGTGGAATTCAACGGAAGAGTACCAATGGAAAATTACCAAAGGGGAAGTATGGAACGTACTAGAAGGTGCTTAATTTTGTATAAATACACGGGCTCGTACGGGACAGTTTTATTTTAAACGTTGACTTGTGAAAATTACTTTATAAAGTAAAAAGTGATTGAGTTGAAATAAAGTGTTGAATTCTAAGTAGTAAAGTTGAATAACAGTGTGATATGAAATTAAATAAGTCTGTTTCATAAATAATGTGTTTCATTGTGAAATTATAAAAGTGAAATTGAGTTTTATTCGACGAACCCCAGGTCAGAATATTACAGAATGACCACGGTTGCCACTCTAGGTAGCTTCCTACTAAAACTAGTATTTTTTTTCTGCTTTGGTAGCCTTATTCAGGATTTGGTAGTTTTTCCTTCCGAACGAAAATTGTTAGTTTATTAAACATTTATAAAAAGAAATACTGAAAACTTTTTGAAATATTTTTTGCGAGTCGAATGCAGAGGCAAAAAAATGAAATCGTTAATATTTGGGAAAGGAAAAAATTTTCAAGCGAACAATAAGGTGTTTGCTAGAAACTTATTTTAGAGCTTGAAGTTAGCTTGCTAGGAAAAAACGTAGTTTTAAATACTAATTTGGTTAACGGAACAAAAACAAAATATGAAAAAAAATCCTTACACATTGATTATTTTGGTAGTTTTTTGCTTTTTTTTGGTAGGTTCAGGCTTTTGTTGGTTAGGTCCAAAAACTTTATGGTACCAACATCTTTCATGGAGATATGAAACCATATGATATCGACACAAAATCTTGAAAACAAACTCTATCGTGTTAGATATGCATATGGTACTGAACGACCCTGTGACAGCACTCAGAAGAAATAATTGCAATTATGGCCACGTTCGCGGACGACGCGACGTCCTAAAAAGCAATGAATCACTTGAATCATCGACCCGAAGCCTCCAAAGAGCTTTGCAAAAACTTTGCGTCTGGACGAAGACTTTGCAAATCGTTTACAACAAGAACACGTCAGCACACATGTGACGTCAGCACAAAGGTGAACCACTTATCTCTGTTTATAAACTCTGAAGTAAAAATATCTCTTGTAGATGGAGCAAAATTTCTTGGAATCACTCTAGCTAGGGTACAGACGATGAACTGAGATGGAAGCAACACGTTAAGAAAAAGCGTGATATACGTATTGGCTTATCGAAATTACGCGTATAGTATCTATAGCTAGCAAACTGCTTCACTACTGGCAGGTACTAAGACGGGTACACAACTTTACCCAGCAGTGATATTCACATAGACTAAGGACTTACTAGTGTGAGCTAAAAATTAACACATTTTGCTTAAAGACCTTAACGAAGCCTTTACTTTGGGGTGTCTAAGACAAAAGTTCATTTTTCCCCCATTTTTTCCATAATTTTTTTACTTACTAGCGTTTTAGTTACTTGGCAAATTTTCCTATTTATCCTGGAACATTTTCCTGTTTCAAATCTTCATATCGTCGGCCACTTCACCTCCGTATTAAGAGTTTCCTTTCTCTCTTCTAGATTGCTACTTTGTCCAGTGGTTTAACTGTCCCATGCTGGGTAGGTTAATAAAAGGAGGAAGTTTGGCTCATACATTAAATGGAATTATTGACACCAACATATTATATTAAGAAACAATTCGTAACGCATTGATTATATTCCTCACCTGATCTTAATCGATGACAAGACTTTGACTTATCCTTCACTGCGTGTACACACTTGATACCACAATTAAGGAGCGTGGCCAACCTGTACAGTGTGAAACTTTGTACCGCCCCGATGACAAATTAATGACAAATTAATGACGATTAATCGATGACAAATTAATGACAGCCAACAGGATCCTTGAATGACATCGTCTGGCTCTAGATCCAAAGAGACCAAAGACCCATAACAATATCAACTATTGCCAATAACCGATTGCTATGATCAGAGTAACTGGAAGCAATATCTTACAAGTTAAGGATCGAATACCATGATAGATTTCAATCAGATACTGTAGTAAGTACTGCAGTGTTCCTGCGGATACAACCAACACGCACGGGTCAAAAATGGTTCTATGCCACTGATAATTCTAAGTGTGCATCTAAAGATTGATTATAAGCCTAAAGCTCAAGGCTCAGCTTGTATAACAATTGAGCACTGATCCCGCTAAGTGATGATTACATAAAAAGGTTGCATTTGCAAGAAGAGTTAGTTAGTCTTCAGCACTAGCGCAGTCGTGCTTGGTCGCGTTTAGGGCTCTTGTTAATCAAGTTATTAACTTATATCCAAGCCATAAAATAAAGTTTTTTAAGAAACACTTAAGCTCAAGTCAAAAAAACAATAATTATTGAATTACTATTAAAGTGTTCACGCTACTATTAAGCAATCCCCGCAAATCACACACATACAACAGGCCTTCCAACAGACTTTGACTGCAACTCTACGGGTTCGAAACACGAGACTTATTCGTTAAAGGTAAGTACACGATATCTACATAGTGTTGCATATTGGCAAAGTTCCTAGATTAAGATGTGACAAAAACAGAAAAAAAACGGCCTCAAGATCCTAATATGCAAACTTTTATTTATGTTACACTTTCGCAGTTTTCTCGGTATAATCCGAACCGCAGTACTTGATCTTGGATTCAGAAAGAATTCTAGCAACTTGGAATTCATTCACTTAAATGGACTTTCGCTTACTAATTCAAGAAAAAGTAGATAACCTAGCCTTTATTAGATTTGTTCTAGGAATAAAGCTGGGCGAAATATTTATTTGTGGTCCTATAAATTTAACAAAGTTTTCTTTAAACAATGTTGAAAAACCCCACAGGATAATCGATTTTTGCGGAAAGTGATGAAAAATATCTTTAAAGATGTTGTCTTGCAAATTTAGTTAAACTGCGAGTTTCATAAGTTCTAAGAATCTTTTGATAGAAATCTTTTTATTTCGGACAGGACCATCGATGACTGGAACAAAATTCTGTGGTTACATTCACAATATTAAATTTAGCATTAAGCACTTTTCAGCTAAGCGAATAAATGTGTGCCCCTGCGCATTGCTCTGTTTGTAGATGACTTTAAAAGATGAAAAATTTCAGAGCATTCACCCAACATGTTATGAAATGTTCATCTACATGAAAACATCAGTCGGTGGTGCAGAGGTCTTTAAGTACTTACAACAACGTGTGTGGAGTTTATTAAATAATTTGCATTCTTGTACAAAGATACAATAAGGTAATTGTAATAATTATAAGGTAAAAGTAGTTTACGTTGTAAAAGAGTTTTTAGTGTTTTTTTTTACAAAATAGAGCGAAGAACTTGGGAGCTTCACCACTGAACGCATCATGGATTTTTGTTGCGTACTTAAGAATATTGTCATCTGAAAAGAAAGACTAGTTTTTTTTTTAATAGACCCCACCTCTGCGAGGATCTGACATACCCCCCAAGAGTAACAGTTGTCTCGAAAAACTTCCCAAAGCGCGAGTTGTTTAGATTCGGCAAAAAATTGTAGGTCCTCTTGTATGTGAAGAATTCAACACACACAACATACGTGGCTGAAAATTTGGCCCTTGTGAGTTGTTGAGTGAGTGAGTTGCAAGAGTGAGCTGTTGCGCCACTCTTATTTCTATTTTATTAAAAAATATTGCGTAATCAATTTTGTAAGTTCTCATTGAAAAGTAAAAATATTCCCATAATAATCATTAATATTGCAAAAGTAGTTCTTTCCTTGAAGATGGCTGGGATAACAGGGGTATTTTGAGAAAGAACTTCACCATTAGACCGCTTAGGGCCAGTTCTTCAGTGCGAGATCATCTTAGTTTCAGAGTTAAGCTGAGATTAACTCCAGGAAAGAGTTTTTCAGTCAATTTCAATCCGAAGTTACTCGCGGTTTAGCTCGCCTTTGGGAAGTTAATCCCGGATCAAAATCTGGTGACCCGTTCGAATTTTTTTGAATGCTCATGTGGAAAATCAAATTTTATACATTCTCTATACATTTCTATACATTTTAGAAGGTCGAACATTTCGATAACTTTATTGACGGAGTAAACTCTACGCTGACGCCAGATTCTCCTTTTTCACAGGATAAATAGCTCTTTGCTTGAGGTGGGCTGAAGAAGCGGCTCTTCGTTAATTAATTTAAAATGAATGAATGAAGAATGGTTAGTAAGATATCTACGAATTCGGAAGTTCGGACCATGTGAATTTTTGATCTTTTGTACCATAATTTGAGCGCAAGCAGTTATATTGAATGCAGACTTAACATTTTGCACACAATCTTTCAGGAATGGCAAAAAGATGTGATCAGGTCGAACGTCGAAACATCGATCTGCTCTGTAAAAGATTTGCTGAAATATAAGCAATTCAAACTTGCACCTTTATTGGTATCGTTGGAAGACGTATTGAGAACTTACAGCAGAACGGTAGGCACAAGGTTTTTTAAGAGAAAAAAAAAGTTTTGGTCCAAAAGGTTTGTGGAGTTTGTCAAAATCAGTGAATCTAAGATAATTACTCAAGGAAAGTCGGGTCGGTTTTTGTTTGCTTTGTCCTCTCGCGAGGAGCGAGGTTTCCTTTTGTACCTAGGAGCTCATAGAGAGAGAGTATGTGCCACGATATCTCGAAAACTATTATCGTGAAAGTAACAAATTCGAACAAACAAATCTAGAATTACAAAAATTTCGAATTTAATGTTTGAGAATATGCTGAAAAACCGCAGTGAATTTTAAACATTTTCGGTTAACATCTAACCCTGGGCAAGCTTGTTCATAAGCCATGGCAAAAAAATCTCGCTTTAATCTTAAATGTGTTTTGTCAGGCATGCTGCCTCATAGCAAATATCCTGCTTCAATTTTCCTTCCCTAAGCTTTTACTCAATTTAAAACTTAAAAAAGTCCCGAAAACACTTTTCTGTTTTTTTTTTTTTTTGAGATCGTCTTTCGAGTTTTTTGTCATTCGCGATAGTGTATTGACATGATCCCATCTTCCCTTAGGTTCATTAAAATTTAAAATTTATCAAAAGCCTCAAGAAACGTTTGTGCTTTGGAAAATTTGCACGATTCGAGATTTAAAATTTCGAAATTTCCGTCATTTGAGATTTTTATTTACCGAGATAACGTCTGGATATTGGCTAGAATGCGATAAGCTAAAGATTGAAAAGCGAAGATTATGGTTTAAACTTCTTTGGAGTTAAGGAGAAACTTCTTAAGTTATGATGCGATCAGATCAGCAATACTTAATATTGATTTGTTAAATCGATAGTGAAAATTAGACGAATATAGCAAACATGTAGGTAGACCACGTTTTAGGAAAAATACAGTCACTCAGAAATTGGGTTAAACAGAGTTTGATATGACGGTATGGGATTATAGCGGCTGTAAAAAGTCAAGATAAGTTATCGGTTGTGCCGATTGGCAGCATTACCGAGGCCATAAAAACGAAATCAGTGGCAAAACTTATAGTCTTTGATGAGCAGCTCGCAAAAAATTCTACTTTTCAGAGCTATTTTGTTTCACAATTCTGACTAAAGAAATAAAATTACACCTCTTAAGCCAACTATTCACTTCTTTGAAGAATCAGCTACGTGTCTTAGGTAAAAAAACCAAGTTAGTTCAAAAGGTCTGTAACGAACTTCTGAATACCCAACCTTCTTTACTCGGCAACACCAAATTTTGAAGTTTTTTGGCCTGAATTTATTCATTGGAAGTCAATAATGAGTAAAGGTCCCAATAATGAGTAAACACCCCAGAATGGGTGTGGACTAAGAAGAACATATTTCGTTAGAACCGTGATGAAAAGCTTAAAAAAAATAGTTTGTTTCTGAAAACGCCCCCTAAAAGTATTTGATTCTAAACTTTTTATAACACAAATCAATTCACTCTGCTCAACTTAATTGGAATCCTCTTAAAACTACTGTTCTTCTCTTACGAGAAGGAGGAAGGTCACTTGTTTAACTCAAGTTATGCTTAAAGGTGCCACTATCCTGATATCCGATGAAGTCAATTATTTGGAAGTAATTCTTGCTTGAAAACTTCTATGGTCCAAGCATGTTTAATCCAAAATTGAAAAAGCATTGTCCACTTTCTGGCAATTTTGGAAAAACATGGGGATTATGCCGCATAAATTAATAAAGTTTAAGGTAAATTGTTTTTGAAACTAATGTTTTTTAAAATAGAACAGAATACAGAAAAGAAAACTTTTCTTAGTAAGGAAACAAGAATAAAGACATTCTCTATTCCTGTAGGTCAACACAGTTTAAAAGATGCAAGTTTTTTTTTGGGGTGAAATGGTATGAAAGAAAAGTTTTGGGGGTAAGATCCAAAAATAAAATTAATCAGAAATTAATTAATCATCAGAAATAGTACAAATCTCGTCAAAAACTTGTAAGGGTAAATCGCTTATAATTCCCCTCCGGTAAATTCCCGAAAAATATTAAAGATTATCCCCAAAAGTCGATAAGGATGCGACTATTTTCTTCTCCTTTCGTCCCTCCTTCATCAAACCCCAAATATAATCGTTCGCGAAACAATGCTTCAAAGAAGCAATTATATGGTAATCTGCGCAATTACAACACTCGAGTATTTATCATTAACACATCGCTCTAATTACTCCTTTCAACAGTGTCTACAGATTCTCGAGCACAATATGAATCAACTGAGGCCGCCGCACCACACCATTAAAGCGACTTTCGGCAAACTTATCCTATTCCTAAGATGCGGAGCTTTTTCAAGTGTTCGTATGTTTACAAGCGAAAGAGCTGTGCAGCAATTTTAAATTTCCATATAAAATACCTGAAACGAAATCACACCAAAATCCCACTGCCAGTGCCACCATCCTCCACTTGTATCCGTAGTTTTTCTTTTTTTAATTTCCTGCAATTGACTCATAATCACATCAGTATATGGCGGTAGAGTACCCTGTGCGCTGGATTAAGTTTACTTGACTTCTCCGCGGACGTGAGTAAACTTTTTGAGAGGAAAACTACCTTTCCACCAACTCAGTAGCAGAACCACCCACCTCCTGAACACCAGTGGGGTCCACACCGCGTCGAACTTTTCCTCACGCATAGAGTAACGTGCGTTGAATCAGTCGATTCAGGAGCTTTTCGCCATTTAAACGTTTTCCCTTCGAGCGGTCGTCTCCGTGTTGTTAGTCGTTCCAGAGCGAGTGTATTTTTGTTTTGGGTGGCATTTTCCTGGTCAACTGTTGTGTGTGTCGTTATTTTTTTATTCGTCCTTTAAGTTTTAACAAAATTACTTGGAAAAAATTTACTTCATTGTCCTTTAAACCAAGCGAAGGAGTGCTCCATGCCTAGTACAATGAAAAAGTATCGTTCCTGGAATTTCGCGTTTTGAAATAAAGAAGTTTTCCGCAAAAAGTGTAAGTAGCCATCCTGGATACATTACGAAACATGAAAATTATTTCGGGAATTTGCTGTGAAAAGTCCTCAACCAAAAATATATCCTTGTGCGAGTTGTGAACAGATGGAGTGTGTGTTCCGAAAAATCGATGCAGTTAACTACCAGCGAAAATAAATTAAATAACTACTCAAAAGTGAAAAACCCTTCCTTTCCGCTTTGCACAGTGGGCAGGGTGATATGTATATTTTTTTTTCTTTCGATACATTTCTGCGAACTTAAGATACATTCGGGGATCCCTGGCATTGCAGCTCTGGGGGATGATGCGATTTTATAGTCGAGAACCTATTTTTACAGTTTTATACTCTAAATACGCCTTTTTTATGTATCGATCGATCCGAGAGCTTTCCGTTTTTCCACCCGCCGATGACAGAAGTAGGGGGCGACGACGACGACGACGTTTCGTGATGGTAGTGCGGCAACAGTGGGGATAACTATAATAATTGAAATAATTTTCCTCACATGGACGTGTGCCTCATAACATGCCAACAGCCGCACATTTTATGTATACAATGTGCTATTTTTCGGCACTCACCGTGCAAAATGTTTATCAAACATGTCAGCTGGTTGCTAAATCTTTTCTCAGACCCACCTGCCACCCATTCCGAAGTGGCGGATGGTTCCGAAAGGATTTGCAAATGTTCAGAAAGCGATTTGTTTGGCTCGGTGCAGCCCGAAGACCACTTAAGGTGTCATTCAATCGACTATACATGGGTGCATTCATCCCGAGAAGGCATGTAAACAATTTTCGATGTTTTGGAAAATCGCAGGACATGTCCTGAGTACGCAGGCTCGGCACATATTCTGCTTCAATGGTGATTTCACTTGATGAGCTTTGAGTGCACACACGCGGGTAACCATGTGCGGTAGGTTACGACGCGAGACCTCGCATATTGTGCAGTGCACCGAATGATGTACAGCCCCAGATAAATAATTACACTGGGTATATTAATGCACTGATGACTGGATGACATTTGTATCTCTGAGATTATCCATCTAAATCCATTTGCAAGGATCATAATGCGTTTTAAATTGAATGTGAAGGTTGAGCACTTGTTCGGTGGGGAGGGGTATAGTCTCGTTTGTAAAATTAGAATACAATGTCATTGATAGTTTAGCAGCTGGCTAGCACATTTACTTTGGCTCGGTGTTTTGAGATCAAAGGTATGGGCTTTACTTGTAATCTTTTGATATGGAATGTGTAATGGAATTAACACCTCGTCGCTTAACTCATTGATTGAGAAAACACATTCCATCTTTTTTATTAATAGATTGTGATTAAAAATTTTACGCAAACATATCTTAGATATATAAAAAGAGAAATCATTTTACAGCTATCCAGCTTTGTTTCTTATGATAAAAGTGTGTTTATGAGAGCCCTATACTCTTAAGTTTGTTTTTTTAATTTTTACTACGTATAAAGTTATTCGATCCATCTCAGATGTAGAAACTTGTTTAAGAGGGTTGCTTTTACTAGGAATTCTGTTAGTCCCTGCAAGGAACCCATCTAATTTTCAACTATCTCCCATAAACATCCCTCTTTTGACTTAGCTTTGACCCTAAAACTAGCTTTCGTAGCAGCCAACCATCTTTTTAGTTTTAATATTACTTTTGCTCGGCCAAATTACATGATCACTCGGTATATCACTCGTGGACAAAAGGTTTGGAGAACTGAGGAGACTTTCATTCGCCTTGGTTAAAAACACAACGAGAGGACTAAAATAAAGAGAAGTCGTCAAAGGAATCGTATTAAGAAGCCTGCTTCAAGAAGGACTGTATCAAAAAAGTGAAGTTATTGGAAGTTTTTTTTTCAAAAAATCAAATGAACAATTGACCTTATGCCTGCCTCATAGTTGGAATATCTCCACTTTGATGCACCTGCCCAGACATGGGATCTTAGTCCTTAAGGAGTTATGTAAGCTTTGTGTATTTAAGCCATGTGCCACTCAAACTCATCCGCATGTGCTTCCTAATGAGCGAGAAGATTTGTATTTTTCACAAGAACTCTAGTTCCTGCATCATCTTAGATTGCTGCAAACGCGTACAGTCTGCTCCAAAGTTTTACTAGGAACAATGCAAGGGATACCTTCTACTGTAAAAAATCATCCAAAGAAAATTACATGTTTTACCACCATGTCCTAAAATATTTCTTATCAAGGCTGCAAAGTATATATTGCACGTGTTAAAATTATGTCAGACTAGACTTGTCTGACGAATGCAAATGCTCAAAGTTAGTTTAAGCTGGTACTCTAAAATGTCCTTATTATTTCATACATATACAAAACAGTTTAGAGTAGATCCTTAGGGATTCCTTGGTAGCTTTATTCCAGATGTGCAAAACACAAAAACACTGGTTTGACAAATATTTAATGGATTGTGGATTATAAGAAGTAAGCTTGAGCTGGCTCACAACAACTGATCTGATCGCCGCTCTGCTTAAATTCTACCAAAGGGTTTTCAGAACATATGAGCATGAGTTATAACTTTCGTATCCACAATATAATTTGTGTAGGCCACGCCCCCAAAAGGGGATCTGGGCTAAAAATTAAAGTCAATTAATTGTTGAAATCCGTTAAAACCGAAATTTATTTCGAAAAAATAAACAGTTTTTTCTTAAAAACGCCCCCTAAAAGTGGGCGGAGCTCAAAACTGTATGGACCAAACTTAGCAAATAGTATAATATCTACAATATTTGTCTTATAATTTTTTTCAATTTGGAGTCAACTTTTCAAGAAATCGGGTTTTGACAGATCTAACATGTTAAAAGTGGGCATGGTCTATATTGTGGGCGGTCCGATTTTTGCCTAGTTAAAGGTCTTGGGCCAATATTAATAACTTTACCAAAAGGCCTTTTGAAAGAATATGTGAAATAGATGTTGTCTTACATTGAAGCCAGTAATGGGTTTGGCGATTGATGGATTAAGCCAAATTTCACACTCTGTCTGTGCAACAAAAGAACGAAGTCGTGTACCAGCTTTCGAAGTCGTGTTTCAGCTCTCTAGCTTGATTTTGAAGACCTAAAACCCTCACATGTACAGACGGACTGATGGACGGACATGGCTTAATCGATTCACGTATCGATCATATCTCTAAAAGGTCTTAAGGTTCTTAGATGCTTATTTCACTGTGTGACAAGTGCTTGCAGCCATCTGTGGTGATGCTGGGATGAAAGCAAACGTGAACAAATCGGAAGTCATGGTTGTTTCCCGAACTCCTGTGCAGTGTACCCTGCACATAAATGGAGTTCTGTTAAAACAGGTGGAGAAGTTTAAGTATCTCGGGGTCTTTTTCACGAAAGGTGGGAGGAGTGATACTGAGTTGTCCTGTAGAATAGGCCAAGCTCGAGCAATAGGCAAAAGCTGAGCTTGGAGTGAAAGCAAAGATCTCAGTTTTTAATTCAGTGTTCGTTCCGGCCCTCATCTATGATCATGAAATTTGGGTAATGACCGAAAGAATTTGATCGCGGGTACAGGTTGCCGAAATAAGATTCCTGAGTTGCTCCTAAGGGATAGAGTGAGAAACGTAAGTATTCGTGGGAATCTTAATATTGAGCAGCTACTTCTCCGAGTGGAGCGATCGATTCTTCGATGGTTTGGACACGTTGCTCGCATGCCCCCTGACAGACTTCCTAGACAGGTCATGCTAGCCGAGATGCGAGCGCGTCGCCCCCTGGTAGGCCAAAAAACAGGTATGGTGGGATCAGGTTAAGAACCTCTCTGAGTCCCGCCTGGGGACTGCGCCGGAGTCTCTTGAGTTGGTGGCGGAGGATCGAGAACGATAGAAAGACCATTTAGCCACCTCGCTCGCTGGAAATATTATCATTAAATAAAATAAAATTGTATTTTTTGTCTTGCGACTTGAAAGAGTCGCAATTCAGAAATTTGTCGCAAAACGAGTCTCGCGACTAATTATCGCAGCCACAATTGTGTGCAGTCTAGATTATAAACGCGCGTGCTTCTAGTCGGACGGTAATTGGTCGCGCGTTTTTCTGTCGCCGTGTGTCTCTGGACTAAATGGTCCTTCCATCGTTCCGGATCCTCCGCCACCAACTCAAGACGAAGAATCGGGGATGTTCTTTACCTAATCCCACCACCTGTTTCTTGGTCTACCCTTTTTTTGTATACCATGAGTAATTTCCGTCTTGGTATCTGCCACCTGGTAAGCAGAAGCCTCTACAAGCTTAGTCATATATATATATATATATATTTATATATTATAATAATATTAAGAATAAATATACATTATTAATATATATGTATATTTATTCTTAATATTATTTAATTTTATGAAGTCGCAAATGAAAGGCGGGAGCATTGTTTATATGATTAAAAAAAATTTACAGGAATATCTAGAATTTTTAAATTTGTGGTAAAACTGAACTGAACCATGAAAACTGTTCAGGCCTTTAATTCTTCTAGCAAGGCCTTCTGCTTCTTAAAAGTTCCCATATTTCAAATCCCACTTGTCTCATTAAATAGTCCAAGAGCATCTTATGCGAAAAAGAACTTGTTTAAATTGACCCCATGCAGATGCTTTCAACTTTCTTCGTTTATTGGAAGACAGGTTTATTCAAAAAAACTGAGCCTTGTGTCTTCCACGTTAATGACAAGAGCTGTTACTTTTCTGAAGTATCCAAAGAATGCAAGTAAGCGTTCTTGACATCTATCAGTAGAATCAAAAAGTCGACTTAAATCAGTGGGTGAACCAATTATAAAATTGGTGACTTAGGTGTGTAAGAATTGGACGAAAAACCTAAAAAAAATTTTAGGTTTTAAATTAGAACACTTCCAACTGTAGACTAACCTTTTCATACAATTTGTGTCGCACTTTGGAACCAAGGCGAAGGTTTACCAAGTTATAAATTAAACAGTTTAATATGTTTTGTCCATTTTGCTTTCAGATCCACCAATAGAATCCAATGCAACATGTTTCCAAGATAAGACTCTGCAACACATCGAATTACCATCTACATGTGTGTAATTTGTTTTGAATTTTATTGAGACCCGGAAGCTGTAAGCAACACGTAGTAAGGTATGACTCGTAGTACGTGTTTGGTTTGTCACAAAGACCAGTACCTGTCTTAGCAAGCACTCTTTCTTACAGCAATGAATCTCATTAACATGGACTCGGAAAACCGTGTGGTTCTCAATGTGGGCGGAATTCGACACGAGACCTACAAGGCCACCCTCAAGAAGATACCAGCCACTCGGCTTTCGAGGCTAACTGAAGCCCTGGCCAATTATGATCCCATACTGAACGAGTATTTCTTTGACCGACACCCTGGAGTATTTGCCCAAGTATTGAACTATTACAGGTGAGTACGAAAAGCGGGGACTTTTAGGAAAGATGTGCTTGACAAAGATGCTTTCCTTTTGAAGAACTGGAAAGCTGCACTATCCCACTGATGTGTGCGGTCCGCTCTTCGAGGAAGAGTTGGAGTTCTGGGGTCTCGATTCAAATCAGGTTGAGCCCTGTTGCTGGATGACATACACACAGGTAAGTTCAGCCTCTATACGAACTTGGGGGATACGAATTTGATGATTCTGCTCCTCAGCATCGTGATACCCAAGAGACCCTAGCAGTATTGGACAGACTGGACTTGGACACTGAGAAGCCTTCAGAGGAAGAGCTGGCACGAAAATTTGGCTTCGAGGAGGACTACTACAAGGGGACACTGTCGTGGTGGCAAGAAATGAAACCTCGGATCTGGTCTCTCTTCGACGAACCGTACAGTTCTAACGCAGCTAAGGTATCAGTCGAAATTGTTCCTTTAAACCTACGTTCTAATAATGGCTTGCTATTCCAGATAATTGGTGTTGTGTCAGTCTTCTTCATATGTATATCAATTCTATCGTTTTGCCTTAAGACCCATCCAGACATGAGGGTGCCTGTCATAAGAAATAAGACCGTAAGGACCGCAAATGGAAGCTCGGCATGGTTTCTGGATAAGACCCAAACAAATGCCCACATCGCGTTCTTCTACATAGAGTGCGTGTGCAACGCTTGGTTCACATTTGAAATATTGGTAAGCGCCTGCGATCTCATCGTTCGATCTCTCACTCTACCTCATAAAATTGTATATGTTACGTTGACGTCTACCCTCTCTTTCTTTTTTATTTTTTTTCTTGTAGGTTAGATTCATTTCCTCACCAAATAAATGCGAATTCATTAAGTCATCTGTTAACATCATAGATTACATTGCAACGCTTAGCTTTTATATTGATTTAGTGCTTCAGAGATTTGCGTCACATCTTGAGAACGCTGACATTCTAGAATTCTTTTCCATTATTAGGATAATGCGGTTGTTCAAACTGACGCGGCACTCGTCAGGGCTGAAAATTCTAATACAGACATTTCGCGCTTCGGCCAAAGAGCTGACGCTCCTAGTATTCTTCTTAGTGTTAGGCATCGTCATATTTGCTAGTTTAGTTTATTACGCGGAGCGGATACAGACAAATCCGCACAACGACTTCAATAGTATACCATTGGGTCTGTGGTGGGCTCTGGTCACAATGACAACTGTCGGCTATGGTGACATGGCGCCAAAGACATACATCGGAATGTTTGTTGGCGCATTATGCGCGTTGGCCGGTGTACTAACTATTGCACTGCCAGTGCCCGTCATAGTGAGTAACTTTGCAATGTATTACTCGCATACTCAGGCTCGAGCGAAGCTGCCGAAGAAACGACGAAGGGTGCTGCCAGTTGAACAGCCCAGACCACCAAGATTACCAGGTGAGTAAATGTTTGTTGCATGTTTTTTTGTTTGTGTAAGTAAAACGCACAATCATTATCATTAAGTTTATAGGTTGTGTTCCCAAAATTAAATGTCTTAAGTGTTTTTAACCACAAGTTTCAATCATTGGTGTCGTATAATTTTTAAGGCTGGTTTTTTCTGTGCTAGATAATTTAAGTGAAACAGTGGAGTCTGAGAAACAAGCCTTAAGTCAGCGGTCAAACCCGGTTAAGCTTACAAATTTTGGTGCGTTAACCCCGGATAAGCTCTAAATGTCAATTTGAACTATTTTTCCGTGTGCCTATGAACAATGACATTTCAGCATACTGAGATGTTAAACACTTCGACGAAGTTTAACATACGCATCGAAAAACTGCTTCCGGAGTTAGCCCCGGACTAATTTTTGTCAGGGATTAAGTAATTTTACCTTAATATATCTAAGGCTTATTCTGCACTAAAGAATTCCTATGATTCACTCACCCTTTAATTACGGGATCATCAGTGTCATTATCGTTAGGTTGCTTTCCTATTTTATCCGAATGGGTACAGAGTGTGCTGTAAGCAGAACTTCTGTTTTCTTCTTGGGCCCATAATGATACTTATTGGTGCCAAAATCATACACCAAAGTCTTAAGTGGTCATTGGGCATAATTCTTAAGACATGAGAGTCTATCAAACCACCGAAGTTGTGCCAAGGGCGGCCGAGCTATTTGAGTGACGACAACGAACGCGACCAACATCGCATGTGATATAGTCCAGTTAGAATCAGTTGAGACTGTGCTAGACGGTGTCTCTTAAAAAAAGAGGTTGCTTAGATCAAAGCGCGTCCTTGCATAGGCATTAAAGTGCTTGAGTCTTCCAATACTTTGGGTTTTCTGCCGTTTGAACTTGTTTGCCAGGTGCCAAAGTCGCAACCTCTGGCACCTGCTTCAACTTGTTTGCCAGGTGCCAGAGGTTGCGATTGGTCCCATTTAAGCGCCTGGTGTTGTGTGGCGACTTCACCTTATCCCCTATGTGCTAGTTCCTATAGTTACAGGAACCTAAAGTCTTGACGGGATGGCTTCATTGTCGGCAAAGAACAAGCGATTTCATTTTTCTGATACCCTTTCTTTCCCATCGATAAGTGTGCACTGATGGATCACTCTAAGCATCTTTTTTAGAGTGATGCTGCTCGTCAAAGGTGACAGTTGCTGCTCGATTTATTAGATTAGACTATGACTTTCCAAACCAAAGGGTATTTCGCTCTTCTGAAAATCTTTTAAAATTTTTCCACAAGACTTTATTAACGAAAAAACTGGCCTGGAGTCAGCAGTGTCAGCGAGCAGGAATAAGTACATTTTCTAATACAATCTCCGGATTACATTGTCTTGTTTCCTTTTTTGGCGGCTGAACAAAAATAATCGGCGGCAGCAAATGGTATAGATTTACGACGGTCTAACTCAAAATCGGGACATGCGATTCCTGACCATAAGACCTTCTAGTGCCGCACCATCGTCCTTTAAACCTATCCTAAGCTACAAAAGCTCTTTCTTTGGGATTGTCTTGCTGAGATCTTTAAAATCTTGCCAAAAAACATAATTTTCCCTTCCTTCGCCACCCAAGTTTGAGGCACATATCTCTAAATTATCATCTTCATACATGTCAACTAATTTCTTCACCTTAAGCATACAAAATACCTTGAAGTAACATCGGTTTTCGGATGACACCGAATTCAATTGTTTAGTTTCGTATGAGTTTATCTTCTAAACTTATGTCCAGTTATCCACCCCAAATCCGCTCTTTTATTGTTTCGGTTTTCGGACATATACAAAATGATCGTCCGCTGGCCTGTTCGCCTATTCCTCAAGTCTACAGAAACCACGAGTATGTGCCCAAGTCCAACATCTAAACACGTGACTCTAGCAACACAGTACCAGGGTTGCGTCATTGACACGTTTAACGTCGTCCAACTGTGGTTGAAGTGTTGATCTGCCAAAATATCTTACTTTCGTTCCATGCCATTAACCATCCCAGATCTCTTGAAAAAATTCCTTAAGCAATAATTTTTTCAGACGTTTAATTTCCCAAGTAACGCAGACCAATAATTCAATACTTTGCAATACTTCTTTGCGACTGTTTGAGCGACATTATGGTAATTTAACAGTCGCACAGTAGTATGAAATCAAAGGTGGCAATGCAATCGATGAGGAGTCATATACAAGTCACCATAATATCTTTTCATTATACAAGAAAAAAATGGTCTTAAAAATTATTTATCGAAACGTCAAATAAAACCATTTTCTTGTCTTTCGTTGAATGCTAAATATTTATGATGAATTTCATACTTGCGATAAAGTGAATAACTTATTGCTGCCACATTTTATTATTATTTTGTCAACTGCTCAGAGTGTAAATTTCATAAAAGAAATGGGAAATCAATATGTCCAAGCAATCACAAAATAGCTATATACACGAGTTACCATTTAGCGACTATTTTGCTACCAATATGCACTTCAGTTAGTTGACAAAGTAGTAACATACCAGCTTCTATGACTTTTCAATGCCTTCTTTGCCACAAATGTGAACTTCAACCACTGGAATGTCGCACAACAGTTGTAAAAGTAGCTACATACCAGTTACAATGACTTTTCAGCGACTACTGTGTCATGCACTAATACTAATAGTCGCTGGCTTTTAAATTGTTGTTTTAAAAAAAGGGAAAGGTGTTGTAGCTTCGTCCGTTTGTAAGCTACTAAGCATACGAAAATCAGGCCTTGCATGATATGAGCTTTCTAAACAATGGTAAATTTAGCCAAATTTATGTTTTATTGCAGAAAAAAACGTCAGACAGCTACATATAATGTGAAACAAAAATTAGAAAAAATGAAACTAGTACATTTTCTAACTAGACAATTTCAACTTGCCTGAGTTATTTGTGTTTTTGGAAAGATCGCATAGAAGTTAAAGCGACTACAGTTGACGCAAAACAGTTTCCAAAGACTTTTAGCAGTTATCGTAGTCGCAAAACAGTTTTGAAGAGATCCGTCATTATTTCTAGACAGAAAAGCACAAATACTCAAAAATTTCTGAGGGTAAATTTTTTTTCTTGCAAAATTATGAAAAAAAAAACACCAAGATTTATAAATATCCTAGGTTTAAAATTTCATTAATGTGTACTTTTAAAGAAGAAGCGTTCAAGGGTTTCCTGAATTTTGGGGACCTAAAATGCTCTATTTTGTCACGAGACTGTAGTTGTTTCCAAATTTTGGTGTAAGATATGGAAATATTTCGAAATATTTTTTAGATATCAATATGATATCTGGGAATACGTATTATAGTCGCAAATAAAATTTGGATTGATAAAAATTCATCAGAATAAAATCCTTTGGCGGCTTTTAATTTTTAATTTACATACTAAATATCAATCTTTTTGTGACTGTTGAATATTAGTTTCTATAAAGTCAAATTGTCGCATATAAATAGCTTGCGACTTATAAGTGACAAATTGTAAAAGTCACTAATTAGTTACAAATGCTTGACTTGCGACTAACAAGCGAAAACTTTTCAAAGTCGCCAAGCATAGTTACATATTTACGATTTGCGACTTATAAGGGACTTCTTCTATAAGTCGCTAAGTAGTTCTTCAGCAACTGATTCGCCACCTAGAATTAGTCGGATGGTGACTAATTCTGACCTGCCCTTGCGCTTTTTTGGTTGCTGTATAGAGTTTTATTACAGTCGTAAAATGTAAATGTAAAATCGCGTAGTCGCCATAACTTATGTGCGACAACTTGTGAAGGATTCGCTTCGATCAGCACTTAACCAGAAAGTCAGAAATTCTAACGATTAATGCTGTCATTACAAAGAGGTCACTTACTTGACTTTGCGTGCCTTGAGTTGAGCTTATGTTCGTTGAATATATACACTCTGCCCGTCTTAATCAAGTTGTTTCTTATTCTCCACAAGCATATCTCGATCTCTCCGGTTAAAGAAAGCCAGAGTTTCATTGTTTGCTCCATGTTTCAGCAGTTGGAACTCCTTCCAATCTTTCCATAACTATTCAAAAAACTCCTAGCTGTCAGCCTGACGCTGTCAGAAAATTTTTTCCAACGCTAAAGTGAAAAAAAAACAAGTGGGAAAGTGCAACAGGAATAGCGACCGCCATATGTGCTACATTGACTGTACGTAATTTTTAGCGGTCCATCCAAAAATGGAAAAAGGATCTCTTATGGTATCGCTACGTTGTCCGTCCGACCGTCCGTCCAATCGCTTTATAACTTCTGAACGGTAAGCCGCAGAAAAACAAAATTTGGTGTGCGTATAAACTGCGGTCAGAGAATAGTCAGAGAATCCAAAGAGGGCAATTTTTTAAGCACAAATAACGGTTTAATTACAGTTTGAAATTTCATGTGAACATGAACTTAATGTTTATTAGTGTTTTTTTTTTTTTTAAGAAGTATAGAAGGCAAGAACTAGAAAAACGAAACTTAGGTTTAAGAAATACTAAGCTTTAATTAAAAAACAAAACTTTTCAAAAATATCAAAACATTTTTGAGAAATAAAGAGTCGAAAATGCATGACGTTTTTCAAAGTGTTGGAGGCCATAACTTTTGAACGGCTTTATCGCTTAACATATTTTTCAAAACCAGTTTGAGTACTGCAGTTTTAACGCATTTTCGAAAAAAAATCGCAAAAATGCATGAAAAAACGTGGCCCCCTCCCTTATCTCCGGTGCTGTTTGGTGAAATTCTATAAAAAAAACACGTATCAGAAAAAATTCAAAATTTTTAGGAAAATTATAGCGGATTTTGAAATGTCAAAATCTTCTGAGATTTAACTGGAAAACATAATAGCATTTTCAAAAAAAAAAAAAAATAATTTTTTTAAGTCTTCCAGTAGCTGAACGGTATAAGCGATCCTTTTCCGATTCGATTAAAGTACAAAGTTTACAAAAAGAAGGAAGGCTGCGCTAATTTTTTTTTTAAATCGCCGTTTTTAACCTAAGTTTTTAGAAGCCTATTTAAGAAACGAAATAAAAAAGGAGTTTGTTTAACCGTGTGCGCATAAACCGCTGGCCATAGAATTAAAAACTAACATCCAAGGCTAGTGCTGCTGGTTGTGCTATTGGAAAAAAGTCTAATGGGAACTGGAAAAAAACTTCAAAATATTTGTTTTATGGATTTGAAATTTAAAAAATTATAAGAAAGGTCAAAAGAACGCATGTCTCCCCCTCTATCTCCCAAACGGTATAAAGTATAATTTTTTAATTAACAACGGGCGTAGTCCATCTTCTTAAATTTTATACAAAACTATAGCAGACTTCGAATATTCAGAAAATTCGAAAATTTAACTGAAAAACGTGAAAACATTTTCGAAAACTATTTTTTGAAGATTTCTAGTTTCTTAGCGGTTATGACCACATTGTTTAAATTTTGCTGAAGCATGTAATGTTTTAAAGTCAAGCGAACTGCATCAAAAACATCTCAAAATTGCCGTTTTCGACCCAAAGTTTTTAAGCCTATTCAAACAAGCGATATAAAAACAGCATATTTTTACCGTTTTCTCAGAAATCCATGTCCGCAGAATTTGAGAAATGTGGCAAATGCTAGCACAGGTGGTTGTAAAATTGATCAATAAGTCTAACGGTAATTAAAAATAATCGAAATTGCCATTTTAAATATAAATAGAGTGGCGCAACAGCTCGAGGTGAACCAGGGCCAACTTCTCAACAACACACCAGCGTTAATTTATTTACATACAAGGGGACCTACAATTTTTTACCGAATCCGAACGGCACTTTGAGAAGTTTTTTCAAGACAATTAATACTCTCGGAGGGCTTGTCAAACCCTCGCGGAGGTGGGGACCGTGAAAAAGAACAAGTCTTTTTTTTTTTCAGGTGACGATGGCAGGATTCGAACCCAGACTTCCGGCGTAGTAAGCACACACACTAACCACTACGCCACGGCACCCCCCCCCAAATTGCTATTTTATGGGTTTTAAATTAGGTAAAAGGCCAAGAAAGAGTATGTCCTTCCCTCTATTTTCGAAAAGGACATTTTTAGAGTAACGAAACCCAATATGAAATCACCCAATATAGATTATTATGTTGGGTGATGATTATATAGAATCACCCAACATAAGAACAGTAGACAGCACGACGAAAAAAGTATATTACGGACTGTAAAATATTGTTCACATATATTGTTGCACAAACTGCGCAATATAGATGACTATAACCTTCAACAACAGCCGACGGAACGCCCCGCGTATGTCTTCATACTTTTGACGGTCTTTTTTTTCGTGAAACATACTTCGTAGCCCTTTATTCTTCTGTGGCGGAGTTTTGGGTTTTTGGGATGTAAAGTTCATATAGTGGTTGGTTCTTGGATTTTCGAGATTTTGGGTTAAGGGATACTATCCCACCCATTTAAAGAATTGAACCCCTAGTGGATCGTAATTGTAGTGACAGTTTTCCTTAGAACAGCACAACCCTTCTCCAATTTTTTTCAGCAATTCCTCAGCTTATAAATATTTGACGCAGTAATAATAATTATTGTAATTACTTGTGCTAACGTTTGTGTCTTACTTTTAATTTTAACACAACATGGGATCGAAAACAACAACTAAACTCATCTATTCTTTTTCAATCAGGTCAACCAGGTGCTGTAAGTGGCTGTGGAACTCCCGGCTCCGGCCCACACTCAGGTCCGATGGGCTCCGGTGGCACTGGGCCTCGACGAATGAACAACAAAACCAAAGACCTAGTAAGCCCAAAGTCAGGTATGTATCTCTGCTACAATCTATTCACATACCTAACAAAGTACAAGTGTAAATATGTATAGCTTACTGCCAAAGTCAAATGCAATTGTTAACCCAAAAAAAAAAAAAACAAAAAAATTATATAAAAATAATAATAACATTTTGAAGTCGAAAATAATAACACATACACTCGTTACTCACAGGCCCAAAAGCCCACTATGCTTTGTAGCCAAACACCTTTTTCACGCGAACAAATAAAAATAATATAAAAAAGCCCAACAAACAAAACACACAGAAATCCATCTCCAAAGAGCATCCTCTGCTTCTTGAGTGTCTCGATGAAATGCTTAAATGCTTGGCGGATACAATTTTTATTTCCTTTTAATCGTAGTTTTTGTTTTATTGACAATATATTCTTCACAAGCTACCGAAACACCTAAGACACTTGTCTCAAACACACATCGTCAGGGTAATGCCAATCCTAGGCAGAAGTCAGTCATTCGAATTGGAGTTGTTTTGATTTTTGAGATGTTTTTTCATAACTCTTTCGTTGTTATCAGATGAATATTCGGCTATGATTGGCAAGAGCTCGAAAGATGGCAAAATGGCTCGGCTTCTTTGAAAATAGGACACCCGCCGTCGCTGCTGCAACTACCCCATGCCAGCATCCCAACCAAAATCACCCCCACATAACTAAACCATCACCATCACCATCACCACCCACCACCAAAAGTCACCGAGTCAGAAAAAAAGGACGACAATGAATCCCCAAAAAATAAAAATGCTTCCCCCTACCGTAACGTCTAGATTCACTAAAATATTATAAACTAGAGCAAATTTATAACTGCCACTTGTTAGGAGCGCTCACAGTTGGACAGCGTACACCAGCGTATGTACCTCATGCGAGAGTTTCGTGCTCTGAAATATTTTCATCAGCTTTTAAATGTTTTGTGTGCTTAAAACTTATAAAATCATTATTATTACAATGTGTGTTGGTTGGTTGTGTGTGCGTGTGTGTGTTTGTGTACGTGCAATGTTTTTAAGTATTTTATCTTGTATCTACACTCTGCGCGATGGTACTTGCTTTTAGCCTTTTGCTATTTGTGCTGTCGATGACCGATTCGATTTTTTCTATTTTTTTAGTATTATTAATTTTATTTTTTTACTCTTGGTTCTATTTATACAACAAAGTGTCTGTCTTTAGCATTTTGAGTTTTGTTTACATGTTCTTAGTTCGTGTGTGTAAACGAAAAGAGTTCCGAATTTGTTTGTTTTTATTTAAAAATTTATTTTAATGGATGCCTTACTGATACTCAGTAAACTGACTGAGGATCAAAAAGGCAATTGCTTAGGAAATTATTCTAGAAGTTATATTGTCTTGACGTCAAGTAAGAAAATAAAAGCTTTGATCATTCCTTACGGTCGAAACACAAGTTCTTCTCTTGTACCAGTATGGAACGTATTAGGAACTGTCATAACAAAATTCAAGCTTCTGTCAATACGCAGAGGCATACAATTTTAAGTGTTTATTCCTAATGGTTTCGGCTGCCAAATAATATATTAAGTTATCAACAGTTGTCGATTCGTAGCACATCATCATTAGTAACACGTGATGATGTACATTGATGCTGATAAAATACATTTTGTTTACATGAAACCAATTTTAGTTTAGTATTGCACACATCACAATAGGACTTCCAAAGCTTTTCCATTAATTATTTTGAAAACGCTGCAAGATAAACTGATGTTCTGTCGCGAAAAGTCTGCGCCATGAAATGTTTGTGCTTATCTGCCTCATTATCTCACTCTTTGTATAAAACTTCGTTCAATTTGGGTACAGAAGACCACAGGTCCCTTGCGATAAGTAACGTTAACAAGCTGCCAGTGTCATCCAAAGTCTGCCAAAACTTGTTTTGCGAAATTCTGCTTTCCATTTACTAAAAAAAAGTCAAAGGTTGGAAATGCAGAATAAGCAGAATAAACAAAATTTTATTGCTCAAGTAAAATTTTGGAAAAGCAGAATAATTTTTAAAGCACAATTTTTTTTCTTCAAAAAAGCAGAATTTTGAAAGCCGAATTATGACCCGCTCCCAATTCATAGAGATGGGATTTCACTCTTATCATGAAATGCACGATCTAGTGTGTCCACAATAAGATCTATGAAACGTTTTAAATTAAATGTCTTGGCTTAGAGTCAAACCCCATATCTGGCATCACTGACACACAAAAATAAAACCGTTGCGCAGGAAAGTGTTGAAGTGTTTCACTGAATACTTCAGTGAAATCAACCGCAATGACACCAGTCATTGTTATATTGTTATAGAAGGAATTATAATTCGAATACAAAGCCTTACGAATTGTCATGTTTAGGCAGGAAGAAGTCTAATTAAATTGAATGCCAATAAACTGCATAATTTTGCAGCCTTTATCCATGATTTGCCTCGTGCTTTTCTCCAAATAATCCACAAAAACACGAAGTTATCGATGTTCGAAGGACTATTTTTTTGAACAAAGGGAACTGGTTGTAGTCTCGCTCTACCCCAGGTGTTTCTCTGATCAGATAGTTATTTCGTTAGTGGGCTCCATCCCGCCTTGCCCAACCATGATTTTTACTTCCGAAACCGAAACTCAAAAGGATCTCAACAGAAATGCTACATGAAGTATTTTATTTAAACTAGTCACTGTTTGAAGACCAGCGTTGAAAAATTAAAAAAAGAATTTCACAAGCCTACTAAGAGTTTCACTAAGAGTTTTGACACATTCACAAAACTTTTTTATAAGAGCCGACTTGCTAGTCTCTTAAGATCCTTCGGCTTCGATCGATCTATATTGCAGTCTTCTACTTAATTGGTTTTTAAGGACCAATTCAGGGACTTTCTATAGTCTTTTCGACTGGAACATCTTTTGGTAGATTGTTCTGCTCTTGCTTTGACATTTTAGAGGGAATGACTTTAACAACATCCTATCTAGGGACCAGACCCTAGAACAAAGAAAAGGGGTACAATACATCTTTTAATTTGCAGTACAAGTTGGGTTTATACTCGCACTTCGGAATTTTACCAAGGTACCTGTTTTCTGAAAGAGTTTAGTAGCAACGAGTAAGAACGCTGATCAAATCTTGATCATACACCGCTACCCTTTGTCTTGATCTTAGTTTGAGTGCAACTTGAACAGAGATGCCAAGCTGCTCTCTTAACTGGGTGTCTCGGGTGTCTTCTCTCTTGCAAAGGTAAAACTTCACAGCAGAATTGAAATTCGATGTATCTGTGATCTGACAAGGTGTATTCTGGCGATACCTTCCACTAGCTGACAGTCTTGAAAAATTTGTTAGGCAGGGTAAACTCATTAACTGCTGTCTCCTGGTAGTAACCATTCATCATTGATTGTGATGTCAGTCGATTGGATGAATTCCAAAAGACGTTTCCTCTAGCGTAATATTTGCGCAGACAATATTCTAAGCATGGGCATGGCAACACAAGATGAGGGCAAACCTCTTGGAGTAAGAGTAATGCAACAACAGAAGTTTCGAATCCACCATTAACACTGCAAGGAATAGAGGCAGCGACCAGATCTTGGGTACAAAGCCTTTCGAACTTAACTGCCTCGCTCTGTTTATCGTAAGGAACGTTTGTTTTTGTTTTTTCTTTTATTTATAATAAGCTCACGATCAAGGGATTATGACTACCCTTAAGATGCATAGCACATCGCGGGCGGAATAAATTTGAGGCTAGAAAAGTTAGAAGAGAAAATTGGTTCTCTATCCAACACAAACGCTGATGAGCCACTACGGAACATAAAAACTCTGCCAACAACCACCAAAGCTTACCCCCGCAAGTGTTATGCCTTTACGGAGAAAAGAAATAATAGAACTAGCAGATTATTTCCAAAAAAAACATATGACATGCATCTAATTGTTGTCCGTTCTACTTGCATATTGGAAGAGAAAAAGAACATACTCGGCCGACCCTAACCTGGATAAGAGTCGTCGCCTAGGAAGTCGCTCATTTTGAGACAGAGGCTCCTGGAATTTTCTTTTGTTACTGATTTTGGTCCGTCCCAGATATTTTCCATACCGGTAACCACCATATCTGGTGAGCATTCCCCTATCCGCCACCTGGGGAGGCGCCCAATTGGGGACCAGCAACCCCAGAAGAGGGGTTAAAGGAGCAGTGGCTTAAAGGAGAAAATAGCCGCTTAACATGGCTTAAGACTGACTTGAGTAAACGAAATTAGAAGCCAACATTGTTTAATCAATCGTCTAAAAACATGACACCAAAAATTTCAATGGGAGTTGGAACTCTCCTTCCCTCCTGTTTTCCATACCTGTTTTCGTCGCCGTTTAGAAATCACTATTTAACTCAAAAATTTTTGCTTTTAAAGGCTTCTTAATTTTATAGTGTTTTAAATGGGCTTTTCGGTCGTTTTTTCAAATGCGCAAAAAATAAAGAACTTTTTTCCATTTTTCCCGATGTTTTGTCGATTATTTGTCGACTTTCTCTGGAGTGTTGCATATCAATTCAACTTAAATGTAAGCTTTAATATTTTTTAATATTTTAACATATTTTCCCACTTAAATTTTAAGTTTTGATAATTCGTTCTGTTGAAAATAATTGACGTCACATAGCCTGAGGAAGTCGACAAATAATCGACGAAACCTCGGAGGAAAAATGGAATAAAAGTTCTTTCTTGTTTCTGCATTTAAAAATCAACGACCGCGGAGCCCATTTAAAACACTATCAAATTCTTATACTAGTCCGAGCAAACAACCATAATTTTGGTTTTTTTTAATTATTTTTTTATAAAACGGGCGGGGATATTCGTTGAATACTCGCCAAATAAAAGTTAAAATTCAATAATTTTGTCAAATCGATGGGCTTGGCTAAATACTTTAAATCTAGAATAAGTCTTGTGAAATTTATGAGCCAAATTGTATTTCTTATTCTTTCATACATTCGGCTTATGAGCAGTCAAAATCTACGTTTTCCTGGCTAATTAAAAGTTTTTGATGTAGGCGTAGCCCAAAGGCTTGTATGAACTAAATGTAGAAATACATATGTTTTCTACATAATTAATATATTAATATTTTTTCGTTTTGAAACACAATTATTGAATTAAATGCATTTTAAAAATGTCTCTACCCACTTTTGCATGTTCTTCAATCATTGGGAGATGCTTAATGTAAAATTTAAGCCTTTAACGACGTCTTACAGTTCTAAGAGTACAATTTCCAGCACGATTTGAAAAATTTTGACATTTATATCGCTTCAGATGTCAACGATCCTTCACATCCCTGGACGGTCTTAGAGTTCTAGGGTGATTAGTAAACTTTTTATTCATTAAACTCTGTAAAGGGTAGAAAATTTTGTACATAGCACCATCTTAAACATGGATGCTTAAGGATGGGCTTGGAAAGTGGAATTACGACAAAAGCAACATATCGAGTAGAATTCTAGCTCTTCTTTTATTGGCAAAATACCAGCACACGATATTTTAGCTCATTAAATGTTTTTTATTTCGCCTCTGTAATATGCTTACAGAGGATGCAGGATCAGCGATTTAACATAATCTTTCAATAACATTAATATGTACAATAATTATTCACATCAATTCCGCGTTTATTTCATTGAATGACGATGACAGTGCCCTCAGTTTTTCATATTCGTTCTTGGTTCCACGCCCCTGTTCTTCGGACGTAGATTTGGAACGGCAGCGTATGTCTAACTCATTAAACTCCGACCTTAACAGCATTGTATCATGGGGATCTCTTAACAGAGTGCAGTTTAATGCTTCAAAAACTCAATGCTGTCTTTTGTCATTGAAGCAAACTCGTATTACCCAGCCATTATCCATGACTGGCACTTGCATCGCTGAAACCGAAAGGCTTTCTATCCGTCCTCGGTATGTGTGTCAATAAAAACTTAAGTTGGAATGACCACATATTTGAGACTGCAAAGAACGCCGCGAAATGCCTAGGTTTCCTTAAGCGATGGAAGAAGTATTTTACCCCTTCTGATTTGGCTATTTTATATATAGCATACATTCGCCCTAAGCTGGAATATAACTCCCATGCCTGGGCAGGTGCCCCAAAAACTGCACTTCACCTGTTGGACAGAATACAAAAACGGGCGTTAAAGATTATTGGCGACACAATCATAGGAGAGTCTATTCACTCACTTGAACACCGACGAAATGTCTCCTGCCGGTCACTGTCTTATCGCTTTTTCCACGAACAGTGTTCCAGCGAAATAGCCAATTGCATTCCTCCCCTCAAGATATTCAACCGTAATACTCGTCAAAGATCGAATGCGCATCAGTTGACCCTCGAGCCCACTTTCGGACGCACAGTAAAGTTCAGAGGTTTTTTCATAAGCCGTGCAACTCAGATGTGGAATGTGCTACCACAATCAGTCTTTCCTACTTGAGTGCACCGGTACCTCTCTTCCTTTTCCTCTTCTTCTATTCCTTTCCGCTCGTGAAATGTCTTACATTAAAATAAAGCTTACTCCCTTATTCATGAGGGAATTCAATTTAAATTAAAAATGAGGGATTTAATTTAAAAAAAAAAACACATCTGAAGAAATGTGTACCTACCTTTAAAGCAAGGTAGAACAATTATTTAGGTTGGCCAGAATTAAATTATTTTCGGTTTTTTTTTATAAAAAAGTCCGAGAATTTTTCTTACAATTCGTAATTTGTAAAAGAGAAACCTGTGGTTTTCAGTCACAATGCGACTTCTTGGTAAATCGCGTAGCAATTTTCGTTGGTAGCAATGCGGCAGCTCTGGTTCGAACATCTTTTTCTGTTCTGAAAAAAAGATTATTTGTTAAGCGTTCTTTTTTGTTGTATTTTTATTTAAGGTCAAAAAATTTCACAAATTTTAAATAAGTATAATAAAAATACCTTTTTTTTTAAATTAGCAGGAGTCTTAGTATTTTAAAACGAGTATTTGATCAGAGTAAAGCTGGAAGCATAAGAGCCTAATAAAGACTTAAATTGAATCGATTTTGAAACGAAATTATGGCTTTGTGGTACTGATCTTATTTAAAAAGTTACTTTTTGGTATTGTATTTGTTGAACTTGGCTACATTTCTTATAATTACAATAAATTTTTGTTTGTTTCACTATAAAATCAGTGATTCAAAAAATCTAAAGTTTCTTAGTTAAAATTATGCGAAACATATAAAGAACAGTTTAGTTTGTGTCAAAATTGACGAAATTTAACCTACTCTTCCTTAAGTTATTTGTCGCTCTGAAAAGGACAATTCTTCAATGAAACCCCTAAACTCGCGTAATGAGTTTTTTTTTTAAAACAATAAGGAAAACCTTGCTGTAAAACTGTGCAACTCAGCAATCCTCTTTTAATTCAACATATTGTGTTTTCTTATAATTTTTTTACTTACTTGTTCTTACAAAATGCATGGATTTGATGGGATTCAAGCCTCAAGATTCCAGATTAACGCAACTATAATTCGGATTTTTTTTTTGTGTTAACGGAGTTTGGTTGTCTTTTTACGAAATAATAAAACATTTTAATTTTAGTATGAAAAGTATGAAAAGTTTTGTTTTCTTAAAATATTTTCTTTTAATTTTTGACGAATAAATTCAAGTGACTGTTATTGGTCCAAAAACCAATTTCCCTTCCAAAGTCAAAGGCCAAGACTGTTCCCTGGAACCATCCCAGCCTATTTGGATCAGAATACAATTATAACAACTTTAAATCTTGAATAAGACGAAAAAACTGTCATCCGCATGATCTTCTATTATTTTTTCAAATCCGAGAAATGTTTCGTGCAATCGTTTGTTATGACACCTCATTCGGCTGTTATGTCTTTAATTACAGAGAAAGTTTTGCAAAGATCACCCCGAAAGTCCTTCTCCCCACAGCAACTATGTTCTATGATTCCTGTTAGAATTTAAGTGCATAGTTTGCCTCATAATAAGCTATAACAAAACAATTACACTTTACAAGCTCTCTTTACAGTGGTATACCGTTCAAACTTCCATTTCAGATATGGCGTTCAGTTTTGACTAAAGCCTCAGTTTATGAAAACAAATCATTCCTCGCTGGAAACACTGGGGATTTTTAAAAATGTATACACAAAAGATTTTTTAAGGAAACCCTGTTTTGTGTTTTTCTTTCAGTCCCTGTTGCCAATATCCGAACACGCACCTTATGTATACCCAGATTTTTTATTTTCTAGACCAGCGATTTTTTTGTTTTTATTGTTACAAGCCGCCCGTCCTTTGAGCATGCAAAACATATTGTAGCACTGTTTTATGTTTACGTTGTCATATGTGCACCCTATATACATTCTTATAGCATGAAACATTTTTTAAATTATTTAAGCCGCCTGTGACTAACCAAAAATTAACATTATTCTTGCATTCAAGTCTATTCCTTTGTTGAACTTACGACAGGTCCGATCGGCGCCAGTATTGTTGCCATGAGTCCAAGAACAATGTTAGATCTAAATCCAGCCCTAGCAATGAGCAAACCAAATTTCGAATCCAAGGGTCCACCGATAACTAGCAAAGACAAAGACGGAGTTCGAAACACGCTCGATCCCTTAACGAAGAAGAACTTTCTCTAAGGAGCTTGCAGCGGAGCGACGCACCTTCACAATGACGTCGAACATTTAGCTTAAAGGAAAAAAAAACATGTTTTTTTGTTGTATACTATCAGTGAATAAACCAGAATGTGAAGAGAGGAACAAACCAGTGTAAAACAGCATTATAAAAACCCAAATTTAAAAAATTATACTCTACTGTAAAACCATTATACTCACCCACACTCATATAACGAACATAGGAATGATATTTTCAAAATAAAAAAAAATACTTACAAACATATCTCTAACCATATTAATTATTATTATGAAAGTTTGTAAAATCTAAATTTACATTTCGAACGAATTACAAATTTAAACAAAAAAAAAATTAGTTCCTAGTTTTTAAGAGCAGACCAATCCCAGAGTTGGAAATAGTTTGACTAACTACAGGACTATCGGACGGACTTATACCAAGAGGTGTCGAAACGGCTTCAGAACATTGATTTGTATTGTATATTTTATATAGGGACTAGGTAAAATATTTATATAAGTTAGGAAAAATTGAAATCAAAAATTTTTTGTATATACGCATGTACGTAACGTTCGAATATCTTGTTCTCTCACTCACAGCTAGATGTAGTTTTGTTTAAAAAAGAAAATGAAAAGAAAACTAAACGCTTCTTTGTTAACGTACTTAAATTATTTTTTGTTTCCTCTTTTTAAAAGTTAAAACTAAGCATTTACTTAAAGAATTTATCTCAAAACTTGAAAACCTCACAGCGGATTTGTATATAAACAGAAATAAACACAAAAATGTGACCCTTACAACACAATAATATGTTTCTGCATATTTTTTTGATTCATTTTGTGTAACCGTTCAAAAAAGTTTTACCTGTGCTGATGTAAAGTTAATTTTATACACAACAACATACATAAAAAATTAATTACTGCTTATGATTACATAATATTACATTTACGAAGCTCAAGTATACATAATACCAAGGATTGACAAATGATACACCCAGGATATTATATCATGACCCTCTGTTTCTAGATAGCAATTTCAAAATTATCCAACCAGTACTAAAAATGTATTCTAAAAAAACAAAACAGTTAAGTTTTATCAGCCCCTTTGAATATATTTATAAAAGAAACAAACAACAACAAGAAATAAAATAAAATTTATAATTATAGGTTAATCAATTGTCAATAATTTTTAATATAAAAGCGAATATTTATTAAAATAAAATTCTTCATATTTATATTGAGTTGGGCTTTAATTTTACTTAGCGTAGCCAATCTGTAGTTATAAAGCTGCACCATTATGTTGGAAGTAATTTAAAAAAGCTGTGCATTTTTACTGTACTGAATTGAAATGTCATGACCATGTTAGCAGGGAGGCATGAGGCCTTCCCTTCAGGAATTTCCTAGAACTTTCAACAAGCTGACACCTGTTACAGCAAAAGTAACACGACACTGCACAGCTTGCGAAACGCCCACCTAGATAGCAGTCTAAGCGACTGGATCGGGCTCAAGTTAAGCACACGAAAGATAAACTGCTACCTAGGCGAAGTATGCATCAGACGCAACGTCAGCAGAGGAACACCGCAGGGAGGTGTGCTATCTATGCTCATATGGACCCTGGTAATGGACGAATAGCTAAAAGCTCTGAAGAGGAAAGGCTTCATAGTGAGCGCATACGCAGACGATGTAGCAATCCTGATCCCAGGTAAACTCCCATCAATCGTCAGTGACCGACTCAGCTACGCACTCCGCATTGTTGGAAAAAAGGTTGAGGTTCGAGGACTGGGAATAAACTCCTCTAAGACGGAAGTTGTGTTGTTTACCAGGAAAAGGGTAATTCCATACTTCAGCAACCCGAAAAGGGGGGTCGGAAGCATGTCGGTAAGATACCTGGGCGTCATATTTGACTCCAAACTCAGCTGGAGGGATAATATAGAAGATGGTGTCAAGTGGGCATACGTGGCACTATACGCCTGCCGCAGAACGTTCGGAAGCATGTGGGCACTGCAACGAAACATGGTACACTGGAAGTATATAGCGGTTGTAAGACCCTTCTTAACTTACGGTGCAGTTGTATGGTGGAAGGCTACGGAAAGAAAGTGTCATCTCTCTAACTTCAACAAAGTTCACAGGTCAGCCTGCATGGGTATAACTGGGTTCCTAAGGATCACACCCACCGCTGCACTGAAGGTACTACTCGACCGCCCCCCCTTAGACATATGCTGCAGCAGCAAGGCAGCTGAAACAGCTGTTCGCCTAAGGGAATCCGGACTGTGGTTCTCAAGATCTTATGGACACGCCTCTGTGGAAACTCAATGGGCTGCCTCCACAGATACCCCAGTCACGGATTACCCCCTCTGAAATTCACTTTCAACAGGAGATTCGCAACAAGGAATACCTGAAAGAGGTGAATGGGAAGAAAAGACCATTACAGGAGATGTTGAGATCGCCGTGATGGCTCTAAGATGGACGTAGGAACCGTCGCGGGAATCTTCTGTGTAGCGTAAGACTGAGTAAATCTATTCGGAACAATGACGACTGCAGCATTTTTCAGGCGGAGCTGGCAGCCATAATTCAAGCTGCCTCTGAGCTGTAGAAACACAGCCCCGTAGATAAGACCATCACCATATACTAGTCAAGGGCTGTGAAACTATGCAGGGAAATTCTGGACGAGCTATCACTTGGCAACACTGTAACTGTGCGCTGGGTGCCAGGTCAGACCGATATACCGGGAAACGAAGAAGCGGACAAGCTTGCGAGATATAGGTCTTGGAATAAATGCATCTCTAGCCCTCAAATCTATAAGAATTCCGCTGATTTCGATAGCACGTAGGATAGAAATTGAGTTCTTGAGTTGAACCAACCTACGTTGGACAGAACTTGATACGTGCAGACACACAAGGGAGCTATGGCCAGCGGTAAGCAAAAAGAGATCACTATTTTTGATCGGACTAGCCTGCAGGAATATCCGAGTACTCACGGGAATCCTCACGGGGCACTAAGCTGTGGGTCTACACGCTGGGCCGCAAGGCATACCGCATAAAGAT
The DNA here is from genome assembly GCA_947623515.1 of Neoascia interrupta. Classification (NCBI taxonomy): domain Eukaryota; kingdom Metazoa; phylum Arthropoda; class Insecta; order Diptera; family Syrphidae; genus Neoascia; species Neoascia interrupta. The sequence continues at coordinate 223,969,757 of OX392462.1, forward strand.
TACTGCAGAAGCTGCAGAGACGTTGAAGAAATTGAATCTGTTCGTTACCTGCTTTGCGAATGCCCAGCTCTGAACAGCATCAGGCGTAGGACTCTTGGGAGTTACATCTTCAACGAGCTCGAAGATCTAAATAATGTAGATCTAAAGCACCTCCTAAGATTGGATACAAATCCGGATGGGTCCAAGAGGGCAGAACTCTGAGCTTCTAACAGCGGTTTATTTCTGCTTTCGTTTCAGGTGTTAAGAAGGTTCCCAATATGGACACAATGGACCCAACTGCTGGTCTAAGTGAGCCGTGACTATTGTCAAAAGGGCATGCATAAACCTAACCTAACCTACACAAACTTAACAGCGATGCTAAGGATACTTAAAACTTCTGAGGGCTGATATAAATCATATTTTGCAGATGCCAAGAACGTTAAGTTCATTGCCTTTTGAATGTTAAGTTCAACTGGTTCCCCATGGATCGCAATGGACCCGTTTTGGTGCCTAGTGTCTGTGTGGTCCTTTTCACCAAACGCCTGTTTAACCTATCCCTACTTGCAGATGTCAAAGTCGCATAAGTATCGCAAATCAGATAATCCAGCCGACTGTAGAGAGAAAAAAAGAACCACTTAAATTTTTAACACATCAACAAATCTTTCATTTACTTTTTCAGCAGGCTGACCGCACGATCTGAAAGAAAGACTCCTTAAGCTGCGGGCTGGTTAAGCGAAACGATTTGCCTAAATTTGTTGATACCAGAGCATTCTTCAAAGCATTAGCTCATAAATATAATTTTCAAACATCAAGAAATGATTAATGTTCCACGATTGCATTTGTTTGTGGAGGAAGGCTACTTTTATAACTTTAAGGCCCAACTACAAAAACGAGCTTCAGACCAATAAAAGTCAGTGTCAACAGTAAGACTACAAGTTTTTGTAAGTATGAGTAAAAAGATTTTCAGTTTGAGTTTAAGCACCTTATGTCTCCACCGGCAATTAAAAGAGGATTATTGGAAGACGATTTAAAATAAATCCCAAAGTGGTTCCACCGGACAAATGTAGGATTAATTTGACGCGAACACTCTGCTTCTCTCATTTTGGCTCTCAAAGCAGTGTGGCGTTGTCATTTACCAGGAGCGAAAAACGATTTTCGCTGTAAAAGTCACAATAAAAAACGTCATTGAGACATATCTGTCGTACGGGGACAGTTTCAGTTTCCTTTTTTGATTCTCAAACTGCTCAAAAGGTGCAGAAAATAGGTTTGTGAATAAGGTGAAAGGGATTTATGAGAGGATTTATTTTAAATCGCTTGCCGAGAGGATTTAAATTTGTATGGAAAATCGCACGATTTGTAAATTACGGATTTAATAAAGATTTATATTAATCGCGGATAAGTGCCCGGTGGAGACATGGTATAGGGACCTTAGTTGCGGCTGATAGCGATGGTTGTTTTTTTATTTAAACTATGGCTATAGAACCCTTAATTTCTAAATTTATATAAGATCCAGGTAGGCCTTAAATTTATAGCTGTCTTTAGTGAAATTAAGTCCAAGACGTTGATGGTTGGGTATCCCCTTTAAATGTAGACAACTAAACCAGCACTGATATCAAATTAATGTTTACTTATGCCAATCGCTAATTCTTTTGGCTAAGAAGGCAATTGAGAAGACCTCTCTCGAGCAACTTAATTCCCGATTTATAAGATCCCCATAATACCAGTCCTTGTTTACGGTGGAGAAGCTATTGTCTAAGGCCGATAAAAAGAGAGAAAAATTCTTCGGCTTCAGGTGGTTTATGGGCTCGTCTGCATGGATGGAAATTAAATAAGGAAATAAAACATCGACAACTTAAAGGCTGTACCTATAGTGCACCGACCTAGGCAGAAAAGGCAGAATCCAACGACTTGTGTACATCTAGAGTGGATGGACCTAACGCCCTGGCCCGGTAAATCTTAGAGTTCATCCAGAAGGGACCGAGGCTCAGGTGGTGTACCTAAGTGCACTTCCCAAAATGAGGAAGGTTTCTGATTGGTGCAAAGTCTGAAAGAAGTATCCATAAAATCCCGTCAGGATCTAGAATCTATCTACGGGCTATCTTGCAGTCTGGACGGTCGAACCACCAACCACTATAACGGTGGAAAAGTCGTCATATACAGACGGAGGAAGGCGAACACGAACAAATTGTTTCGTAAAAAGAAGAGAGACTTCCCAGTCTCCCACTTAAGGTCTTAAGGACTCTCGGGATAAAAAAAAATCATAGCCAGCACCTATTATATTTAGCCGCTGAAACTGTGGAATAGACTTCGCTAACGAATTAAAATAAATTGGAATATAAATCTTACAAGCAAGTAAGTTCAAGAGTCCGTCTGTAACGACTTCTAAATACCTGACCCTCTTTTTTGGTCTGAATTCATTCATTTGAAGCCAGGTATGCGTACAAGACACGTCCCAAGAAAATGGCGTGGACTAAAAAAATCTGTTTTAACTTATTTCTTTAGAAATATGCTAAAAGCGAAAACTTAAGCAAAAAAAACAGGTATTTCCTAAAAACGTCCATTAAGAGTGGTCAAAGCTCAAAACTTTGTATGAAAAAAACTTAGAAAATGCTAATATCGTAAATATTGTTTATACAATATTTTTCGATTTAGAGTGAATTTTCAGAGAAATCGAGTTTTTAAAGATTCAACACTATAAAAGTTTGCTTGGTCCATGATGTGGGCGGTTAAATTTTCGTTGCGTTAACGGTTTTCAGCCGCAATCTCGATACACAAAATTGCGCACTTTTTTTCATTTTTTTTGCACATTCAAAATTAAAAAAAAAACTCGAATTTTGAAGAAACAGAAATTTGAAAAAAACTCAATTTTGGAAAAACATAATTTAAAAAAAAACAGAAATTTCAAAAAACAGAATTTTGGAAAAGCAGTACTTTTAAAAGCAGAGTTTTAACATACAGAGTTTAGCATACAGAATTTTGGTCCATTTCGAATTATCACCCCAGCAAGGATTTAACCATTTTTCACAATTTGTCTGGGAACAGAAGAACCAAGCCGCGCCTTAAGTTTCAGCCTTCTAGCTTGACTTGAATGAGGGACGGACATGGTTAAATCACTTCACCAGTCGGTCTCGCTCATATCTCTTAAAAACTTAGTGGTGATTATATTCTGTGCTACAAACTATCCAGTAAAATTGATATACCCTGGGTTGTGCATAATAACCTGTCTTTGTCTGTCTGACAATTTGACTGACCCAGAGAGAGTTAAGTATACGCATTTGGTTGAAGCCAGCCCAAACCATTGATAATTTTGCTTACGCTTTAGGTTTAGAGTACTTTACTGCCTGTCCAATGGGAAAAGCTAAAGTGATCCTTACATGTTTCCCCATTCTTGACAACCAATTCGAGAGCTTCAAGTGCGCTCCCTAGGCGGGCCTATTAGAAGTCATGGACTTGAACCGACCACCAAATTATTGGCCTTTACTACGCGGCGGTCTACTTGTATCTCAACTAACATGGCCTGGAGGTCTGTCGGAGTTACTCGCTCTGATGGATTTTGAACTCTAGGTGCTACGCAGTTCTTTCGCATCACCAGCCGCTGATAGTTGTATAAAGTTGAAGTCAGAATGTAGTTCTTGAAGTTGAAGTCATGTATGTCAACAGTCTGTGGTTTTTATGCTTTAAAGCATAGGTTCCTAAACTTTATTTTAGCGACTACCCAATTAGTATAGAACATTTTTACATTACACAAAAACAATAATTGAAACTTAAAAAATGTTAAGAAATTTAAAACACATCTTCTGAAAATGGAAAAACCTTTTTTTATTTTTACTATCGATTAGTTTCAAAATTGTTCATACAAGGTTTTGACCCACGCCTTCATTTAGAGGCAGAATTTAAGAAAAACCTCAAAATTTCCAAAGAAAACATGGATTTTGACATGGTTTAAACCCTAACTTGGGATAGAATAATACAGTTTTCACACCGACCCAGAATCTAGATTCAGAGTAAAAGTCCCAAATCTAATTAAAATCTTTTCGATTTCTCATACATTTGTGGAATTTAGAATCTAGATCAGAATCTAGATTCCCACAAAATCGAATACAAATGTACTAGATTTGTATTCGATTTTGTGGGAATCATCCATTGTGAATGAATTGCCGATGGCAAAACAGCTAATGAAGTTTGTTTACAAATTAAATGAAAGAAATATTTTCAATTTTTTTATACAATTGTATTTTAATTGTATTAATTTAATGGTGAGATGATTTTCAATCATATTCCAGTGCTTGTTGAGTTATCCACCATTGTTTTTGTACTTATTTACAGCTATTTAACTTGTAAAAACTGTGACAAATTGGGCGTCTGTTGTTTAATTAACTGAAATGTCAACGAAATCTACATAATTCTCGCTTTGTGAAATTCGATTTTAAGATCGAATTGAGCAGAATCTAGATTCTAGGCTCAGTGTGAAAAGGGTATGAGAAAAACAAGTGAGTAAGTGCAAGAGTTCTTCTATATAACTTCTATATACCCGACACTATACCATGTAACACCAAATCGTAAGGTTTCTTGGCCCGAATCTATATATAATTTGTAAAGGCCACGCCCCCAAAAGTAGGCGTGGGCTTAAAATTAAAATTAATTAATTGTAATTTCGTTAGAATCATGAGAAAATACCGAAAAATCGAAAATTATTTCCGAAAAAAACAGTTTTTCTCTAAAAAAAACTGGGCGGAGCTCAAAATTTTGTATGGAGCGAACTAAGCAAATAGTAATTAATATCTTTAATATTTGTCATAATTTTTTTTTCCAATTTTTAGTCAACTTTCCAAGAAATCGTGTTTTTAAAGATCTAACATGTCAAAAGGGGGCATGTTCGATATTGTGGGCGGTCCAATTTTTGCCTTGTTAAAGGTCTTGAGGCAATATTGCTCAGTACCAAAATTCAAGTTCCTGTGCCTTATCTAACTTGACCAAAAGCCATTTTGAAAGAAAAAATGTGAAATAGCGGTTGTTTCACATTGAAGCCAGTAGTGGGCATGCTCGTTGACGGAATCAGCGAATTTTCATACTTTGTCTATGCAACAAAAGAGCCAAGCCGTGTACAAAGTTTCAGCTCTTTAGCTTTATTTTGAAGACCTAAAACCTTCACACATACAGACGTACGGACGGACGGACATGGCTAAATCGATTCACCTGTCCGTCTCGATCATATCTCTAAAAGGTCTTAAGGATCTACGATGATTATTTCACTGTGTTACAAACTATGCATTAAAATTAATATACCCTCGGTCGGGTATAAAAATTTAGTAGGTAGGGTAAGCCAGACTCCGCTTTAGATTTTGTTCGTACAAAGTTTTTGTCCACGCCCACTTTAAGGGACTTGACGCCAACTTGAGCGGACGCCATTTAATCTTAGGACCCTTAGGCCCCACTCGATGTGTTCAAAACCCCCTGTAGGGGTGTACCTACGCTTTAAAGTATTAACACTTGCTCTTTCGATAAGGTTTTAACCTTTGGAGCTTAAGACTTTAAACTTGTTTTGGCATACCTACCTCATCTAACACCCATTTCACCATGCATCTGCAATAGATAAAGCCTCTATTGCCCAGCTCCATAAGTGCGCAACTTGAAAGATTAAATTCCTCAACTCAAAGTATTTTACTATACAACACTAAAAACTAATACGCATTACAAGGTGTGGTTGATTACACAAATAAAGAGAATCCTTTTAATAGTTTCAGGCACATGACCCACTTAAGATTAAAATTCTAAAAATAACAGTCTAATAAATTACGGCCTAATGGCGGTGTATTTGGCCAGAAGGAGTACATCTTGAGTCAATAAATTATGAAGCTACATTTCCCTCATAGGGAGCCAGCTATTAACTTAGCACCTGGCTATTGCAGAGTCCTTTTAAAGGCGGTCATCATTTATTACTTACGAGGTAACTAACCTAGCAACTCAAGTACTAGAAGTATCTTATTAAAATTTTATAACGATTCGCCAATTTCCCAAAAGCACTTAAATTGCCCGTAGGTAAAAACCTACATACACAGGTCGTCTTGGAGGTTCTTAAAAAGATAGTTTAAATAACCACTCAAATTCAATATCATAAAATGGCTTTTATGCCCAACTTCAACTATAATGAAGTCTTTTCAAAAGCATTGATTTTGATATCAATGGACTAAAAGTCAATTGAGAAGCTAAGCTGGACAAGCTATGATGAAAGCAACAAACAGGAAAGAGTGAGTTCAAGTTTCATAGCCATCCCAAGGAAGTGGGTCCTATTTACAACAATTTTTATTGGGGACATTTCAATTTGAAGAGTACCTACCTGCAGTTTAATGCTTGTGAAATTGCAATTTAATGAGAATAAAAAACATTTCAAATGGTTTGTTGTGGCTTTATGGGCTACTTGTTGCAAGTCATTAGATCCTCACAAATAAAACTAAAACTGAACAGACGTCCTTTTACCGATTGATGCATGGAAGTAGAAATGTATTTGAGCTTAATGTCCCATTTTTGATTTTGTCCCTTTGAGGGGACAAAATCTTTTGAATTGTTTTTTAGGAGAAGATCTATTATACTGGGTCAAATATTCTTGAATGTTTAGAGAATTTTAAATGTTTTTGCAGTTGAGCTGCAGGAATACTTTATGAATACTCTTTAAAAGAAAAGTAATAGAACAACGAAAAGCCGAAAGTAAGGATGTGCAAAGTGCTAATTTGTTTTTCAACTGAATACCTTTGCACAGGTGGCAGTGGGTGGGGGGTTTTATTTATTCGCTTAGACATGAGTCTTTTGGTCCATGTAAGTTCCGGAATTGTATACATGTAACGATATATGAATCCTTAGTGCTTTCCAAGATATCTTTGTTTAGGTCATAGCGAACTTTTACTTAAGCAAACGTCTTTAATTTGTGTAACTTATTTGTTTGCCTTAATTGTTTTTTGTGGTGTTGCTCCCGCTGAAGTTTTTTCTTTTTTGAAGAAAGGTATTTACAGGCAAACTTCAGCTTATAGTCCAATTTCATTGCTACCTTCGTTTTCGAACTTTTCAGGCCATCGCTATGAGTAAGATTTGGCATGTTGCGGTAGATATGTTCTCCAGACTCCCCTGGTTGATCAAAATGGGCTCGTCGGCCAATCTTTTTGTTAGAAGGGATACCGATGGGACTCTTGTGAGTAACAAACAAAGGATAGTCCGGACGTTCGAGACTTCGATCACCAACATTATGGAAGAAGGTTATACACAGCGATATTGCCCTACAAACGGTTTGTCAATTAATCGAGCTCTGCCAAAAGAGTCGGGGAAATTTGCGGCCGAGTATATATTTATATAATGGTCGACACAGCTTAATCAATATCCAGTATCAAGGGGCGATGATTACACAATCACAGAAAATTAATGGTTCCAGTCCGATCCTGAGGGCAGCCTTTCGTCGGCAAAGGACCAAAATCAGAACCAACCTCATAGCATAGGGAATTTGGCGTCATTGTTCGAAATTGTTCACAGAGGTCCAGTCGGCAAACATGCAATGTCACAGGCCGCTGACTGAGGTGCGGAAGTCAATGCGTAGTTGAGAAGTTACATGCATCGTGCTGTTGCGGCACTCTATTTATTTTGTGTTTTTCGGTGCAAGTTTAAGCCTTAACAAGGGTTTAGACTTAAGTTTAACTTGAACGACCGCCGTTGATAGTTTAAGCTGCCGCTTATGGCTTAAACCGACGACGTTTGATACGACGTTTGATGAAAGCGGGAAGGAATTTTGGTTCAAAAATACTGTGACGTCACGATAATCACGTTGCCTTGAGAATTTCAAATTAAATTTTCGAAGAGTGTTACATTTGTCTCAACGTTGTATGCAAATATCTCCAAAACAGAATACCCGATATGAAATCAGCTTGTAGTTTTGAAGTCAGCGTTCAATTCTTGATATTTTCCTTGCTTTCATGGATTCTTTAAAGCAACTTGAAAAAAACAAGTGGGAAAGTGCAACAGTGGGTATGCAAAAGCTTCAATCCATCTACGACGGATTGCTAAATACCCGACCATACCGAAAAGAAAACTGTCACGCCTCCAAAAAGTGGGCGGGATATAAAAATATAACTGTTAAATGCTTTATACTAGGTGGTTGCATGCATTTCGGCCTAAAACTCCGCCTTTTTAACTAAAAAAATCACTTTTTTTAACGCCACGCCCACAAAAGTGGGCGGAGGCACATACAATATATACATAAAAATTAGAAAATGCTAATATCAACAGCTTTTGGCATATATTTTTTTGTCAAATTTCATATATATTTATTGAAAAACAAAAACAGTTATTTTAAGCTAAAATCCCTTAAAAAGTGGGCGTGGTCAATCAAAAAGCTAAAAAATTTCGGCTACCTTAAAGACAATTATAAGACAATGCTACGTACCAAAAATGAATGCGCTAGCGCAATTGGAACATAGCTAAAATTTGCAAAATGTATTTTTTTTAAATTAGAGATGGTCGCACATACAAGCCTGTAGTGGGAGTGTCTGTGGGCGGATTCAGCTTATTTTCAAAGCTGATCTGAAGGACTGGACTTCCAACCAACCCACAAAATTTCAGCTCTCTGCCTTAAAATTTAAGGCCTAAAAGTTGTTTACATACGGAAGGACGGACGGACGGACATGGCTTAATCGATTCTCATGTCGGTCCCATTCATATCTCTAAGAGGTCTTAGGGGTCTAAGGTAATTATTTCACTGCGTTACAAACTATACATCAAACTTAATATACCCTGGATCGGGTATAAAATATGGGCTGAGATATGAAAGTTGATGTTTAAAGAAGCCTACAAAACTGACGGAAAAAATTAAACGAAAATTCAGCTAAACGCTCGATTAAGTACAACTCAAAAACACCAACGGTTCAAGTAGTTCAAACTTTCGTGAAAGTTTAAAAAATCCTTAAGGGCCAACTATAATAGTCGGAAGCAAACTGATGCTATCGTCATTACCGGACGAAAAGTTAACTTTAGTTTCGTCATACGGACAAGCAACCTTCAATTGCCTTTTGCAAAAGTATAAATCTGTCAACGTACATCTATTGTTTACGTGCATCTATTTTAAGAGATTAAAAAAAAACAATACTGCTTTCTTTTGGTTCAAGTTCAATAGAATCAGCCACACCGAAACCAATTTCAAAATCTATGTACGAAATGTGCGGTCGTGAGCGCTCAATACGTACGAAACAAAAGTCAAAGAAAACTTGACGAAACTGATCCGAACGATATTATGGGCGCGTTATACGAATCGAATGTATTCGCTCAATTTTATAAGGCTCCGTCTATTCCGTCTAAGCATTCAGTCTACTATAGTTGGCCCTTTAGTCTAAACTTTCATAGTGAAACCGGGCATTAAACTGTCACGCAAGCTTAAACTCAGTACAGAAACCGTTGGTAATTTTCAACTTTCAAACTCAGTACTTAAACAGTTGGTAAGTTTCTTGATCAAACGTTTAGGTTAAGCTAGACTTCCGTTTCCTAATTTTCGTAAGTTTTGTAGGCCACTTTGAACATCAATTGCCATAATTATATTATTTTTAGAACTCGCTTAAAAGATCCGTGAGATAAAGGAAATATCAGAATTTGTATGCTGACCTCTAAGCTGCAAATAGATTTCAGATCGGACATTCAGATTGTTTCGCAGATATATATTTGCATTCAAAGTTAAAGGGTAAAAGGTGACATTATAAATTAAGGTAAAAGTGACATTATAGCCTAATTAAATTTTTTGAGCCTAAAAAAATGTGATACTCGTGACGTTCACAGTATTTTTTAACAAAGATTTATTTTTGATGTTCGCCTGGCAGGGTTTGAAATTATCATAGGCCCAGCCATTATTATACTTTTTTTTAGAATTGTTGGTTGTTGTAATTTTTCACTTTTCAATAATGAATTTAATTTTGTATGGCCTTGCAAAAAAACCGCTTCCAGTATAAACAACGATACGTTCGGTTAGTTTTGCAATTCCACAACCAGATGACACTGGTTGTGGAGTACCTACTTCGATGAGAGCCGTTTTATTCGCCCAATCGATCATGCGATAAATACACGAAGGCATGCCCAGGGTATGCTGCAAGTACCCAGATCCTACAACAACTATATGGTAGACGGCAACTGTTAAACAGCGTTCCAGCAACTTTAAACAAACTACCTAGACATTCAAAACACCACGACGCGAACGAAAAGCATTAATAACTTTTTTAAAATACTCTAATATCACGTAGCTAAAAATATCCTTAAAAATTAAATTTCAGTTTAAATTAGATAAAAAAAGCCTTGATAAATTTAAATTAACTTTATTACTTTTTCTTAATGTAGCTAGAGCAACTTACCTAGACATTTTTAGAAGTTCAATCTTTTGCAGACAAGCCACGGCTTCGCAGAAATATTTAAATATTGTTAAACCGCTTCTGGTAAATATAGAGTTCTTTGAATTGAAATTAAAAATTCTTTTTCGTTTTCCTGACAAACGTCGGTTTAAATGTTAAACGGAAGTTTAAACAATCGGCGACGCCCGTTTATTTAAACTGCTCATTATACTGTCTCTTAGGCTTAAACTAGCTCTGAAAAACCCTTTTTCGTTTTGAACGTAAAATTAAGCTCCATATGCCGTTAAACGGAGTTTAAGCTAGCACTGTAAAACCCTTTTGGATATGGCCTTTTCGGTTGGTCTTCCAAGAGCATCCGGCAGCATTCTGGGCTCTCCTGAAACTGCTTTCTTTGAGCTCGTTTGACAGTTCTAAAAATTTTCTTCTGGCCTAGAATCCAGAATCAAAACCAGAAGCACGCTTACAATCATACTAAGCATGCGTCAAGATGGATCGATAAATGTTCTTTGTCCCTAAGAAACTAGCTTTTGCTTCCCAAATACAACGCCAAACGAACTTCAAAATCAAGAAAAACGTGTTTGAATGTACAGCCCTAATCCGGGTGAAGAACGTACAGCCCTAATCCTATGATTCGGGATCGCCAACCAAAAAGGTCATAATAAAGCTAACGTTGCTATAAAAATGTAATCATATCAATGTAATTTTTGAGTAAAGAAGTTTTTTTTTGCGGATAGTTGGATGTCGATCAGGAATGTCAACAGAAGATGATATCCCTAAAGTATGCTGTCAACTTCGACTTTTGATACAGTCGACTAGGTAATTCTTTTATCCAAGCTGCAACGTAGCTAAGATTTATGCACAATTCTTTGAGTAGTACCCAAAAAATACAGAACAAAACGTTTAAATAAAATGGTGTAACCCAAGGCTCTGTTCTAGGTCCGCTTTTGTTTAAAATATTTATCAACTCGTTCCTTTACCAAAAATCACCCAAAATTTTTATTTTTGGGCCTTTTGACACTATCGGCCTTCTCGGTAAGTCGTCTCCTGAAACCGTTTTTTGGCACTCGTTTGACAGTTCTTCTACTGAAGAGAACGAAATTTTCTTCTGTCCGCGAATCCAAAATCAAAACGACATGCACAATCATTCACAAACAGACAGCACATTGTGCCAAGTTGGAGACATAACATTTCCGCCTTTTGGCATAGCTTTTAGTTTGACAATTTTGCACCGCCAGATATGTAAGCTTTAAAATCAAGAAGAGCCTGTGTGGCTGTTATCCTTCAATCAGGTCGTTCTCAAGCATTTAAGATTTGGTGAAACATAATTAAAGGAAGTTAAAAGAGAATTCTAGCTCACTATACATATTTCACTGGTTTCGAAAATCTACCCCTGAAAAAGTTATTTAAAATTTTCAGTTCTAAGCGATTTGAAACTGAGCCAGAAGGATATAGTGAGAAATGTCTTTGTGTGGCAATGTCAACGTTGAGCAATTACTTTATGAGACTCGAAAAGTCGATAATGTCAATATTTACAAAGTTAGCAAGACCTCACCCCGTTTGTAAAGCAAAATTGAAGTGACTAAACTAAAGGGAGAAACTCTTCAGATCGGAGGAGAAACCTTTTGATCGCGACTAAAAAAAAAATAAAATAAAATCACGATAGTTTTGCAAAAAATTAAATTTTTTTTGTAGACCAATTTTACTTATTTAAAACCTTTTTATTATTCATAGATTTTTCAGTACTGAGTTGAAAAGAGGTTCGAGTTGTTCTCAGATGTCATTTTTCATAAAAACACACAAATCGCTGGAAAAAAATAACCCAGCTAGCAGTTTTTTAGTGCAGAGTTAACCCAAAGTTGCCAAAATCTTCAACTCTCGAAATTATTGGCTCTCGAAACTCTCAACTCACAAAAAAAAACTCTCAACTCACAGAAAAACACAAGAAAAGAGGTTCGAGTTGTTCTCAGCTGTCATTTTTCATAAAAACACACAAATCAACTGTCATTCTACACAGAAAAAACATTTAAATAAGTTCATACTGTTCACCAGAGTTTATTCGGGATTAACTCACTAAATTTAACGAGTTAAGCCGAGATTAACCCTGGATAGATTCACTGAAAAAATCATTTCTGGGGTTAATCTCAGTTAAACTCGGAAACTCGGATGATCTCGCACTGAAAAACTAGCCCTAAAACCCTAAACTTCCCACTCATTGAGGTGTACCTAAAAACATTTCAGCAAGTACACCATTAATTGCTGGCATCATCAGTGCTTATTGTCAATGTTGTCCTGCGTCGAAAACTTTGATCCAGTATAATTAAACCCTGGACTGAAGATAAGAGTCACTGAACTTCAAAGCTCCATTTAAGGATATCTACATTTGCGAACTATTGAGCGTACAGAGTAAAAAAAACTCGTTGCATTTCAAAGCAGAAACTTAATCCACCTGAATCCTGAGGCCAGATTGTGCCAAAGGGTCTGTGCTCTTTTTTGAGTATATCCACCCATACGTGTAAAAAGTTCGATACAAAAAAGAGGCGCCTAGTCATTTAAAGTCCTCCCTGCAATCGTTTTATTTTCCTAGTTGGGATTGGCACCAGTTGTTTCACTGTGCCCGCGGCACTCTCAGGAGCAGTTTCATCGATGGGATTTTTTTTGCTGTGTTGTGTTTTTGATGTGAAAGTACTTGTCCATGTGTAGAAGCATCCTCACAGGAACAGATTCGTATTTTCTGTTTTGTTTCTCGCATTACTCCAGGCATTATGGAAAAACAACTCGACAAATCATAGGTAGATATATCAGGTATAGACTTTAAATTCAAGTCTATTGTCGATGCCTTAAAAACTTCATCAATTTCTGCTCGAACAAGCACATCTAACTTTGCATACACAATGCACATAACACAACACGTCGTATAGAGAGCTCCGTTTCGTTTCCTCGAAACCAATCTATCTACTTGATCATGCCTCCACATATTCATGTCCTGAACGAGCGCTTCTCAAAACAAACACTTCTCGATTATACTGCCATACAATAACCATGAATTGTTTAGATCCTATCGCCCACATAGAGGACGTGGATGCCAAGTATCCAAACACAAACACACACACGCCCCCACGCATTCGCAAGCAAATGGCACACTTGACATTTTATGACATGGGTTTGCGGTGCCAGTTAAAGGACCATCGCTGTACGGCTGGGTGTCATATCATGTGTGCCTGGGAGCGATTTACCAGTCATAGGTACCTCGTACCGCTTTTCACGATTCTAATTACACACAACCATAGATAGAGCACCACCATCCGAGGGCATACACTAAGTGCATTAGTTCTCACCATTAAGAGCCTTCACGTGATTTCAGGGAATAACAATTATTACACCAAAGGACACCCTACCGCCAGAAGCTATACCTAGTGTGTTTGTTTTTGCGGTCCTCCAATGGACATTGTTCTTTTGTAAAACTTTAATTTACTTGCATAGTGGGACGTGTTGTCCTTGATTGCATATTGCACTCGCATCATGTATGCATTTGTTGAGTTCCGGACGAGAGAGTCCTAAAAACAAAACAGAAAAAATATAGGCCACACTACTAGTATACTGAATCTGCATTACAATGGCCGATGGAGTCCGCAAGGAAGACAGACAGACAATACCCGACGAGAGTTGTAAAGTGGGAAACTTTGCGAAACAATTAAAGTACGTGCATGCAATTGTGAAGACGACATGCAGTACAGTAGATGCATCTACAACAGAGTGTTGTCGAACATATGGACACAAAAGGAGGCAGCAGCTGCTGGTGGCAGCTCAAGTGGAAGATTGCACTCCTAATTCCATTGGACTGGGGCAATGAATTATGAGAAAGTCGAACACACGAGATGAGATAACCGCGCGTCATCACGAAATAAATTCCATCGGCCCGGGGGCAAAATCATAGAAATTCCCAACTCGTCGTCGCCAAGAGTTGTTGGGGTGGCAGGCGGGGGGGTCTGGCGGCCAACTGAGGGGACACTCGTTACGAATGTAGCTTTCGCACCAAAATTTTTCGCCATCGTGTGGTGTGCTCTAATGCGCGCCACGTGAGGCAGTGAGCTGTGAGAAAAGCTGCTGCGATGTGCCCCCAAAAAGAGATACCAACCAGCCAGCGACCAGGTGACGACGGACGGACGACGATGATGGAGCAAATCCGAGTGTACACGAGATGGAGAAATTGCAAAATCCAGCCCGCATGCCCGGTACAAAAACAGAGAAAGAACTTTCACAGAGCCAGCAGCTTTGGAGCTTTGAATGTTGCACAATATGCTCCAGAAATCCGTCGTCGTCGTCGTCGTAGTCGTAGTCGTAGTCGGAGTCGTCGTCGCTGCTTTTCAAATCCGATACCAAAATTTGTCTCTGCACAAGTTTTGCGGCGTGAGTGGTGGCGGAGAGTCTGACTCCTCTCTGCTGCGGGTGTAGTGTGTGGCGCGGAACTCAAGTCTAGCATACGTTTCGTTTTGCACTGGGGCCATAGTTGTAGCAAAATTTTTTACTGCTCCGTATTTATTGCTGCTCCTTCCGGGGGTTTTTCCTGCACCTGGGCGCCTATCCGCAACTATACACGTTCAGCTTCAGCCCCAGCCAACTAGTGCCAAGTGTATCAAAGTGCGTGGCGAGCTCTCCAGTCGGTTTCTATATACACTATCGCGGATATTTAAAGGCCTACGGGCTTGCAGGATCTCGGGAAATCAAAGAATTCAGTGTACACGTCGTCGTGACCTTAATTAAAGACAGTGATGGGGTGAGTTCCATCGACACATTGTGGAAGCTGCTGCTTCTTCCATACAGAGAAAATCCCAAAAAAAAAGAAATCCAAATCAAATCAATACGCGCTGATTGTGAATGAGTGTGCCTAGATACGATACCTACAACCAAACTGGCTGCAGCATAATATATAGTGCGAATAGCGAAAGGAACAAAAAAATCCCCAAAAAAACCTATGAAAATCCCTGGCAATTGAATAAATAATAGAAAGTGTTATTGTTATCGTTATAACAATAAAAATAAATTGTATCTAAAGCAGAACACTGCTGCTATCATATTTGTTACATTTTATAGCGTCATAGTACGCGTTAGCGCGCGGGTGTGTGTGTGTGTGTGTATAGGATTTATTGACCCGAACCAGAGGGTTTTTTTAACAAAGAAAAAAAAGGCAAAATGCTACTACTCCTTCTGCTATCCGTATCTACGTTGACGTCCTTGTTCCATCGGAGGAGATAATAGGGTGAATGAGCGACGACAACTATACACTACAACACACTCGGTGATGTATCTGCGGAGCGAATTACTTTCGGGGGATGCATATTTAACTCGACTGTTTGCTTGGTATGTGTGTTTGTTCACCTTTAAGAAATACCTACCGACTGCTCCTCTATCTGCTCTGTGGTGCTGTGCTCTTTTTCAACAACCCCGCGCCGCAGCAGCCTTCTGTTGTTATTTTAATTTTAATTCTGTGTCGAGTCGAGTACTTATTCGGATGCAGTACGTATGAAATTTTAATTAATTTGCAGCAGCAGTGTGTTTACACAATCCTTTTTCTGACTCCTTTAATGCGTTTATGTTGGCACGTAATTTGGTTGTGTTTACACCGAATCCCATTTTCTTTAGCGGCACAACGAGTACCCTGTTCAGCATCAGAGCCCCCAATGGACTCATGAATTTCTTGATAGAGTTGATGGCTCCCGAATTGGGTTGCCAGCGTTCGTTAATTATTCAGCGGCTAGTCACCGACACCGACACGCCGACGATGTCGAATTATACAAGTTTAACTTTTGCAAATTAATGGGGTTGCTGTTCATTAATAAGCCTTGGATTGGAGTGCCTCTCTGCCACCACCACCCACCGCCCCGATAATAGCCGCCTAAGTAGACGGGGGGAGGCTGTTTGCTCTCTTGTTATACACCCGAGTATGATATGCATACCCGTCGTGTAATCACTGGTGATGAGCTGCAAGCTCAACAAAGCAAGGAGGTCACTGGGAGGATTCAACCCTCAAAACCGTAATTGACATCAATAGCCCTGTCATCTCCGTATTATTCCCTATGTAGGACGGCTAGGTACTTTTCATAAATAGATTAGCAAAGACGATGAGATGAGGTATGTATGGATTTCCATTTCCACTTCCATGGTCGCATCCATCGAAAGCGAAAACGTAAACATTCACGCTGAATGAGCTATCTGGCAGAATGCGGTTGCAATTGGCCTAATTACGCCTTGATGGCTATGGTTATGACATTGGTCGTCGTCCATTCGCCTACGAATGCAATAAACTTTTCTATTTTATGTCACAGAAAATTGGATCGCACCATTATTCACATTTAATGGTATAAATGGTCGGATCTGGGTCTCGGATCTCTCGCTCGGGGTGTGCGTTTGAATGTTTTCGCTTCTGCTGGCTGCTGTTCAGGGGGGGCAGCCCCACTCCACCGACACGAGGAGGACGTCTTATTCTGGTTTCTTGCTGGCGTTGCATTTATTAAACGGGGCGACCAGTGGAGCGTTATACGCAATCGATTCTGCGAAAGGGCCTGCAGATGGGCGAATTGGGATTAAAGCACTTTACGCTGAGTAGGATACTCTTGGCTTTTGTGTGTGCCTCCTCTCAAGGTCATTATGGCAGCATAGAAATACATAGACCCAATGACCTTCGAAACTTTTTCCCTTCAAAATTAAGAGTGCGGTGCTCGGTTCGAAAGTGGAGTGGATGATGCTACCACATTTAGTGGCTCTTATTCATTTCATTTTCATGATGATGATGATGGCCACTTGTACCGCATTGGCAAGAGTGGTATTGAATACGGCTTCGCTTTTATCCGAGTCGGTTTGGGCTTAGCTTCGACTCTTTATACAGTGTTTGTATGCTCTAATGGTGATAAGCAATAAAAATCTTGAACTTTATGGATTTCTATAGAGCCTTTATGGCCTTCGCTATGTACCCATAAAACGTGGCTGGCTAGAGTTGGCTCTCTGTGTATCGATTTCGTATTGAAAAGTTTCCTTTTAAATGCGGCTCGTTATGCCGTTTCGACTCATTATTATGATTTGATATGCGCGGGCTTAAAATACTATGGCATAGTTTTGTAGCCGAGGCGAAAATTTAATGAAGGCAATCGCACGGAAATTCATTTATTCATTTATTAAGGATCCGGAAGGAAAGTAAAATCCATTTAGGAATTCATCCCTGGTGTTTCCCCGGGTGCGCGGCGCGTATATCTGTACCCAGGGTATACTTTCGGGCGTGGGGGCAGAGGCGAAAATTCAAATTTTATAACAGAGATTGATGTTGAATTTTAATGAATGTTAAAGTGATTATAAATTTTGAAGCTTGAAATTTGCCATTACAAGTTAAAAGTTCGGCCAAAGGAAATGAAAGACCACGCGGCCCACTGCGAACCGTTTGTTAAGGATTTGTGTATAGCGCGAGTCAATCCTTTTGTCCCTCATAAGTAAGAGCGAAGGGTTTAATAGATCTGATGAAAGTATCTAATGAAACTTATGCTTCAATTTGGAATTAGGGTTGGAAATTAAAACGTAAAATAAAGGGATTACGATGGATTCGTTATTTTCTTCTTTTGTTAAAGAAAAAAAAATGAGGTTTTGTGTGCTCTTTACTTCTATTTTGATATCGAGAAAGTTCATACCTTTTAGAAAATTAAATAAAAATTCCACCGCATACCTAGGCAAGGCAGGCGAATTTTAATCAACTTGCTGGTTTTGACGGCATGTGTGTGGGAAATAAATTGCATTCGTGCCTATACGGCTCGGTTTGTGTATAGACCTCAGAACAATAATTTTCTCTAATTAAATCTATACACACTCTATTTATGAATTTAATATTTGAGTTCAAACAGCAGGACAGGAATATATGGGTGCTCGCAGCAGGTGCACACACATTTCCAATACGTTGTATCCCTGTATCCTCTCGCATTGGCCCTGCAGCTATCTGTGCTATATGTGCTGGCATGTCGTGCTGTGCGCAAATATATACATTTTGTGGGTAACGAGAGTTTCAACTACTATACCCCAGATAGTTTGATTCCAAAGCGGGGTTGATACAGAAAATAGATGGGATTTGGAGTATGTAAAACTAGCAGAAAACTGCCACAGTCCAAATATGAGGGACTTCGTAATAGTCATGTCCTTAACTTACCATATGACAGTTGTATTTTAAATGGTTTTGCTCAATTTATAATGGAATGTTCAGGACACATTGATTTGCGTGTTTAGTGCTTATTGAATCAATCATTTAAGCATATACCCCTAAGACCCTTTTTGGAAAAGTGATCAATAACTACTGTTCAACCGATTAAGCCAATAGCTTAATTAGAACTGAAGCTTTACATACAATTCGGTTATGTTACCTGATGTATACCAAGCTTTTTTGTAAAATTTAAAACAATCAAAGGACTCCCCATTTTTCTATAATGATTGTAGAATTGTAAATTGATGTAATTCTTGACTTTTCGATATAAAATTTAAAATTATTTGTTTCTAAAAAAAGACTCAATTGTCGGAGAACAGCACCTTCTTATTATGTCCTTAAAAAAAACTGTGACTATAGGAGCCAGATGATTTTGG
This sequence comes from Neoascia interrupta, assembly GCA_947623515.1. Taxonomy (NCBI): domain Eukaryota; kingdom Metazoa; phylum Arthropoda; class Insecta; order Diptera; family Syrphidae; genus Neoascia; species Neoascia interrupta. The sequence goes on from OX392462.1 coordinate 223,988,713, forward strand.
TCGTTCCGATCTGAAGGTACAAATGTTTCTGAAAATCAGCAGTTTTTCCGTTCTCATCGCGGTCTCAAAATTTTTGAACGGCTTCCGGGAACTACGGCTTCCGGGAAATAAAAAAAGACCGTCAAGTATGAAGACATACGCGGAGCGGTCCATCAGCTTTTGTTGAAGGATAAACTCGTCTATATTGCGCAGTTTGTCTTAAAGTTTATTTGTTTAATTTCATAAATTTAAAATCTTTGGATTTTACAGTCTGCTTGTATGCTGTTTTCGTAGTGCTGCCTACCGTTCTTATATTGGGTTATTATTTAGTTATAATACTCTAAAAAAGGGCCAGCATTTTTAAAATTAAAAATCCATACAAAGCAACTTCGTCTTCATTCAATTACCTACCGTTAGACTTTTTTTTCAATTTAACAAGCACCTGCGCTAGCTTTGCCACTTAGCTTAAATTCTGCGGACATGGATTTCTCAGAAAACGGTCTGTGTTTTATTTCGTTTGTATAAATGGGGTCAAAAACTGGAGGTTGGAAACGGCAATTTCGAAAAGTTTTTAATGCAGTTATGATTTAATGCAGTTTTTTTTTTGCAGCTATAAATTTAATCAAGATCGTCATAAACGTTAAGAAACTAAAAATCTTCAAAATATTGTTTTCGAAAACGTTTTTTCGTTTTTAAGTCGAATCCTTGAAGTTTTTGAGTATTCGCAGTTTTCAACAGCCTTGTATAAAATTTTAAAAGATAGACTTTGCCTGATAATTCTTTAAAAATTGCAATTTATTCCGTTTGGGAGATAGAGGGGGAGAAATACGCTATTTTCACCTTTGTTATAATTTTTTAAACTTTAAATCCATAAAATGACTATTTGGAAATTTTTTTCAGGTGACTATTTTCCAAAAGAACAATCATCTTCGCTAGCATAGAATGTTTTTCTTAAACTCTATTGGCACTGGTTACTCTTTTATACCCGACCCAGGGTATATTAATTTTAATGCATAGCTTGTAACCTAGTGAAATAATCATGGTAGAACTCTAAGACCTTTAAGAGATATGACTGAGATCGACAGATGAATCGATGAATCGATTCGAAAAAATCGTCAATTTGGGCGATATGACATTTCATTTGGGCGTTGTGACGCTTTACACCTTGAGATTTGGGCGGTATGTCGCATTTTTGGGCGTAATGATATATTAAAATTTGGGCGTTGTGGTTTTGGGCGATAATACCTAACGCCACACTTACTTAACAAGTAAGTAATTTAATTTAGTAAGTTAATTTAATTTTTTTAATAGGCTTTGAAAAACTTAGGTAAGAAACGGTTATTTAATTTTTTTTAAAGAAGTTTGCTTTTTTTTGCACGTTTCGCATACTTTAACCAAGTTTGACATGATCGCTTTTACTGTTAAGATAGTAAGATTAAAATTTTTTTTTTTCGAAATTGCTATAGAATTCGCTATAATTTTCCTAAAAGTTTTGGATAATTTCTGATACGTGCGATTTTTTTCATTCGATTTGTCTTAATGACACCAGTGATAAGTGGGGGTATTATAAAAAATAATTTAAATTTTATCTAAAAAATATGACTAAAGCACTCCGTTAACTTTGACTTGCCTTATACTAGTGTTCGATATTGGCATCATCGAAAATGTTATGGCTTAAGTTATGGCTTCAAATACTCAAACATTCAAATATTCAAAAACATCATCCATCTCCAACTCTTCATTATTCAAAAACCTTTCAGTATATTCAAAAAATTGAATCTTCTCATTAAATAATAAATCTTCTCCCTAAATAATAAATTTTTGAAAATATTTATAAGAACCGTTTTTTTTTTTTTTTAAATTAATAAATTATAAGTTCCTTGATTTGCCGACTCTTGAAAATCGAGGAGGGTATTAACGAATTTTAACGAATTCGGCAGGGATGACAAAACTAGACTTTGCGCTATACAGCTCGTCTCTATAGATGCTGTCGTACGAGTCCCTGAAATCTATGAAAAGGCGTGCGTATCGACTTCTAGTTGGTTTTAACCAAGACGATGGTGGAGTTTCCTGTCCTGAAGCCACACAGATGAGGGCCTATAAAATTGTTGCCTTGTTTCGTTTTCATTGGTCGTCAACATTATATCCTCCCGAAATCGAATCCGCGGCTTCTGGTACGTAACTTGTATTTCTTTGAACTACTACGAGCGGAGGTTTAACGATTTTATTTTAAACTACCGGTATATTCATTAAAATGCATAGTTTTTCAAAAATTCTTACGCTTGCAATGTTTTCGGAACCAGCAAGAGCGGACGTAAGGTTTCAAGTTCCAAGCTCAAAATTGAGAACCTAAAAACTACCGAGAGACAAACGGACGGACGGACGTATCGGACTAAGAATGCTCATTAGACTACAATTCAGTCTTAATCGTATGCCCTTTAGATCATAAAGGGTCTATACGGTGATTATTTCGTTATGTTACAAACGATGAATAAAACTTAAAAACCGAATGTTTTCTGCAGCTCAGAAGACCACCAAAATGTGCACCAAAATTCGCTTGAAGTACGAATTACCTTAGTTAGTGACTTTTGCATTAGAATTTGGTTTTTAAAAACCTTAAGTGACTTCAAAGAATTTTGTGCTTTCACTGACCTTAAAAACTTCAAATATTTCAAATACTTCAATTGACTTCAAGTGACTTCAAAAAATTTAATGTATTCATTGACCTCAAAAGACTTCAATGAATTGAATGCATTCATGAATGATAGTGACTTCAAGGTGACTTTACCGAATGCAGAGCAACTACTTCAACTCTTTTATTGCTGAAATTATTATTTCAATCATGACTTCAAACTGGATTCGGATTAAGTTTTTTTTAAGCTGATGTCATTGAATTGAAATATTTTTGAGAGAATTTAAAAGAATCATAATTCAAAAATTCCTTTACAGCTCTGCGAGTATCCAAACAAGTGTGGCAAAGAATACTGTGAGCTACCAACTGCAAACTTAAGAAACAAGGCAGACAGACGAAGGCATTCTTTGAAAAATTATAATACTACTGCAGTTTTTCGGTCTTTGATCTATTTCTCTCCTTTAAGTAACAAATATTTTATTAAATAAAATAATTGAGGAGTAAAAGGTAGAGTACCTAAATAAAATTGATATAAGGGTCCATTTTGGAGAGGTTAAGACTTCGAGTTGACGAGCTGATGATATAGATAGGAACCAAGATGTATCGCCGCTTCTAGAGTTCATAAAATATGGTTTTTCGGGCTTTGTTAAATTTTTTTTGTGCTTTCACAGATCCCTGGCCTTTCTGGGCCCTTAGACCTCTATCTTCATCTTCAAAGAGTAGGTGTATCAGATATGAGTCCCGCTTTCGCGTTTGCCTCGAATTCTCCAGTAACAACTAAGGAGACTTCATGACATAGCATAGTAGCCACTCTTATTAGTCAGCCTTGTACAGTCCTGTATCAAGTTGTCATCCAGCCTAGGAAGTACGACTTTTTCTTAAGCGACTTGTGGGCAAAGGTCAGAGGGAGTTAAGAGCCTCCATACAGTTGGTGGGAGGTTAGAGAGTGCAAGGGACTTCATTTCGACTACATTGTTGTGTTATGGTAGATTAAATATGTGAACTGTACTGCAAAAGATTCTTTCAATAAGGAGGCAAAAAAGTAAAAGTACCAAACTTTTACTTTGCTAAAAATACAAGAGCCACTTGACCGATACCACTAGACAGATACGCACAAGCAAGTTTACTAGCTTATACGACCGGGCAACCACGATTACATCTAGAAGTAAACCAAAAGGACCTACGAAATAGTAGTCTAAGTTTCACGGAATCATGGGCTGTTTTTGTTGTTATTAGTTGTGTGATTAATCTTGTTTTGAGATCCCCACTCGACAGCTAAATATTAGTTTCCAACCACAACTCTATAATTTTCCCTAAGAGTACTCTTCAGATTGGCTTCCTTTGAAGACCAAAAGTTTGTCCTGCCAAATGTTTGTCCTGTCTATAAAATACAAGGGTGAAATGTTTTTCCTGTTGATTCTCGATTCCACCCTGACCTATAGCGTTCCCCTTATCCAACGAAGCTGCTCCGCTTGTGTGCTTTTTAAAAACTGCTCATAAATAAATAAGACTTTAAGGCTTCAGGCAGGATTAAAGTTTTTTGCCACCCAATATTTGCTCATTCAATTCTCCCAGAGAATACACCCCACACCCAGGATATGTATAGCTGCGGGGGTATTTCCGCGCAAACTTTTGGAGACAACTATTGTTGCGGTAATTCGAAAACTAATAATGCTTGCCGGAGATTGGCCTTCGATTCGAATATTCTGTATAATGCTTTCGAGGACTTTTGTTTTGAGTTGAGGAGTGTGTTTGTTGTCACAAGACTCCTTCATGAGGCAGTCCTCTGTTGCCTGGCAAATTAACATTTTAAAGAGTTTATCGGTCCCATTCGAAGAAAGGGATTCCAGTTTCCTCGAAGAATCGAAAGTCCTTCTCCCCGCCACTCGAAACATGGGAAAACGAGTGAAAAACAAAAACATTCCACCCGAAAAGGGGGTGAATGGGGAAACTTTTTAGCACACCCACAAATGAGGTCCTGGCATGCTCTGGATAAGCAGTAATTAATTGCAAGTACATAGTTTAATGTGCTCTCGAGGATTTCGGGACTTTTTCGGGCAGGCAATTGAACAAATTAAGGCAAAAAGCAATTCTGTTCTCTCGGTTTTTTTTTTCTCATATTCTTATCCGCAACCACGTGAAAACCTTGATTCTGTCATTATTTTCACTAATGACGGTGCGGAATTTCGAACCCTTTTCCCGGAAATTCCAGGACACACCCCCAACCAGCCAGCAGCGGTGGGAGCTCGTTAAATTATTATACTTTTAGTGGTATTATCGAGCCAATGTAACAAGTGTGTGACAGACAACAAGTTGAAGTCGTACAAAGTGTGGAAAGACCCCGAATGCGGATACAAATGGTTGGGTACTTTGCCAGTTATAACTGTCCGAAAACACCCATAAAAAGGCACTTTTGGTCCCGTTATTTCGTATTTTATTACATATTCAGGGGAAGCTTAAAGTGTCGTTTGAAATCGTAATCGCTTGTCACAAAATAAATCATTCGATTTCGGCTAATGCCTGTCGCAATGAAAGGACAGCAATATTTCCGATATACTGGAAAAAGGATCACATGCGGATCCGGAAGGCTATAATTTAAGTTTTTTTTTGAATACATGTATACAAATTACCTATTAGCATGCATGTATGTACATTGTACATCTACTGACCTTGCATAAATCAAGCAAAAGTTTAGGGATTTTTCATAAGCGACCCTTCCACGGAGGTTGGCAATAATTTAGAAGCATCCTTCACTTATGTATGTAAAGTGGAAGTGTTTTCGAATTTAAAGCAGAATACATTATACGTATGGGGGAGTATGTGTGTGAATGTCGGAATTTATATTTATTCAAAGTGGCTATGAATGAAGTAAAATATACTTTCGGTGGTTCGTACACGCAGCAATAAATGAACTAATTAGGAACACAAGCACGCACGAGGCTCGTTCAAAATGTCTAGCAATAATGTCCTTTGCAAGCAAATGGCATAGTTTTCGACAAATTCATAACCTTGTCGAAGTAGGATATCAATTATACGTTTTTGGTAAAGTGGGGCTCGTTTTTTCTTCGAAATGGGCAAAGTTAGTAGCTTTAGAAATAACTCGACCTCCTGGACGGTGCCACTTGCTTTCTTTTAGGTATTCACAAGCACGCAGCAGGTACAAGTTCCAAATCTGAAGATAATGAAGATAAACAAAGAAACCCGACATACTTTAACCGGTCCAAAGAGACCCTTTGCGAATCGTCTTAAGCTCTGTTTCTATCGTCAAGGATCCGGGAACATGCCGGCTATGATTCTTTCTATATGGGGCTGGTGTGCAGTAGTTACCGTGTAAGAGATTCAATTTCTTTTTAATGGCTTTTGTTGGGGTTTGTTTGTTGAAGCTGGCTATATTTTCCAGCATCAGTATTAGTATATCCCTTCTAACCAAGACCAGTGATTCGTATACGCGTGAGAAAAGTAAGACGACGCTGACTTCGATTTCACGAGTGTCGTTTCAGAGAAGTCTAAACAAAGAAGAAGTAGAAGTCTACGAAAAAGAAATCTAAACAAATTCCAATTGACCTTTTATGTCCAAAGGAAGAATGTTAAAATTTTTCATTTGCACTCAATACCTCAACGAAAAAAGTTTGTGGAGTGAAGCGCGTTGAGGTTTAGAGAATTTTGAGTTCGAGAATCCACTTGTTATATTCCCTTGGTATATTAAACGACTACAGTAATTGAATAGTTAAGAGTTGGCAAATTCGTTGGAGTTGATGAAATCCGATATCGAGGCGTTGCGTTACCCATCGCAGAAGCAATAAAGTAGTAACCACATGATAACCACGTGTTAATGTAGTTATATTAAGGTGACATACAACAACGCAAACAGGGCTCTAGTCTACCTATTTTCAAAACTTTGACACAAAAGTATTGCCCTGAAACTAGGGACGATACACAAAACACCCGGGGAAGGTAAACTATCTCAGAACTACATCATCGATGTACAGGAAGAGCTACTGGTAGGGCAGTGCGCGACAGAAGTACAATTGACTACTCTCAAGATTTTTTTTTATCTTGGGAGTAGTAGGCTTGGGTATGAAGAAGAAGGCTTGGGTATGCCAAACGAACCAGTTTTGTGGATTTCCAAATACGCATGGCAAGTACGTCACGATAGACATCTTCTGAATAGGTCCAAACAGTCCTTATAGTAAAATTGAGAAGCAGTGCGTTGGACTTCGCCAAGTTTATATTCTGTCACCTCTCCATTTTAAAGTTTATGAAATGAATGTTAAAGCGCAGGCTTACTGGAGAATTTTTCGAGTTGTAAAGGATCGCAAAATTGACTAAACTGCTTTTGGTGATTGAGCTAAATCCTCCGTAGAGAAACTGTGGTGGTTTGTTGTCGTGCTGTGATAAAAGTTAAAATGAGAAAGTGTTTGCAGTTTCTTAAATTTGTGTGCAATGTTACCTGCATACAAGAGAAGCCTCATTAAAACAAATGGAGAAGTTTAAATCTCTTGGCGTTTTTCCTACGAAAAATGGGAGGAATGATTCCTGCTATCCTGAAGTTTTGGCTAAACGAAAGCACTTTAAAAAGAACCGCGAAAAGAAAGAAGCTAAAATTGAATCAAAAGCAATGATCTCAGTTTCAGCTCCAACTTTTTTATCTATGGTGTTGAAATTTGGTTGTTGACGTTACTCGAGGGATAGATTAAAGAACGTCAAACAATCAAAGCTTCATTCTTGCTTAAGATTTAGATGATTTAGAGTCTTCTTACTCTTCTCTCTCTATTTACTTGTTAGCACAGACTCGTCTGACAGACTTGGCAAAGGGTCATAATTGCCGAGATATAAAAATCGAAAATCTCTGGAAGGCCAAGAAAAAAAAGCTTGGATCAAGTCAATATCTCGTATGGACCAACTTGTGGAATAAGCCCAAAGGTCTCGAGTTGACAGTGAGTATCATGGAAGATGTAAAGGCCCCCTAGCCATCCTCTCTCTGCGGCTTACTTAATGAAACTTGTTCAAACTTGTTCAAAAGGCAAAGCTAAAAGATTGCATTTTTCTTAGAGATTTAGGTTAGGTTATGTTTAAAACGCGTGTTGTAAAAAAGGCCACTCAAATACCAGACCCCAAATAGGGCTCATCACGATCCCTGAGAAATCAGTAAAATTTACATTCAGAAGGCAGTAAACACCAAACATTAACGGCTTGCAGATCAGTGTAGAAGAGATAAATATCCGTGTATGTTAGTCGCAAATGACATCTGTCTCAGGATTCCGATGAAAGTATATATGTAGCTTGTGCCTGCTTAATTTTATTTATTTCCTAGACCTTTTTCAAAAAGTGGCCAGAGACCCCTGAATAGCCTGAGTCCATCCAGACTTGACTACCTTATTGGCAGTCCTCGTGATTTTTCCTCTACAGTCCCCTTTAGTATTCAAGGCGGTGCGTGGTTTGATATTAACAACCTCACTATCTTCAAGGACCCCTCCTCTTCTTGCAAGCTCATCCGCGTATTCATTTCCCTCTATATACCAAAGTCTCGTGGCATCCATACATCACGCTCTGTTCTGATTGCAAAATGCTCGTTCGGTTCTGATTGCATTGTGCTACAGCCGCTAAATAAATTCCATGGGAACTGTTACTTTTAAAAAACTTCGTCCTTCTAACCTCTGTCGTATCTTAACCTATTCCCCTATTCAACCAAATTGGTTGGGCACTTTTGATGGACCTAATTTCGATCGGCTCGACACGCCTATACTTAACCCTCAACGTTAGTTCCTTCCTGTGAATTTCCTACAGCCATATCTTAGTCATCAGAGCTATTCAAGGTGGCCAATTGTGTACCCAATCCAGCTCTCTATACTTGTCCTAATCAGTCTTCCTTTGAAAACTACATACCCTAAGCTGAAGGTTCACATTAAAAGGCCCAAAAATAATAGACTTTGATGGGCTTAAGTCAGCTTTCCGAAATGTCCCATTAAACGCGATTCGTATGCCACGACCATGATAGCCTTATGCTGGGTTTCGTAAGGTTTTCGTTAACTTGTGTTGAATTAGAGTTTTGTTTTTGCTTTTTATTTGTTTACTCACTGCCATATTTAAGCCCATATTTATTTTCAAACGGGCTTCAAAAAATCCGTGAAAAAAGGGAATATACAAAGAATTGTACGTTGACCTCAAGAGTTTAAACGTATTTTAGATCTGACAATCGGTTTCGGAGATATTAACATCCAAAGTTAAAGAAAAAGTGATACAATTTTCAAATTTGATTTTAAATTCTCAAGGCAATGTGATACTCGAGACGTTCGCAGTGAAATCTCATAAGGCAATCTTTTGGCAGAACTTGAAAGGGATTTTCGTTGTATTTCGACATAAGATTAGTCTCACTTAAGTCTATTATGTTTGGGCCTGAAGAGTCGTGGTCGGACATCGATGTTTCGTCGAGTACGTTCGTCGAGTTTCGTTCTCTCCAACCCCTTATTTCTCACCTTCAATATTTGAAGCAAGGGTAATATCAATCACCTCTCGCCTCTTTTTCTAAAACAAACCAGGGTGAATGACGGGCGTTGGCGTTACAGCCCATCACCAGCTTCCTATCATTTTGCCTGCACCCAAATCTATTAATTTCTCCGAGATGACTACCTCGGAATCATAAGAGACATTATAAATTGCAGCCGCCCGAGCTGTAATTTTCTTGAAGAAAATCCTTTAATAGTTCTTTGATAAGGATACAAATCTTGTTCTTACCTTTTGCCTTGAAGAACCATTTATAACCTTTTTGGCCTGAGACCTCGGCGAATATTGTTATTCTAACTGTCCCCAGGCTCTTTTATACGGCTGTTATGTCCTGCCTGATGATGTATTCCACCAGACAGGCCTTTCCTGCCTACTTCGATGCAGGTTTATTCGCAGCACTTCCATAATCTTGGGGGTTCATCTTCTTCCTTACCCTTGGTTGATGGTCCAACCTTGTCATAGCATTTAACTGCTCTGAAAATATGGTATGCAATCCCTGTTTAGGGTCATCAAAAAATGCAGTCATCGTTTCAGCTTATGGACAACAGCCTCTACATAGATCATCCCCACAAAATTCTCGTGAACCCATATAACTATGCCGGTGGGCAGAAGGTAAATTTCGAACTCCGCTAACGTCTTTCAATTTAGCTGATTGTCCTTCTAGGTCTCGAACACTTTCGAATTGAAGCCTTCCTTTTGCAGGGTATCCAGGAACTTCTGTTCGACGTTTTTTCACTCGGCGATCCTTAGACTTCTGCAAGGTTTCAACTGGTTTACCGCAGTGGCGAGAATTGCGTCCTTTGGGTTGCTTTACTTACGCGGTATTGCAGTACCAGTCTTCATTTTCGCTCATAATTCGGCTTAATGACGTCATTAGATCTGCTTTCTTGCTGCTGATAGGACCCTTTCTACCAGCTGCACTAGACCGTTCTTTTACATTCGCCACATAGGAATCAGAGGACGCCTGATGGGCTTCACCTCCTGCCTTTACAGTAGCGTTACCCTTGGCTTCGGCATATTAAGTTAGAAAATCTTTGGCCAAGACCTTTCCCAATCCACTAAGACTGCAGGAATTGCATCCCTCAAGCTTCGATATCTAACGCCTATTGCGTTGCGCGAAGTATACTATACCCTACACTTTTGGTAAACGTTCTTCACGCTCTTGCTGGGGCCGGAAGGCACACTGGTCAACCTAGCTGTTTCCACTTTTGCCCATCACCGAAGCATTACTTTAGTTATTTCTATCTCGGTAATAGTTGCATCAGCGGATTTTCCTGCTGTCCTGTGGATATCTCTTCGACCTGGTTATTCCTCTTTATACCTCCTCTCCGGCGTGAGTACCAGCCTGCCCACCAGTCAAATCGCTATAGCTAGTGTTGTTTTTTTTTTCATGTCTTCTCAGTAGCCTTCTCACAAGCCTTAAGCCCCATCTCGTCCAAAGTCCTTATCAGGATATAGAAATATAGATGTATTCAAGACTTCGCTTTCACTCACAGGCAAGAGCAAGTTCCTATACAGGGCTTGTTTGTTTGCATAAGAGTAAGGCCAGAAATAAAAGGCTAAGCACAACAGTCTTAGCCTTTCAGAGCTAAGAGCTCAGACCTGGACAGCTTGACTCTCAAGCTTTTGTTTCTTTCTGCATGGTTTGCAATGCCCTTACAAACTTAGGTCGTCACTCATAAGCCGACCGCAAGTGGTTGAATCTTTGCGTTTTAAGCACCTGCTTTATTGAATATGACACTTACCACAAGGTGCCTGCTTCGCGATGAAAGAAAAGTAAGACTCATAGTTCATAGACATCCTAGCCTGAATCGAATTCCAAGGGTTGTTGCACAGAATATCAGTCAAGTGTGGACTGGCTAGAAACTGGAAAGGCGGATGAAATGAATACCCATTGGGTATGCAAAAAAGGCGAGAGTCCTTTCAGGTACACCAACTGGTCTTTGATTTATTTGGCGCATTCGATAAGCTCCTAATTTACACGGTCGCTCCTAGTTTACACGATTGTCAGATCTGATAATATTGTCATCATTTTTTTGAATGATGACAATATTATCAGATTGAAAAAAAAAAAAAAAAACTTCCTCAAATATGTGGACAAATGTGTTTCAAGTTATTTAGGGCTTCGGTCAGTGTCAAAAATGCACCAAATATGTGGCCAAATATATTTCAAGATATTTGGGAAAAATTTTACACTGACAGATCCGACAATATTTTCAGTTCTGGCAGTCGTAGTGTACTTAGCTTAAGTTGATCTTTAGAATAGAAATCGTGTATTGAATAAACGCTGTTACCTGAGGGCATTTGCCTGTGAAATATTGTAAGAATCAATCCCAAATTCCATAGTGTAAGGACAACCTGCTTGTTTTAGTCCATTACTTTGCTGCTAGAATTCCCCACTATCAATAAATTTTTGTAGACAACTCTTTCCAAATGAAATCTGTTTCATTGTGAAGTATTCGAATAGACTCCTTCTTTGTGTGACTAAATCTCAAAAATCATGGCATTTTCGTCACAGCCGATTAGTGATTTTCCATGGATCCAAAAATATCCCTCACGGCTATATTTTAAACTTGTTACCTAACAATTGATTAAAAGAATCTCCGCATGCTTTTTTTTTGGAAACACATACCCTCATATTTTAAACCTCATTCCCTCCTTCACGGGCAAAAGACACGATGTTTTATCCTACACCTAGTCGCACCTTATTATTTCTTAAACCTTTTCCAAACGAAAATTGTAACCATTTGGCATCCCCAAGTTGTCGGCATACTAAATACCAAATGTCAGGTCATATTCCCAAGGCATCTGACTACAAGCACATTAGATATACAACATCTTTCCTTCGTCTATATATGCATAGATACATTTTATTATCGTCAACTGGGGCACGATAAATTCTGTCTCGAATCTGTGTAAACACTTACCGAAGGTGTAGGAGCAGAAAAACTGAATCACGATAAAAAGGTTCTTGCTCCAGCCGAGGGATTTATGTAAATATCTAAACGGGACAAAGTTCCCTTAATCTATGCACTAATTGAATTATCTAGCTCAATTGTTGTTCACTGAAATCTTAAGAGATCAAAAGTTCATCACTTTTCCCGTTATATACCTACTCCCTTTACACAAGCAAATCGATAAATAAACGCTCATACTACAAAGAAACTTTTATTTCATTCTCCTGCAGATACAAATTTCTCTCCATCCAATCGATAATGAGCTGGACATCTTGAACAAAAGTCAATTAAAATGATTGAAAAGTGCACATGCTACCGTAGAGAGAAAATAGACTTTTCGACCAGACAAAGGATGAATGGATGTCCCCTCGTCCAAAGGCAGCAACAGCAACAGCAGCATCACCATCATCATCATCACAACAATCACTATCAAGCAGCACCGGAGAATCCTATATCCCATAGTTGCCCACAATTGACACAAATTCAGCCCAGCAACAACTACCATCAGTTTCAGTACAGTAGACCACAATGCATGTGTGCAAGCGATAGTCTTCGGCGGCAGTTCAACAACAATTACTACCAACCACCTCTGCATTGGCCATTGGATACGGTGTGACAAAACCAGTGCACCAGTAGTATCGACCTTCGTCAACCTGAGAAGAACCGGTCGCTGACGACCGCCCCAACCAGCGCCACCACCGCCACCACCACCTTGTACAATCCTGAAGGCGCTGCAGCTCCTAATGCGCTCACCACGAATAGATACATTTGTTGTCATTGTAGTTTCAATAACCGACCCATCATATGGTGGGTGTCCTGTCCTCGGCTGTCTTCCATCGCATCGGCAACGAAATTAGATATTAAACCAAAGAGTGTGCCCCCATTGGAGAACCAATACGCTAACGCCACTGCCGTCATGAATAATTTCTACAACTCCTATAACGCCTATAATCAGCAACATCATTTGCAGTCCAATGATCCTGTTCTGCCGGCAACCGTGCCCTGTCCGCCCACCTCGCACCTTCGACGGATGCCGTCTAGGTCCAACTTTGTCAACGGAAACCTCTCGAATCAGCAGCACTCTCAATCCATCACGGCCCTGTCAAATGCTTTCGATAATTACTATGGGAACAGCTTTACGTGTCAGTGTCATGGACATGGAGGAGCCGTCGCGAAAACCGCTCCCGATCAATGGTTCGGAGAGGAGAAACGTCGAGAGATGGCTGCCTGTTATACAGGTTTGTACATTGTAAATTTCTTTCTGTCCGAAGTTAACCAAACGCTTGTTGCAGGATATGATCGAGGGACCCGACTTACAGACGATGAGGACTCAACCTTTCCAGCTGGACTGTTGGACCGAGAATTCCACGTGCTGCATAGGAATGTACCGGCTTTGAGAAGATCTGGCGTCGACACCACCACAATTCGTCAGCATTTCTACCCCGACGGAGGCTGGGGATGGATTATCTGTGGCCTCTCCTTCCTCGCCCATGTTCTCACCTCGGGACTGCAGTTGTCCTATGGACTGCTGCTCTTCTATGCCACCCAACACTTTGGAAACAAGGATGAAATCGGTTGGTTAGATTGAGGGGAATATCCAACCCTTAGCTAAACTTTTTCCTAACAGATTGGCTTGGAGCCCTCAGTTGGTCAGTGTCAACGGCCACGATCCCAGTCGTCATAGCATTTTGCCGAAAGAAGTCAACGCGCCTGCTGGCCGTCATAGGTGGACTAGTGTTACCCTTAGGTGTCCTTTTCACATCGTTCGCAACACAACTAAGCCAGATGTCGTTTAGTTACGGTAAGGAGGTTTGCAGAACTTCTCAAGGATGTTATGAGTTCTTGGTGTGTTTCTATATAGGCGTTCTGGTGGGACTTGGTGTGGCAATGGTACGAGAATCATCGATCATAATGATTGGAAATTACTTTAAAAAACGTCGACAGTTTGTCGAAATGGTCGCAATGTCTGGCGAGGGAGTTGGACTGGCATTGTTCTCGGTAATCCTCAAGGAAGGCGTAGGGTAAGTGTCTTCATAGTTCCTTTAAAATCAATCAAGCTCTCAATATCGATTTAGAAAAATGGGCTGGAGGCTTGGCTTGCAGATCATCACGGCAATGGTATCAATAAGTTTCTTCATGGGCCTCCTGTATCGACCGGCTTCCCTGTACCACCCTCAACGGAGAGCCATACAGCACCTCAAGAATCAAAGGAAGAAGGTGAGTTGATTGATTGAGCCCTAAAAGTTGCCTTAATCCTTCCTTGCATAGGTGAAGGAAAAAAAGACCGCAGTCCAGGGTCCAAAGAATTATTTTATTGATCTCGTGCCAGCAAAGTCAACTACGGTTCGGGTTCTTATAGTAACTTCGGCTGTGTCTGCACTAGGAATCTATGCACCGATCTTCTCATTGGTAAGGAGCACAGCTAAGATTTACATTCTCCAATAACTGAATCCTTTCTAGGCGCTTCATGCTGCAAAAGAAGGTTGTGACATCCAGGACTTGGTGTTGCTGCAAACTTTTCTTGGGCTCTCCACAACACTGGGTGTCGTCGCAGCAAGTTCGGTTATAAGGAGATCGTGCAGGATCAGAAATACATTCATATCGTTGCAGATTGTGTCACAGGTAAGCCTTGGAGAAAAGCCTTCAACTGACCAGAACTAAGCTGTTTTTTCCGCAGGCTGCACTTTTGACGATCGCTATTTCGGTATTGTTCCTTTCTTTTGTCCTGGGCTATCGAGCTCTCTGCGTCCTCTGCTGGGTGTATGGCATCGGTTTTGGAAGCTTTAGGTATTCCTTCAAAATGCTCGCCTTGCAACGGGTTAAGGCAAAGTATTTCACCAAAGCCTGGGGTGAGTATTCCTCTAAATTACAATTAAAAAAAAACATGTTTTTAATGACTCCTCCCTCCTTAGGTCTCATTAGAGGTGCAGAATCACTGCCTGTTATTATCAGCGTTCCATTGACAATATTCCTAAATGACTACTCCCTGAAGTATGGTCGCGCCGGGTACTACATTTGCTCGGCTGCTGCAGCAATATCTGTTGTTTTGATATTCTTTGTCGGCTACTCCAGCACTAGGCAGAGTATTATGATGAAGGGCTGCGTCAATGGCACCTTACGCTCGCCCTATGCTAATAATTTTACACCCGACCTACTCACTCGAAGTTACCTCAATCTGCCAGCAGCCAGCTGCAAGTGCATGGGACAATGCGGCTGCCAAGCATGCCTCAGTGCCATGCAAAGAAGTTGCTATAACTGCCACCAAGTACCTAACGTCTCCTCAAGATACCACGCTGGAACTAGTCATTTTCATCCTTACCACAACCAATATAGCTGCAATGAAGGCATGGTTTGTTCGCACAAGCATAACGCCGGAGCGGTACGAGAGAACCAAGCCCGCTATCAGTCCCGAAAATACACCTTCGGATCGGGCAGCATTGGGGCCAATATGGGACGACGCCTGCAGAAGAGCTTCTCATTTGTCAGCAATCCCTGTACGGCCCAGTGTATTTGTACATATCCAGAGCAATATTGTCTGCCCTGTACACCCAAGAGGTTGGTTTACTCCCATATTCCATCCAACCTATACACAAACCCCTTTTTTTATTGCAGACCGAAACCAGTCCCACAACCTAGCTCGTTCACGAGAAACTACTGCGGAGCCGGATCGCTTCGTTACGCCGCAAAGAGTCGCAGTGTACCCGAGGGTTTGGCCACTTTCTCCCAAGCATGCCGATGTCCTTCGATGAGCTGCCAAAACTACAATTTGTATCGTCAGCGATCGCAATCCCTGTCGAAACCAGTTCATTTTGTGGAGCAAATAACGACATCGGTCTGACCAAGTGCGCACTAATATTGAAATCCGCATGTATACCCTCCCCAAAAAAAAAGCCATCCAAAGATTAGAGGTTTACCTCCCCTATAGAAAAGCAATTGTTTAGATGAAGAATAAATTAAAAAAAAGGAGAGCAAGAACGATAAGGAAACGAACGATATACACAATTGTGTTCACCAATATCAGGCATATCGAAAAGTTCAAGTATTAGAAATTGTATTGTATATAGAGCTCGATATAGGATTTTTATATATACATAATAGAAATATTAATAGGAGCCAAATCAATGTTAAATATAATCACAATTTTCTTTTTTAAATCAAGGAATCAAAAAAATAAAATTTTTGTGGAAACTATATGCGGTGACTTTTGAAACTTAAGGGACTTAAGGGAAAGTCAATTATGGTGGTACATGTACTAATACGCATGTCAAATGAATGCGGTAGAACTGCATGTTCTTCCAAATGACATGTTTTTGCATGCAATTAAAGACATGGGCTCACAGTAAAACACAACATGCAACTGTGTGCATGCAAACTACATGCAAACGTTCTTGTAAAAAATAATACAATAAAACTGATCAAAATTTATAGTTGAAGTCGTGAACGGATGTTCGTCCATCTTTAAGTTTTAGAATGTCTGGCTAAATATTTTGAAGCCTCAAAAATCTGATTTATAGAAATAAAATGCTGATTCTGAATGTAGCAGTTGAAAAAAAACTTTTATAAAATTTTCGTTTAAAATTTCGCAAACCTTTCGTTTAAACTTCTGCACGATATTTCGTGCTTTCTATTTTTGTCACGATTTTTCGTAAACACGCAAAAATTTTCTGTTTTTGACAACAAGAAAAGAGATTTCAAAACTCCTCGAACGCGTTCACATTGGACACCGACGGGGTTTTGTTTGACGTTTACTATTTGCAAAGTGTTCATGTGAATCAAAGAAGTCCTTCGTGCTTACCTATCCAGTTGACTTTGAATGTATACAATTTAAATAAATTTCAAAAGTTAAGAACTAGTTTTATTGTGAATTATATAGTTAGTGCTTAAGGAATGAAAACAATATTTTTTTTTATAATCTCGCCGGACAGCAATTTGTGGAACATTAAAAATAAGTATTCAAGAGCGCCGGAAATAATTTTATTGCATGTAGAATTTGAAGAACAAAACTTTGAAATATTTTAAATGTCTTACCTCGGGTTTCGATGCAGTGTATACAATATATACATGCACTGGATAGGGTATTGCGGTATTTGAAAGCGGTTTTTTTATGGAACTTAAACTTTTTGGTGTAATCTAAAACATTTTGTCTTCGCATCAATGGGATAATATTAGCAATGGTAAGGGCTTGACACCACTTCAGGCTTACATTTAAGGATATGTTCAACGTGATACCACCTGATTAATAATTATGCTCAGTGTACTTACAGAAATAAATTGGAACTTCTAGTTAACGTTTTCTTATGTCTATCGCATAAATCAGCTGTCACAAGTGACAACTGTCAAAAAATAATTCTCAGGACATCTTTTCTGCTCTTTACTTTTTCCTTCCATATATTTGTGTCTGGGAATACGTCTAGTAGCTTTCTAATCTAGATAGTTTTTTTTTTAAAGGTCTGCCAAAGATACGAAAAAAGAATTTTTAAACATGGCTCCAAGTTTGATGGGTGCCAGAACTACATTACCTATCAGTCGGGCTAGGTAAGGGACTGTCAACAGCCTCTGCACCAATCAGTTATTGAAGAACTAGGCTTCTAAATAAAGACTTATTACATGTCAGCGATGATGGCAGGGAGAGAGGTCAACAAATGGCCCAGGTTCAGCCAGACAAAACAAGCTTCGCTTAATTCTGCTTACACGAGTCAAGCGCACTTAACACTACATTAGTGTGCATGTAGTGATGGTTATATTATTTAACTTCTGATTTACCTCAAATGGCTTTATGCTCAAGCAGTAAAGCAGTAGTTTTCTCATTTTGCTGGTCCAAAAATATACGACTGTCCTTGGAAACGTTTTCTTGGAGTCAATCGCATAACAATTATTAGTTCACTTTCCTCTTGGCATGCTACGAGGTTGCCACAGTATAGCGAATTGAAAGTCGGAATGAAAGACCTCAACATGCCCCGACGCACGAGAAGATTGGAAAGCGTATTCGACCATGCCAACTTTTACCATGTGGGATCTTTAAAATTTTGATCTCTGAAAATTCGCTCTTAATTGAGAAAAAATGATTGTTTTTCTGATTGGCGTTCATCGAATAAAACTCAATTTCACTTATACAATTGCACAGAACAAAACACTTTATTCACCAACACAAATTTTTAAGTTAGGTTAGGTTAGGTTAGGTAGGGTTGCTGGCAGCAGAAGCCACCAGCTCGCATAGGCCTACGAGGGCCCTTAGCATCACCGCATGGAGACAACATGAAAGGAATAAAGATTTTCATTTAACTATGATACTTAGTCAGTTGAAGTATCCTGAGCTTTGAAGAGAAACTTGTCGCTGCCGGACATTCTGCTGAAATTTATAATGTTCGCCAACGCTGTACTTGCAAGCTCGTTCAGTTCCTCGAAGAAGTATTGGCCCAAAAGTCGAAAACGCTGTCTGCTGCCAATTGGACACTGGCAGAGGAGGGTTTTTCACAATTTTTAAGTTAAAAATACAATAATTTCTACTACTTAATTTCTACTTCACACTTTTTATTTTATATCTCCATGCTCACAAATCCGTGTATTTATACAAATCTAGAATTCTGTTCTAGAAAATTCCAATTTAGTAATTTTCCATTGTTATTTTTTCACTGGGGCAATGGATAACGGATAACAGATAACGGATTAGTGTTTCAGTGAATTCACGAACATTCGTTTTAGCACGTCACGTGTGCTTCGGTTGAGTTTTTCAGAGGTGGATACAGACGGCAATTAGAGTAGAAGGACACCCAACACCGACGTCTTGGACAAAACATCACGATCGACAGCTATAACTTTGAGGTAGTTAGGGACTTTGTCTACCATGGTTCTGCATATCAATTCTGTGCCAATCTGTGTCTTTGTCTACCATGGTTCTGAATTTCAATTCTGTGTCATTGTCATTGCCTGAATTGATATTCAGGCAATGACAATGACACCATCGCTGAAATCAAACGAAGGATAACTCTTGCCAACCTCTGTTTCTTTGGGCTAAGAAAGGGCAAAGCCCTGATGCAAAAAGGCACATGACGTCGCTATATTTGGGTCACCTATAAGGTTTATCTCTGGCTTCTGGATTCTTACGAGAAAGCGCAGTGAGGTCTTTGATGTAGCTGCCCAAACGAGAGAGCTTTATCACCCCGTCTTGATATGATGTAAGGCAGAATATAAAGAAAACGACAAACGCAACATTGCGTGTTACAACATCCGTGGGGCTCGGACGTTTACTTTAAAACGAGTATAAACAAGTGGATAAGTGCTACAGTGTGTACGCAGAAATTACAGTCCGTAAAACGGACCGTTGGATATCCCATCCTATCCCACATTGTAAAATGCTGAAGTTAATTTTTTTTTGACATTTTATAAGAAGTTAAAACTTCGAAAAGGGGCGTGGTTCAACCGCCCCTAATTGCAAACTATCAATAATAACACAGATATTTCCAAACTACGCTTAAATGTATGTAGAAATGCAATTTTTTGGTTAAAATTCAATATTATTTAAAAATCGACCCCTAAAAGTGGGCATGGCTAAAAGCCTTGTATGAACGATATCTGATATAAAGTCTCATTTACCTAACCTGCAAATGTTTCATGCTTTCCTAAATTAAGCTTAAGGCCAGTCAAAATTACGTTTTTCTGGAAAATTTTAGGTTTCTCTTCAATTCTGCCTCCAAATGTGGGCGTGGCCCAAAGTCTTGTATGAACAAGATGTAGAACTAAGAGTTTTCTATATAAAAAAGTAAGCAAATTTTTTTCAATTTTGAGCAAAAATATTGAGTAAACAGCATTTGAAAATCTACCCTTAAAATCGATGCCACGCCCACTGGAGGAGGTTTACTAATTTAATTTTTTTTTGTGTCTTACATTCGCTAGGAAATGCTAATTGCCACATTTCAACTATTTTTCAAGTTCTGGAGGTAGTGCCCATTAAGATCGATTGTGGGCGTGTCTGTGGGCGGGTTTGAAAAAAATTAAGACTTGTACTGCTTCGGATAACAAGGAGCTTATGCAGCAAGGAGCCTACAAATTTCAGATCTCTAGCTCAAAATTTAAGCCCTAAAAACGTATGACACACAGGCAGATGGACGGACGGCCGGACGGACATGGCTTATTCGTTTTAAAGTTTAAAAACAAATACATAAAAATTACTAAATTAGAATGAGTTTCGAAATGTTGGATTTGATCGAGGATGGTGTTGAAGTTCTTTCAGTTTTCGAAATGCGGTTTACTCGTAAAATATTTTAGAGAAATTAGTATTTTTGTTCTTTTGACAACTATTTTTTTACAAGAGATTTTGTGAATATGTTTAATTTAAAAATAATAAGCTAAGGTGAATCATCAAAGATTTTAACGACTTAAAAGTTTAAGTGATATGAGACCTTATCCGTTTCCTCAGTTCCACAGGTCAATACCGCCTACATAAAATCCCTATCAATTACGTTACGTCATGAACCGCCAACTCTACCTTCCAACCTTCGTAAGTTACTTACTTAAGGCGGCCGGCACTATACAGTCTGGGTTGATCTGGGCCTCAGCCAACAAGCTGAAGCCAACGTGAAGTTGGATGGATCTTAAGTAGATTAGGCAAAAGATTTGAATCTTTCGATTCTAAAAAAAATTGTGTGTGGGTATGGGTGTCTGCATCAGGGGATCTTGTTCGGTTCCTCACTTTTGTAGGAATCCAACACGATTGAAGTAAAATGAAAGTATATACTCCAGAGTATTCATGGATGTTAGTCTGATGAAGTGTTCAAAACTCTCCTGTTTTCAATCCCGAAAACAGTTAGCTTACCTGAAAGGAAAGCTCCACACTTGGCTAAAAGCCTTACAGCAACGTAGAACCACCGTCAGGCCTCAGACCATTTTTCTTCTTATTTAAGATTCTAAATAATTATACAACAAAGGACAGTATTTCTTTGCCTCTACTTTAAACTTATTTTGTCAACCCTATAAATGAGAAATTTTCCTTCATAGGGAAAGGATCAGGTTTGGGTTTCAGCAGTAACCGAAAATAAATTATCCCGCCACAGCTACCAAAATATCCTAGCATCCCCTTGCATTAAAATTTTAAAGCAAACATTTTAATCGGAGGGAGCACAGTTAAATCCTGTTTGTAAATTCAAGGCTTAATATAAATACCCGCACATTGCTAGTCCACTTGTTTAATTTTTTTTTTTGCCCTCCAATCGGGATGCGTTAATCTCACCGATGCTGGAAAATTATCTCAAGCAGAAGACACGTTTTATTGCCATGGTTACACAACGAATAACAATTTTCCACTCAACGAACTATGCCTTCCGTTGGGGCAGCATCATCAGCAGCACCAAATTTGACAGGAAACACAATGTAAGCGGGGGGAAAAATACCCAGAAATTTTCGGCACACTCTCTCCAGTTTTGGAGCAGCGTTTGCGCTCTCCCAAAAATTTATGTTTCCACCGAAGAAGGAAAATATGTTCAGCTGCCTTTCGCTGCACTTGAGATAAAAGAAGGACTCGATGGCACTTCATTCAGTGTCGAGGATTTTGCGTTAAGGATACCAGGGCTGCTGCGTGTTACACACGAGAAAAAAAATTATATCTCCACACATAACTTTTCTTAAGTCTTTTCCTTTTTGTGTTTTTTTTTCTCAAAACTCCTTCTTGTGCGAACTCCTTCCCGCAGCAGCACGTCTTTCATTATTTTCGTCATATTTCTTGTGTTCGCGGGATGCCTTTAAGGACTTTTCGCGAGAAATCACCCTGCAAACCATACACCAGCAAAAGGGTTTCACATTACGTAAAGGATCATTGATCGGAACTGTATAGTGGCAAATAAAAATGCGATTCTGTTCTGTGGGTGCTTTCTTTTCTAAAAACTAACCTAACAATCGAGTCCTGCAACATCTTTTCTTCGACTTAACACCTTTAAATTCTCGAAAGACTTCAAATATTGATGCGGATTTCTACCTAGAGCCCAGAGCGATGACTACCACAACCATCCGAACAAATGGTGAGTAGCGGGCTACAAGGGAGGCGGGATGCATTCCATTGTAAGGGCCTTAATTGGAATCGGAAAATGGTTTATTGGAAAACTTTTTATCTATTTCAATCAACAATGCAAAAGGATTTGTGGTTTTTTTCTGTGGCTACCAATAAATTCTAAGGGTATAGAGAACTCCCCTGATAAATCAGCTGTATCTGTGAACGAGAGGGGATGGCTCTTGACTGTTTGATAGCACTTTGCAGCATCTCTAAGCCCGCACACGCGCGTAACGCTGGTACTCCATCTTCATTGCTGTATGCAGCAGGACTCGCTCCTGCTCTCCTTTAACTGTTACACTCTTGTTGGTGTCAAACAAAAGTTTAGTTGTTTTTCTCATTGAATTTCGCAACTATAAACAATTGGACTCGGGTAAGAGGTGCTCCGATGCGGTTTTTCCTCCCGTCTTCCCTTTTGTTTTTGTTTTTTGAAAATTTCTAAGTAAACACTCGGTTTTCTAAAGTAAACATGACTTTATTTATGAGCTCGTTTTCTTTGTCCGTTCGAGTGTGTGTGTTTGTGTGCTGTTTTGAAGTGATTCCTTGTGTTCTTTTCTTTTTGCCTTTGAGAGACTGATGCCTAATGCAAGAAAGTGCAATGACGTCATTCGTAGATGGACCCATCTTGTGCTCCATTAACCTCAATTATATAGAATCCATTTGAATCTCTCGTATCGATTGCGTTTTGTTTCAAAATTTTGTATTTTCGGACGATAAAAATGTACTGATGTATTGTTGTGTTTTTCCAGGCCTCCATCACGCCATCTCACTAGGGAATATTGAGACATCAGCAAAGGTACGTTTGCATAGTTGATATAGAATCCTGAGCGAGTGCGTTGAAAAGTTTTTCTATTTCCCAGTCGAACGTATATCAAGTGGAGAGGTGCTATGATTCAGAGGACGAAAGCATGGGCAGACGAAGGACTCGAACTCAATCTCCATCAGACCTTTATCCGAAGACATCTGTGTACTCAAAGGGCGATATTCGAGAGCAGGTTTGTTTGAAGAGTCTTAACCACAAGACCAATCGGCAAACTAATGAGCATCCTTTTTTGAAGTACTGCCTAACGGATAGGCAATTGAACACCATTGAACGACCAAGGCGGGAGCGTTTCTTCGGGTGTTTTTCAAGCCGAGGAGCACCACAATCGTTTTTGGGTGTCTGTGTGGGGCGCCGAGCACCATCCGACGAAAATATTGCTGACTATGCACCATTTTACAAGTATCCAAGGTATGACTATTATTGTTGATGGTATATAGGAAGTAAGTTGACGAACCGAGGCTTCTTTTAGGCCCAAAAGAACCAGTTTATTTTGGGCCTATTTATCTTTTGAAGCAAAAGGGACTTTTTATCATACCTTAATTGACTGTTCTTATAACTTAAACTTTAGTTCATTTGAGTTTTACAATCCACTTTTCACTTTGAAAATCTCAACATGGCTTTTACTAAATACTTAGCCAGTCAAAAACAAACTGTTGTCAGAGTTGAGTTTAAATATTACCGTAGTGTGGTTCACCGGCAGGGTATCACTGCAACCTTTACCTGTCGCGGCCAATGCTCCACCAATTGAGCTACAGTGAACACGGTTGATTCCTTGTTCAAATTCGACCATCTAACTTGTTTTTGCCTTGTGAATACTATATTCATTGCTATTCTTTGTTTGTTCATTGCTATTCTCTAGGCTTGCCAGAGATATAGGTTTACCAGAATTGAAATTGAATTTAACCAACCCAGTTGTTGTAACTTTGTAATGCGGATGGCAATACATTTGGGCACGTTCAAGCTACGCTTTAGAGACGTGGTGGTTTTAAGCAAACCCGGGTAAAGTCTTTATCAAAATCTCAAGATTTCCCCTAAATTCTTGTGCTCATAGTTGGTTCTGATAAAATCTCCCCAAAACCTGGAATGTACCGAAAGGAGTTTGGAAGTAAAAAAAAACTTAAAATTCATTTATGTTTTTATGAAAATTTAAAAGTCCGTTAAAAAAACTCTTGCACTTACTAAAATAGTCAATAAAATAATCTAAAAACGTAGGTTGGAAACGACAATTTTGAAAATTTTAAGCCCAGCTAACTTGTCTTGTGAACGCTGTTTTAGTTACTGTTAAGATACTAACTGAAGAAAAATCATAATGTTCCTATGTTCTCGGGTTCCTTAGAAGTTTTGAACTGCCAAAGTTCACTATAGTTTTCCTTAAACTTTTGCATTATTTCCGACGAGTAACGTTTTTTTATTGTTTTGTCCAAATAGCGCCGGATATACGGACACACACACACATATTTAAAAAAAGAAGAAACTGTAGCGCGGCATGCACCCCATACATTTGACTGTGTCGCTTTGTCAAAGTATCATTTCCAGAATTTTGTAAAACAGTTTTTTATAAGACAGAATTTTAAAAAGCAGAATTTCCAAAGCTGAATTTTGAATCTGGCACAATTTCAACGCCAACCCGAATTCTTGTTTTGAATCGAGCTGTAATGAGCTGTCAGTTGTCTTACATGGCCGAGCCCTTAGAAGGAAATCGGGATAGGTTTCGTCTTGTAATGTCAGAGCGGCATAGTCAATACGAGTTTGTAAAAAGTGAACATGAAAAGTTTTGCAGAAAGAACGAAGAAAATGGAAACAATATTGTATTTTCATAATAAATTAAAATATTTACAAAATCTTGGAAGGAATCTTAGAAGGAGTCTTAAAAGGAATGGAAATTATGTGCCCGTTTGCAACATGTTTAAGATCGTAACTTTTTAATTAGTATGTACTTCATTAAAAAAGCGATATTGGGCAGCAACAACCGCAGCCGCAGCTCAAGCAAAGGTTAATATCAAATTTTGGTGAAACTGTTTAAGAACTGCGGTTTTGATGTATTTTGCAATAAAAAGGTGAAATAATTTTGTCCCTGCCACTATCTCCGATGCTATAAGACCAATCGATTTGAAAAAAAATCACACGCATCAGGAATTATTTGCTATTTTTGGGAAAACTTTAGAAATTTTTAGTATTTAGCCGATTCTGATATTTAGCCCAAAGGCTTTAAAAACATTTTAAAACATTATTTTTCAAACATTATTTTTCAAATTATTCTGGTATCTTAACGGTAGAACTGATTATAATGAAATTTGGTTTATATAAGACGTACGAAGACATTTCTAAAATTTTTAGGATCTTTCAAAAATGGCGTTTCTAACTTAAAATTTTCTGATTTTTGCATTTATAACCGATAACTGAAAAACCTGTGATTAGAGTATTGGGCAAAAATAGCCACTGCCTACAAAAATTACATGAGAATTGAAAGAAAATACAACTTTATTCAAAAAAGATTTTGAGTAGTCGTTTTATGGATTTGAAATAAAAAAAAATCAGAAAAAATCTATAAAACCGCGTGCCCCCACTCCCGGTAACGGCTATATAAATCGTCTGAAGAAAAATCTCAAACATATACTATTTTTTGGGGTTTGAAATAAAAATATAGCGGGCCATAACTACCGCACGGTTTTCGAGATACGCGAAAAATCATTTAAGTTCATTTACTAAAATGGAAGTACTTAAAAATGCCTATAACTTCTGAGTTGTCTTATTAAATTAATCGTACACAAGCACAAACCACTTCAGTGACATAGCCAAAATATGTTAAAATTTCGAAAAGAAAAACCCGTTGTAATTTGTTTTTAGTTTTTTTTCAAAAAAAAAAAAAAAAAAAATAAGAAAAAAAAATTATATATCACCTTCAGTTCCGGCAAAAATTTGAGAACCTGCCTTATTAAAATTAGCGAAAATAAGGATTGAAGATTAACAAAAAAAAAAAAAAATTATAAGAGTACCTACCTTAAAATTAATGAAAGAATATTTTTAAGATTTTAAACCCGACAATCCGGCAAATAGTCAAACAAGCCTCTTTTTACTAATCTGCAAAGGAAGCATTTAAAAATACGTATGCATATATCTTTTTATTATGAGGTTATGAGGTTATGAATATAGCCTCCGAACGTGTAGCATATCGCGAGTGGAAAGAGTTTGAGGATAGAAGTGATTAAAGAGAAAAGTAGTTATCGTTTTAACATAAACGCTTATGAGCCAGTATGAAACAATAAAGTCCGAAACAGGATTACCAAGGCTTATCCCCGCAAGTGTTATGCCATTAAGGATAAAAGCTATGATGTTACAAGCGCAGAGTATTGATAACAATCGCAGACCAGCAAGTCGCTCTTTTTAAGACAGATGCTCATAGATTTTTCGTTTGCTGCTGGCTTGGGTCACCGGATTTTTTCCATACCCTGCCCGGTACCCGCCATATATAGTTCGATTTTCACAATCCGCCACCTGGGGCGGCGTACAATTGGGGACCACTAAACCCAGTTTGTTGGAGTTGCTCTCTTGTCAAAAATGCGTGCATTTGGAATCGACAAATCTCTTATTCAATGAATTAGTAAATGTCTACGGAACCGTTCAATTTAAGTTGTTTTGGATGGTTTCAAGCCCTCAAATCCCCCAGGGCTCTCTCTCTTCTTCTTTTTCTTCCACAAAATAACCTCTTGTCTTCTACTACTAATCCAATTCAGTGCTTTACTAATGACAGTACCCTCCCCTTGACGCTTGTCTTTATTATATTATTATTTTATTGTTAAGTAGAACACTTTTCATAAAGCCTTGAAGGTTAAAGCAAACCCGCAATACCCAGCCATTATCCATGAATGGCACTTTGCATCGCCGAAAAGGTGCAAGAAAAAATATTACCCTTCTGATTTTGATCTGGCTATTTTATATCAGGCTTTCTTAAATTTGCCCTAAGCTCTCACGTCATGGCAGGCGCACCAAAACTGTTCTGCACCTGGACAGGATCGAGAAACGGGCGGTCAAACTTATTAGTGACAGAAATATAGAAGTCTTTTGACTCACTGGAGCACCGACGCAATGCAATGTTTCTTGCCTGTCACTTGCCTGATTGCAAAAAAGCGATAAAATAGTTTTTCAGCAAAATAGCTTTGTTGCATTTCAGCCTTTGAGATTTTCAACCGCTTACTCCATTGCTGTGTTAAAGTTCTCGCAACCTATTTATAGTGAACCCATTTATACCTCAATATACATATCTTATTACATTTGGCGAGTGAATAACAGTCTTTGAATTTTGGCGGTAAATTGATGTCAAACCGAACTTCGCCTTTACCAATTTGTTGTGTGTAGGTGCTGAAGAAGCATCAGAAGAATCATTGGCTGTCTAGGTCAAGGCACTCGTAGTCCTTATAACGGGTGATTTTTTAAGAGGTTGAGAACTTTTTTAAAAAAAAAACACAAAAAATTCGAAAAAATTAATGAAATATTTATTTGAATCGATAGTTTGAACTTTGCAATTTAATGTTTAAAGATAATTTCATGCAAATGTTGACCGCGGCTGCGTCTCAGGTAGCCCATCCGCTGAGTCCAATTTTGGCATACTCTTTCACACATATCGGCCGGTATCTCACGAATGAATGCATGGATGTTGGCTTCCAGTGCGTCAATCGAAGCGGGCTTGTCCCTAAAGACATTAGCCTTGACATACCCGAACAAAAAATAATCTAATGGTGTCAAATCGCACGATCTAGGCGGCCAATTGACCGGCCCGAAACGTGAAATTAAGTGTTCACCAAACTCGCCTCGCAATTGCGCCTGTGTTTCGAACCGAGCACGAATTTTGATAGTAAAATTCAATAATTTGCAAGCGTTGTTCATTTGTAAGACGATCCATGGTTAAATTGCAAACCAAACTGAAGCTGTTTGACAGTGACACAAGGTACTAAACACACGTCAGCTGTCAAAACCTGTATTGCGAAAACCAAACCAGCTAAAAAATCACCCGTTACTATCTGCTCGGGTTTCTAAATTTTTTTAGAAACTGCAGATGTAGGTGCATCGATTAAACGGAATCCAAGATTTAATGTCATGATCTAATTGAAGTTCATTCGTTGACTTCACCCATTGGAAACTTATGGCGTATTCTTTTGAACACCGAACTGCCACACCAAGCTGTCAAATTACTCGGTGTTCGCACCGTAAAAGACGACAAATACTTTACTGGCGCAATCAATCAAGTGTCAACTTGCTTCGACTTAATTTTTTTTTTAGTTTTCTTCATAATTTCGTAACGTGATTTTGTTGGCGTCGGTTTTTTGACTTTTTACTTAAAATGAATTTTGATAGCTCTAAATTTGAGTTTTTATCGATTTCATACAATTTCAGTCGTGTTGTAATCACGAATGAAAATTGAGTCGAAATGTCACTTCACATCAACAATCAAAGCTACACCCAGCCTCCACCGTCAAATACGGCGGTGGCGAAATTTCGAGTTCAGTGTCGACACCCAACTAATTCGGAGTTCAAAAGAACATTTACACGAACATGTACGAGAAAAGAACATTTTCTTACTGTATTCCACACCAGTTTCACGATTCAGTGTTGAAAAGAATACGTCATAAGTCTTCCATGATGCAAAACTAGAGCCGTACAAAAAGTCGACTTACACAGCTTCGTGGACACACTTGAACAGTTACTCTGTCATTATATACAAGTTTGCTACTTTCTGCTAATGCAAAAAAGTGAGGGATTTCATTTTATTTATCTTTTTTGTTTGTTCGGACGAATCCATCGGTTAACCTAATTCCCTCATTGCAGATACCATCATCACTGTGCCCCAGAACTAAAATCACCCGAGGATGACATTGACAGTTCCTATTTTCGACGACAACCAGCTTCAATACTTATTACAGCCAAGTGCGGTGGCGGAGCCGAAAACCCACCCAACCGCTACTCGTCGTGGATCGAGCCCACATCGGCAATGGAAGAGAACGCCTTGCGACCCAAGGATCTAGGGTTTGTACACTCTCACATACAGTCCCGCCTCTATAGTGTTGTCGATGTATAATCGTTTCGAAAACTTTCCGCCTAAACGTTTTATGTATGCATACAACCTGCAGTAGCTTGCTATTGTTAAGCCTTTGTTAAGCCCACCCAACCTTGTTCTAGTGAGGGTGGGTAGAATCATTGAATCATGTTGCGCCTCTTGTAATCCCATATCGCTGTGCTTGCTTCAGTCTTCGCCTACAGACGAATTATTCGCTTACATAGTTCCTTTGGTTTATTTGGTTTATTTTTTCATTGTGTACCGCATACTATATCACTAGAAAACAGACATTTATGTTTTGTTGTATATAAAATTTGTCATTTGCCGGAATCTAGCTTCCAGCAGGAAGCCTTCATTGTGACAGGCTACAAACAGCCGACGTACTTGAGCCAGAACTCAGAACAGATAACCTGGTATGTACAATTCTGTTAGTGAGAGACCGTTTTACTTTTGCTTTTTGCCTATACCGCAAACACACACATACGGTATGGAGAGTGCGACATCCCAATAATTATAGTTGTGTGAGCGTGTGTGTGTGTGTGAACACCCTGAGTTAGACTAGCTTAAGTCCTTATTGCTTCTCTTGATGTTATCCTTTCATTTGTGATGATAATTCTATTCTGATTTTGACAGTGTCTATCGATGTCCAGCGCATGTTGGTCTCCCACCACCTCCTCCCCCACCAGTAAATGCCCCAAGTGGACCACCAACTCCAAGGTAGAAGCCCACTATTACGTATGGATCCTTGAGGGATTAATAGTGTTTCAATGTTTTAGGACCAAGCACGTGAGCTTTGCAAGGTCGCACACCCTGACCTCGTTCGATGAGGCGTCACTGCGCGGTTCGGGTCGGATGAAGGGAGCCAGGAGCCAGGAGCGTCTGATTGGCGGCAAGAAACCCATATTGAATGCAGGACCTATCTACGAGCCGCAGCATCAGGCAGCATTTGTAACGAGGACATCGCATCATCACATAATGCCGCATCAGCATGCTCACACGCAGATCATTCAGCAGCCGGCCTACCACATTCACCATCCGAACATACTTATTCCAATGCATCAGCACGAGATCGTTACTCAGCATCCGAGCAATGAGGAGCTGCTCTCCATGATGCAGGTCAACCGGAGTTCAGTGGGCGATCTAGGGATTGCGGGTGTTAGCGGTATTGGGGGACCCAAGTCTCCGGCTGCCGCTGAAGTTGTGCTTGTCGAGAAGATCAAGAGGAACGCTATGAAGACTCAAGCAACGCAAACGGAGTGCTATGCGGGAGCAAAGAAGGAGGGCGTTCCGTACAATTTGGCTCTAAGCCCAAGGACTATTCACAGGGTGAGTTTCTTATGTTTAATTGCTGTATGAATCCTTGTGGGAAACTATGTTTTTTCCTCTTTTAGGTAAGAGTAGTCTCCCAAGGCGCTCAGACCAACGGTGGCTTGAATGGAAGAAAACTCACCAAAAGCTTGTCAGAGATGACAAATGGCAGGAGTGCTAGTGGCCCATCTACTGAGTACTTATCTGTAGATAAGAACAAAATGTGAGTAAATTTAATTCCTGTATCTGAAAACTCTCAAACCTCATTCGTCTCTGTCCATAGCCCATTAGATCACGAGCAGCTGCATCGGACGCAGTCCGAGGAGCCACCTCGATCACCATCGATGACGTTGCAGAACGAAGCAGCAGATGATCAAAACCACATCAAGTATTACGAACCTCCACCGCCGCTTAACATATCATCTCATCTTAAACCGGTCGATTCGAACGACCTCTACTTGAGAGACTTGCCCAGAAAACAGTCACATGACGGTGCTGCTTTTACATACAGGCCAAGCGACACCAATCAATCGCATCACGTTCCCAGATCACGGTCTTCTTCTCAGAGTATCCATGCGTCGCAGTCACAGAGCATCTATGGCGGGTCCTCGAAAAACGAGAGCGATTTTGAGGGTCAAAATTTTGACTTTGAGCGCAACAGTCTTCCGCGGCGTGCCTGTGGCCAGCATCGGTTAGACGTTGAGTCGTACACTCACAGTTTGCCACGCCGAGAACACATGCACACCCAGGAAGCACCACCCTGTAGACACATAACCGAGTGTCCAGAGTTGCTTAGCGAAGGCGTTCGCGAGTACAGAGGAGAGGACCTTATGGAGAAACTGGAGATACATCGCCAGTCGTGGAGCGAGCAGCGGCGGTCATCTATGCTGGTTCCACCGGTGGAAGGTGAGTTTTCACGAAATTCAATCAGACGCCAGTCAATGCCAATGCAGCCGTTCGTTACGCAACCTCCTGGGCCGTCTTTGGCTGTTGTTAGACCAAAGATATCCGAGCCCAAGCCACAAGGAGCAGGCAAAGACGAAGAGCGCAAGGAGGAACAAGAAATCTTTATTGACTTCAAACCACACATGTCGCCAAAACCAAGCCCAAAGGTCAACCGGAAGAAGCTAATGAAAACCTTGTCGGATGGGGAAATTTTGCTCGAAAGGCAACGCAAGCAGGAAGCCCAGCGGTCCACTCACCAGCCGTCTATTTCAACGAGCGGTGAGGGCTTCCAGTCATCGAGCACCGCCGAGGATGAGGATGGCGGCGATTACTTGTATCAGAATCTTCCCATTAAGGACGAGGGTGTTTGCGGGGCAAAAGTTGTGCCAAATCTGTCTGGTCTGAGTCCGACTCCAGCTTCTGTCAACAAGAGAGATAGATTCCGCAAAAGGTCAATCAGCCTGGAAGACCAAAACACGAGCAACGACATGAGGCTTGCAAAGTCTGCTCCGCCCTCGCCATGCCAAGAAGAACTTCTTGCTAATACATCAACCTACCCGTCATCTGACTCACTCGCAAACGACCTTACACGCGATCATTCGGATGGCCTTTGGAATGACTCACAGGTGACAGTACTCACAGTTGAGCCCCGTGAGCAAAGCGAAACTAGCTCTCTACATCTCCTGACTCCGTCTTCGAAGAGAAAAAGTTTACTGCTCCAGCACCAACAGCGCAGCTCCATAGATACCGACGCACTAGACTTTGATGACCAAATGTCCGACCAGAGTCCAACCTATTTAGTTCCTCCACACATGCCGAAACCAGTGTCTACCCAGACTATTACTAAAAGCGTAAAGGACCCAGTCGGCAATAGTCTGACGGTGCCTATGCGCCTGCCCTCGCCATCGATTGCGGTCACGCCGATAATCGCCATTCGCGGCGATGGTCTTCCTTCGCCAAAAAAGTCCCCAGCCACTGGTAGACGCCTGTCAAGGGTATTGTCACCAACACCGGAGACTGGGTATCTGCCTCACAGGTAAGCCTTGAAGCTCTCTCTTTCCATCCCGTACTCATATGTTTTTCCCCTTGAAGATTGCTGGACAAGGCGGTGGGAACAGCAGTCATCCAAGTGCCGCCAGACTTCCTTTCCTATAGCCGTCGGGACTCCTCGGTCAAGACCGACATTTCAGAGTGCAGCACAAACACCGACGAGTACATCACGTGCACTGATACGTCGAGGCGTACGCCAGGTATTAAGACTCCGCCCACTACAACAAGCTCATCATCAACCACACAAGTACCAGGTTTGCAAACTTTTCCAAATTCTAAATTGATGTTTGTGTGTGTTCCTCTGTTGACCTCAAGCCCTTAGTTGCGATAGTGTCTAGCCACTTAATCGGTGGTATTTGCTGTTGTTTGGTGAACTGCTTGAAATGTAGTCCAGTGCTTATAACTTTTGGCACATCTGTGTGTTGTATTGAACCGCGTTATTTTTCCCAGTTTCAGCTCAGAGTTCGCAGACGGAACGGACTCACGATGGTTCGTCCTTCGAAAGTGCTTCTTCCTTGTATTCCACACGTGGTGACGGTCTCTCTGAAGACGCCCCCACGATCGACGAGCAGCTGCCTGGGGTGCTACTTCAATCGCCCTCCTCTTCCAATGCGGTAGCGGTCAAGGCTTCGCCGTCTCATTCGATTAGTAGTACGTCTTCAGGGAGCTACAATGTTGCCGGCGGAATGCAGTCCACAGCAGTTACACCCTTGAAGGAGGAAGTCCCACCAGTCCCGGTTGTGGTGTCACCTACGAAAACTGTATCTATCAAGCAAGCACCCATAGTTGCTACCAAAAAGAAGGCCGAGTCGGTCTCTGATGACGAACGCAGTGAGAAGCGGTATTCATCTTCCGGCTACTATGAAAGCCCTCCCCATGACGAAGATCCAAAACTTTCGAAATTCCGTCGTCATCGAGCTGAAGAGGATCGCCGCAGAAGGAAGACGTCCATGAAGCTAGACATCGAGCGAGAAAACCTCCGAGCTCTAACCAGTCCCATCAAGAAAACAGTGTTGTCTCCGAAGCCCAGTAGCGCACAGGTTTCCCCCGAAGTACAGCAAGCCTCAGCGAACGTTACGATCGTTGATGGCGCCAGTCCTAGCAAAATTAAGAGGTTCCGTCCCAAAATACGACGACAGTTTCGCAGATCATCGAGAGACGAATGCACCCCGCGTAAACAGAAAGCAACAAGTGTGCCCGGGCGAAGCACTGAAAAGCTTTTGGACTACAACCAAGAACCTGCCCCCACAATCTCCAGCAGTCCGCCGAAATCCCAGAGCTCCGTGAACCAACTGAAGGCCAAGTCCATTGAGTCACTTCGGTCGGTTTCGCCGGGCTCGGATTCAGTGTTCTACAGCGAAGCTGACGGCGGAGTGGACCAGCAGGTTCATTGTTTGCACTGTGGCAAGGAAGTAGAGATCGTAAACGCATCGGGGTCCCAGGAATCGATTC
Source organism: Neoascia interrupta (assembly GCA_947623515.1). Taxonomy (NCBI): domain Eukaryota; kingdom Metazoa; phylum Arthropoda; class Insecta; order Diptera; family Syrphidae; genus Neoascia; species Neoascia interrupta. The sequence continues at coordinate 224,022,454 of OX392462.1, forward strand.
CGCCCATTGAACAAGACGATGACGAACAGGACATAGTTAAACCACCGGCTGATTTCGCAGACTCTCCGGTTACTACGAAGACCTCGCAACGGTTGTACAAAAAGATGGACAAGCGATTCCGCTCGGAGGAAAGGCATGGCGATCGCGGAAGACACTACAAGTCTCGGCAAGAAAATATCAGAGCCAAGGTGAGGTTTGGAGGAAATCAGTTTGTGCTTGGGTAACCTTGAGATGTCTTTAATTTTCAGAGTGAAGAACGAGGTAAGGACAACAGCTCGCAAAGCCCACCAGTGCTGCGTCCAGCTGGTTCGAGTCCCTGCGTTCTGCCCAATGAGACAGCTCCCGTTGACAAGGATCAGTGTGTATATAAAGGCAACTATGACTACAGCCATTATACAAGGTTAACTGACATCGATGTCTGGATACAGTTGGACCACCAAACTTTTGGTATGAAGACTAGAGTTTTATTTCTAGCTTTCTATGAACTTAACTGAATTTTATAGATCGCCACCGAGATCGCAGAGGATCGACGGATTCCGAAAAGAACTTCCATTCAAAGTATCAAGTCATACTCCACAGGCTGGTTCAGAGGAGATGCACGCTGGAAATGTACCATCGGCAGAAAACCAACTCATTTAGTAAGTTATCAAGCTTAAAGGTTGTTAGAATACTGAAATGATCACCTTTTTATCACCTTTTATTTTAGAAAAAAGAAATTATGAACTTAATAGAGATATCATTGTTCTTTGGTACATCGTGTAGTTTATCTGCAAAGATCGCCCATAGCAGGGAAAAGGAGCTCCTCCCGGAAAATGTCTTTCAGTAGTTTTAATTAAACTTGTACCAATGTAATGGTCGGGAAAATTCCTCTTGTCAAGGATCTTTTAACGGCTTAAGTTTTTGAATGATCTTTTCACCTTATCAAATGATATTCTTAGTATTTAGCTGAGCTTCTGCCCTTGTTCTCAGAGGTCTTTTGTACCCATTATTGGCAGCCTTTTAAAATGAGTCTTCAGCAGTGTAGTTTTTTTAAATGATTCTTGTTTGAATTGGAACTTTTCTGACACATTTTAAGACGCAGTTAACACCAAGCCCATTTTTGCTTCTTCAAGGATCCTTTTATTAGGAAACGTTTACTTTAATAAATATCAGGTCTGTCAAAACGGTCTGGTGTGGTTCAGAGCATTTCTTCACAAACACAATGTAAATACCTCTATTTTTCAGCCGTTTTTAGAACGGCATTCAAATGTATATTGCAAAATTAATGTTTGTAGAACATAAATAGGTACACTTCTTGTTCAAAACATTTTTTTCTAGGTCCTGTTTCGAAACTCTCGCCCGAAGCAGCCAAAAAGCCCTTAACGCATTTTCCCTCAAAACAAGTGTTGTTTTGTGTGCTTTTTCATGCTCCTAAAAAAATTTTTCTCTATTTCCGTCTGCAGTTGATAAGAACGGGCCGATGGGTGAAGATCACCCGGTGCGTAAAATTAAGCAACACAAAGTGTTTCTATTCGATCTTCTAAAAATAATCCAGCGGTCGACGCATTGTCTAATTATACCACGTGGACTCTTTTCACCTCGCCCAAAGAAAACTAAATTCATTCCGAAACTTATGCACTTTGTAGTTTTTTGTCCGCCAAGATGTTAGGTATGTCCCCGAGCTCTTCAAACTAGTAAAGTAACAAGTGAACTACACATTTTTAGACATGATCCCAGCAAACTTCACTCCGGAACCATTCCGGAGGAAACTAGAAGAAATTTTGAAACTAATGCTGTTGGTTTGGGCGCGAGAAGGTCAGGTATTGGCCAGATTAGGCAGCAAGACTAATGGTAGTGTTCGTTTATTTTAAACTATTTTTGAGTCTAAAATTTCCCAAATTGTAATGTGTAATTCTCAAAATTCGTTTTCAGAAATCGATAAAACAATTGTGGTCAAAAGTGATTCGGGAGAATTTGGATTCAGGATACATGGCTCGAAACCTGTGGTCGTGGCTGCTATTGAACCTGACACACCAGCAGAAAGTTCCGGCCTCGAAGTGGGTGATATTATAATTTCGGTCAACGGTGTATCAGTCCTCGATAAACATCATACAGAAGTTGTAAAAATTGCTCATGCTGGATGTGAGACACTTGAATTGGAGGTGGCACGCACCATTGGAGTCCTCATGAACGAGAAACAAGATTCACCAAGCCCGATCATACATAAGGGTTATTTGTGGCGACAAACTGGACAGGCCAAGGGCCAACCAAACCCTAAGAAATGGGTGCGAAGGTGGTTTTGCTTGAGGCCCGACCATTGCTTATACTACTACAAGACTGAAAATGTAAGTAAATTAATTTAGCGAGGTTTGGAACTTGGGTTAAGGCTTACGCGTATAGAATAAAATTTTGTGGCTACAAATTACTCTCGGCATTGACGTAAAGTAAAGGTCGAATTAAATTTAAAGTATTTTTTTTTCAATACAATCTTTTGTTATATCACAGCTTGAGATTAATTATTCTACACCCTTAAAAAAAGTTTCTACACTTCGAATAACGCTTAAGATAAGGAAAACCACGGCAATTTTTGATGCCTACACAGCGGTAAATATTTTTCAGAACTTATTTTGCGAAGTTTTGTAGGCCAAGAACTAACAAAACGTTCTAGAAAACGCGAAGGTTTAGTAAATTCTATACTTTAACAAAAAACCGAGTCTTCCGAAAAAATTGAAAAGTTTTTGCGAAAAGAAAAATTAATGAAGATATGTCTTGCACTTTTTCAAAGTGTTTGCCGCCATAATCTTTTTTGAAACAGTACACAAAGCCTTTATTGAAGACACGTAAAGACCAACTGAAAGTTAACCAAGCGCTTTAGCAGTATTTTTCAATTATCATTTTGAGATGTTTTTGAAAACTTACATTGTTGCAGGTCTTTACGTATTCCTCTATTCTCCACCGGGCGGGGGTTGCCAATTTACGAGTGGAAAATTTAAAATGCTATACCTACCTGGTGGGCGGTAAAGGAATATTTAGAGACTAGAGACCCGCAACAATGTTGATGACCCGCAAAAATGTTGTCTGTTTTTTGACTGACAAAAACGAAGAATAAAGCATGTTTTCCGCCCTTATGCTGGTATGACACTACATTTTTTTTACTCATTAAAAATAATAAAATTTCAGCGGTAGGTAAAGAAGACAAATAGATATTGAGTGATAAGGACAACTACAAAATACGTTTAAACAAACGCTGGAAAAAGCCGCCAAATTTGTAAACACTGTGTGGAACGGAAATGCACCTATTCCACGTGTGTGTTTTCGATTCTTGTGTTTAAAAAATGAGGAACTGTCAAAGAAAATGAGAACCCACACTCATTTTTTCTTAATTTTTTTTTTGTTACGTTACGTCATGTTGCTCACTCTCATTTAAAATTTGTATGTTAAGTTTGTATTGTTTCTTAAAATTCATTGATGATGAGACAAAATTAAATCGATTTTAAATTTAAATCGATTTTAAATTTAAGTTGCTCTTAGTTTTAAATTTATGCTGTGTATTCACCAAACACTAATAGGTTGCTGTCTATGATAAATTCGAATATGCGAAAGATTAGTTTCCGAACTCTTTTTCAAACATATCTGTTGTCAAAAGTACAAAAAATTTAAACAGTTTTGAATGTTCTAGTAAAGTTGGGTTAATTTTTTCGGGAAATTAGTTGTAAATTTGTTTCGTACATCTCAGAAAAGTTTAGTGCTTCAATAAAATGTTTAAAATTTGCTCGTTTTAAAAGGCTTTCCCTTTTGTTCTTTGTATTTCAATTCATTTTTAAGCTCAGGAATTATTTTCTGCATGAAGGGCACACAAAAGAAGAGTCGATTTAAGGGGCTGCGTTGAATGGTTGATTGGTCCGAACATGTCACTCACTGGCATATTTGTTAATACGGATGCAGCACGTTTGAAATAATCTGGCATAACTCCCTCCCCGCCCCCTTATTTTTTTTTTTACTTTTTCTCTAATTGGGAAACAAATATTCAAATAAGATGTTGCTCGTATTTCAGTTTACTTGAAAGAAAACAAAAGCATCAAAGCCAAACCAAAAAAACATCAACTGACCGTTCTGTCACATGGTTTTTTGACTGTTCCATCTACATCAGCATTAACCATTCTGTACAAAGCACAACCCGTAATATAATTTCGAATTTTCGAACATAGTACCGCTTTCAACTTAATGCGTGTGACTACTACTAAGTTTTTTGAGCGCTCATAAACTGAAGCTAAAAACCGTTCGTGCATAGACTTACGAAGCTCATAGTTTAAGATTGCTTCGTGAATACCGCCCTTAGTGTCATACCACCATTAGTTTTTGTTTATTTTTTCACCCAGTTCGAAGTAGCGAAATCAAAGCTGGATGATAAATTTGAGAAGTTTTTGAAAACTGCCATTGCTACAGATCTCTACATATTCCTCTGTTCTCCACCGGGCGGTTGCCTCCTTTAATCCCCAAAAGCAAACTTTCAATATTCAAAAACTTCGAACATTTGATTTGTGTAATTCAAAAACGTAAAATCATTTTTGAAAACTATTTTTAAAAGTTTCTAGTAAGTATGTCAAAGGTTACGACGATTTTGTTTAAATTCGGTTGACGTATGCAACGTAGGTTAGCAGTACAGGGCAATTCAACTGCATTGAAAGTGTTTTCAAACTTGTCGTTTTCAACCTAAATTATTTATTTAAGAAACAAGAAACAGTTTTATCCAAAATTAATGTCTGCAAAATTCAATAAAAGAAAAATATTTAACGAAAGGCTTTTTGCAGTAATTTTTTTAGAGTAACGAAACTTAAAAACCACCCATAATAACAGGCGACTGCAAACTATGCGAAAACAGGGTCCAAAAGACTCTTAAATATATCCCGAAATAATTTTAATAAATAAGAGGAATCTTACACACTCTGCATAATAAAGATGAGCTTAACCGTCAACAAAGCCGACGGACCTCTCAGCGTATGTGCTAATAATTGACGGTATTTTTTCCCCTGTAGCATCATTGACGTCTTCTCTTTTTTTCGGAGCATTTTAGCAGGGTTGCGTAAAGGAGAAAGTTTTCCCTTAAAATGCTTACTGCCCGTCTTCGAAAAAGGTGGACAACGTAGTGAACTTAAGTGCGCCACCTTCCCCTCGGTGGGTGGGTCAGGAGATGGTGTATAGATGTTGGCTGTCAATTTCTGTGATATACTGATATAAATGTCAAATAAGATCATTGCAATTTTAGTCATTCGAGTTAATGCGAGTTAACTCGAGTTAACCGTACAAAAATATAGTTTTGTTACACAATCTCGTTATCGGCAAAAGTAAAACCAGTGAGTTAGTGCTGCAGTGTGACCGTTGAATACCCCATCCTATCCCACATTGTAAAGTGCTGATGTTATTGTTATTTTTTTATAATTTATAAGTAGTGCGAACTTTTAAAAAGGGCGTGGTCCAACCGCCCTAACTACAAGCCATCAGTTATAACACAGATATTTCCAAGTTACGCTTAAATGTACGTAAAAGTGCAATTTTTTTGGTTAAAATTCAATATTTCAGAAAAATCTACCCCTAAAAGGGGATGTGGCTTAAAACTTTGTATGAACGAAATCTAGAATAAAAACCCGTTTATATAACTAAATTGGGCTTAAGGCCAGTCGAAATAACGTTTTTCTGAAAATTTTTAGCTTTTTCTTCAATTCTGCCTCCAAATGTGGGCGTGGCTCAAAGTCTTGTATAAAAGAAATGTAGGACTATGTGTTTTCTACACAATGTATTGAGTAAATTTTTTTGTTTTGGAACAAAAATATTGAGTAAATACATGTGAAAAATTAATCTTTAAAAATATAATTTTTATTTTGTATGTCTTACAACAAACAGGAGATAATAAATGCCAAATTTCAGGCTTTTAAGACGTCTTACAGCTTTGAAAGCTCTGGAGGTAGTTGCACAATTGCACCGATTGTGGGCGTGTCTGCAGGCGGATTCGAAAAATTTTTACATTTGTACTGCTTTGGATGACAAATAAGGCCTAAAAACGTGTGACATACAGACAGACGGACGGACATGGCTCATTCGATTCAGAATTCGGTCTCGATCATATGCCTTTAAGGTCTTGGGGGTCTATTATTATTATTTCACCGTGTTACAAACTATGTGACAGACTTAATATAGCTCCTATCCTATGGGATGGGGTATAAAAATTGTGAATTGTTCTAGCGAAATTTATGCTATATTAAAATAATTTGAAGAATTCCCTTCTGTATTGGGGTAGCTCTGCGCATTTGGGAGCAGGTCATAATTCAGCTGTCAAAAATTTGCACAAAAAAAAAACAGCTTTTCAGAATAATTTTGCTTTTTAAAAATTCTGTCTTAGGCAACTAAGTTTGCTGTTTCTACTGTATGGGCTAAATTTTAACTTTAAAGAAACAGGCATGGGGTTTGGTTTCCAGGGGGCATCAAGCAACGTCGCTTTCAAAAAATCTGTTTTTGGAATTTTACCTTCTTTTTAAATTTTTTCTCGCAAGCCAATAATTTTGCTGTTTCTCCTGTATAAGCTAACGTTTAACATTTTTAAAGTAAAGGAAAGGCAAAAACAGAAAAAGGCATGCGGTTTCCAGGGGAAACACGCTGCTTTACGTGTATATCGCTTTATAAAAGTGACCCTTCCATTATTTTGTTAACAGAAACAAAATGTTGAAAAACGGAATTTTCAAAGCAGAATTTTGTAAAATTAATTTTTATACAGGAATTTTGCCTCTTACCCTCGTCGGATACATGCACGCTAACACATCATCACTGTGAGCCAATGTAGATATTCAAAACACGCTTATCACTTCAATTCTTTGCAAAAGTAAAAACTTGGCCGATCTATTAATCCTGTTAATTAATCTATTAGGTGTGAAGTTCCAACTATTTTCGCTAGATGAGATGTTGATTATGACTCACGTTTTTGACACCTGAAGATTGCTTACTTCTCTAAAAAGCTTTATCCAAACCAAAATTTAACCACCTAATTATCGAAAAGTAATCGATAATTTTGACCTTTGATTTTGAATTTTGATAAGACGATCGCAGGCAGCAGATACTTGGGTGGTTAGATAAACCATGTAGCAATTTGCTCATAAATGCCATAGACCGAGCTTTATAAACCAATAAAGTTCTTCACTAGATTCGCAACAAAATTATGTTTAACTAATTTAAAACTTTCAACTCGATCTTGGCTCACCCTGCAAAATATAATATGAACTGCAGCAATTTAAGGTGGCGGATGACCTGAGTTTTGAGTATTTTTGTTATTGTTATTTTTTATTGTTATTTTTTCTGTATAGAAAAAATTTTTGAGCTCGGTTTCAATTTTTATCAAAGGTTTAGGAAAGATCCCAATTTCTAAGGGATCACATCCACATTATTTGTTTTTCAAATCCCAGGAAACATCTTGTTCAAAACTGATGCCTATTTCTTTTGATTTCACAGGACACCCAACCCGTTGGTGCCATTATACTGGCCAAACACACTATTGACCGTTGCGACACAAGTGTTGGAAAACCATTTGCTTTTAAGGTTGACGCCGGTGAAGGCGTTCCATTGTATCTTGCCGCTGACACTGACGAACTACTGAACCGCTGGATAGCAATAATGCGGCATTCGGCTGCTCAAGCAGATCCTTGGTTGGACATGAGGTAAGATCAACAGCATCCTTGAAAAAAGATTAATCTCCCTAATCACAACACTATTTGCAGCTCGAGGAATTTAAAGCTTCCACCTAGTGGAATTGATCGTCCCGATTGTGTTGGCAGCCTTTTGAAATTGGGCTCACGCTGGTGTGGTTGGTCGAAACGGTATTGTGTTCTCAAGGACGCGTGTTTATATTTCTACCAGGATGTGAATAGTAAAACTGCTTTTGGTAAGTGAATTTTTTCTTTGGCCCTTGTACAATGAATATTTCGTGCTCCTTAGGAATGGCTTGTCTGCAGGGCTACAAGGTAGCCTCAATGTCAACCAACTCGGCCGGTCGCAAAAACTCTTTCGAAATTATCCCACCAGAGTCAAAACTTCGACACTATTACTTTAGTACTGAATCCGAAATGGACAAGAAACGGTAAGAAGATTTTCCCTACCAGTATCTGGGTATCTGAAACAAGTTATTTTTCAGCTGGATATCCGCCTTGGAGTATTCCATAGATCGATGGATCAAAACTGGGTAACTAGGGGTCAAGGCGAAGCCTCATAAAAAGAAACGACGTAGCATAAGCAAGGCTCTTTATTCATAGGACAACAACGCGAAAAGACAGATAAAACGATGAATCGCTATTGTCGTTGTTACTTAAATTATTATTCATGTGTGTGTGTATGTAATATTGTCATAAAAAAACATTGTACAAAGTGTCGAAAGAAAAACAGAAGAAAAAAAAATTAAAATTAATAATTAAACGCCTAAAATTTAAAATATTTTTACTAAAGCCACAAATTAAATCGATTTATTATAGGAGAAACAAAAAATTGTATAAATAAGAAGAAATCACTAAACAAAGGACCAATCGGTCAATAAAAATAATCCAGGAGGGTCCGTCCTTAGTCCTGGTAACAAGAAATGTCTTATGCGAATATTTATGTATACATTTAATTAGTTAGAAATTGTACAATGTATTTTTTAATGCCTCGATGTGTTATTTATTTATTTAAAATACCGTAGATAAATGTTATCACAAAAACAACTAAGGGAAGCATTATAATTGTTCCAAATGAAATTAAAAAAAAAAAACAAGATATTGTAAATGTATATAGTATAGTTTATGTTGGTTAATATTGTGAACCTTAAGGTGCACACACCTAGAAAGCTTTAACAGAAAAACAAAAAAGAATACAAGTAATTCATGTACTTAAAAAGTAGTGAAGCACTTCATGCAAAAAAAAGGAATCATAAAACGCCCTCATTTGCGTCGCCCGGTATTTGAGTTGATGAACTAAATTTGATTTTTTCTTATTTATTTTTTGTGAAAAAAGCATTTCTGTCATATCGCGCTGCATAAATCTAATTTCTTTGGAACCCCGCAGTCCATTAGCCCATGAACGAGCGATTTATTAGCGATTTTTTGACCGATTTCGACTGTATGACAAACGCAGTTTTTTATTTCGAGGTGATTGCTTCTAATGACATTATTCACAATGTGAAGTGGAATGTATCTGTATCGCACAGACAAAAAAAAACACAAACCAACAAGTTGCTTGATTTTTTCTGAAAGTAAAATAATTACTTTGCCCATCAAGGCCATGTTTTCGAACCCTCATTTGCATTTTGTGCAGAAGATAACATCTTCGAGGCACATATACGTACGTGTATGTGTCGACTTAAAACTTTTATTAGAGTAGGTACCATAATGTTTAATGTTTTTTCTCTCTTGATTCAAATCAATTTGTTTTGATGAAATTACAAGGCTAATTATACTTTGGCTTCTATTTTGGCTTCTATTTTGGCTTCTATTTTGGCATGGGAAATTTTTAAGTTACCTGCATTCCATTACTATCTGTCAACTTTCTCTTATACATACGCTTTTGATTAGTATTAGAGGTGTTAAATAGTTGACATATAAACAAGGTTAAAGAAAAAAGTTAATGCAAATCAACTAAAATAGCTGATTCTTACAAGTTTTGTGGAGTGTACATGTAAATATCAAAATGTGCAGAAAACCTTAGTGCTCTCAACTCCAAAACCAAAAAATTAACATGTTTCGTCTGGAATCTAAACTACTAAACTGTTCAGTGGACAAAGTGTCATTTAGATCCTGTAAATATGTGTCTTTTTAAGAGTTCTTTATAAGTAAGCCTTGAGTGCACTTTTCGGTCTTTGGAAATTTTGTCAAAATGTTTTCTTGAACTTGAACTCTCGACATCTTACCTACAAAGAACTTTCACTAGTGATGTTTTCTCTGGACCCGAACCCGCTCTTGGCCTCCATGCATCTCCCTGCCACGTCTGCCATTGATACTTTGGCTCCTCGTGAACACATGGCTCGTTGACTTGACTGCGATGAGAGGTCTGCGTCTTTTCTTAGTTCTCTCAGGAGATTTGACTGCAGTCTTCTTGTAGACTTTTTTACCGGCCATCAAGCTTTTGTTAAACACTTGAATGTGTTAGGCTTGAGCGAAACCAGCACCTGTCCTACCTGTGGACAGGACGACGATAGAGTGGAGGAACACTTAACGCATAGGGTGGCGGATCTTCGGGGCTGACGTGGTGAGTGCCGAACACCTCACTGAAGCTCCTTCTCTTTATACCCATCCCATAGAATAGGAGGTATATTAAGTTTGTCACATAGTTTGTAACACGGTGAAATAATAATGGTAGACCCCCAAGACCTTAAGAGCATATGATCGAGACCGAATTCTGAATCGAATGAGCCATGTCCGTCCGTCTGTATGTCACATGTTCTTAGGCTTTAAATTTTGAGCTAGGGTGCTGAAACTTTGTACGTAAGGTCCACGTCATACGAAGCAGCACAAATGTAAAAATTTTTGAAATCCACCCAAAGAAACGCCCACAATCGGTCTAAATGTGCAACTACCTCCAGATTTTTCAAAACTGTAAGACGTTCTAAAAGGCTGAAATTTGACATTTAGCATCTTTTAGCAAATATAAGACATAAAAAAGACAAATTTAATTGGTAGACCTCCTCTAGTGGGCGTGGCATCTATTTTGAGGGTAAATTTTCAAATGCATTTTACTCAATATTTTTGCTCGAAATTGAAAAAAAGTTGCTTAATATTTTTTGTAGAAAACGCTAAGTTCCACATTTTGTTTATACAAGACTTTTGACCACGCCCAAATTTGGAGGCAGAATTGAAGAAAAACCTAAAATTTTCCAGAAAAACTTTATTTCGACTGGCCTTGAGCCTAATTTAAGAAAGCATGAAGCAAAAAAAGTAGCAGGTTGGGTAAACAAGACCTCGGTCCAGATTTCGTTCATATAAATTTTTTAGCCACGCCCCCTTTTAGGGGTCGATTTACCAAAAATTTTGAATTTGAACCAAAAAATTGCATTTTTACGTACATTTAAGTGTAACTTGGAAATGCCCGTATATGATGTCTTATAATTAATAGTTTGTAATTAGGGGCGGTTGGACCACGCCCCTTTTCGAAGTTTGCATTACTTACAAAATGTCAAAAAATAAATATGCCATCAGCATTTTACAATATGGGATAGGATGGGGTATTCAACGGTCCGTTTTACGGACTGTAACTTCTGCGTACACACTGTAGCACTTTTTCACTGGTTTTCTTCGAAATATGGGTGAACTATATACATTAAAGTAAGGTGTCCGCCTAAGAGGATTGGGAGGTTGCCCACTATCTATGCATAGATGGATAATCGGCTAAGTCTGGGTTACAAGCATGGCATGATTACGTCACCTAAGTTTACCAAATCACTAGAAACTTAAACGTTTTCGGTAAATGAAAGAGGAAACAACTTAAAAATTGATAGTTCCTACTTGGGCCATTTTTATATCTGATTAATCGAACTTCAACTCAGCACAGAGTACGAAAACAAATATTGGATACCCCAGTAGAAATGCAAGATATTGTTTTAGCCAGATATATTTGATCAAGGATTAAATCTTAAGCCCCAACTATAAAAGGCTTAAGTGGGATTAACCTAACGTCAAAATACATCGAAAATTCCACTCAAGTTATGCCAAATGCTTACGGTGCCCATAATAGACTTTAGCAAACGTTTCGGAATACGTATGAAATTTGTGTGCATGAAATCAGCTGTCAAATTTCCGTGCTGTACGTCTCATTTGAGTGGGTCTCAAAACTTAAGAGAGCAAAAGTTAACGAAGACCTAACGAAACCGAGCAAACGGCTATTATGGTCGAGACATCCGAATGGTGTGCAATGGGACATTTCGGAGTGCCGACTTAGGCCCATCTTCAAGTCTTTTATGGTTGGCCTTTAGTTTGTGGGCAACAGGAGGTATTTAGCCAACGACCATGACTTACTGGCATTCATCACGAGCTTTGTTTTACAGAAAAACGAAGATGATTTTTTTATCAAGATCATAAGGCCTTAAGCCCCAGATTTTTGACCAGTGTGTTTCGCAAAAATAATATTGACTAATGATCAGTGGGTGAGCCAATATTATCCCACCCAGATACACATTTTTCGACTAACGTCGACGGTAAACTTATAAACTTTGCTGTAAAAACACAGCGTGAATTAAAGGAATACCAAGCACGGGTATAAGCTGCCGAAATGAGATTCCTGAGGTGCGTTGCTGGTGCTACTCTAAGGGATAGAGTGAGAACCGTCAGTATTCGTGGGAATCTTAATGTTGAGTAGCTACTTCTCCAAGTGGAGCGATCGATTCTTCGATTGTTTGGACACGTTGTTCGCATGCCCCTGACAGACTTCCTAGACAGGTCATGCTAGCCGAGATGCGAGCGCGTCGCACCCCTGATAGGCCAAGAAACAGGTGGTGGGATCAGGTAAAGAACCTCTCTGAGTCCCATCTGGGGATTGCGCCGGAGTCTCTAGAGTTGGTGGCGGAGGATCGAGAACGATGGAAAGACCATTTGGCCACCCTCGCTTCGCGGCCCTTTTAAAGGATAAGCGGCATTCGAAAAAGATAATGATGATGAACAAGCACGGATACTCAATTAGAAAATAGTTCGAGTACTCTAATGGCTATAATCAATCAAAAGAATCTAGCTTAAATACTTACTTGCAATTCTGATAATTTTGGTAATATTTCAACTTTTCATTGAGAGATAATAAAATGGCCTACGCCAAATGAAAACACCCAACAAGCACCCACGATACGCTCAGAAAGAAAAAAATATCAGTGAAACAACGACTCCTACGTACAAAGGGCGTCACAATAACGAAACTGTCAAAAAATTCCTTGATAATATGTTGGGCGATCCCCGGTTTAGGGTTCGTGTGAAAGCTTAGGATGTAAAGATTTCAAGCGCCGCGCTTTATGGCAAAAACGGATTCGGATGGGTATTTTAAAAGCAATTTTCGAACTTGATTGAATTGAATTTTTTAAATGCTTGAGAACTACTCGGTCATGATATGGTCTGTGGATACTTCTATATTTTTTTATTATTTCATTTTGCTTCATGTTTGTATTACATCACTGGTGAAACCCTACAAAACATTTCTGAAGTTAAAAAAATTAATTAAAAAGTGTCCAATTTACAATAGAGACACTACATTAGTCTGACAGAAACTCCCGCTTAATCCTTTTTAAATAATGAAGCCCACTATGAAAAGATTTTGCAGCAAACAAAAGTTAAATTTCTGAATTTGAACCAGAATATTTCAAATTACAAACCATTGTTACAAATTACAATATTACTATTACCTAAGAAGACGAGGGTTTCAAGAGATAAAAAAGCTTATAAGTTATTTTTTGCATAATTTTTATTTATTCATAGGTTATGTTCTTAGAAGGAAATTTTTTAAACGTAGCAAATGTCCATTTAAGTATGTATTTAAAAAAAACATGGTTTAGATTGAACGCAAAATGTAATTTTCCATATGTTTTTATTCAATTTTTTCTTTATGCAAAATTGTAACACCAAGTTTTTATTATACAAATTAAAGAATAACACCGAAATTCATTCATAGAAAAATCATTAGTCTTTTTTTACTCTTAAGTAATATTAGCATATTTAGGGTGATTTGTAAGCCAATTATGGTTGGGTAACTACAGTAGTCAGCACTGCCATAATGAATTCAATGAATATAAAACAAAATAAATAAAAATAAAATAAATATGTTTAAATCAATGGGCCATCGACTTTCATTGAATAAAACAGCAGGTTGTACGAATAGAGGTGGTAACTTGAGATTTTTCGATACCTCCTGCAAAGATGACCTATTCAGAAGAATTTCGTAACACCAGACAAAAGATGAAAACAAAAACACCACCGCACCTGAATTTTGATTTTTGAAAAAAGGAAAAAACCAGCAGCTATAACTACCTGTACCTAAACCGACCGTAATAATCTTCGAAAGTACAAAGTACGCGCATGCATTTGACACATCCCTCCCGGAATAAGCGTGTGTCCGGGACTCGTTAAGTACCTAAACCTCATATTGGCATCAGAGTCAGACAAGTGCATTATCAAACTCTTAATAGGCTGAGCTCATTGACACCGTGCATAAATTTTTATTCCCTGCCACTACCTTTTTTTTATTCAGTTACTGGTACAGAAGTCAAAACTATAACATTCTGCTCCTGCTCGGCAGACGGCTGGTGGTAAAAGCCGCAGCAGCTATATGGGTACCACTGCTGTGCAGTGCAGCAGGAAGGAAGGCAAAGGTAAAACAAAAACAACAACAAAGTAACGTCCAAACAAACAAACAAAAAAAAAATTATAAGAGTCCAAACGAAGAGGACAGAAGAAGAAGGAAAAATTATAATCTTTGGCGGTCCAAACCGGCTCCAGAATCATGGACTTCTTTCCATGGAGTACCTACCTACTCCACACTTACCTGTGCTGTAGCTGGAAGAAAGGTAACTCATCTATATACCTTTACCTTTTCTCTTGTGATACCTTCTTTTGTTGAGTTACTGGTTTTCCAAGATTAAAGTAAGCAACCTGAAGAATTCGAAGGTACACACAAACACTACCACCAGCGTATTTGAAAAAAAAAACGAAGAAATAAATAAAGAAACAAAAACAAATTAAAGAACGTTGAAGATGACGACGATGATGATGGTGATGATAATACCTTACCTCTACCTGTGTACCTGCAGGAATTAACTTTTTATTTTCACCGTCACCGGATAGTTATGTCTCAGTTTTACCCCAGTAAATCATTTCCATCGGAGAGTGATGGCAACATGAAATTCCAGTCGACCAAGAACTTGTTGGACGAAGTCATTGAAGGGCCTGTCACAATTATAAGATAAAGTATTGGAGTAGCCAACTCCACCTGTTTGATCGCCAGTTCTTAATCATCATAATTTTTGTTACGCTTTTCCGAACCTCAACTAGCGACTCTGGCGTATAGAGGGAAGTCGTCTTTCACCAGACTTAACTGCGTCCAAGAAATATCTTAGAATTCTCTATCTCTTTGATAGCCACTATGCGTCCCGTCACCGTCATACAACGAGGCCCATTTAGATATTCTACATGCGAACTTACCTCCCCGGAAAAAAGTTGTTCAACTATGGGTGCTTTTGTTTTTTAGTCCACCTTCAGAGGACAGCAATGAAAAGAGCTTGAGCACTCTGAGCCTTCTCTAAGCCGAGTGTGCTCAGCCTCAGAGTACTCTGTTCTGATTTTGTAAGGCACTTGAGCACAACTTGTCAGAATGCAAAACAAATTGACAAAATATTTGCTACGAGGTAAAATTAATGTAAAAAAATGTTTTACTTTCGGCCCCAGAACAGCAAGCCTCGTCCGCCATTTCTCTTCGTTTGAATTTTCTCATCGCTCATCTGTCATTTCGCTGCGCTCAGCAATCAGCTCAGAATCGAGCACATAGAGTGCACTCTGATCGAAGAAAGTTAGGTTAGGTTAGGTAGGGTTGCTATAGCAGCCAAAGCCACCAGCTCGCATAGGCCTACGAGGGTCCTTAGCGTCACCCTTTGGAGACAACCTGTAAGGAATAAAACCAAATCTTAGTAGATATATGATACATAGTTAGTTGAAGTATCCTGAGCTTCGAAGAGAAAATTGGCCCAGCCGGAGTCCCTGCTGAACTTCACGATATTTGCCACCGGTATTCCAGCTCCTCAAAGAAGAGGAAGCTGGAATACCGGTTTCCAGAAGTTTAAAACGTTGCCTGCTGCCACTTGGACATTGGCAGAGGAGATGTTTCACATCTTCGGCTTCGGGATCATGACAGCCCCTGCAAATGTAGTTGGTGTTAATATTCTTAATTTTGCTGAGTGCTTTCCCAACAGATTGTGGCCTGTTATCACTCTTGTGGCTATGGCCAGTGATGGCCTTTTTAGTGCTAAAAGCGTTTTTGACTTGTTGCTGTCTATGGGTGGCAATAACGCCTTTGTATGGCCGCAACTCTGCAGATTATTCCACCTGTTTTGGGTTATATTTTGAATAGTTGTAGATATTTTGCCTGTTTCATAAGAGAGCGGAGGGTGAGCCCTTTTTTCCGCTGTAGTGATAAATAGATGTGAGCCGTGTTTCGCTAGCTCGTCAGCCTTTACATATCCGATGAAGTCACTATGGCCTGGTACCCAAACAATGCGGACAATATTCTGTCTGCTTAGATCCCTTAGTTCTGAGTGACAGAGTCCTACTACTGAGATTTTACTGTTGGTTTCGCCAGGGCCTTAATGGCTGCTTAGCTGTCTACGTAAGTGGAAATATCCTCCTACGATAGTTCCAATACTCCGGCCTTTTCGGAGGCTAAGTATTGCCAGAATTTCTGCTTGGAAGATACAGCAAAAGCTCAGCAGTCTTCTGCTTGTTAGGATACCGAGTTTCTCAGAGCATACACCTGCTCCCTCACTTTATTTAGGGCCATCTGTGTAGATTGCTATCTCAGAGTGGATTGCAACGTTATCCAGCCTTCAGTCTTCTCTGCTCGGAATGTGAATGGTATAGTGTTGATTGAAGTCAAGATAAGGAGTTATGTAGTCTGTTGTACCTGCACAGCAACCCAGTGTATTGGACTGTGCCCTGGTGGATGCTGTACTCCAGTTGCCTGTCCCTTGAAGTTTTATTGCGCTTTAAGCCACCAGAGGCTTGTCTCGTCACCACAGGTCCTTAACTTGGACCTTAGTTAAGGCTTTAAGATTTTTCTTTTTGGTTATAGCCGATGGCCACCAGACACAGCATGGACGAGACAAGCTTGGACCTTAGTTAAAGCTTTAAGATTTTTCTGTTTGGTTATAGCTGGCCACCAGACACAGCATTCATACATGAGTATGGTTCTTACTATAGCTGTGTGGAGCCAGTTTGTTATTCTAGGGGAAGGGACCCATTTTTCCCCGCAGATTCTGTTGCACGTATATAGGGCTGCATATGCCTTTTTAACTCTTTCTTCTATGCTGAACTTACTGTCTAGGACTAAACCCAGATATTTAGCGCTTTTAGATAATTGGAGAACCAAGCCTTCCAGTGTTGGTAGCTCTACATCCGGGATTGACCTCCTGTTTTTAAAGAGAACAAGCTCAGTTTTTGACGGGTTGATGCTAAGGGCGCATGATCCGGTCGGCATAAAACCCAAGCCTCGAAGAAACAAATGGATCAAGATTTTTTGTTTGACAGTTCAAATCGAGCTCTGGCCTGAATGAAAAAAATATGAGCCAAACATATTTACGTTCTCTTTGAGTAAGTCCAGTTCCAGTATTTCTTAAGCTACTAAAAAATTTACAACAATTTCAGATAAGTGTTGGAACAAAAACTGTCTTGTAAACTGAAATAGCTATTATCTGCTTTTTTTCTAGGTTTGTATTTTCTGGAAGACGTTCAGTATTGAATCAGATGCCCATAGTAAGAGAATTTGATTTGAAAATCTCTTTTTCTACACAAGAAGCTCACAATTGAAGGGTTATGACTTCATTCTGAAATTGAAAAATGAAAAAAATGAAAAAAAACGGATGCAAGTACGAAACTATTGCGCCATGCGTAGAAACACTTAAGCTTATTCCCGCAAGTGTTATGCCTTTACTTAAAAAATCAAATCGCAAAAGTATAACCAGTAGGCTATGGTTACATGTTTCCCATTTGATCTTCTTATTACTGCAGTTAAAAAAAAAAGAAAAGAAAAGAAGCCGCTCATTTAGAGCTACATGTTCCTTGATGGTTTTTGTCAAAAAGCTGGTACATATAAAACTTTGAAAATAGTTTTACTTATCAGCCTTTAAAACAATACAGAACTTTTTTCCGACACGTTTATGAGGCTCTTCCTAATCTTCAATAAGCGTGGCACTAAAGCCTGAGCAGTTATGCTTTTATGAGGCTGAAGGAACAAATACCCAACCGTCGGTCCTCAGTTATTTCTCTTGTTCCCGAATCACCAAAACAACACTGTTAATTCGTTTAGTTGACTCCTAAGTCTGCATAATTTGTGGGCAGATTACATAAACTTCAGCAGATTTTCCAACCACAAGACTTCAGATTTTCTATTCCAAAAGAGCGGATCTGCACTGTATTGTTTTGTTAAGCTACTTTTAAAAATTCTGATTTTTTAAATTCCACAGCTAAAATTTTAAGCGTCATGAATCGGCTTTTAAAATTCTGCTTTTCAAAATTCAGCTTATTCTGCTTTTTCAAGCTTAATTTTGCTTTTTTTTAAGTAAAAACAAGGTAAAAAGCATGCCCTCCAAACATATTTAACTCTGGCGCTTTGTCAAAGTCACAGAATTTTGAAGAGCAGATTTTTGACCCTGATAGAATTTTGACCCCATCCATTTTAAGCAACAAAATCCAGCATATTTTTTATCGTTCTGATATTAACGACTGAGAACAAAAAACTTTTTGTGCACCGTCAAGTTCCCCCGGTTTTTCGCTCGCTCGTCCTCAGCTTTGGCAGTAAAAGTTTTATTTTTCAACTTCTTAATGAGTCGTCACCTGAAAAAAAGAGTAGTTCTCGTTCTCCACCTCCACGAGGGTCTGACAAGCCCTCCGAAAGTATCATTTATCTTGAAAAACTTCTCAAAGTGCCGTTCGGATTCGCGAAAAATTTTAGGTACCCTTGTATGTGAAGAAATCAACACACACAGCACACATTGTTGAGAAGTTGGCCCTGGTTCACCTCGAGCTTACTTACTTACTTACTTAAGGTGGCGCTACAGTCCGGGGTGGACCTTGGCCTCAGCCAATAAGCTTCGCCAGCCTGCTTTCTCTCTAGCAAGTCGTCTTCAGTTTCACACGCGAAGTTGGCTGAGGTCCCCTTCCACTTGCGTGCGCCACCTGAGTCTCGGTGCTCCTCTACCGCGCCGTCCCTGCGGTGTTCATTCGAAGATTTTCCGGGCCGGGGCGTTGGTGTCTAACCGCTCTAGATGACCCAGCCATCCGCTCTAGATGACCCAGCCACCTCGAGCTGTTGCGTCAAAATTACGGGTTGGGGTCAAAAATCTGCCAGGGGCAAAAATCTTTTAACTAAATTCTGCTTTCAAAGTTCTGCTATTCAAAATTCAGTTTTAAAAATTCTGCTTTTCATAATTCCGCTTTTCAAAATTCCGGAAATGCAACCGTGACAAAGCGTGTGACGCTTTGCGTAATATGTGTACAACCCCCTGCCTGTTAATTTTTCTACCTTTGCTTTATCTCGAAAAAGTCAAACATTGGGCTAGAAAGAAGAATAGACAGAATTTTATGGCTGCATTTAGAATTTTGAAAAACCAGAGTGTGGGTCATAATTCCACCGATCTTTTAAAGCTGTCTAAATATAAAGAACCCTTGATCTATGAAGACCTCACATCAATAACCCTGTAGGCTACCTTATGGAGGAATCAGGGGCAAAACAAAATTGCAAAAAAGATCGCTTTTGGTCAAGGCGCCATTCTCCACATTTGATGAGTCAGAAAACAGTGTGGTCTTCTATCAAAGAGGTACCCATGGGTATGGGCTTAACTTTAACATATTGTCTAAACTACGAAAACTATCTACTTTGTCGAAAAAGGAACCCACTACAGCTTGTACAGAAGTCGATTGCAAAGATTCCCATTCATGTATCCATGACACCAATGGTGCAGTGTCCTGTAACTACACCAATGCGTATTCTTATGAAATTTCTACTGAGAGATACATATAAGGGTCTTTGTTCTTCTTAGGCGCAGCACAGGCCATGAACTGTATTCCATACTTCAGAGGTTGTTAAACACTGTCGCACTTGTTCCGCAGTTCATATTTAATTATTAAAAAAAATAAGTGAGTAAGTGCAAAAGTTTGTCTGTGACAAGCTTCTATATACCCCACCCTATATACCGTGTAACACCAAATCTTATTTTTTTTGTCCCGAATTCATATATTATTCATATAGCCCACGCCTCCAAAAGTGGGTCTGGGCTAAAAATTAAAATCAATTAATTGTAATTTCCTTAGGATCATGACAAAATGCGTTAAAACCGAAAATAATTGCAGAAAAAATGGTTTTTTCATAAATACGCCCTTTAAAAGTGGGCGGAGCTCAAAACTTTGTATAAAGCAAACCTAGCAAATAGTTATATCTTGAATATTTGTTCCATATTTTTATTTTCAATTTGGAGTAAACTTTCCGAGAAATCGGGTTTTAAAAGTTCTAACATGGTAAAAGTGGGCATGGTCGATATTGTGGGCGGTTCAATTTTTGCCTTCTTAGAGGTTTGTTGCCAATATTGCTCTATACCAAAATTTGACTTCCTACCAAAAAGCATTTTGAAAGAAAATTTGAAATAGAGGTTGTCTTACATTGAACCCAGTAGTGGGCGTGGCCGTCGGCGAATTTAACTAATTTTCACACTTTGTCTGTACAAAATAAGAGCCAAGATAAACTCCAAGTTTGAGTATCCTAGCTCAATTTTAAAGATCTAAAAACTTCACACATAAGAACAGACGGACAGACGGACGGACATGGCTTAATCGACTCACCTGTCGGTCTCGATCATCTAAAAGGTTTTAGGGGTCTACGGTGATTGTTTCACTGTGTTACAAACTATGCATTAAAATTAATATTCCCTCGATCGGGTATAAAAATTCTCTATTTGGAGAAACTGTAGGGAGCGTAGTACCAATTCCTAGGATTAGGCGTATATCAATGCAAGACATTCTATTCTACAAAGTACAGCCACCACATACACCTGCCACTAATCAAGCTAAAGAATTCTGTTTTTATATTGTATCGTGCACCATACGCACACGGCAAAGGAGAAGAGAGCCCAGCTTGGAATAGCTACAGGCCATCACAGACAGGTTATATGCTGTTTCTTTACCTATCTGTCTTGTGTAGTTTCATATCTTTGAATCGGAAAAAAAAACGTATATTCATGTATCTACCAACAACAACGAAGCCAAAGTCGGTAAGAAAACGGCAAAGAAAACCAAACAAAACCCCGAACTTTGTTGAGAGTTTCAGAGCTCGGGTCGTGTCTCTAAATAGCAGCTATAAGCAGCAGCCAGAGCACACACGTTCACTTTTTAAGAAAAAAAAAAAATTCTTATTCTCCAAAGTCAAACTCCGTACAGTATCTGTATCTGGTAGCTGAAACTGTCCCACTCTTCCAACAGGACTTTGACACTAGCCAGTTCGCTCTGACTGACGTTCGGTTGCCCATTACTTGGTAGCCGCAGTGTGTATGCCCCCAACAGAGTTTCGAGTTTGCTCTTCGATCAGTCTTAAAGAGTTGATCGTACCTTGCGCACCTGTAATTTAACTGTTCGACGAGCGTCTTGACCGTTTTGACAAAGCAAAAAGAAAAAAAAAAAAATAGTTGGTACCTACCCCGAGTACCTAGTAGTATATTGTAGTGTGCGATGTTCGAGCGCGTCTATGTGTGCGGGATCTAGTTTGAGTCTCTGTCTCGTTTCGGCCAGAAATTTCCTCCTGCTCGCACCCAATTGGCATACTGGCGTGTGGGAAGAGATTGGGACTACTTGAGGAGCAAATTGGTAGCGCTAGCGTCAGCTCCCATTGAATTCATGCGAGGCACAAATCTCAGATATACCTACCGAATGAAATTCCGAAAACCTGATCCGCAGCCACCACTACATCTGGATTATTGTGTGTGAAGCTCGAATTGGATTCAGTTTTTCATCGATTCGAGATTAATTGTGCGACAGTTAAAGTGAATTATTCCGTACCCGAGTTCAACTATTTTTAACTAATCTCAATATTATGCAAAGATACGGATACGCTGAGCTCGAAAAAGTGTTCAAAGATACAAATTAGTGCTTCGAGTGTGTCTCGTGTATATCTGTGTGTTTTGGCACGTATATGCCCGCGGGCATTTAGCTTGCAATTTAACAGTAATTCGGGGAGATTTCGAAAAATTTAAACAAATATTTCAAAAAACGAGTGCAACTTAGACAGATCGGTGGGTTGAAAGTTGAAACTCGTGCGATCGTCGTCGTCGTCGTCGAGGTGAAAGATAGAAAACTTAACAATTTGTGTTTGTGTGTGTGTTGGTGCTGCCACTGCCATTGCCACCGAACACAGTGTGATGCCATGTTGGGCTTTTGATCCCAACATAAATGCTACTATAGTAGGCCGCTGCTGTGCAGAGTGTTGAATATTAGTGAACGTCCATGGATTCGGATTTGAGACAAGCTGCCTTCCTGAAACACTCATCGGATTTTGGACTATCGCATGGATTTTGAGATAATCGCGCGAGGTGAGTAGTCGGATATTCTGTATCGCAAAGTGCTTTGTTTGATTAGCCATCACGGCGAAATCCACTTAGATGTGCAAATAAGCCCAAGAGCAGAACACACACTGGTTTCTGTTTGCGCAGGGACGGTGTGGAGTCGCTGAGGTTGTATATTTACAGAAGAACCTCTGGGCTATAGATAGGAGAACAATAAAAAAAGTTGGTAGGTAGGTATATACGCTCTGTCCAAGCATTCGATCATGGCCTCAAGATCATTGGTACATTGCGCGAGCCACGTCATGGCGCAAGTACTTGCGCGACACACGGGACGGGAAGACTAGTTCTTTGCGCAGTGCTCCCCTAATGGGTTCCTGATTACGATTATTCACCTACCAGAAAAGCACCTAACGCAACGGGCGGCAGCCATCATTATAGTTCTCCCAGTCCTACGGTTTGTGTGTGTGTGGAAATTTTTTTAAGCCTTTCGAGTCGACTTCTCGACAGAGCATCGTCGGGTCGTCGTCGAGCACCGCCATCAGCATCGATCTCTGTTTACTTATTCCTTCTTCTTTGCCACTTCATTTTCTCGTTTCTTACGTTTTTATTTGGTTTTATTGGATCTGGCATCTGGGGTCCAGCTCCATCGGCACAGAGGATGCTGCATAGCGGTGTGCCTTAGCTTATAAGTATGTATATATACGGTTGCTCTCTAGAGTTTATTGTTATTGTTATACTTATTTTCTCGGCTTGGATCCATTTCTTCTGTGGGTCTGCGCTGGATACCCTCTCCAATGGCTTAATGATCCACTTTTGTTTTATCCATGACGCTGCAAACTATGGGCTCTGTTCGAAAACGTTCGTTGTTTATCTTGGGGCTGGCTTTTGTTGACCATGGGAATGTGCAACGTTCGCAATGGCATGGCTGGGATGCTGATCGCGTTTTCCAATCGGCATTTGGTGACAGTAAGGGCTTTTTGCCTTTTCTTCCACGCTGCACGTGAGATAGCTATCGGTTTTTAATTAAGGAATCGGATGCAACGAGTCTTGCAGGGAATGGGTACCTACATCCCACTCCTATGTGAACGTAGTCGTTCGTATTGATTTTTAAAATTAATTATGCCTGATCGTGTTGATAACATTCCTCTGACTTGTATCGATAAATGCATCTTGCGCGATCATTAAGGCTAAATTCTGGCTTCTGCCCTAGGGCTAGACTTGAGTTCAATGCGCTGTTTGTACATTTATGTAGAGAGAAAAAAGGTGGTTTTTATAATTGTAAATCATATTTATATCTACTGAAAGGCAAGAAAACCCGATCCAAAAAAAAAAAGTTGCCAGCAATTTTTTTGCTGAAATATATTTCTTGTAAATATGCAGCTGGATTGAACCTCAGAAGGAACCTTTTCTTCGAAGTTTTTACAAGTAATCGGAAAATATTACATGAACTGGAATTGAGGGAATTTATTATTGCTTTCAAAACACGAGCTTTTCAATTTATTAAAAAAAAAAGGAACCAAAAAATGTCTTATTCGTCTCAAACGCGTTTCGGGCAAAGCAGGAATTGCAGCATAGACACTCAAGGCATTACCTACATTAAGCCTTAAATAGGTGTTTATCACTGTCATAGGCAGCTTTTTCACCTGAACTGTAGAAAGGCCAGGGCAAACATAGGCCCATAAAATCTATTATCATCGGATGCAGTTTTTCCGCTTGCTTATAGTCATTGGGCGCCACTTACGTGAATATGGTGACAGCCAATCTTTATTTCGGTGAATTGTGAATTAACTAAAAAATTCTATTATTTAATAAACGCCATTCAACATAAGCTTGCTAAAAACAGTTGGATGGAGTAAAGCTTATTATGCCCTACTTCAACGAAGGACTATTTCGAAATTTCTATTTTATTATGCAACTTCTGAATATTATACCCTATAATGTCTACCAACTTGTAAAGTTTTCTGGGCTGAATTGATATTTTGTTTGATATAACTCAAGTGCTTAAAGGTCTATGTAAAGTTAGGTTAGGGAGGGTTGACTGCAGTCAAAGACACCAGCTCGCATAGACACAACCTGTAAGAGATAAATTAATATGAAATACTTACTTAACGTGGCGCTACAGTCCGGAGTGCGGACCTCGGCCTCAGCCAACAAGCTTCGCCAGCCAGCTCTGTCTCCAGCTAGCCGTCTACAGTTTCGCGCGCGAAGTCGCCTGAGGGCGCCTTCCACTTGCGTGCGTCACCTGAGTCTCGGTGCTCCTCTACTGCGCCGTCCCTGGGGGGGGATTGGAAGATTTTGTGGGCCGGGGCGTTGGTGTTCATCCGCTCTAGATGACACAGCCAACGTAGCCTTTGTCGCTGTAAGGACCGTACACCTCGATGTTATTATCTCCTTCCCCACTTTCCGTCTATGCAGCCGGGACAGGCAGATCGCTCGAAGAATTTTTCTCTGTAAGCAGTCTCAAGTGCTTTTATCCGCCTTTGATATTAATATGAAATGTTACACTTTTTTTTAACGAGTTATGATGTGTTAACATAACGCGAGCGGAAAGGATCAGGGGAGGAAGGAGAAGTACTGATGCACTTATTGGTTTTAAACTTTGGACGACTAAAGTGAGGAGGAAAGATCTCATGAGGGAGCCTTTTCCGCATACGTGTTTGCTTTGCTAAAAAAATTCCAGTATAACGTGGTTCGCCCAAAACTATAGGCTCCAGAGTGAGCTTGTGAGCACTAGTTCGTGTGTGGGTGTTTTGGCTGACTTCATTGAGCGTTGAAACACACTTGTCGCTGGTGTACACACTCTTTATGAAAATAGCGATAAAACAATGAGAGACAAGAGACATTGCGTCGATGTTTCAAAAAGTCAAACTACTTTACCATGTTCAAGTTACCCTTATTTAGTTGGAGTACCCCAAGCTTCAAAGAGAAACTTGGATCAGGGGGAGATCCTCCTGCACTTCACATTATCCGCTACCAGTATACTTGCAAGATCGTTTAGCTCTGTAAAGGGGAATTGGCCTAGAAATTGAAATCACTGTACGCTGTCACTTGGACATTGGCAGAAGAGGGGTTTTACACCTTCCTTCGCTCTAGGATCCAGCCTGTACAGTATGTAGTTGGTGTTTACGATTCTTAGTTTTGCTGATCTTTTTCCCGATAGGTTGTGGGCTGTTATCACTCTTGTTCTTGTAGCTAGGCTAGTAGGTTAGGTCAGGTTGAAGTGGCTGTCGGGTTCGGTTCCAAGAATCCAAATCACCTAGACCTATGTAGGTCCATTGTGATAAGACGTGGATCAGGAAAAATTGCCTGCTCGCCGAACCATTTTGAGCTACTAATGAAGCGTAAGAGACGTTTTCGGTCAGTCGTGCTAAGATCACTAAGATCATTTTAGAAGAAAGCTCCAAGGTGAAGATTTCGGTTTTTTGCACAGAAGGTGGAGAGTGATCTCTTCTTTCTCCTCGTTCATGCAGGTCCTGCAAAAATCGTTAGAAGAGACACCAAGGCTTGTCGCTTGCTTGCCTTTCAGACAGTGTCCTGTAATAACACCGATTGTAGCACTCATGTGCGATCTATTAAGAGCTATCAAACTCCTAGAACGTTTAAGATTTGTTCTTTCTATTTTTATCCAGTTTTATCATGAGTTTACATGTCGAAATTGAAATGCCTTAGGAGCCTTTATCAGGCGAAATTAAGAGAGTAGTTCCAAGTTTGGCGAGTTCTTCAGCCTAACAGTTGCCTGGAGTGTCACTATGCCCTGGCACCCAGCACAGGAGAATGTTGAATTGCGCTGACATCTCCTTTAGAGACGAACGGCAGTCTAAGGCTACTTTAGAGTTTATAGAAACCGATTCCAGGCACTTGATGGCCGCCTGGCTGTCAGAAAAAATACATATATCCTTGGCGGATATAACGTTATTCCTAAGCCAGGACAAGGCTTTCTTAATCGCCATGATTTTAGCTTGAAAAATACTACAATAATCCGGAAGACGGAAAGAGAGACTAAGATATAGACACCCCCACCTACCCCATCATTTTTTTTTTGATCCATCCGTTTAGAAGTGGATCGAATCGCATTCCAGAGGGACACAGTCATCCCAAGAAGACCTTGGGGGCGGATAGTTATCTGGAAGTTCTTGTCAAATTAGAAGTCTAGTTATGGCCTTTTTATTTTGCTGCTGTTTGGATCGCCATAACGGATTTGCATAATCCCAGTTCTCTAGATTTCTGAATGGTTTTAGCCATTTTTATACCACGTCCCATGGGAGTATATTAGGTTTGTCACATAGTTTGTAGCACTATGAAATAATAGTGGTTAGCCCGCAAGAACATAGTGGCATATGACCGAAACCAAATTGTGAGTCGAATAAGTCATGTCGTTCTGCCTGTCTGTTTTTTTTTTTTGACATCGTCGTTTAAGGGCTTAAATCTTTAGCTAGACAGTTAAAATATTGTGCTCCTTTTTGTGAGCTCCTCTTTATTCGAAGCAGTATCTACAAGTGATACAATTTCCATTAAACTATCAATAGTAGCATAGATATCTCCGAGTTTTGCTTAAATGTATATGCAAAAATGTAATTCTTTGGTTCAAGTTTTTGAATTTTTGCGAATTCGACAAAGGAGGCGTAGCTGAAATTTCACAAAATTAAAATCTAGAACGGAGTTTCGTTTACTTAAAATGCTTGTTTTTATTTCTTATCCTTTTATGAATTTGGCGTCAGGCCCGTCAAAATTGCGTTTTTATGTAAAATTCAAAGTTTTTCTTCAATTTTGACTCCAAATGTGGGCGTGGCCAAAAATCTTTTATAAACCAAACGTAGAGGTAAATGCTTTCTAGATTTTGTTTTCACAACACATAAAACAAACATTTACGTAGGAAGATTAATAGTTAATCCCAAAGTGTTTCCACCGGAAAAGAGGGAATTAACTTGACGTACATGCTCTCATTTTTTAAATTTCTGAATGACATCCTGTGATACGAGATAGCAATGTCTGGTCGTCACGTCCTGTGCGCATCATCACGTCCTTGTAAACGTCAGTTTCTCTCCCGGATAACTCAGATTCAGAAATAATAAAATTTATACATATTTAATTGCCACCGGTTTTTGTTGACACAATTGACACAACAAACACGGTTTAGATTATGAGAATTCGTGAGTTGAAGAGACTTATTACCCGATTTTAAATCTCTTCATGGGGAGGTTAAAGTTCTTGTGGTTATTCGCGACTTAGAGTGGATCTTAGGAAGAACTATTGTGTTTATCTCGGATTAGTGTCCGGTGGAAACACCCTATTAATTTCTAATAACGCCATAAACCGAATGAGGGAAAGTTTGGTGTTTTAAGTGAAAAAAAATAATGCCTTTGTCATAATAACTAGATCAGAAAGTGAAATAATGTTTAGGAGGCGTTGTGTCTAGTCAATAGCCGCAGGAGAAAGTGCACACGTTGCGCGACATTTAAAAGCGACAGCACTAGCAAACACCTGCTAGGAGTGTTTGCACTGAGGTACTTCTCCTTGCATCCGCAGGTCAGGAACTTAGTGAATGCCATTTATGGACTACAACCAAGTATTGGGAGCTCAGGCCTATAAGGAGCGGATCATCCGGTGTTATAAAAAAAATCTGGGATCGTGCTGCCGTCAAGGTTTCTTCCCGGCAGCATAGGAAAAAGTCAGAAGAGTCGGAAATGCAACAAATTATATTTTCGGGTTTGCGGCAATCTGTTTCTGGGATTCTGTCAGTCTCCCGGCTTAGAAAATAATAACGAAGTATGAAGTCATACATGGACTGGTCCATTTGTTTTTGTCGGAGATAAAGCAGCTCATCTTTGTTACGCAGTTTTCTAAAATACTGTTTAATGTTTAAATTAATAAAATTATTTTTAAACATATTTTACACTTATACTATTTTATACTTTTTTTAAACTTGAAGTCTGTAGTTCTTATTTTGGGTGAATTTTGGATTTTGTCATTCTAATTTGCTCAAAATACAGGCTGACAAAAAACTCCCACTTCAAAGTTTTATTCATATTTTTTCCCCCTTTTTCAACAGCCCAACACATTTTGCGCCCATGACAGGCGTGGCAATGTCTTTTTTAAGGTAGGGTATTTTCAATTCCGACTACGTCTTACAATTTTTAAAACAGCAGATGTAAAGTGGCAAATTTAGATCGATTGTGTCCATCTCTAATGTAAATCAATTTTAACCTTAGGCTCTATAGTGTCTAAGAGCCGTGCGCTAAGCTATTTGAAATTATAGAACTGATGCGCCACACACATTGGTATCTCCAAAAATTTTAAGCTTCACAGTTTAAAATACACAAGGCTTGTTAAAATTTTATGCACATTTTAATATAAAAAAATATGAATCAATAAGTTGATTACTTCACTAAAACAATAAACAGTAATAATAAAATTGGGAGTACCTACATTATTATTTCTTACATATTTGATTAGTTTTTTAACTACCTGCGAACTCGACTATTCAAGGCTTATGAAAATGTGTTAATGACAACCGGCTACAGGGGAGTTTTTTGAAACTTGTGAAATTTCAGTACCGGTGTGACTTAATGACTCCACTTTACAGTGAAACTTCAGAGATCAGTAAGTGTTACTCTCTATATTCAGTAGTACAACAACTATATAAACACAATACGAAAGCCTGCAAAGAATTTAAAACTATTTCCAAAACCTGTCATAAAAATTCTTTTAAGTAATAAACTTGTAAGTAGAAGCTCAAAGGTACTTTCCATTAGATCATAAAATTCTCGAGCATGCTCATGTTCACTTTTAAATTTTTAATTTATACCTAAGCAACACCTTATAATTGGCATTTTTTAATAATGGAGCCATGCAATTCTAAGCACATTGTAGAAAGTACAAACCAAAATGCAAATGTGTGTTTTTTTTAGTTTAAAAATGTTCAGTTTTTTGTACAAAAAACACGACTACTAAACCAAGCTGTACTGTGTCAAGGTACTTAATTTTTGTACACAGGTGAGTCTAAGTTTTAGTTTAGCAATAAAGTCAGTGCGTAGGCTAAGCTTCAAAATTACATGTTCCCTTAAAATAGGCCACAGAAATAATTAAATTCTGTGCCCGATTTTTAAGTCAAAAGGGCCGCCACGAAAACCCTTAAAATGGGTCATGAAACAATTTGTGCAGAAAAAAAAATGGTTTTATACCTTCCTGTTATCGCAGAGCGTAATAAAGCACTCGGGTCAACCGTAGGCGTAGTTCCATGGCTCAAAGAACAACCGTGAAAGGTAAAGGTTTTAGGATCATATCCTGCCGGTGGGTCCCTAACGGCATTTTCGTCCGCTTGTATTAGAACTCTGCTCTAAAAAAAACTTTTTATTAAGGGCGGCAAAGTTTCCACCTAACAAAAAGAACCAAAAGCCCACGCTATAAAGTAGCCCAAACAAGGTACAATGAATTCAATTATTTGCAGTCCTGCGAAAATCGACATATCGCTCCTCATGTTAACGTTAAATTAAATGTTTTCATAAGTTTACTTCAGAATACATTAAGAACCGAAAGCCCTGGTACTATTAGCACTGTAGCATTGTAATAAATTATAATAATAATAATACATTAAGACATACATTAGCTTGTCTTCTAGTCTAAAAACTAGTCTCACAACCAAATGTGCAATGCTTACGCTAATTTACAATGTCGCTTTCTTTTGCGCATTGTTATGCCATCAACCCAATGAAGCCGTTGCATCCGTGACGTCGAAGTACACAATTGACAACTCAGTGCACACTTAGAAAGCGACGAACGTCACACACTTCTTGTATGGGCCGCATCCCATAAGAACGTTTGTATTTGACTTAGTTGTCAGTTGTGTACTTCAACGTGACGGATGCAACAGTTTCATTAGGTTGCAGGCTTTAATGGCTCAATGACTCTTTTACGCTTTTAAGATTTTTACTTTGGCAATTACACTGATATTTTCTTATTGCTTTCAATGTACCTACATAAATTACTAACCAAAAATCAACAGTGCCATCTTTGTCTTATTTGAAGATTCTGGTTTGGAATCTCCAAGGTTGCCACATCACAATATATATTTGCTTTTCAAACTTTTGCTGAAACAGTAGATACACGTCATTAACACCTCTAATGGCAACACTGTTTTCTTTAAAAACCTCGCCAAGGATTATTCTCGTTCAACTCTCTGGATAAACGCCAGCGACTGCACATCATGATATGTGCAACCTCAAAATTTATGATTTCGAGAAGCATTTCCTTCACCTACACTCCAGGTGCACAACCACACCAACTCTTCATGTTTCGAAACTGTGACACTTGGCTTCCATCTGTTTGACAAACAAAACCAATCTCCCTCCCGAGATACCCGAAATCCCCCATATACACCTAGGCAAGGCCAGGTTTTTTCTCCACCCAATGTTTGGATATAGAAGCCACTGCGTGTTGTTCTCTTATCGGTCCCATTCGATTATCATAACCCAATAAAGATACCAAATACTTTAATGTCCCAAAAAAAGACGGTCTACCTACCTCGCTTCCATGTGCTTCTACGATAGCTACAAGTCTGCGCGTCTTATCGGCCGTGCCAACAATGTGCGGCGTGCAATGGAAAAAGAGGGCCGAGTAGAAGACTCGAGCAAACAGCAACACATACGTCAAGATATTTGTAATTAAATTTTTCGAGTAGGGTTGTTCTACAAAATTTTTGAAAGTTCATCAACAAAAACAAAAAAAAAACAACGATAAGATTACGGAACAACTATTTATCTAATTGGTATGTGTTTCTTCTTTTCAGATAGAGGCTTCTGGTTACAGTGGAAAAGCGGGAGACAGCACATCTTCTAAGTGTGTTCAATGAAAAGTGATCATGCCGACAGAAAAGTCAGGTATTGACCATGGAAGCGTGCCGTTGGTGCGATCGTCGAGGATGGAGCAGTTTCTGCAGTCGCCGACCAGTTCAAATTCCAGTGCGGACGTGCAGCGCAGCTCGTCGGGCGGCCGGGGATCGTCAGTCCTTACAACGGGCTCATCGTATGAGTCGCAACTGGCCTATCAGCATCACTTGGCGGCTGCCGCGGGGATCATCAACTCGTCGGGGCCCCAATCCAGTCACCACCGAGAGATATCTGCGTTTGTGCCGGTGCTGCCATCGCGGAACCTTCGCGGGCCTGGCGCCCTCTATTCAGGCATAATGGACGGACCAGACGGCCTGGGCAAGGATGCGATCGGCCAGGGCAAGCGAGGCTCCAGCTACGAAATAATTGCGATGATGGCCGACAAGCGCAAGGAGCTGGCGCTCAGAGAGGCTGCAGCAGCTGCAATGCTCCTGCCACGACCCGGTCAGGGACCAGGTGGCCCTCCACCAGTAATGTACTCTCCAGCAGGCTACCTCGGTGGACCGGGACCATCGCCAACATCTGCAGGCTCCTTCGCCTTCCCGCCCTCGGCCGCAGGTGGCCTCTTCCCGCCAGGCGTCCCACCCAGCATGCACGCCGGCCTAGATCGGAGACTGCTGCGAGCACCTGGTCGCGCATCGCGACCCAAAAAGCAATTCATATGCAAATTCTGCAATCGTCAATTCACAAAGTCATACAACTTGCTCATACACGAGCGCACTCACACCGACGAGCGACCGTACTCCTGTGATATTTGTGGAAAAGCCTTTCGTCGCCAGGATCATCTCCGAGATCACAGGTAAGTCGAGTCTATGTTTACTCCCATGTTTCGTGTGTTGACTGTGTGGTGGATAATTTTATGACTCAACTACCAGCTTTGCGCAAGCGCAAATGATGTGTGTGGCTAATCGCATTCGGAATGCGTCTCTCGAATAGATTTCTGTGGTTTTATTCCAAGGTAGGCGGCGTAGAGACGACGTTTTTATGACTACTTAAGCTGTTAAAATTTGGATCTAATTCTAAACACTCTCAAGGAGGTAACCACCGCACTTAATGAGAACGAAAAAGCGCGTTTCGCGGTTTTACGAGCAAAAAACGGCCAAGAGTCGTCCACTTCATGTATCTGGGCGTTTTGGGAAACCTGTTCCAGTTGGCCATGTCAGCCAACTGAATACCGACCAGCATCGGGTGTCGTGTCGGTGATTGAGTGTTCAGTTCACGTGTGTAGTGTCGAGTAGTCAGATATTTTCAGGCCAAGTGCCTGCTGAACTGTAGTTATACCCTTACCTGAGATCTTGTATAGGCCATCCGGGTAAAGAAAATGGTTAATTTATTCCAACATAAGAGTAGATACACAGTACATGAGCTTTGAGATCATTTCCTCGACAATTGTGATCTATTTTTTTTTCGCGATCTTGCGAGCATAAAACTTAACAGGGCAACCAAACGAGTCACCCAAGTTTGGTTATAAACAATAAATTACGTCTTTTAAGACACGTTGCCATCAATATTTAATTGGCACCATTAAGATGGCTCATTTTGGCATTTTTATTCTAAACAATACTTTGAGGAGATCACCTAATAGAACGAGGATATTTAGAATTTTGATTGACGTTCTATAAAATTGGCTAAAAAACTACCTGATAATTTATCTAATCAAATGTGCATATCATTAAACATACAGAGGATACGAAGTGCTTTTTTTAATCCTCTGAGCTAGAAAAGCACCAAAATGTATTATTTCGTAGTCAAGGTACTAAATGTAGAGTTTGCTCGAAGATGACTGAGATCATTTTAACCTTTTTGTGGGAAGTCTTGTCAGTCAAAGACCTTAACTTATGCGACTTACATCACTCTGCTGGTATTTTAGATCACGTCACCCTGTGTTAACTACACTTCCAGAGTGGTCAATACAAAGTTTTCTTTTGTAGTAGAAATTGCTAAGAGGTAAAACAAGTGTTTAGAACTTTTAACGATACTTAAAGTTATGAATGCACCATGTTTTGAATTAACCCAAACCTGGAACTTATTACCGTAATACTGAAATTGACTCCTTTAAAATTGTATGCTATCAAAAATGTTTAGTAAGTTATCTGCACGCAAATTAGTATATGGCAACAATATTCCATATTAAATCAGGTGACCAAATTATACCTCAGAGCTCAGACTTGTTAAGATCTGTTGGCGAAAGATAACGTGATTGCTTCAAAACCACATGAGAATAATAAAATGCACCGTAATACTAAAGTTGGATACACAAATTAGCTTGGGCTTTGCCTTCGTTGCGTTACAATATGTCAGATTTGAATCTTCCTTGAAATGGCATTTCCTAAGGAATATATATTTTTTTGAGAAAAACTGTTTTTCTTTTCGTCGATTGCGTGTTTATTTTGGTTTCATATGTACTACTGCTAAAACTTAATATCCTCAACGCGCCTTCATTGAATTTTTTTTCTCAGCTATTAAGCTGTCAGATAAAGCAAATGCTCAGTACAATTGAACTAGAGCTTCGCTATGGAGTCACATTGCCCACTCTTCTCTTTGTGATTGTCTTGTCAGACGAAATATTAAAACCGAAGCTACAACTCGTAAACGTCAGGCCGTGTCGGATGGGAGCCAAAGCTTGTTTGTGAATCCCGCTTAAACATCAAACAATACATTTCGCAATAAACTTAATAGTAATGCTTCGTTCTCAATCTAACATTCTGATGAGAGCCACAACGGCTTCTGCTTAGTTTTCACTTGTCGATGAATTGACAATATTTTGTGAATTGTTGGTGTTTTTGAAAGACACCAAAACGATTGGGATATAAAATTTCATGCGGGAATTAGCTTATATCGTATTTGGAAAAATTTAAAGTCTCAACATCAACACTATCGTAAGGTTTACGAGCCAATCGCAATCACAAGTTTTCCAGGCGTTGAGTAGGCACGTTCTACAATTATCCACACAACAACAGCTGACAGCGCAGCTTTGAAGTCATAAAACCAATAAAGCTGAAGCTTACAATAATTCTTCCAACTTTTAAAAACTTCAAAATTACATGACATAACTTTAACTTGTAAGAACCTCTTTCGCGGTCAGTGTGAATGCATCCAGGAGGCTTTGGAGGCAACCTTATTTCGAGGAAAAATACTTACCTTATATTGCGGACAGCCTGGTGAATTCACAATTTGATATTAGGGCGATTGTAGTTTGAAAGTTTTGAAGTAGCTTGAAAACCTACAATTTTGTTTTTTATTTCGCCTTTCCTGAGAGAAGAAATTTAAAAAAAGAACGAACTGAACACGATATCTTCATATAATTTTTGTTTTCTAAATTTTTTACATAAAGTTCACAAATAAATTTTTATCAATTTTTATCGAAAAAACGACAGAACTGTGGCAACTGTCTATTGTGACCTTACTAGACTCAGCGGCAGGACTTCCAACGGTGACGACAAACAAACCCAATCTCTATTGATAAACTCGGATTTGACAATTGATAAACTCAGAATTCGATAACAGGTAGTCTAGAAAAGCATAATGCAAAAAAATATAGCTGTCAAAATGGCAGGATGTCAATGTCAAATGTGAATTTTTTTTTCTAACGAACAAATTCGCGTTTTTTTGCTGTAAGTAATTAAAGTAATTTGTTAATAATTTTATGTAGTTATGTATTAAAGGGAAAACATCTTCTGTAATCAAACAATTTCCAACTAAAGCCAGCTGTCAAAAAAAAGTACATAGGTCTTTACGTAGGTATTCAAAATTTCAATGCTAAGTTTATGACTTCAATCGTCAATCACGCATTAATGGCGGATTCATCTGACACGATCTCGACTTCAATATGAAATACACTGAGTTTTTAGGGTATTGCCGTATTATCGTCTCGCCAAAGTCGGCAATAATTTTGACATTTGCTATTGTGTGTTGTGGTGTTGTGATAAGCTGTTGAATGCATTTTTCTTAAGGCCTATTCGTGCTTGTTGTTATGAATAAACATTGCATAATAATAATAAAGTGGACGAATTTTACAAATATGTTATGTCTTGTCACTTTCCAGTCAAAACAGTCGTCGCGGTTTTCCGCTTTCGTCGCGTTTCCACAGCAAACAGTTATTCAAGTTTCTCGTCGGCATGTTAACGAGCTTGCTGTTAAACAGCTATCGTGCATGTTTTGGTGGAACGGAACGAAACCTCATCACATTACGTTTAAATAGCGTTTGTCGTTTTTTTGAATATTTTTTTTTTTTAAATAAAAGATCAATTGAAATTACCCGATTTTGGAAGAATGGATCTGAACTCACTTATACTATGTTTCCATCGGCAGTAATACGAGGATTAGCGGGAGACGATTGATAATAAATCCCAAAGTGGTTCCACCAGACAAATATAGGATTAATTTGGCATGTGTACTCTTTTTTCTGTCATTTTGGCTCTCAAAAGAGAGTGGTGATGTCATTTTCCAGGAGCGAAAAAATATTTCCATTGTTAACACCCTAATAGAAATTGTAATTGTGACAGATATGTCACACATGTACAGTTAACAGTTTCAGTCCCCTTTCTCGATT
This sequence comes from Neoascia interrupta, assembly GCA_947623515.1. Classification (NCBI taxonomy): domain Eukaryota; kingdom Metazoa; phylum Arthropoda; class Insecta; order Diptera; family Syrphidae; genus Neoascia; species Neoascia interrupta. Next base: position 224,058,161 of record OX392462.1, read on the forward strand.
CTCAAACTGTTAAAAAGGTGCTCGAAAAGGGTTGAAAGTAGTTTGTGAAAAGGGTGACTGAGATTTATGAGGGGTTTCATTTTTAATCGCTTGCCGAGAGGATTTAAATTTGCTTGGTTAGTTGCATAATTTGTAGAGGATTTAATAAAGATTTATATTAATAGCGTATAAGTGCCCGGTGGAAACATTTCATCAAACATCTCTTCTGTTACACGCCAAACCAAATCAATTTTATTTGTTTCGATTTTACATCCGGCCGTGTTTATTAGTTGTGTGATTTATCCTTCGCCACACATGGAAATATTTTATTTTATTGAAACCAGCAGTTCTCAATTTTGAGAGTAGTACTTTCAAGTTTCAATAAAAAATGTTATAAGTCCACATTGGGTTTACTTTAAGGCCTTGTTACTATAGGTACTCATTGTCAGAAATCGGAAAAGTCAAAATGTGATATTAGGTGAGGCTGGTAAAAAAATAATGTGTAGAAAAATGCGGCACTGTCAAAATCTAAAAGATTTAAGGTTTATCAAAATTTCAAAACTTGTCAAATACAACAAAAACTTCAAGAGAGATAACGTACTTTTTCCGCCTTTTTTTAATATCATTGTGGCCCTTGCGTTGTATTATTGTGTGGGCTTCTGGTTCTTATGTCACCTTGACGAAAGTAATCTGATCCTGTCAAACAGGATCAAGTTGCTTTCGTTAAGTTTGACTGTGGGCAAAGCATCAGATCGGTTGGGTGAGTCCAGTTGGTTCATGCTTTGCTTTCTCGTCTAAAGGTCCAAGCACATTCAATTCTCTATGGTGTGCTTTGACATAGGCTACATTTCGTTTCGTCGAACTTGGTGTTCCACACTTTCTACGATTAGTAACCGAAGCGTCCTGTAGATAAGGCAGTTCGGATGGTTAGGTATGGTGTAAGTTCGCACCAATAATATCAAATAAATCCTCTTAATCCTGTAAATTTGACTGACTTAAATGACTATTAATCAAATGCCCTCGGAATACTAAAACTCTAGAAAAGGAACCAAATTTCAAAGGTAAGGCTTTGAGTTTAAGCCTTAAAATTTAGCTTTGGACAGTAAAAAATTGTCTTGTGTGGCTCAAATTCGCTGAAAGGATATAACCTCATCTGCCGCTGGTGCCTAGGTCGATTTAATGACTGTCTTAAAACTTGTTGATAATAACCAGAACACCTGTGTGGTGTTTTATTTGGTTAGGTTAAAAAAACACCACACAGATGTGCAAAAAACCACTTGACCATTAGTAGGGGTTTCCCAACGCAAATTTTACCCGTCTTTGAAAAAAAAAAACATCCACCAAATTTGGTATTCACGTGTCAGCTCTGTGTACTGTGTACACTCTTAAGCTTTCTAATGCTGCGAGCCACGTTAGAGACCCCAAAAAAATTAAGCCAAACGCACATCCACGTTACGAATCAAAGACGTGCCGCCTCATTGCCGAATCCCATGACCATTTCGTACGAAAAAATCCGAACGATGAGTAAAAAATTCCTCCAAATTGAATTATTACTTTTGTGTACACACTTTTGACGTTTTTTTTTGATTTTATGTCGTATTTACCTTGGCAAAAGCATTTGCACAAAGTTGGTAGCCGCAACCAGGAAGACCTCATTAAAATATCTACTTTTTTTTCTTATTAATTTCAGATACATTCACTCGAAGGAAAAACCCTTCAAATGCACAGAATGTGGCAAGGGATTCTGTCAATCACGAACGCTGGCAGTTCACAAGATCTTGCACATGGAAGAGTCGCCACACAAGTGTCCAGTTTGCAGTAGGAGCTTCAATCAGCGTTCGAATCTCAAGACCCATTTGTTGACGCACACCGATCACAAGCCGTATGAGTGCTCGGCATGCGGCAAGGTGTTCCGTCGGAACTGTGACCTTAGGAGGCATGCGTTGACGCATGCCGTTGGCGATGTTCCGACCGAGGTGTTGGACGTGGGAGAGGAGGATGGCCAAAATGGCACAGACGACGAGGAGGACTCCCTCCTGGAGGTGGACTCACCAAGGCAGTCTCCTGTACAAAGGCATAGATCTCCATCACCGGATAATGTGGTGTCAGAAGTGGAGGAGAATAATTCAAACTGCGGGGATAAAAGCGTGAGTGTAGTGAAGCTCACGAGTAATGAAATTGCTACCAGCGCTGGACTAGAAGGTTGTGAGTTGGATGAACACGAAGACGATGATCCACATGGTCACGACGATGAAGTGGACGAGGAAGAAGAACGTTTTCTTCAACAACTGAACGCCCAGAAACGGAGGGAACGCGAAGAGGCCGTAACACACTGTCACCACGAGGGTGGCGAAACATACACTATGCGTCCAAACTTCTCCGACAAAGACAGGGAGTACCCCGACTATCTATGCAGTGCCCAGCTTCCTCCGCCGTATGGAGCTTCGATGGCCCCACATACACATCTTCCGGCTAGACCGCCGCTCATATCAGGCCTCGCGCAATCCATTCACTCACCGTCTTCGCACAAGCCACCTGAACCATACATTCCTATGCTACACGTACGTCGCGATCTGCACCATCAGAGGAATACTTCAACACCTCCTGTGGCCACAGATGTACTCAACGCCCACTCCACACTGGATTCGATGCCAAGCTTCCTGGGCTCCATTCCAATTCGCAAGAGACCAATTGGGCCAGATGGCGAACCACACTTGGTTTCCCACAGATCACCACAATTCACCAGCCACGGTCACGTGGCTCTCAACATGACTAGACAGCACCACTCACTCCTGAAAGCCAAGGAAGACATAGGCTTGCACGACATGGCACCTCCGTTGTCCACAAAGCCAGCGCACACATCACGGGACCATATTCAACCCATCATCCATCCAGCTACTGTCACTTCACAGATTCTAATTGAACCAGGTCCTCCGCCTGACAGGCACATTGGACCTGTCCCAAGTGTGCATCCAGGTCCAGCACCGCCGCCCCCAGTTACACCCACGCAACAACCCTCAAGGGCCCCAATCCAGGCACCGCCGCCACCTCCACGGCGGACAGGCTTCAGCATAGAGGACATCATGCGACGCTAAGCACCACCATCATATACCAGAGCGAGCTATCATTTTAAGAAAGGCAGCTAGCCAACTAAAATTAAGACCCGACAAAACCTATTAGATATGTGATTCAAAATTATGATCCCCGTTAAGCTAAGATCGAGCCCCAGTTGTGCGCTTGCGATTCTTTTAGAATTTTAAGTTTTTTTTCCCTTTCGCAGAGGAGCCCCTTTTTTATTATATTGTAAGTTTTAGTTTTTAAGTTGTTTTTTTAAGGCTTGCCAAACACTAAGTGTTTACTTTACTGTTTTTTCGTATTACTTTCCTAGCAAAGGTTTTTACCTTTGTCCAAGTAGTGATGTAGCTACACATACCTTAAGGTACCTACCGCGTATATGGGTTGTGAACGCGTAATGTAAGATTATAGATTCGCATTAAACATACTAGGCTTAGTATACCATAGAATAAGTTAGGCTTAAGCCATAGATAGGATTTTCAAAGTATTGTATTTTTGCCTCTGTAAACTTCTAAAGTTTTTTCCATCAATATTGAAATGATAAATAAAGTTTATTAAGAATAAATCGCTATTCGAGTTTTTGAATCGAACACTGAAGTGTGGGATGATGCATCTGTAAGGCAGAGCCATGATGGTCTTCAAATGCAATCGATCAAACTTTTTTTGGAAGCCCTTCATTGGTGTTCTGGGTAGGTATATGTACCTATTAAATGGGAATCGCCTCTATAAATATATGCATATTGCTTTAAGCATTCAGCACGAATAAACTGCTCTTCAGCCTTATCTAGCTATGTCGCGTACCTACAGTGTTATGGGAAAGGTGACTTACCGACCGAGAGAGGAGAAATTGATTAAGAGTCAGGCTCGGCTTAAGTTTTGTAAAACGTTTTTACAACTAACTGGAGGTCAATAGTGTGAACGGACACTTCGTTGCTCTAAAAACATCCAGGATAGTTCCCAGAATCCAGCAGGCTTTACCCAATTTGCCATATAATGTTTTGGCAAAAATCTTCCACACCACCATGCCCTGGGATCATTTTCGGATGATACCTAAAAATTATTCTTCTACTAATTATAGGGTAGGTGGGGCGTGTAGACGTTTGATAGGTATGATACTCGCCAAGATATTGAACATCAAGTGCCTGAAATCAGTCTTTAAAGTAGATGTCGGAGCAGTCCACCTCTTACCTGTGTTGCTCCCAGGGCATATTAACATTCTAAAAAACTGCGAGGCCAACAAACTGTCCAATCTCTCTCAATCTTGTCTAAGAAGGCTCGTTGGGCAGACCAATTTCTTGACGCAAACTCATGCTTAAACTGGATGTTACGGTGGAACGAACTTTCGATGTACAGGTGGTAATATGTACTTGTCTGGTGGCGGGATCTTAAGCGATCTAAGAGTTTGATCTCCCTTAGAAGATAAGTGCAAAAATTGGTTTCATTACGGGACAATATCCGATAGGCAAGTTTGCAACAAGCCCTGGTCCTCATTAATGTGACTCTTGCATGGATAAAAGAAAGAAGAAATCACTCCCTACTTTCTACGCTCTTGCTCTCTCTCCCTTTGGAACAAAATTTTAAGCTGAGGACGATATAATGATGATCTGGGCGATATAAACTTAACCGAGCGCATTCAGAAGTATGTACCTCGAAGTGTTTCAACTTGGAGGCGGAAGTGTTTTTCGGGGGGTGTGTTTCAAAAAAAATGTATTAAACATAAATAAATTTTTATACCCTACCCAGGGTATATTAAGTTTGATGTTTAGTTTGTAACGCAGTGAAATAAACACAGAAGACCTGCAAGATTTTTTTGACCTGCAAGACCGACAGAAGAAATCCTGAAGAAAGGAGACTGAAGAAAGGAGACCCTCTGAGTTGTGCCAACTACAGAGGCATAAGTCTTCTTAACATCGCATACAAGATCTTTTCTGCTGTACTGTGTGAACGCCTGAAGCCGTTTGTCAACAATCTGATAGGCACATATCAGTGTGGCTTTAGGCCAGGAAAGTCCACCATCGATCAAATATTCACACTGCGGCAGATCTTGGAGAAAACCCAGGAATTCCAAATCGATACACACCACCTAGCGCAATGTCTAGTTTTGGCATCCCTGCCAAACTCGTCAGTCTGTGCAGGATGACGATGGAAAACTCACGCTGTTCCGTCAAGGTCGGCAAAGACCTCACCGACCCCTTTGATGTCAAAAAAGGATTTAGACAAGGCGACGCGCTGTCATGCGACTTCTTACTTGAGAGAATTGTGCAGAACTCTCGCGCCAACACCAGAGGTACAATCTTTCAAAAGTCCGTTCAACTACTTGCATATGCAGACGACATTGACATAATCGGTAGAACAAAGCGTGATGTCAGTGAAGCCTTCGTGAGTATTGGGACGGAAGCGGCGAATATGGGTTTAGCAGTCAATGAGGGCAAAACCAAGTATATGCTGTCATCAAGAAAAGACACCCAACACCGACGTCTTGGACAAAACATCACCATCGACAGCTATAACTTTGAGGTAGTTAGGGACTTTGTCTACCTGGGTTCCGCTATCAATTCAGACAATGACACCAGCGCTGAAATCAAACGAAGGGTAACTCTTGCCAATCGCTGTTTCTTTGGGCTAAGAAGGCAATTGAGTAGCAAAGCCCTCTCTCGAGCAACTAAAGTGTCCATGTATAAGACCCTCATCATCCCAGTCCTGCTTTACGGTGCAGAAGCATGGACCCTGTCAAAGGCGGATGAAAACACTTTAGGCTGCTTCGAGAGGAAAATTCTTCGGACGATTTACGGTCCCGTCTGCATAGGCGGAGAGTGGAGGAGGAGATATAACACCGAACTGTACGGGCTGTACAGCGATACCAACCTAGCCAAAAGAGTCAAAACACAACGTCTACGATGGCTGGGTCATCTAGAGCGGATGGACACCAACGCCCCGGCCCGGAAAATCTTCGAATCCACGCCGCAGGGACGACGCGGTAGAGGAGCACCGAGACTCAGGTGGCGAACGCAAGTGGAAGGGGACCTCAGCCAACTTCGCGTGCGAAACTGGAGACGGCTAGCTAGAGACAGAGCTGGCTGGCGAAGCTTGTTGGCTGAGGCCCAGGTCCACCCCGGACTGTAGCGCCACCTTAAGTAAGTAAGTAAGACCGACAGAAGAATCGATAAAGCCACGTCAGTCTGTCCGTCCGTCCGTATGTAAACAACCTTTAGGCCTTAAGTTGTAAGCTAGAGAGCTGAAAATTTGTGGGTGGACTGGAAGTCCCTTGGACCAGATTAAAAAAAAAAAAAATTTATTGGCACTTGCAGCTTCAGCAGAGCCATCGCCTGACCTCTCTTACAATCATGCATGATGTGTGCGTTACAGGTATTTTTCACACATGAATAAGGGACCTACAGTTTTTTTTGCCGATTCCGAACGGCAAATTGAGAGGTCTCTTATAACAAATTATACTCTCGGAGGGTTTGACAGGCCCTCGCGGAGGTGGAACACCGTGAAAAAAACTTATTGCCGCGGTCGGGATTCGAACCCGGGACCTCTTGCACAGTGGTTCTACACACTAATCACTGCACCACGGCGCCCACCAGATTGGACCAGATTATGTTTGAAAATTTGTTAAATCCACCCACAGACACGCCCACAGGCCTGTATGTGCGACAATCCCTTTTTATTAAAAATACTGTTTCAAAATTTTAGCTATGTTGCAATGGTGTTAGCGCACTAAGTTTTGGTGTGTGACATTGCCTTGTAATTGAGGTAGCAGAAAAAGTTTGGCCTTTACATTGACCACGCCCACTTTTTTAAGGGATTAAAATTACTGTTTTCCAATAAATATGTATATGAAATTGTAATAATAAAATGACCGTCAAGTATGAAGTCATACACGGAGCGGTCCGTCGACTTTTTTGAAGGTTTAACGTAGTTTTATTGCTAAATTTGAATATAAAATGTTGTTTAATATTTGCGACCTTGTTTTTCCTTGCTTTAAATGGCGATTTCGGACCTTATGACATTTTTTCAAGCAGATCTCGATTACACATTTGTTTCGCTTATATATATAATACTTATAGAGTATTTCGAGTGCAATTTTAAGAAGATTAAGATCTGTGTACCTATACGAGTTATTAAATGCTGCCATTGCAGTGTACTAAATAATGAGGAGATTTTTCACTGTTTGCTCGGTATTCGGATTTAAAATTTAAAAAAAAAAATATTTTTTCATTAATTTTACTCTAGGCGTACTGTTACTTGTACAAGTTTACTGTTCTTATTTTAGCCGAGTCTTAAGTTTAGGTACTCAAATTTTTATTGAAACGCAGGGTGGCAAATTAGTTTTTTTTTATATTTTTTTTTGGTAAGAAAATAAAAAAAATGACAAACGGGTTTTTTGTTTTCAAACTTTTTTCTTATATATTTTGCTTTCTATTTCAGTGATTTGTGCTTGTGTTTAATTGATTTGACAAGATAGAAACAACTTGGAAGTTATAGGCATTTTTTAGTACTAAAATTTTAGTAAATCAACTTAACTGATTTTTAGCACATATCAAAAAGCACGCAATATTTCAGGCTGTATGGCCGATGTATGGCTGTTTGGCCGATGCTGTATCGGAGATAGTAGTGAAGACAAAACTTTTTTCAGTTCTAAAACCGTTTAACCAAAATTTGATTTTAGTTTTTGCTTAGCCTTTGGCTGCCCAAAAATTACAAATAAGTTTTTAACTCAAAAGGTGGGTGCTGCACGAGAAATAAGTACAAACATCGCATGCAAATAGCTAAAAAATGGACAATGGGCAAATATGTATGGTCCCAATTTCTACCACGAACGAGACCTATGTGTGGCTGTGGGTGAAAAGTTTATCAAATATTCAGCAAATTTTACTACTACATCAGAGAGAAAAGCGATGTGGAAATGATGGGCTACTTTTGTCCACTTTCGTTTCACAGAAAACTAGGTAAAACACGCCCAGCTTAGGCTAAGAAAGTTAACGCAGAGTTTTGGTTCGATTCCAATGATTCTTGTTTGACCAGCGAAGAACTTTAATCTTTATTTCCTAACCGTGTATCTCCTCGAAATTATTGCATCAGAAGTCGCCACATTAAGCTTTTTTAAAAAGTTTTTAATAAAAAATATTTTTAAAGATCCTTTCATTTATAAAATGACCTTCGAAATTTTGTGACTGCCTCTGCGGTATGTGAAAACAAGTAAGATCAAAAACTGTTTATTTAAAATCACGTTCACAGGTGCGTTACAAATCACATGACAGGATTTTGTTTTAATTGTGTTTTTCCAATGCATGTGACAAATTCGAAAGCAGTAAGTACCAACAAGTATTTATCTTAATTTTCAGCGAATTTTTTTCTTTGGGACTTCACGTACACGCAAGTACCTGAACGTGAGCTTCCTTGAGGTTAACCTATTTGCGGATGGAGGGCATAACCTAACCACAGAATACCCGCCCAATTCGAGGAAACAACAAATGACGGAATCACTATCGCAGAGCCACTCATCTTACGTGATTCGGTTTATAAACACAGCTCGATGCAAGATATCAGTCTCCTACTCCTGGGTGTTTAAATGCTGTTGAATTTCTAATTAATTATACAGACTGTGAAGCGGGACCGGGAGCTACTATATTTTGTTCCGCTCGTGTTAACAGAGAAAAAACTTATGGTCAAAGTAGCTACAGCCCAAAGGATCGTATCATACTGGATGACTAATGAGTTTACATCAATTGCAGAGTTGCTAGAGATTAACACATGAGCGAATAATTGGGCATTCAGATGTTATCATCAGTGGATGTACCTACAACTCGCGTGATGAAATCTATGCTACACATGCAGTGGTAAGGTAAAATCTTGGTGATAGATGGCTTAATTACTTCGAGTCATAAATTTTGTGCACCTACCGTAATAAGAAAGAATTCCGGAGCTTCAGAATACAGCGAAGAAGATGTATTTTTTATTTCCCGTCTTCTGTGGCAGCCAATAGTATTTTCTGAACAAACTCGTCCGAAATAAAACCAATTAAGCCGGTACAGCAGTTAAGTCTTCATTAATTAAGGAAAAAATGAATGTAAAAACTCATCGCATAAGTTTTATTGTCATATAAATTTAAGTATTAAGCCCAAAAAATATTTACAGGGTCAGTCTGCTTTTTGAACTTTTCTCCCCAAAATTAACTCTGACTATTTACTCTTCCCTCTTTTATTATTTACTTATTCCCTCTTGTATAAATTGGATCCATTTCCGAAAGCATAAAACGAGTTAGGGTCAAAATCTCGAAAGACGAAAATACTGAAAAGCCAAAATCTCGAAAAAAAATCTTTATCACTGCTTTTTAGCTCAGTCATCGAATAAGCTCCATTCATTCGTATGCCTCTGTGCAATTAGTTTTTAAGCCTTAAATATGAAGCTAGAACCATCGGATCTTCAATGTCAGTTTTCTCGATCCTCATAAATTTCATTTCTAATTTTTTTTTTTTTCAAAATCCATAAGCTTAACAGCATAGGGCTTGCGTAGGGTGAGAATGTACAGATTTTTTTCCCGTGGGTAGGTAAAAACCTTCATAGGCACTATGAGGAACGAACGCGTGTGCTCATAGTAGTGTGAGATTCATACTCACTAAAAAACCTCCCAATTTTTTTAAGACTACGACTAAGTATCCTTAACAAGTAGTTCAAGCTTCTGTTTAGTAATCGCGTTTGGCAGGCTACCTTCCAACGAAAGCACCTGTAATACCGTCATTATGCGCGGTTTCCTTCCTTAATGTACAGATGAAAATGAAAAGATATTAATCTAAGCCTTAGAAGGATGACTAAGACTTACCTAGGAATAATAGGTACTCTGGTTACTAGTTTTCGCAAAGAATATCCGGATCACTCACCGGATATGGTAAGTTGGTGTCGGCATTGAAATAGTAACCGCAGCCGAGAAAAGAAAGCAACGACGAGCAAAAAGTGAGCAAGAGTTTTTATGGTCAAGACCGAATTCTGAGTCGAATGAGAGATGTCCGTGCGTCCGTTTGTCACCAATTTTTAGGCGCCATTTTTTCACCAATTTTTAGGCGCCTGAAAATTTGGTTTATACTTAAAAACGCTCCCAAAAGTGGGGGCCGCAAAAATTTATTTAGTTCAGCTGAACATTTTATAATGCAAATTTTTTAGATTTAAAGAAAATATATCGAATAAAAACCGTTTATTAGAATGCAAATAAAAAATGGAGCCTGTTTTTGCTTTTTTTAAAATGCCAATCACAATACACTTAAGCAAGGATAACGCAGACCAAATTTCAGCTTCCTACGACAACTTTGATTTTTTATTCCAATAAATAAAGTGGGCAGATTTCAAAAAAAATTTTAGAATTATACTGCTTCGGGACCTAGAAAAGACATATAGCAAGTTTAAAGTTCCTAACTAAAAATCTAAGGCCTAAAAACTACCGACACACGGACGAGTGGACCAGCTCTTAAAGTTTTTTTTGGCCCAAATTTTTACATTATAAACATTACACTCCCGAAAATGGGCGTGGGCTAAAAATAAAATAAATTAATTGTTATATCGTTATAATCTGGAAAAATGCGTTAAAAGCGAAAATTATTTCGGAAAAGCAGTTTTTTTCCTAAAAAACGCCTAAGAAAAGTGGGCGGAGCTTCAAACGTTGTACGGAGCAAACTTGGCAAATAGTAATATCTTTAATATTTGTCATAATTTTTTTTTTCTCAATTTTGAGTAAACTTTCCGATAAATCGGGTTTATTAAGATCTAACATCTTAAAACTGGGCATGGTCGATATTGTGGGCGGTCTATTTTTTGCCCTCTTAAAGATTTAGAACCAGTTTGTTGAACCAAGGCATTTTGAAAGAAAATGCGAAGCAGAGGTAGTCTTACATTAAAGCCAATATTGGGCGAGGCCGTCGGCGGATTTAACCAATATAGGAAAAGGGTATACCGCGATCCTTTATAGGCGGACCGAAGCTATATTACCTACGCTCTTATCTAAATTTTTTTGATTGAAAATCCATAATACACCGTTGCTATTTTTTTTTGTTATTCCAAAGTAATTGCTTTAGCAACGGCAATTTTTTCTTATGTCTACTCAAAGACCTTAATTCTAGGGGCGTATTTTCTATTCTTTATTTCTTAAAAAACTTTTCATTATGTATTTTTTAAAAGTAAATTGTAAAAGTTTTGTTGTGTCAATGTTGGTGTACAGAGTAACTATGTTTTAATTTTCTACTTTCCAAAAAGCATTTTTCGTCTTGTTTGTTATCGGAATTCAAACTGTAATTAAAACTTAATGTGTGTATGCATTAGTTGTATGTATGTAAGTTTTACGTATGTGTGTATTAGTTTTATTATGTCACCCTTATGTATTTTCACTTTTTTCACAAACTTTATAAGTGTAAAAAATTTCATCTTTCGACGACTCACGGTCAAAAGCTACAAAAGGTGCAGACGAAGCAACGAAGCGCTACAATAGGAAGTCCGTTTTTCATTTTTGCACGGACCGCTTAAAACAAATAGATAAAAGCTAAAATATATCCTTTATCCTACTTTGTACTACACCCTAGGACACTACATCAACACCTGTTAAAGAAATCATAGCTCAGAACATCTTCAAAAAAATAAAAAGCTAACACCAGAAGTGATGTGAAATATTGAGCAGCTTGAGAGGTGGTTTTGAAAACCTCTAATTTAAGTCGAAAATCATGAATGCAACTTTAAACAGATTCTACTTCTGAAACGGTTAGCATCAATAATTAAATTTTTCGGTATCTTAACGATTGTTTTAATTCTACATCAATGCAATCAATAAATTATTATTTATGAAGTGGCGCTGAACGCTACAGTTTGAGCAGCGCTACTTACCCTAATCATTGTCATAACGCTAGTTGGTGTATCCGCTCATGGTCCCATGATGGTCCCTTTCAAGGACGTAGAATCTCGCGCTGTTTGGTACCGGTGCCCAAATTTGGAAACACTGTCGATGTGTTATTTAAATGTGGAATGCTGCTTCTGTAACACACAACCAAGCAACACAAGCGGTCCCATATTTGTCGCAGGTTTTGTATAAGCGGAGACACCAACTTGCAGTACCATTATATTACATATGTTATTGCTGAATATCTATCTGAGGCTAAAACCTATGGGGAGACCGTGTACTCAAACCATGGGAATGTCTTAACTTCGGTTATCAGTTATCACCACTCATAAAGACCTGGCGCTCAAAATGGCGCCATGCATATTCTTGGCCACCTATTGGAAATATTAGGTACTAAGAGCTGTGCTGTTTCCCTACTGACGCTGCATAGCGAAGACACGCTTCTAACGGTGCCGGATGCGGATCCAAGCAAGCGCCGTTGATATTTCAAAGTTCAACTGTTTTTTTTTTACAATACACTCGCGAATTAAGGGATTGATTACCCTTTTATTGTTGATTCACATCTCACGAGCGGAAAGGATTAGAAGAAGAGGGAAAGGGGGAGAGGTACCGGTGCACTCTTGTTTTGAACAGTTGCAGATTGTATTGCGTAGGAATGACTGATCGCTATAGAACATTCAACATTCGCGTTGTACGGCTTAAGATGTTTCCCGGTGACCGCGCTTAATGTAACTTAAGCGAAACGTTCGGGGTGAGTACGGTTTGCACTTATACTTTATTTTTAACGCGGTATATCCCAAAACCTTTAAAATTATATCTAACAACCGCCAAAGCCTTAAAAGTTATGATGTTCTAATAAGTCGACTGAATTCGAAATATTGCTGTCTCCAATGAGTTTTATCAAGCGTTTTTGTATCCTGTCTAGCAGGCGCAAGGAGCACCAGCCAAGACATGGAAATTATATTCCAGCTTAGGGCGAATGTAGGCCTTATTTAAAATAGCCAAATCATGGGGGGTGAAATATATTGCTTTGCCTTAACAAGTTATTTTCAGGTTTTAGATTTAAGTTCGGTTTTCCATCGAGCAAAACTTAAGAAACCGCAAAATGCTCGTTAAGGCGCAGAGATTTGTTATGGTGCTGTTCCTACCACCCCAATTAGGATAATTTGAAGTGGCTGTCGGATATAAGAAAACCGACACAGTTTGCCCTATAATAGAAGTGAATTCTGGCAAGAAAAAACTTTCAACTATCAACACTGAACGGGAACACGCTTTCAAGCTTAAAATTTAAAATAACTTCCACTGACGGTAGTGACGGTAGTGACAATGCAAAACTACTCCTTGATCTAAACCAAAATATTGTGTGCTTCCCTATTGTAAGATCTGTAGAGCCTGACAACAAGCACTTAAAAAACTTCTTCCTACCGGAAAAATCTGTTAAAAGCTGAGGTTGTGGATGTTCGATGATGAAACCTAATATTTATTTTAATAAACCAAATTAGATCGAATTCATTAGGTTACGACTAGCCTTAAAATAGTTTCTAGCATATCGCAGGGAAAACTATAGAGAAAAGAATGAGTATGCATCTTACTTTAATCCTGATGATCGAAGTCTAAACATAAGAGTCCTGCGTAAGAATAACGAAGTCAAACAACTTTCCGGTGAAAGACAACGAGACCAACAGCAAAGCATTCATTCAGCAGTCAAATATTTGGATCTTCCCGGTTAGGGGCTGTCAGGCTAAGGAAGTGGCTCCTTTTAAAACAAACAATTCTTATGTTTTACGAGAAGAATTCAGAACAATTAAGTCAGGCGGATATTCTAAAATCATAGTTGGAAAAAGCTGAGTTAGGCGGTTAGGCATCGAAATTTATTGAGCTTGATGTTCGAAAAAATACCGAAGATAGATTTTTTTTATTAACGTTAATAGCTCAATTTCGTCATAACTCGACTTAGTCGGTTTTGGTCAACATACTTGTGTATGTCGCCGCAGCTTTATTCTCATCAGCAAAGAGATGAGTTTAAATTTTTTTCGTTTTTTTTTTAAGAATAGTATTCCAGTCAAATTCTCAAGTGAACTCGGTGTTTTTAACCCTTCCAGAATTTCGAACAACATAATTTTGAAAAGTAGGATCTTCCAGAAATAATGGTTAACCCATTTGGCAGAAGTTCCAACTCCAACCTCTTAGGAGTCATAGCTTGGTATAGGGATATATGCCTGGAGACTTCCGCTCTTCAAGGGTTTCTGAAAAAATTAGCATACGAACAGGAGCATAAAGCCTTTTTTGGGGTGCCTGTCCTATTTTATCGGCCTTGGGAACTAAAACTTCTTTATAAAACTTAATAAAACTTCTTCGAAGACAAGTCATCTAGCCAGACTCGACCGGACTCGAGCTAAAAACTGATTCAACAAACAAAAGCGAATGGAAACGAATGTTTTTCGTATTATTCCCTTCTCAGTCAAACAAGATCTTTAGATCAATATTTAAAAGGATGGAAATTTAATAAATTTATCTTCGATTCACCTGATGAACTCAGCTCTGCCTTATCAAAAAGTTATGAACCCTTTTCAACTATACTATACGAGCCTTTGTTTCCGCCTAAAGTTTCAATTAGAGGTGGACGAAAAATGGAGCCCCAGGGCGGCACTACCTTAATTCATTTATTGAGTATGAATTTAATTTCATAACGTAAGTTTATTTTCCATCAATTCAAGCAGCGGACTTACGATCGAATTGTGTTATCGAAAGAATTGTCGTACAAAGAATGAGTGGAGAATCTTAAGTTCTGTAGGCTTTTAAGCATTCAGCAAACAAGAGATCTGTGGGGTGCCGTGACGTAGTGGTTAGTGTGTGTGCTTACTACGTTGGAGGCCTGGGTTCGAATCGTCACCTGAAAGAAAAGACTTGTTCTTTTTCACGGTCCCCACCTCCGCTAGGGTCTGACAAGCCCTCCGAGAGTATCATTTGTCTTGAAAAACTTCTCAAAGTGCCGCTCGGATTCGACAAAAAATTGTAGGTCCCTTTGTATGTTAAAGAAATTAACACACCAGCATACATTGTTGAGAAGTTGGCCCTGGTTCACCTCGAGCTGTTGCGCCACTCTATTTATTTATTCTTATTTATAAACAAGAGATCTGAAACTAATTATTTCAATTATGTATTTCAAATTATTTTTCATTAAATCAAACCTGTCCGCATTCTATCTATGTTCTTAAGATTGTTCCTTATTGCTACACAATTAGATGGCAATGATGGATCTCGCTATCTAGTAAGCTGCTAAAAAAAAGTCAAGTGACCCTGTCTAAATAACCCTCTCACTTATTAGCTTACCCTTTTCACAGCTAACAACTCACTTCAACCAAAGATGTATGGCCACAAAAGTCCTTCGAATCTGTCTTATCTGGCTATTATGATAATTTCCCGGCTATTAAAGTAGAGAAAACTCTCCTCAAAGGTCCTAAGGAATAAATGTCACACAGCATAATCGTTCTTTCACCCAAAAACAGCCCAAAAAACCTCAACAACATTTAATGGCCCTTCTCACCGAGAAATTGATTTGTTTATACGGAATCTATTCATTCAGATCTCAAAAGAAATAAGGAACCCCACATTCATCCTTTCTTGCTGTTAATAGCAGTTACAAGGCAATCAGCCATCAACAAGGATACTTCCATTACTTTCCTCAGTTGTAGCTATTCTCTTTATATGCTCGCCTCATTTGACACAGGACTTCTTTGGAAAATCGAACATAGATACGCATGACCATGCGAGGGACCACACGCATGCTCACAATTACCTCTGGACCGGCAGAATATACACTTCATTACATGGCCATTGGATGGTGTTTGTTCCTAATTGTCCTAAAATTGCCCAAACATTGAGGACAAGATTTTTTATGTGCGTCTCCCTTTTGCTCTTCCTTTTTGGGTGCATTGTTTATGGCTATGAAGACCACAACAAGGCTGACATTCAGGGTTTAAATTTCGCTCCGGAGATTAGATATACATGTTGGGTGCCATTTCCAGAAAATGTGAGGACAAAAAATGCACAACTTTTCAAGGAATTATCCTGCATCGAATGTCGCCCATTGAGGTTTACACAATCACCAGGACGGCATCTTCTACACAGTAGGTCGCATCGAAAGGTGCGAAATGACAGTTGACTTTCTTCGCATTGTTATGAGGGCGATCAGTCAGGGATGTGTGTGCAATTGGAGGATCAACAATGACAATTATCATTGTCTCCAAGTGTTTGTGTTCCAGAGTGTATGGGAACACACAAATGTCGTGTGCTGGGTGCGTTATGAATGTGGCCATTATGCGCACTCAAGTGATCCTTTTGATACTTATGTCGTATTAAAAAAATAAACTCTCTCAACAATGGGATAACGAGCGGATTCGTGTTTATCGTGCATGGAGGATCAGTGATCCTGTCAGTGCTTGAAAAATGCACTCGATCGGCATCGAAGTTCGCAGATCGCACATTGCGTCATTTTGGGCGGCAAGTCTTTTCAAATGTTGCATGTGGGAACCCTGACAATCGATCAAGTAGTAAAATTTCCTTCAATTACGGTAGGAATGCATGTCCTGACGTTTTTGTTAAACAAACAATAGCGCAAAATTAACCTCGGCATGTTTCGGCTGATACAGCGTTTAAACGAAAATTAATAGACCTGCCGATCTGTCGGCTCGGATCATCTAAGCAGCCTCTCCAGAAACAAAAACGATTTATCAATCAGTTTACCTACTTCGATCTCAATAGGCCGATCGCGCACAGATCTCTTTTCATTCCGGACACGTACCGGGTATTGTTCATGGCTGAGCTGTGAGCATCACCTTGTCAACATGTAGGGTCGCTCGGCGAACAAAAGCGGGCACATGGATCCCACCGACCGCGACCCACACTCCGACTCCAAAAAGTTAGGTGAACGAGCGCGCACAATGCGCATGAGTATCGATCTTAACTGCGTGTACATTTATAATTCACCAGTTAATGACACAAAGTCTGTCATTTATCACTCAAGCCGGAGGTGATGTGTGCTCACAAAGGCCGCGCCATCAATTATTCGGTTCTGTGGCGATGATACGAGCCTGATGCTGTGTGAACCGAAAAATCTCTTGTCTGTAGCCCCATTGTGAGTTGACGGGATGAATAGGAAAATTATTAAAAATTAGCGGATACACACTGAACGTGCGGTGCACTCGTTTATCTGAAATGGGGAAATGTACTTAGTTTCGATTGCTTCTTATCGGGTGCAAATGCGCGGAGGGCCCTTGGGACTCGGATGGTCCACGGCAGTTTGTTCTCATCAGACAAACCACACAGAGTCCCATGGGAAATATTGTTCTCATCAGCAGACGCCCACTAGTCACTGCCCCTTTTAATTTAGGCACACTTAGGAGACGCATGCGATAGCCAGGGTAATTTGTGCGCTGAGAGCACTTTGATTTGGGGCTAGTTAAGTGTTTCACAAAATAATGAGAAAATTGTTGAAAGTGCGTCCTTGACAAGAGGTATCGAAACGAGCGCGACAGTTGCTTTGACACTTCTCAACATTAGCCCATAAAGCGATTCCATGATGAGGTATGATGATTCCTTGAAAGGAACTCGCGCAATAAACTATCCAAAAGGATGCCTATAGGTATGCACCTTTTGTTCAGGCAGAGAAGGTCGCGTGCAATCTAGTATTTTGAATACACACAAAAGAGCTGTTATGGCAAAAAGCAAAGGAGCAAGAAGTGGTAGCTATTTGAAGGGACAACGACTTGGCCATAAAAGCGAGTCAAAAATTTAAAATACAAAGCCCGGCGAGAATGTTATACGCACTGCCATGGTCAATTCTGGGTATTCAGGACAAGATTTGTACTCTGCAAGTTGTTTGGCGACAATAAAGCAAACTGACGTGCGCAACAGCAACCCAGTCATAAAAAATTAGTGCCTTTGGCGGTAGGTAGCGAAGGGTATGTGGGTAAGAATCCAATTCAATAAAAATTTGAAATTTAAGGTAAGTAAAAAAAGGCTGAAATCTGGCTACGAAACAATAACTTAAATGATGTTACAAGCACTTAATTCGGAGGTATATACCATATTTCCACCGGGTTCTAATCCGCGATTAACCAAGGAAATTTAAATCCCCTATGCAAACGATTAAAATAAATCCCCTAACAAATCTCATTCAAATTTTTTACGAACCACTTTACCTAAACACTTTTCGAACACCTTTTTCACAGTTTGAGGTCACGGAAACTGTCCACCTATGACAGATCTGTTAGAACTACGATTTCTAGGGCAGTTCGGTGCTTGGCACTCACTACGTCCCACCTGATAACGGGCAGAACAGGTTGTGGTTTTGCTCAAGAACATTCAAGTATTTAGCAACAGCTTGGTGGCCAGGTAATGATGCCTACAAGATGTCTGCAGTCAATTCTCCTGGCAGATAGAAGGAAAGAGGCTGACTCCTTGCAGATGTCAGGGCGTAGTCGTTTAGTTTGTCTGTACCCATCACAGTCACGCCAACAATTTCTGTGCTAACGAGAAACCCAAGTATTATTGGCAGATTGACAACAGATGCAGGCAGACGCTTGTTGGGGTCCTGAGCAAACGTCTTCTGAATCTTGTAGCAAGCTCATCAGAGATCTGATATTCCTGGATACCAGTGTATGCTGGGGACTGAAACAAGATTCACTATATTTAGCCTTCCAACTAGGCTCAAAGAATTCTTAAGCTCGAACTCTTTATCTTGGACGAGCTTAGAGAACAGCACTTTTAGTACAATTTGGATGTCACTGCAAACAATAATGCTCTGAGAAAACCAACGTGGTAGTTTTATTGCAAAATATATCTCTTTGATAGACATTGGGTCATTGATAGACAGGGGTCGAAGGACGATTCTCGCACAGGTTTTTCAAAAATTTAATGCGAGTGCTACCAAAACGCCACCTCCGTTTAAGCGAAAAGTAGTTTTCAGCGCACACAGCGTGAGGAAGTTCACCTGAGAATCTAGAACAGAGCTTCCAGAACTGGCGTGCAGAAAAGGAAAGGCAACGACAGATCCCGCTGTTGTGCAACGGTCAACGCCCTGACCCATATTCACCGAAAGGTGGTCAGAGGCATTGGCCGTAGTCCTCCAGAACAGCGAACTCGTCTTTGTCAGCGTAATACTCGCGGAAGTGCAATACGCAATGTTGTCAATGACCACATCGCCTTATTGCACTTTCGCAGTAATCGCTGTCCTCCGCCGAAGGTTCCAACTCCAATGCAAACCGATAGCGTAATCAGTCCCACTCTGAATGCAATACACCAGTTTAGCCACCACTGAAAACCAATTTTAGTTTATTGGCCACCGTTTTCGGTAAACGGCTGAGGCTATAGTTCTCTTGGACTGTTCCTGGAAAGTAAGCAGACCACCTTGAACAAGAATCATCTAAAGACATCTTGCGAAAGGCTTTAAAAAAACTTTTTATCTATGGATAGAGTTAACAGTCTTTTAAAATATTATTTTTTGAGGACCGATCTGCTGTTCAGCATCCTCCAAGCTACCCGATTGCAACAACGGTTAGAATCGCTACTTAGATCTTGAGAAAACATCTTTAGCCCTTGTCTTGACCTAAGTTCGAGTGAACAGAGTTGCCGAGCTCCTCTCTTAAATTCTTCTCTTCATTTGGCATGGATTTCTCTTTCTTTGCGTAGGTAGAACTTTGTACATACTCAATCTGACTAATTTGGCAATATACCTTCCATTAAGTATTAGCAAAACTCTTGGCATCAGGATAAGGTCTGCTGTCTTCTGGCAGTAAAAAATATAATGGTGATGCAAAACGATAGGATTGATTCCAGAAGACTAACACCTCTTGTATTACACTTGTTGCTGCCCAAGCCCCAAACAGTGATCTGAGCATTAGCCTCACCAGGGGCGGATTAAGGTAAAGTGCCGCCCTGGTTCCCACATTTCCACCCGCGAACATGGTACCAAAAACTATACCTAAAAACTAATATACCCTGGGTCGGGTATAAAAAACGTGACTAAAATTTTGTGGGAGTACCCATGAATTAATTCTTTGATTTTCTGAAGCCACGCCCACTCGGGGGAGAGTTTTTGCTACTATTTTCCAACAATTTTTCTGCCGACTTAATTTCACCCTTATGAATGAAGGAAACATGTCAGTAGACGGATCTCTAAAACTTTACGCTTGTAATACTTTGGGACCTTACAAATCGAGATAGATATGTAGTTTCAGACTGTCTACCATGCAATTTAAATGGTAGACGGATGGACGGATATGGCTTTTTCTTAAGACCAAAAGGTCTTCTAGGAATTAAAAAAAATATTGAAAATGTTTGGCGTTCTGAGCCCTGGCCCCACCGGACTCTAGGGCTAATATATCCCTGACCATATGATAGGTCTTAGATTTTGGATTCACAGTGCTCTACAAGTTAAACAATTGTCTTTGGTGGAGCAGGAGTTTTAATGGGGAAAGTAAGCCGATTTGACAACAAAGGTTTCAAATTTTCGTTTATTAAGACAAGAAATTGGAGGCAGCAACCACATTTTTAGTCAAAAACCTTTCAATTCTATCTGCCTTGAAGGATTTCGATGTAATAAGACAAGTCTTAGGTCTTCAGTGCACGGGAAGCACCAAAAATAATTAGTGTGCTTTCTGCTTTCATCAGTACATCTATACCCTCGAAAAAAGCAAAACCGACTTTACTTGGACTGGACTCAAACGCAGACTAATGGGCGTGAGGAGATAAACACTCTTTCTTCTTATTTTTCGGTTGAGCATAAGAGGAGGCGATCATAGAAACCGCCAAAAGAGGCCAACCGGAGTGCCTTCAACTTCAGCCTGTGAAGCTTCTGAGCTCGATTTCGATCAGTTGTTTTCTGTTATCCCATTCGGCCGTCTCCTTAGTCAGGACTCAACTACAGGGGCGTCCCAAGGGACAGGGCGGGCGCGTGAATTCTACAGCAGTACAGTGAGAATCAGCCTTACTCATCCTCAGATTACCGAACAAGCCAGATACAGAGTTACAAGAGTTGCTTGGCTGCACAAAAATGAATGTTGGGGTCTCCCAAATCTGTGCCCCGCGCTGTAGTCGAGAAAAAACTGCGAGTTGTTTTTGATCATAGCCAGTACCACCTAGAGTAAAAACATATACCTACTTTAGGTTGCCTAACCGTTTATGAGCTTTTAAGTTATGAAATCCCATTCCATAGAGCTGTAAGAGAATGCAATCATTTTTTAAGTTAATTCTTCTGAATGCATTTTAACATGACTTGAATAATGACTTTAACTTACAAAAAACAAATTTCCAGCTCGCGATTGAACCTATCCAAAGGCGGATGAAAACACTTTAGGCTGCTTCGAGAGGAAAATTCTTCGGACGATTTACGGTCCCGTCTGCATAGACGGAGAGTGGAGGAGGACATATAACATTGAACTGTACGGGCTGTACAGCGATACCGACCTAGCCAAAAGAGTCAAAACACAACGTCTACGATGGCTGGGTCATCTAGAGTGGATGGACACCAACGCCCCGGCCCGGAAAATCTTCAAATCCACATCGCAGGGACGGTGCGGTGGAGGAGCACCGAGACTCAGGTGGCGCAAACAAGTGGAAGGGGACCTCAACCAACTTTGCGTGCGAAACTGGAGACGGCTAGCTAGAGACAGAGCTGGCTGGCGAAGCTTGTTGGCTGAGGCCCAGGTCCACCCCGGACTGTAGTGCCACCTTAAGTAAGATTGAACCTATCATTTTCAGCAATAAAAGTGTTAAAGTAAAATGAATAAACCCATTTTTACTGCTCTGCATTTAGTAAAGTTATCTTGAGGTTGTGATTATTCAATTCATGAAAGCATTAAACCCATTGAAGTCACTAAATGCACTCAATCTGTCGTCCTTCAAAATCTTCAAGTAGCTTCCAAAGGATGAATTTATTCACTCAATTTAATGACTTGAAAGAATACCAGTGACTTAAAAAAGTTGAATAATTCACTGACTTCAAAGACTTCAAACGATTTCGCGAAACTTAATGCATTCCGCGACTTCAAATGTACCTTAAAATGAGTTAAAAGTTATACAACGCGTTTTGGACTTGACAGATGTCAATTGGGATGGGGTATATCCGTTAGCGGATTGTAACCCGCCCTCATGGGTGCAAGGTGCACCAAGGAAAACGAATTCAGGTCCACGGGGTCATCACACGGGGTCATCATCACACATAAGAGATGCGCCAATGATGACTGTACCTAGGCGGTGTCACTGGCAAGTTTAAGAATACACCCTTGAATCAGTATCTCTTGACACAGAAGGTGCCTTTAAAATTGTAACCACAATAATGTAGAAACAAAAAATGCACTGAACGGACTCAGCGGATGGATGGACCGGATCATGCGGCCTTAGCATCAACCCGTCAAAATTGGAGCCTGTCCTCTTTACAAACATGAGGTCAATCCCGGTTGTAGATCTACCAAGACCCGAAAGCTTGGCTCTTCAATTATCAAAAAGCGCTAAATATCTGGGTATCAACCTAGAAAGTAAGCTCAGCTCTTTCTTTTGGATTCCTCCATAGAAGAAAAAATTGAAAAAGAATATACAGCCCTATATACGTGCAAACGTATTTGCGAGAAAAAATTGGGTCCTTCCCCCCGTATAACAAACTGGCTCTACACAGGTAGTAAGAACCACTCACGTATGGATGCTCCGTCTGACTGGCCAGCTATAACCAAGCAGAAAAATCTCAAAGCCTAAGCTAAGGTCCAAAGAATGGCTTGTCTCGTCACCACAGGTGCTCGAGATCCAGTCCTACCATGGGGTTTGAGACAATCCTTAGCCTAACGCACATAAATCTCTTCATTAAAGAAAGCTGCAGCGCTTTCGCAAGCAGCAAAAGCGCAAAAAGACTTCAAGGGGCAGGCAATCGGAGTACAACATCCACAGGACACCTTAACACCTTATCTTGACTTCAAACTAGACTATACCATCCACATTCCTAGCAAAGAAGACTGGAGGCTGGATAACGATGTTATCCACTCCGAGATAGCAATCTACATGGATGGCTCTTCAAGTGAGGGTATTGGAGCAGGTGTATGCTCTATGAGAAACTCGGTATCCTAACATGCAGAAGACTGCTGAACTCGTGCAGTATCTTCCAAGCCGAAGTACTTAGCAATAGTAATAGGCGCCGAAAATGCCAGAGTATTGAAACTTTTACAGGAGGGTATTTCCATTTATGTAGACAGCCAAGCAGGCCCTTAAAAACCAACAGTAAAATCTCGTGTAGTAGGATTCTGTAACTAAGAACTTAAGGCTCTAAGCAGACTTCTGTCTGCATGTTAATGTCCGCATTGTTTAGATACCAGGCGATGGTGACTTCATCGGAAAAGAAAAGGCTTACGAGCTAGCGAAGCATAGCTCACATATATGTAGCACTACAGCGGACAAAAGGGCTCAGCGTCCTCTTTGTTTTGAGACAAAACAGGTGGAAAAATCTGCAGAGATGCGGCCATACAAAGGCGTTACGGCCATCCATAACAGCAGGAAGTAAAAAAAGCTCATGTCACTAAAAAGGCCATCACTAGCCATAGCCACAAGAGTTATAACGGGCCACAATCTTTTGGGAAAACACGCAGAAAAATTTAGAATCATAAACATCAACAGCATTTGCAGGGGCTTACATGATCCCGATGCGAAAGAAGATGTGAAACACCTCCTCCGCCAATGTCCAAGTGGCAGCAGGCAACGTTATAAACTTCTACGCCAAATCTCCTTTGAGGAGCTGGACGAGCTTACAAGAAAACCACTCAGCAGGGACTCTGGCTGGGCCAAGTTGCTATTCGATGCTAAGGATACTTTGGAATTTACCTTCGATAGGCTGGCATGTATCTGGGATTTTCAACAAAATTTTCTTAGACTTGGTGCGGAAGCATAACATCCTGTATTTTATTGGGACAAGTTATAACTTTTAAGGCTTTTGAAGATCTCTTTTAATCAAGAACGAGGGACTGCACTTCCCTGCAATTTTTCTGTGCAATTAAAAACAATACACGATGACAAACAAGGAATACAGCTTATCACACAATAGAGGGTTCCTTTACTCTCGCCGTTAAACCAGTCGTGACAACTGTTAAGTGCACAAAACAAGTTGCCCCATTTCAGCAGTTTTACAGAACAAACAATACGCTAGTAGCGGGGGCGTGACGTGTATACACGCGAACGTAATTCCCTACCCATTCACAAAGTGCACAGCTATTAGCGCTCCTTAATTAAAAACGGAAAAGACTTGA
Source organism: Neoascia interrupta (assembly GCA_947623515.1). Taxonomy (NCBI): domain Eukaryota; kingdom Metazoa; phylum Arthropoda; class Insecta; order Diptera; family Syrphidae; genus Neoascia; species Neoascia interrupta. The sequence goes on from OX392462.1 coordinate 224,082,383, forward strand.
CGTTTATATAGCCTTGTCGCTCTATATTTAAGCCCTCGCATGTGATTCGTCTTTCATTGAGGTCATGTTCGTTCGGTATATCAACGGAAATGTTTATTCATTTTGAAGTGCTGTGTCCACCCTGTCCAGATTGTAGGGCGCACACACAATGGACATCCAGGACACCGATTGCGAATTTCGTGATCACAGCAATGTTTCGGATTATTACATAATAAACGATGTTACGATGTTTGCATTTAATCTCCTTTAATTATCCTCCAGCTGGTCGTGTTTGTCCTTTCCGATGACAATCACTGCACGGATAGGAGTCATACGGCAGTGGCGACTTCCTGGGGCGTCCAGTTCGCATACAGTTCACAATGGCAAGCAATCGTCAATTCAGAACAAACAAACCATCTGCCTTGCCTTGCGATTTAATTCGATATCTAGGGGACAAGAGCATTCCTTAATTCAGCCTTTAAGCTAATTAGAGCTTGTATACACTTGAGAATTTAATTAAACACACCCTCGAGACGGACTACTTAGTTCGTGTCGTGAATGTCGAGTGATTTGTAAACTACAGAAGTCACAAGCAGATAAGGCATGAAGTAGCAAGTGGCCACTTCTGTGCAGCAGTGGTAAGAGCCTACAAGCCCGTACTCGAAGCCTGCTTTACTGATTAGCAATCGCATATCCATCGACAAATGCGTTGAAAAAAATGATGGAAATCCATGTACTCGCGCAGGTATCATTCGAGTGGCCTTGAAGCTGGGAAAGTGACACTGAAGAAAAAAAAAAATAAACAAATCGCAATTGTTGCAACACTTCGCCGGAATATGCTCGCGATGGCCTCATTCGAAAAGCAAACATGCCATCCGTGCACACGCCCTTCCCGAAAACAACGCTCCTTCCACGCGACCGTAGATAATCATAAAACGACTTTGACGTGAACTAGCATCCTGCTGGAGAATCAAAGTCGTGTATAGGAATGCCAGAATCACTCTGGCATTGTTGTCCCTTGAAATTATGGCCCCTAATTATCATAAAATTTATTAAAATGCGCTGGGACAGGGCTGAAACAAATTCGAGAGAACTGGTAAGCGTTCTCATGCCGCTCAATGTTGGCCATAAAAACAGCAGTCTCTGGAAGTTGCTATCGTAAAAAAGGACATTCGGGCAGAGCTGGAAAAATCTTGCTTGCAATTGCCGAGAACAAAGTATCAAAAGGAATGACTTTATAGCATTATGGTCCTTCAATTATTGTACCTTCTGTATTTTTAAATTTCTGTCATTAATGGCACAGCGGAGCGGTACCTCACACGGCTGTTAAACACAGTCAAGGACCTCCACGTTCGTCCGCGTTGGTGTGTACCGATTGGTGTTCCTGGTATATGAAGATCGATTGGTGTCGATGCGCGATGCACTTCCTGCGAGCAGGAATTATGGCTTTTCGGAACACCCTGCAGGTAGCTGATTGTTGTTGAGCGTTTGGACATTAACACGCCCAGTGGGAGCTGCACCTAAGATAAAGGTCACAAATGATCGCACTTCTTGGGGGATCTCGCCAAAATTGTTTTGCTACGCGCGGCCAAGGGTCCTAATTCCTGTACATGTCAAATGTCAACGCAGATAATAATCATCATGGTCGAGGTTAAGTTCCCCCGGAGTTTTGCTAAGGTTGCCCCCGGGGGTAGGTAACTACATATCTGCATGTTTTGCCCATAATGATGTGGAAAATTGTGTGCAATTATGGTGAGACGCACTATGATGGTTGGCTGGTCCTGGGAGGGTGATGTACCATGAAATTGACAAATTCGCTCCAGATCGGTGTAAGTCAATTATACCTCAATCTGTTAATCTGGAATTGAAAATCTTCAGCAATATGCTGTGACAAGCTGTCAAACACTGTTGCACATAATAAAGCTGCGAGTGAAAAATGTCGAAATTAGTTTATGGAAACTTCAAAGGATTTGCCTTGCAGGAGGACATTCTATTTTGGAGGACAGCAAGAGCAGAGGGCCAACAAAAAACAAAGACGAAAAAGAAAAGTCAACTCGAAATTATTATGCAAATATGGGAGTAGGTATCTTCTACACTCGCACCCCCTTTTGCCAACGGGTGAATTGCTTGCGAAGGACCAAAGCGGAACAAAAATCCCATCAACTTTTCATTTGCTCTTTGAAGTGAGGTAGGTAGGTATGATGTAGTACAAAAGTTTTCCTCAGCAGGACCATAACGAGGTTACTGGTTGCAAAGGGTTCTACCCGAAATTGCATGCAAATTTCGAGCACAAACGCATTGTGTCATTCGGAAAGGAGTTTATTTGAGATTTTTGATGTGATTTGACAAATTACCTTGAAGTACAGAGTTTTTGTATAAATAAATCAGCCTGTTTGTCTGACGATTGCCTTCCTTATCAGCACTATCTTCATTCAGAGAAATTATGAATAATTTAGTGGAGAAAAACTGTTTTGGACGACTTTACTGCATCTGGTGTTTGCAATATATTTTTGTCCATAAAAGGCAGATATACTTATTTGGGATTGAGTCTGTCGAAACTTAAGTTTCCTGTTTTCTCTGACTTCGTATTAAAAGCTGTACAGCAATAGTAAACCGAAACTGGTTCTTGCTAGTCGTTGCAGTGCTAACTATAGTTAGAATAGCAAAGTCTACGATGTTCTGACTTTTGTCCCGACTATAAGCCTTTATAGTCGGGTTGAGGGAATCGTCAAGTCCAGCAGCCTTGTGTTGCTCTTAGACTCAAATATATTTCTCGCTTTACCTCATATAGGTTAAATGGGTGAACGTATATTGGTTCTATTAGGTGGTTCTTTAAAAGCGAACGTTGGAGAGCTGACTTAAGCAAGTCAACCGTCGATTTCAATCCTACCGCTTTGCGTTTGCGTTTTGTTGAAAAAGTGTACTTTTTCCTATATCCTATAACCCCTTCTTCAGCAAAGTAAAAAGGGAGCAAATATGTCCTGTTCCCAGGGGGTCTTACGTTGGCTGTGTTTAAGCTATGTTTACTAAACCAATCGTACGAAAAGACCTCTCCTAGGAACATATCGTCCTTTTTTACTCTTCGTCTGAGAACTGTATTGGCTATACCATGTGGAAGGGGGTGTTTTTTTCTTTTTGCAGGCACTTTCCTAAAAGGTGTTGTACAGATACGCATTTTGAAATTATCAAATTGATGCCGAGAGCTTCTGGTTATGCTACTCGCAGAAAAGCCATTTCAATAAGTTGGTATTTGAGGATGTACACGTTATATGGGTACGAAAAATTTTATAAAAACACATTTTTCAAATAAAATTTTGGAAAACATTAGAAATATGACAATTTTTTTTGTCCGAATACACCAAAAACTAGAGAAAATTATAAAAAGGGCTAAAAATATAAAATAAAAAATAAACTCCATTAAGGCGTCTAATATGGTACACCCTATCAGGTGCGGTTTTCAGTAACCGAATTTTTATACCCCATCCCATAGGATAGGAGGTATATTAAGTTTGTCACATAGTTTGTAACACGGTGAAATAATAATGGTAGACCCCCAAGACCTTAAGGGCATATGATCGAGACCGAATTCTGAATCGAATGAGCCATGTCCGTCCGTCTGTATGTCACATGTTTTAAGGCCTTAAATTTTGAGCTAGGGTGCTGAAACTTCGTCCGTAATGTCCGCATCATGCGAAGCAGTACAAGTGTAAAAATTTGTAATCCGCCCAAAGACACGCCCACAATCGGTCGAAATGTGCAACTACCTCCAGAATTTTCAAAACTGTAAGACGTTCTAAAAGGCTGAAATTTAACATTTAGCATCTCCTAATAAATGTAAGACACAAAAAAGAAAAATTTAATCGGTAAACCTCCTAAGTGGGCGTGGCATCTATTTTAATAGTAAATTTTCAAATGCAGTTTACTCAATATTTTTGCTCAAAATTAAAAAAAAATTGCTTAATATTTTATGTAGAAAACGCTTTGTTCTACATTTTGTTTATACAAAACTTTGGCCACGCCCATATTTGGAGGCAGAATTGAAGAAAAACTTAAAATTTGCCTGAAAAACTTAATTTCGACTATCGTTGAACCTAATTTAGGAAAGCATAAAACAAAAAAAGTAGCAGGTTAGGTAAACGAGACTTCAGTCCAGATTTCGTTCATATTAAGTTCTTAGCCACGCCCCCTTTTAAGGGTCGATTTTTCAAAAATATTTAATTTGGACCAAAAATTGCATTTTTACGTACATTTAAGTGTAACTTGGATATATATGTGGTTTCTCCTTAGAGGCGGTTGGACCACGCCCCTTTTGGAAGTTTGCATTACTTATAAAATGTAAAAAAATAACCATGTTACAATGTGGGATAGGATGGGGTATTCAACGGTCCGTTTTACGGACTGTAACTTCTGCGTACACACTGTAGCACTTACTCACTGGTTCTTGTTGTATTTTGTCATCTGGAAGGGGTCAAACTCTGGAAGTCCTAGAAAATTTCATTTATTGAGACTTGATAGTTTGCCGTACGCTTTGCTTTCGCTTTTAAAACTTCCGTTTAAAAAAATAGGGGCTTGATCCTTAAGTGGTTCATGCTTTCGTAAAATTAAGTTGATGTAAGACGGAAACAACATAGAACTAATAGGCTATAAATCAACTTAAATGATTTGACGCATGTCTTGAAAGCCGTTCCATTTCTCAACCCCATATTTTTCTTTCGAACCCCAAAAAATTCCCAAACCCAAAAAATTGTATTTATCTGAATTTTCTTTTCGAGAGGGTAGGTATGTGTTACCGTTACCGAGACACAAGAGTCCTCCCGTATTACAAAGGACGACACGCATGATTTTTATCCTTTTTCTGCATTGTTTTTTTTTTAAATCCTAGGAATTAAAAAAACCTGGGAACGCTAAAACCTAGTTTTCCTAGCTTGCTAGGGAAGCACTGTTAGTTGCTTAATTTCTAAAATAAGTCTCTCAAGCCAAGAAGGTACAAAATTCTAAAAATTAAGAAATTTTCTTCAATAGTTTATAGATTATGGTTTTTCTTTTCTAAAAATATATAGCTCCAAGCAACTATACAGCATCATAAGAGCAAGTTAGTGTGACCCAATCGTGTTTTTTTCTTGTAAATATGTAGAAAAAAACACGACTTGATCAATTCTTATCAAGCTTGGTATGTATATGTATATACATATGTATATACATCAATATGGTATGTATAACAAATCACATACCAAGCTTGATGAGAATTGTTGAAATGTTTAAAAAAAAATTTAAAGTTATAAAAGCAGTAGGCTAAAAAATGCAATGCTATCTCAAAAGATATTTCAAAAACAATTAAACAAACGATATCAACCATAACCTTGTCGACCGCTGACCATTTGAATGGAACCCAATTTCTCCTATTAACATTTCAGCAAAAAAAAAAAACCAAAAATATAATTTGGTCTCTGTTTTTCCTGCATGAAACCAATACCTGTCGGTGAGCTGTCAAAAACATCGGTCTAATCATCCCTTATTAAATGTTGCTGAATTCTGGAAGAAATCGCTCTTGATTCCGTTTAGATTCATTCGTCATGGCACTTGGTCGTAGATTTCCAGAGGCTCTGTTTTTGCGGCATCCATCGAATATGTTAAATATGACTGTTCGATGGTATAAAACAAAGACAAAAGGCTTTATCGAATTCTGCTCACTACAAGGTTTTAATGGTACTGCGGTTATGGCCATTTCGACTTCGGTGGGGCAAGGATTCTGGAGGCCCCAACATTAATTTTTGAACAACCAAGCCAGTCTTGTAGTTCTGTATCCGACTCGCTTGGTTAGGCTACCACCATGGGCTACCACCCATACTTTACTGCTGCTGACGTAAACGTGATGACTTGGGACACCCATGTGCGGTTCAATGAGCCCCGGAAGTGGCAGGCTCTGAGGTGCGCCTGACAAATGGGCGGCAGATAGGAAAAGGTAAGCAGCTGAACGATGAGAGGAGCATAGAAGCTTCAAGGGTTGAAGGCGAACCCCCTTGGGTCAGTTCTTTTGCGGTTTCCATGATTTCCTCGTATTCTGCTGAACTGAAAAGCTTGAAGAATCAACCCAAGCTCGTTATGAAATAAACTTCCCCTCAGGTCAATGAGCGTGCTAGCGCACAGCTTCCAAGTGAAGTCAGTTCTCCTGACAGATATGGAAATCGGACGCCGTTGGCTTTCCAATGGACATGAGTCCAGGAAGCGCGCCAATTGTTGAAACTGCCTGGGTACACTGGTGATGGCTGCTGAAGCTGTGACCAATGTAGGGATCAGAATCCGCGGACAGAACTTGATCGACGCGGTTGGCTCCGGTGGCAGGTGTGCACAATTTCGTTGATACAAGTCAACCTACCAAACTATAAGGCAGCAACTGCAGCTATTAATTAAATAAAAACCACATAGCTTCTATTAAACTGCCATCATGGGTGTGAAAATGTGACATCTGTCATCATTAAAGGCTTAACAACGTTCTCTACGATAAGCAGCCAAACAGACCTAGGACTTGTCGTATTGCATCGAAATCTTTCGAGGCAGTTTGACTCCAATGTTTTATACCCAAGATGTATGGTTGCTGCCTCTATTTCTTGCCATGCAAAGCGGCAAATGAGATGCTTACTTTCCGCTAAAACTCTCTTACGCTTCTGCTACTAAAGGCAGTTGTTGAGCATGTAGAGTACTGTGAATTTACACCAGATGTACAAAGGGTTCGGCCGTTGATCATCTGGTGTAAGAAGACCAGGAAGCTCCTGAATCGGTCCTTAAGAACCAATTTAATAGAAGACTTGAATCTATACCAATCGAAGAAAAAGGATTTTAAGAGAATTATTCGCAGAGCGAAAAAAGACTCCTAAAAAAAATTGTGAGGAGGTGGAATCTCTTAATGAAAATTAGGCTTGTGAAAGCACTTTACATGAACAGACCAAGCAAACTTGCTTCAACGCTCAAACCTGATGGTACCTACACTGAGACCAAGGCGGAGACCTTCAGTGTTGAGAGATTCACTTTCCGAGAGATCCACCACGTGCTCTTCAGTGGTACCTATTTTTATTGGCTGAAACTGCTTATTCAATTCCAAGTTTCCAAATTTTTTGTGTGCCTCCACATTTCCTTTTGACCATCGCTTTCTCGATTTTGCAGCTTATAACTATATTTGAATTTGCTACCTAATATAGATATTATATAGCTTATATATAGCTTACTTACTTACTTAGAGTGGCACTACAGTCCGGGGTGGACCTAGGCCTCAGCCAACAAGCTTCGCCAGCCAGCTCTTATCTTGCTAGCCATCTCCAGTTTCGCACGCGAAGTTGGCACTTGCCTCGGTGTGATTTTTCGGGACGTTGGTGTTCATCCGCTCTAGATGACCCAGCAATCGTAGACGTTGTGTTTTGACTCTTTTGGCTAGATCGGTATCCCTGCACAGCCAGTACAGTTCGGTGTTCTATCTCCTCCTCCACTCTCCGTGTATGCATACGGGACCGTAAATAGTCCGAAGAATTTTCCTCTCGAAGCAGCCTAAAGTATTTTCATCCGCCTTTGACAGGGTCCAACTCATGCTTCTGCACCGTAAAGCAGGACTGGGATGATGAGGGTCTTATACATGGACACTTTATTTGCTCGAGAGAGGGTTTATGTACTCAACTGCCTACTTAGCCCAAAGAAACAGCGATTGCACGAGTTATCCTTCGTTTGATTTCAGCGCTGGTGTCGTTGTCTGAATTGATAGCGGAACCCAGGTAGACAAAGTCCCTAACTACCTCAAAGTTATAGCTGTCGAAGGTGATGTTGCCCAAGACGACGGTGTTGGGTGTCTTAGTTTTGCCCTCGTTGACTGCTAAGCCCATATTCGCCGCTTCGGTCCCAATACTCACGAAAGCTTAACTGACATCACGCTTTGTTCTACCGATTATGTCAATGTCGTCTGCGTATGCGAGTAGTTGAACGGACTTATGAAAGATTGTAACTCTGGTGTTGGCGCAAGAGTTCTGTATAATTCTCTCTAGTATGATGTTAAATAAGTCGCATGCCAGCGCGTCGCCTGTCTAAATCCTTTTTTGACATCAAAGGGGTTGGTGAGGTCTTTGCCGACCTTGGCGGAACAGCGTGAATTTTCCATCGTCGTCCTGCGCAGACTGACGAGTTTGGCAAGGATGCCAAAACGAGACATTACGGTATACAGCTCGTCTCTATAGAGACATACATTACTATCATACGCGGCCTTGAAATCGATGAAAAGGTGGTGTGTATCGATTTGGAATTCCTGGGTTTTCCAAGATCTGCCGCAGTGCGAGGCCTAAAGCCACACTGATATGTGCCTATCAGATTTTTGACAAACGGCTTTAGGCGTTCACACAATATAACAGAAAAGATCTTGTATGCGATGTTAAGAAGACTGATGCCTCTGTAGTTGGCACAACTCAGAGGGTCTCCTTTTTTCAGGATCGGATCACCTTTCTTCAGATATTATATAAACTAAGCTTAAAAAACGTACTGCAAAGTTCGGATGAAAATAGCGGTTGCTCTTAGCGACCAAACCGGCTACCTACTGCGGCTGTGAACTAAATCACTGCCATTTATCCTCATCCTTTTCGTTGATAGAATAGAAAGGGGTACCTATGTTTTCACAGCCCCAGTATGTACAAAGTCTGTGGTAGAGTAATAAAAGTAGAAGTATCGTAAACGGCGAAAAGAATTACTTTTCTTGCCGATTAACAGACGCATATTGGGCCTACCAAACAGAGCCATAACAAACGAGTGTGTACGTAATTCTTTAAGGCTGACACAAAGATAGAAATTATCAAAAACTAGAAACTTGTAGATATTTGAGTCACAATACCGCCATTTTTTGTAATGCATACTCTGAAACCATCTTTTAATTTCAATTATAAAGTTTAAGTTGGGTGTCTACACCGGGCGGACCGGATAAATTTCTTAATCGTTTTTGCCATGTTCATGTTGAAATTTATCATGTTATCATGAATATTTCCTAATTCGAAGAACGATGTGATAAGTTTTCTCAACTCCCAAGAAAATAGCTCTTTTTTGTACTTGAAAACCTCAAAATTACAATCCAAACTCCTTTGAATACTTCCTTCATTTATGAAAATATCTATGGTTTCGTGGTCCGATATTTTTTCTTCCACATTAGCCCCTAGTATTCGCACTACTATAGTTATTCTAGAATATTCTATCATTTTTTGTGTCAGACAATTGTCATCAAGTAATCATTCGATATTTTTGTTGCAGTGAATGTCTGCACCAATTAATGTTGAAATCGCCAGCTATTACTAACCTGCTTGTTGTTTCGCTTATTTCTTCAATGTTTGTTTTAAGGAAATCACAGAAATCTTTATCTGCTGTTTTTGGCGATTTGTGAATAGCAACAATTGTTAAAGCCATGTTATTATTTGTGTATTTGCATGCAACAAGCCACATTTTATACTCGATTGCTACTTTTTTCTCCTCCGTTAACGTCCTCTTACATAAATCGTGGTACCTCCAGTATATTATGAGTTAGATAGGCAGTATACATATCCTATATATGTATATCTATATCAAATCCATACTGGCTCTCGGAGCAGTCGTTCGAGCTATCATCGCTGCAAATCATAAAAATTTTGGACGATTTTGAATTGAATTTCAAAGAAATGTAAAGTTTTGTCGAGTTGAACAAGCCTCGCGACTCTCGATGTGGTTTAACTTTTCATACATCTTACAGACATGGCTTTATTCGACCCAAAATAGGGCCACACCCTTTTAAGTTGAGTTACAAAGTTATTTCGATTTTTCTTTACACCGAAAACCAAATCGGCGTTTCAATTATAAAATTCGGTGTAACAACGGATAAATAAGCAGCTTAATTCAGTGTTCGTATACCCCAAAAAATGTTTAGCTCTGCACTACACCAGTTTCGTAGTTTGGCGCTTGAAAAAGAATTCAGCTTTAGTGGGATTCATCTCCAAGTCAGGCATTTTAAATTAACTGTTAAGGATTGTTAGCCGATTTTTCATAAGATTATATCTGATCCATTAGGTATACTAATGCATATTACAATGCCCGAAATTGCTCCTTTTCACTTATTTCATAGCACAATTCATAGCCCTATTTAACTTTTATGAGGTGGGTCCGTAAAAGGCGGGAATATTAAGTTCATCAAAGGCGAATGATATAACTAATTGTACCCACCTTCTAACACAAAATTTATTGGTATTAACTTTAATACCTGTCATAGAGTTCGCATAAATGCTCTTACCTCTAGCCTAGGTTTGATAAGGCTTTAAACTGGGCACTTTACTTTCATTATTGAACGAGGCATAGGCATTCCTAATTGCAGCTTATTTAACAGCTGCTAATTTCCGCCGTTTCAAATTCTCATGAATACTCTGCGTGAGTTCCCAAATAAGGCCTAATCAATGGCCATTAAGTTTTGCCGAAATTATATGTAGGTAGGTCCTTTTGGATATCAGCACAAGCTGCCTTAATGAAAAAACAACGACGACTCCCACTGCAAAGCTTATGATTACTTACCATTACTCTTTCTTTTTTTTTCTCCTAATGGTTGACGTCAATATAAGGCCATGCTTATACTGTCAAAAAAGTAATCAGAGGGCGTCACCCAATGGCGTCAGATTATGGTCACCCATAAATCCCCAGTGCGCACGGTCTAATATCGTCCATGATATAAGAGTCATAAAAAGAATAGCAAAAATCGTCGCCGCCATCGGTGAACCTTATTTGGGGTATAAATCCTTATCTAAACACTTTTCCGACAAGCCAATAGAAAGTCTTCGCATTCCCACCAGCAGCGCGTCGCACAACCCTTTGACACGGCAAATCCAGGTACTCCTCGTGCATAGAGATGTTTGTTTTGGAAACAAATCAAATCGTTACCACAAATGAGTGCCTCGAAAACAGCGTCTAGAGATGAAAGGATTAATCTAATGATTTGTCAAAATGGTTAACCCTTTTTCAAAATATTCGCCACAGAGAAAAACCCCGTCCATCGTTTCGTCGCTGTGACACGGAACACTTTACGGGGTGTGTGTGTCTAATTTTAAGTCTCACAAGGTCCATTCGGGTATATATGGCACATGACCATAAATACGTAAATATTTGCAGGATTTGTGTTCGAAAAAGGAAGGACGAAAATTGCAAACATCCATCAGCCATAAACGTCTTAATTTGTACCTATCCGTCTCAAGGTTTTCCAAATCAATTTCACAGAAGATGAACTCTTCGCGCTGCGGGGTGCGGAATAATGAAGTGATTGAAAGGATACCGATACCAGTAAACCGGTAAATCCATTTCCAGCGGCAATTGCCCTCATTGTCTGGACTACCGGCGTAAAGGGGTGGACCGTTTACAATGGTAATTGGCGATGTTACCTCGAAACGTTCACGTACCTGCGCCCCATTGTTTGAACTCATGCAAATTTCCGTAAATCGAGTTCAACAAAGGATTCGGCGCTCTACCTGTGCTGGCAGTGGTGTTTACTTGCAAAATAATTGAAATAGTCGCTGGTACACCCTTTCGATTGGGATATGCCATCGGAACACCCCTTTTATATGGTTGCAATAAAATTAACGATGCACACAGTTGGGCGAGTCCAGATCTGCCTTTTTGCCAAATATTTTCCTTGCAGAAAGACTTCTTCACCTATAATTGCTGCAATTTTGCACGAAAACAGAAAGTATGACTGTACACATCTGAGGCTCTGTCCTTGAAGATCTCCTCATGCGTAACTCTTTCAAGGACGTCTGCCTGCACACAAAACGTTAAAGCATCTTCCACAATATCGATGGGAACGCAAACCATTTGTCTGTTTTTTTTTTTTTATCGAAAACTAAACACTCATAAGTGCCCATTCTTTTGGGAGTTCAATTACGTAGAGATTAGGAAGCCATTTCGAGTCCCCTCCTTGTTTTTATTTGGTGCATCGTTTATCTGTCAGCGGCTGTATGTGGCGTTATCGTGAAATTAAAGTCGGGGTTCTTTCGGTTGTTTCCCAGAACATCGGCCAGCTCCACGGACACACCGAACGTCAACACTTGTTGGCACTACGAAAATTTATTCTGGTGCGCCAATTTGTCTCTCACATTACCCTGGGTGCGCGTCTAGGACGACACGCACTGGCTGGGTTGCACTTGCGTTCTGTGTAGTGTAAACAAATTTCAAGGGCTTAGCCGGAACGCCTTGGTGTGCGCTCAGATTTATGACACCGAATACGAGGTCGGATATTTTCACAAAATACCCAAAACCACTCCTATTACGTAATTTATGTGCTGGAGCTAACTCATATTCCTGCGTATTTAGGCCAAAGAGATGGTGTGACCACTTCTTGTTCAAGTGTCCGATTTCAGTGTGTTACCCTTAATCGATTCGTAGGCGTCCTCCGACATTGCAATGAGCACTTTTTTACGGTATGTGACACTTGAACTATCGCACTTGCTTAAGTGGCGCTGAGGGACACTTGGTCTGCGCGTTCCCAGAGCGGTTGCATTTTTCGGTAATTGTTTGCACATATGTGTCCTGCGTCAGGACATTATAGGGGGATGCATATGTTTAAGGTATTAAATCATCGGGTTTATGGGTGCGCCGTCATGTCTGTCGGGCAGTTTTTCACACTTAGACATACCAAGCACCGGACACCACTGGGAAATGTTGTATGCTGCTGGGCCAGAGGCGCTCTCTGCACTTGTTTTCGATAAGGGAATGTGCTTACACATTGGGAACTTGGCCACTGGCATTTTGTTCTAAAATAAATATTTTCTCCCATAAAATTCCAGAGCCTTAAAGTCTTTATTAGAAGAAAAAGACACAACCGCGGCCAACTCGAAAAGCCAAAATCGAAACCGAAGACTACTTAGGATCTGTCACACCGAATGGATGGAAAAAAACGCGGCGACATTAAAATCCAAGCCCCAGGTTTGAGGTGACCAGAAAGACCGAACCTCCGTTTAAGCATCGCGGATGCCAGAGCACTTGGTCGGACATTTGGGAGCAGAATGCCCAGGATCACAGAGGATGGAAGGCTACTGTGGGTGAACCATGTAGAGACGTATGTGGAGCCATATAAGAATGAAAGTATTTTTTAAATATTTCTTTTAATATGCGGCCCAAGCACGATCCTTGACTGATGTACACCCGATCCCCTTCTCGAGCTTCATTAACTACTATTTAAGGCTCCCTCTAAGTCCAGGAATAAGGTTGGCGTAAATTTTTTGTGACGGATTTTTTTTTTTCGATAGTTTGCATTGCCTCTTAAAAGGCTTCGTCGATCTCCCCGAAACCAAGGTAGTTTCTTTAAAATTATCGTTATTAAGGAAGCAAGTCGATCGTGATAATACCAGCTTTGGAGACAGGTGAAAATACCAGCGTTGTAGACCTATAAGACGACTTTTCGATTGGAAGCAGGCAGTGGGGGATCTATAAGACAGCCAGTAACCGTGGGGCATTTACAATCTTTGCCGAATGAATTTTTTTCTCAACTTACCCTTGAAAGAGTTATAAGGGTGAGGTAATCCATTTGAACGGAAACCACTTCCAACAAAATAATGTGGGCCAGTGAGGGACTTTCTGAATTCAGAAGCCAAGGAAGGGGATGAAAAATAGCATATAGGGATGGGCACCCACTGCGTTGCGTAGAGGGTAGGGTAGAGAGGTGGCGTCCAGGCTGTACGAACAAAAGCCCAAGTTATTGACGTCCAAAAGTCGCCGAACGAAAATAACTGATTTAATCTTTTCGCAAAGTGCCAGTTGTATCTGTAGAGGCCTTTAGAGTCCTGTACGAATGCCGCTGCTTCCAGGAAAGATGTCCTCATAAGAAATTTCAGGGTATCCACAGAGGAACCATGATACTTTCATCCTTAGGTATTGGTCGACAAAATGTATCTTATCCTGGCAAAAAGTTTAAGGGCTTCTGTTGACCGGCGATATTCTCTCCAGGACATCGGCGAATTGAATAATCGGCGACATTGGCATAATGACATCAGCGAATATTAGATTGTGCGCCTATGTCATTAGCCCATTCTTTATAGGGAAAGCAGCAGATTTTCGTTGACAGAACTATAGAAAGCTTCTAGTAAGTCTTTAGGATATTCAGGACCTTATGCTGAGATAAGATTATATAGTAAGCCGGGTGGCACTGCGGTCTTTTAAAAAAGATCCTATTGTGCCTTCTCTGATGAAATCCTAGGGCCATTTTATTACTACGGAGGCAGTCAAGAAGGCAAGCATCTTCTCTGGGGGGTATCGACCAGATTTGCTGAAGGAGTAATTTCTTCGCTGTGGATATTTTTCCTCAGACGCAAGAAGACCAGGCATTCGATGATTATGTGCAGAGAAGAATCAACGATCTGTAGACAAAATCTGCATGTGGTCCGGTGACAGGCCGAAGCAATGGGGATGTTTTTCCAGTTTGCAATCTGGGGAAAATCTAAGAAAGAATTTTTCAGAAGTTGCCCCGACTTTGGCAAGCGAGTCTGCTGTTTCATTGCCCCCAAAGTGGGTGGGCAGGGAATCCACTGTGGGCTCTGGGAATCCAGTGAAGGGTGATTAAGTTGTTTTTGGCTAGCTTTTGGATGACCATGACTGATTTAAAAACGAGCTTTGATTTGTTAACGTGCACAGTCAAGTCCCTTGAGAGCTGCTTGACTGTCCGATAAGATGAATAGGACTGTTCTTCCTCTTGTGTTGGAACTTAGATTTATTCTAACAGAGAAGATAGTTGATGGCAAGGATTTCCGCCTGGAAAACGGATAAAATTTTGCCAAGACTAACTGAAGAGCCCGCCTGGGGCAGTTCTCCATGAATACCAGGCCCGGTCCCCCTGTCTCCCATTTAAAGCTGAATGTATACCAAACAAGGTCAAATCGAGAAGGAGTTGGCTTCAATTTTGCCCATCCATCCCTTGGAGCTTGGAGGGATTACTATGAAGAGCTAAGAATCTGAAAGCAGCGTTCAGCATGCCTCGCGAGGACAGGCACGAGATTATGCGCGATCAATTAGGCGCGAGATTATGATTTGAAGTGATGGATCATAACCCTCCCACTCTACTACATTCCAAATGGTCTGCTTGTGGGATACGCCGATTTAACCTCAGAATATACTGGCAGGCCACTCGGTTTTGGATCTCTTCGTCACGGAGGCCAAATAAATGCTGTTGTCGTGTGTAAAAAGTATGTCATCCAGGGCATTAGACCCCAATTGGAATCGCAGGATCGGGTGCGCATGTTTACGGTGCGTTTTATCTTTATCTTCCATGATAGTTTGCTATCAAGGACTATTTCAAAGGACTTTATTTCCATTGAGAAATCTATACTTTACCATATACTTTGCGCCGTCGTGGAAAATCTAATTTTGCTAAAGGGACAATATTCCCCCTGGTACGGGTTCATACCGCTTCGGTTACCCCTACCTCTTCTATACCTCTTCTGTCAGTCAACAAACAGTCAAAACTTTCAGGTTTGACGGTATCAGTGATGCCAGATATTTTATATTTAAAAATATTTTTGTTTTCATTGTGGGTGAAATGAAACTAGGCACCAAATTTAGAAATAATAAATTACTCGATTTTTAGAAATAAAAATACTCGAGTAGCAGAATCACCACTTTTTGATTTTCGGGATACAAAATCGATGGGCTGAGTACAAAGTCAATTGACAAGATGGTTGACGACTACCAATGTTCAATATTAAAAATAAATAAATAGAGTGGCGCAACAGCTCGAGGTAAACCAGGGCCAACTTCTCAACAATGTATGCTGTGTGTGCTATAATTTATTCACATACAAGGGGACCTACAATTTTTTGCCGAATCCGAACGGCACTTTGAGAAGTTTTCCAAGACAAATGATACTCTCGGAGGGCTTGTCAAACCCTCGCGGTGGTGGGGACCGTGAAAAAGAACGAGTCTTTTTTTTAGATGACGATGTAAGGATTCGAACCCAGACCTCCTGGTTCGAATGTTCAATATTATAATAGATTACTACGTTCTTAGAACATCGTCAAACTACCAAAAACCTGGATCCTATGCCCCCATAACCAGCACTGCATATTCTACCGCACTATAATACTTCGTTGATGGCCAAACATCTTTAAGAACGTAAAAATGCAATCATCTTGCACCTCTCAATATATTCAAATTACACTGTTTAACAGTTACCGCAATGCAGCGGAAACTATTGTCGGTATACTACTTTCTAGAGGTAAATATACCTACACATACCTACCTTGCCCAGAAAACCCTGCTAGATAAAATATTTCTACCGATCATAAAAGAAGTCCTACCTCGGATGCTTGTTAATTTTTAAACTGCCTGTAATTCATCTTTTTCAGCAATTTGCCTCAGGACTCCTTAAGTGGGCCAGTTTTTTGCGATTCCAGGAAGAAATATATGTGCTCTAAAAAAATCAAAACTAGGATAGTTTTTTTATTACCAAGTAGGTACCTTGACCTTGGGTTTTGTCCTTATTTCGCCCGACAAACAGTTCACGTTTTTGTTCTAACTTTTTGACATAATTTTGTTTCCGCAAAAAATATCACCAATTTTTATTACTTTACGGAACCTGTTTTTTTTTTACAAAAAATGATTTAAGGACCTGGTTTATAATCTTTGAATATTTTCCATGTTGTTTCGCGGCATTTTCCACTCCTCCTCTTCCTGGTAAGACGCATCTATTTACGTACATACGTGCGCATGGGGCTAAAAGAAACACTGTTAACTTTAATTTGCCGCCTTTTATGACGGCTGATCAAGCTTTAAAGATAAAGTCCCAACAAGCGCACCCTTTCCTCGCCATAATAAAAAAAATTATTCCCGTTCTAATAAAAGCAAAACATGAGTGATTGCAGATCCAATTTATTCACAATGTCATTGATCAAAGCGGCAACAAGATACAAGCCGCCTCTTGGCGGCCCATAGGCAGGGTATGGTGGCTTCTTATCAGTGCCAAACAGGTGACAGTAAAAAGTAGTTTTACCCGCGTAAATGGGAGTACCAATGATTGTCATCCGCAGCGCCTTCAAACGGGCCGCTGTTGTGCGGTATCAGTACCATTTCCGCGGAACGAAAGTGACTCCGAAAGAAGCGCGCTTCCTTTGAATCAATCTCAGGCCCGAGGTGTATATAGATACGCCTTCATCATAAAATATGCAATCGAATGTCGAAGTGCGCCTCCAGGGTAAACAGAAAATTTGTAAATGATTACGGGGTCTGACTTTCGCAATATGTGGGTGCTGGAAAAGTGAGGGCTTATGGATTGCGCTCGGAAATTACCGCGCCCTCGCACATTTAAAATGTCCTAATCCTTTACAGATGCGCTCACTCATGGGAATTCTTGCGATCGGTAGTGAAAACCAGTGGTCATGTGTGCGAAAAACCAATCAGATTGAGATGGTGCTGAAATAACAAATTTTAATAAACTTCCAAACGCCGCGTATTTGCATCCGTACAGGTTTTCAACACTTGTGCAAATTCGTGAGCTGATACCTCGCTCTTTTGACACCTTCGTTAAACCATATGTGAAGACGGACCCTTGAATGGGAAATTGCTTAACTCAAGTGGCAACGGGTGTGGACAATATGTGCGCGCAGTGTTTTTCTTTGATGTTTCCTTATCCGCAGGAGTTGCACATTATAAACACTTTCACCTGATCGAAAGACAACAAAATTTACGTTGTGCATGCGTGACTCAAAAGATCGGCAAAGTCTTAAGTCACCTTTACATGTTTTTCTTTTTAGACTTTCCGTCGCTGAATCAAGTAAAGGAAAGTATAAAAATTTTATCAAACTTGCGCAGGGTTGATATCTATTCATCTTCAAATAATAATAGTTTTTTTTTTAATAAAAATAAATTAATTACTTCAGATTTAAATATATCCATAAAATAAACTGTAGATTGTAATAAATTATATAAGTGCTCTTGTTGCAAGGGGAAACCTTCTTCAAAGGGCTTATCAGAATGTGTTGGTGAAGTTCAAGTTTGCGAAGTTAAAAAAAAAATAGAAAATAAATTAAACGCCCGAAACATGAAATAAAGGAGGGAAATAAAAGTACGTGTCCTTTCAAGAAACCGAAAGCTGGTAGCACGTCCTATGAAACTGGCGTACCAGCAAATGCTTGAACGCCTCAAGCACAACACTACTAATTCTTATGTAATGTCCTAAAAGAAAGCGACTTGCAGGTGATTTAATTTAAATAAATCGAACTTAAAATAATCAAACTTTTAATTACACTCAAGAGCAAGATCGATGTGGTCCCTCAATGCAACTCGCTACGGTTTCGGGGCAATCGGGTCTACCCTGATACCCTGATATATAAAAAAAATTACAAAAAAGAGTAATCTAAAAAGGCAATAGACCGTCAAGTATGAATTCATACATGGTGCGGTCCGTCGGCTTTTTTTGAAGGCTTAGCGTACAATTATTGCTTAGTTTGCATTTAAAATGTTGTTAAGTGTATTTGCGACTTTATGTTTTCCTTTTCTTTTCTTTTAATAACAGATTTCGACTTCATGGCATTTGTTCAAACGCATTTCGATCATTTGTTTTTCTTGAATAATATTTTGAGTGCGATTTTAAGAAAATATATGTGGATATGCAAAAGATCTGTGTATACGAGTTTTTAAATGCTGCCAATGCAGTGTAGTATCATAAAGGGGACATTTTTGGAACATCCTTCATTAATTTTAAAGTAGGTATTGTTATCATTTTTTTTTTAAGTTTAAAATCCTTATTTTAGGCTGATTTTAAGTTTAGGTACCAACTACAATTTTTCTCAAAATGCAGGGTGACAAATAAATTTTTAGATTTTTTTTGTTAAAAACCTGAAAAAAATGACAACTGGTTTTTCATATACTCAAGTAGTTTGTGCTTGCGTTCAATTTAGTTGACAATATTAAAACCACTCAGAAGTAATAGGCATTTTCCAGCACTACCATTTCAAAAATCAGCTTAAATGATTATATCTAAGTGTATCTGAAAAACTATTTTTTCTGAATGGCTATTTTATCTACATAAATACTATGGGCCCAGTTTTTTATCTTGCTATAATAAACCCTCTCAAGGGTTTTTCAAGATTAGTGCTTATACACTTTAAAGCTAGAAACGCAATGCTGCCGATACTTTACGTCAAACAACGCACCTGACAAATTTGCAAAACGATATGTCGCTTTGCGTTTTGGGATAGGAAATTGAAAAGTATCAGCTCATACACATTCAATTTTTGTTTAAAGATATTTAAAAAAATATTTGCAAAAGAACGAGCAGAAGAGATGCTTTTTAAAAACGAACCAAGTTGGAAAGCAATGAAAATAAAATTATTTCTGTAAATTCCATCACAAATAAATCCAAGGTGGTGCACTCGTGTCTTTTGCATGCTTAAAACCAAAACATTGCAAGTTATCGCGCAAAATTTAAAACAGAAATAATACCGAAAAACATCATTTTCTTTAGTTAAACCTCTCTACTCTACGGAAACCTGTTTTTATTCTGACTATAAACAACCCTTTGTTACTATTAACGATAAGAGAACTACACGCACTCACCACACAACGAATGAGCATGAGGTTGTTCAACGGACGCAAAAGAAGAAAGTAGATCTACTTTTGCGTTGAAGATGCGTCTACGATGTTTACGGTCAAACGCGGGGTAAAGTCTTGAAGAAACATTTCGTTTTGCCCCATATGCGCCCATTGTTTCTACTCTGACTGTCATCGAACGCACGCAGCAACGCAGCATTGCGTTTAGGACTTAACACTAAACGTAATTATACTGTTACCTATGTGGGTTTTAAAACAACTTGCGTTTATTTACATATATGCGTTCTCACTTTTTTTTCACGAACCTTATAAGTGTACCTACCAATACCAAATATCATCTTTCTACGACTCACCGTTCAGAAGACACAGGTGCAGACGGATGGGCGGATGGATATCCTTTTGGATGGATGGAGGTCCTTTTCCATTTTTGGAAAATCTAGTACAACAAAAATTTTGGAAACAAATCCTCGAAAAAATCTCGAATGACAAACATCTAAAACAAAAAATCTCGGATGGCTCTTCATATGAAAAAGCTCTATTTCGCCCAGTAGATATGGCACGAAGCTCTTTTATATAAACTTTCCACAGGGTTCCATTTTATCTCCAGTACTTTTTCATCTAAACATTTGTGCGACTAATAAAGAAATTCATAGCTCTCTTACAGCACTGTTATAGTCAGTCGATACGATAGTCGATAAGTCAGTGACTTTGAAATTATGCATGTTTTTCGGTTAAAAAATTAATTTATTTTTCAAAAAAGTCTTATTTCAGCGCGATATGTATACCTGCATTTTCCAACGGTGCTCCAATCGATGAAATCTTTTACCACTGAGCATTTTCTTCAAGAGAATGAAGCAACAAACAATCAAAAATACCCATAAATCCGCAGAATAGGATGAAATGAGTAATTTTGGGTATGCGTTTTTCGTCCACCATTAAAAACCCGATAATTTACCCGCCGATAATTTTTTTATGTCGAGATATTCATTCAGAGTTCAAATAATGGTATCTATTGAAATTTCTATAATCTTAATTAACTCACAAATTTTGATTCTGGGATCAGCCGACAGAATATCGTGGATTTTAGTTTTACCTATTATGTTTTCTCAGTCTTTGGGAATTTCTTATTTCCAAATAGAAACAAAATAAATAGGATATCAGAAATAAAACGCCTTTGTGCAATTTCAGCGCCGTTAAGCATAAGTTAAGTTAAGCTCTCATAAGTCACTGACTTATCGAACAGCCCTCGTAGAATTCCTGTTAATGCCTTAGCTTCCCATTAATCAGAGATGTAATCATATGAAAAATATTCGCCTTTCCTTCAAGTACCTTTAGTATTTAAAACCACTAAGTAAGCACGCAACTTCTGCGTACACGGATCGTTGAATACCCCGTCCTATACTTCTTTGTAAAATGCTGATGCTCTTGTTATTTTTTGAAATTTCATAAGTAGTCTAAACTTCTAAAAGGGGCGTGATCCAACCACCCCTAACTATCAATTAAAATAGATATTTCCAAGTTACGTTTAAATGTAGCTACGTAGAAACGCGATTTTTCGGTTAAAATTCAATATTTTAGTAAAATTGACCCCTAAAGGGGGCGTGGCTAAGAACTTTTTATCATGAACGAAACCTATAATGAATTCTCGTTTACCTTACCTGCAAACTTTTATTTTTTATTCTTTCCTAAATTAGGCTTTCGGCCAGTCGAAATTACATTATTCAAGAAAATTTCAGGTTTTTCTTCAATTCTGCCTTTGAATGTGGGAGGCAGACCCAAAGGTCAACATTTTTGTTGAATTAAATGCAGAACTAAGTGTTTTCTACATGATATTTTAAGTGAAGTTTTTTCAAATTGGAAGAAAAATTTCGAATAAAATGCATTTGAAAAATTACCATTGAAGTCGATGCCACACCCACTAGGGAGGTAAAGCGATTAAATTTCTATTTTGTGTGTCTTACAATAAACAAGAGATGGTAAATATCAAATGTTATTATACTAGTCAACATTACTTCCCTAGAAAGCCTCCACAGTTATGTGAAAACTGTGGGGAGGTTCTTTCAATTTGGCATATCTTTGCTGAATGTGTAGCAGTTTCATATGAGGAGAAACTGGAGTCAGTAGGAACTCGCTGAGATTTTGAAACCATCTGATATTTAAGCCTTTCAACGTATAAAGGAAGCTACGACTGCGCTTAACAAATTTAAGTATATATAAATCCTTTCCCTTTCTTAAACTACATAAAACAGATTTGTTATTTCTATGTTAAATAAGTTAGTTATAACCATAATTAAGTAAATTCTGTTATAATTGTATATTTATTCGTATATAATTGTATTTATAAAAATATAATTGTATTTTTATTCGATCTAAACGACATCTTATGGCCTTGTAGCCCTGATGTCTTAAATGTAGGTTGCTTGTAAATTTATTTTGTAAACTATTCTTAATAAATAAATAAAAACTTTTAGACATTTGGCGATTGGAAGCTTGACAGGAGTCAATTGGAGCTAGTTCTAGTAACCCGCCGTCTAGCTTTTTTTTAGTTTCGAATCCCTGGATAGTATTCTCTCATAACTGTTTTCATTTTTCTTCAGTTATTATAGTTGAGATGATGTGGATGTCACATAAGCGGAAATTTTCTGCCGCAGTTGTTCTTGAAATTGCTCTGAAAATTAATAGGCAAAATAAATTTAAAAAAAGGGTTCTGAGTTTGACCTTGGGTGGATAGTCGACATTAATTAGGAGCAGGATTTAATCTAACAAGACAGCTTAAATTCGAAGATCCCTAACCATGTATAAGCTTTTGCCCATGCAGGTAGTGGAGTATATTTAATCTGTTGGACCGACCATTTTTTAAGTGGGATAATTTAAAAGAACCTTTCCAATTCGAGAACATGTTCTGCTTGCACTTTACATTTTGCTCTCGCAGGGGTTCACTGATTACTTATTTTAAGATCTACCAGGGGAGGGATCTGCTCTTATCTTAGCTTGAATGACCTGCCTGGGAAGTAAGACTGAAGTGATGCGAGCAGCGCCGGATTTCATTTTTTTGGGCCCTAGGTGTGTAGAGTCCCCTGTTTCACATATATAAATTTTTTTGTTTAATTTTAGTTAAAAAAATTAAGAAAATTAAAAAATTAAATTTAATCTAATGTAAAACATAAAAAAAATCACTATTAATTGTTTCCATTTTTATACAAAATATAGCAATGGTTTGATACCAAACGCTTGGCACGGACTTTAATATCGACCTCTTCAAGAGAACCAACAAAAACTGCAAGTTGTGTTTCACACAAAATTAGATTTATTTTTGTGCGTAATGTACACAAGTTGTTTTTTGTGGAGTGTTGCTGTTTACTATTGTTTCAAATTTATTTTCAAATGTTTATTTAGATTGAGTTGATTCATTATGTTTGCACTTTTTGTGGTGCTCAAGGTTTGGGCCGAGTTGGCCTGCGGGTAAATCCAATGCTGGATGCGAACCACATGTCCAACGTGTAGGCACAAGAATTCGTCGTACACACGAAATCTCATTTTGGCAGCTTACATCCGCGATCATTCCTTTTGTTATTACCGAAGTTTCGTGATCAAAGTGATGGTTGAAGGGTTTGTCCGCGGGGGGCTGACAAACCCTCCGAGAGTATTATTTGTTTCTAAAAACTTTTCAAAGTTTGGTTAAGGTTAAAAACTTTGCCCTGGTTCACGTCGAGCTAAGACCTAAGTCAAGATTGTTTTGCTAAATTTCTTAAACTTCATCGTCTAAATACAGCTAGCAGTTTTCGTTTCTATGTCGACCTGTCGAAATAAAACGAGAAATCGAGAACCAAAAAAGGTGCCGTCAAAACAGTTTTGAAAGCTTAACTGGTTTTTTACCTTTGATGTGCCTGGTTACTGCAGATATGAAAACTTATAAAACAGCCTATTAAAAATATATGGAAATCTTTGTAGAGGGTAAAATGGTATCCCTAGCCATTTTCCCCTTTCGAGGTTAACAACCGAACTACATTAAATTAAATAAAAATAAATAAATAGAGTGGCGCAACAGCTCGAGGTGAACCAGGGCCAACTTCTCAACAATGTATGCTGGTGTGTTAATTTCTTTACATACAAGGGGACCTACAATTTTATGCCGAATCCGAACGGCACTTTGAGAAGTTTTTCAAGATAAATGATACTCTCGGAGGGCTTGTCAGACCCTCGCGGAGGTGGGGGCCGTGAAAAAGAACAAGTCTTTTTTTTCAGGTGACGATGGCAGGATTCGAACCCAGACCTCCGGCGTAGTAAGCACACACACTAACCACTACGCCAAGGCCCCCCATTAGAATAAATAAATCTTTTTTTTTCGATGTCATTAACACATGCACGTCTAACAATATTTTTTCGCACCTTAATAGGTACATATACATATAAAAATGACTGCCAATTTTTACTGCTGTATAACAAAACAAAACGTACGAATAAGTTAAAAGAAAGTTCGGTAGAAAAACACTTCATTTTAACTTTTTAGGAGCCACGAGATTCTGGCGTTGGGCCTTTCATTGCAAGCGAAGACCGAAGGTAAAATGAATTTGAAGTGAGCCATATCCCCCGCTATATCACCGCTTACACCTTTAAGCATTTATTGCTCTTAGGAGACTATAAAGTCAGCATTTCACGATAAAAAATAAAATGTTTGAAATATTATTTTTTATAGTACATTGCGCTCTTTTTAAAATATCTGATTCTATTGTTGTAGCACTTTTAAACTTAATTCATAGATCATGCCTACCCGCAAAAATTGTTTAGAAAATAAATAGGTACCGTGGTGGGAATTCGATTATGAACAGCAACATTTATTTTTATTTCTAATAAAATTCAAATATTTATTATAAAATTTGGATGTAAATAAAAGCATATTGATAAGTTTAAAAAAATCAAGATAATTAGATCAAAAATTTCAGGATATAGAAGCCGAACTTTTTAAAATGATGAAAAAATAGGTGGAAGTTCGATTATGAACAAATGCAGCTGTTAATGGTTTTTCTAAATTTCGCTGACTTTTTTATTTTTAAATTACGATATTAATAACGAATGGGGCCTCTTCTATTTTCTAGTAACTTGCCAAGAAGATTTGGCATTGCTATGATAGGAATTTTAAGCTTTTAAGGGCTGACTGGCGACCGAGCCTCTTTAGGGCTTTAGGGCTCAAGGCTTAACGTCAAATTGTCTCACATGCAGGTAAACCTAACGTTCAAGAGTCTTTCACAAATTATCGATGGAGTAAAGGCCTAAAACTTCGAGCCAGCCACGTCATTACCTCAAAATTGCTTTGAGAAAACAATGATTTTCTGGTGTTGCCATGTAGTATATGAAATTTTGGAAAAAAAAACTCAGCACATCGACATAGAAAGAGAACATAAAATTTATGGGTAACTAGGTGATTTGAGCTTAAAAAGCAATTCGACCGGCTGGATTTTCAATCAGAGAAGCTGAGAAACTTAAAGGTCTTACCATATTAATTCCAAACCACCTTGGGAATGTGCTAGAAAATAGAGGCGGTTCCAAAGGAAGGAAAAAAAATCAAATAAATGCTGCTGTTCATAATCGAATTTCCACCACTGTATAGGTACGTAGATATCTACCTATACCCTAACCTAGTATGCCTCCTCCACTACAAGGCCACCTCTTCACGATTTTCTTAAAAAACTTTTTATTAGAAAGTAGCCGTAGTCAGGGCTTCCAAAAAACTAGTTTATAAAAAATGCATCCAGCTTAGAAAATGATGTATGTTGGAAATTAAGAATCCTTAAGTACCTTCCTGGGGGGGTGCCGTGGCGTAGTGGTTAGTGTGTGTGCTTACTACGCCGGAGGTCTGGGTTCGAATCCTGCCATCGTCACCTGAAAAAAAAGACTTGTTCTTTTTCACGGTCCCCACCTCCGCGAGGGTTTGACAAGCCCTCCGAGAGTATCATTTGTCTTGAAAAACTTCTCAAAGTGCCGTTCGGATTCGGCAAAAAATTGTAGGTCCCCTTGTATGTGAAGAAATTAACTCACCAGCATACATTGTTGAGAAGTTGGCCCTGGTTCACTTCGAGCTGTTGCGTCACTCTATTTTTTAAGTACCTTCCTACCTATACTTACTACACCAGAACACTGGGTAGGAAAAAAAGGTAAGTAGGTAGGTACCTATATAAGTAGTCTAAGAAACCTACCTAACCTATACTTAATCATAGTAAATCGTAAATTTTTTGCAACACATAGGTGTGAATGTAACGTTATCTAACGTACGCACCAACCTTTTTCAAAAGGTGGAGCTACCTACACACCACGGGCTTGTATAGTATACCTACCCGCCTGCCAGGCTATAAAACAAAAGGTTTGCGTCAGAATTGCACCTAATAACACTAGGAAGTAGATTATATCGTAAATAAACAAAAATATTTGCCAACTAGGTAGGTAAATGCCTTGTTACCTTTGAAGGCATGTAGGTACCTACCTACTGCAGTAATTACCCTTTCTTGAAGGCAGTCCAATAAAGTGAAGAATTTTTTAACTGCCAAAACGCGATAAGCCTTTGACTATGTGTTATAAAAGCCGCAAAATATTTTATGGATTAAACTATTTTCTCGGCGTTTCCAGGGACTCAGCACAGCACTCAATTAAGATATAAAAAAATAATTATTCTCCCATAACAGAGTATTACATACGATTTAGTAACTACCTACCTACCTTCCTATACTGAGAGCAGGCTGGAAAAAATGACATCTGATGACAGACCTTAATTAGTAAAGCAATTCCCCATCGAAATTATAGCCATCACCTGTCCCCTTGAACCGAGCAAACCGTCGAGGATAAATCAAGCAGAAGAAACCCAAACCCCTCCCATGGATTCACCACCAGGTGCTGTTTGATGGGCCCGATGCAAAATGTATCCTCAATCCAAGGAAACAACACAAAAAGAGCGACAAGACGTCAGCAGCTATTTTAACGTCTTCCTAAGAAGCGACACGTGGAATCAACCAGGATAATAGAAAACAAACAAAAGCAACGAGCAAGAAGAAAAAATCAATATCTAACCACAAGGACCATCAGCAAAAAGGGATGCGAATGCCCAGGGAGAACAAAAAACCCGCATCGCGCATCCGGCCATTATCATCATCCAGCAACCACCATCAACATCAACCCCTATGGGAAGACACCACACAGACAACCGGTGTGTGTACGGTTGTCGATCAGGAGCCCAACAGTTTCCAACGACCTACCAGCCAGCAGGCAGCGCTGGCCAATCCGAGCCCGACCTCAGCCGCTATTTGCATTCAGGTAGGCGGTTCCCAGTCACCATCTTTACTGGAAACTGTTTGTTTAGCCCTCGCACACACTCTCGCGGCGACACACCAACAACCCCCACCACCGGCGAACCGATTGCCTTTAAACGGGTCCGCAACCGACGATAAGTAGTTATTACCGAGCAAGATACGGCAGAGGCAAGACACGTTTTCCACTTTTAGTCCACTCACGAAGCCCGAAGAGTGAGGAGAGCCAGCCAGATAGCATAGCAGAGTCGAGTTTATATAGTTCCTTCGTTTTGCCGTCGTTGTTTTGTTTATTTGGATTCCGAGGGTTGTTCCGCCACCAGACCGGGAATACTTGTTTAGTTGTTCGTTTGAGTTCGTCGGGAACGTCGTCATCCGTGAGATACGACACTGAAGATACATTTTAGTGAAGTGAAACAGCGCGTCACAAGTGTTTTGTGCCAACCACATTATGTCATCCACATCTGCCTCCCCAATCAGCAACATTACTGTCGACGAGATTCACATCAGAGATCAAGGTAAGTGCCAACCGAGAGTGATCGTGTGAGGAGTGGTCCTAACTGAGTTTTGTGTTTTCTTGTAGATTTCTCCCCGGAGTACATAACAATCAAAGAGGAACGCGCGTCCAGCATATCGCCGATTCTGACGCCGCCACACACGCCGACGGAAGAACGCGTTCGCAGAATACAACACAGCCCGCTGTACGAGATGGAGCAAATGAGGCACCACCAGCTGCAGCAACAGCAGCACCAGCAGATGCAGTCGCCACAGCACCCCATGCACTACCATAGCGTGCCGGTGGCGATGCATCCGAACATTGAGGCTCAGCAGGAGCAACAGCACCGGTTGTGGCTGCAGGCACAGATGCAGCAGGCACAGCAGCAGCAACAACACAGCTACCCCATGGGCTACAGCCAGACCCCAATGGACGCAGCGCAGCACCAGGCACTACTGATGAACCAGTGGATTCGCAGTGCAGCCCTGTACCAGCACCAGCACATGCACATCCGCCCCTACCCGGACATGCAGCGAATGCACCCGGCCGCCAGAGTGATGGGCGGCATGCCGCCGATGAAGATCGCCGGCCCTAATGGAACCAGACCAAAGAAGCAGTTCATCTGCAAGTACTGCAACCGCCACTTTACCAAGTCCTACAATCTGCTCATCCATGAGCGCACCCACACCGATGAGCGGCCATACTCGTGCGACATCTGCGGCAAGGCGTTCCGCCGACAGGATCACCTGCGCGATCACCGATACATTCACTCCAAGGAGAAGCCGTTTAAGTGCACAGACTGCGGCAAGGGATTCTGCCAGTCACGTACCCTCGCCGTGCACAAGGTGACCCACCTCGAGGAGGCGCCCCACAAGTGCCCCATCTGCAACCGCACCTTCAACCAAAGAGCCAACCTCAAGACCCACATGCAGAGCCACAGCCTGCAGCCCGATCAGGCGTCGCCCATCGACGTCGACACAAAGATACCGTCGCCCGTGCTGGACCTTTCTCAGAAGACCATTTCGCAGCATTCGCCGCCAAAGCGAGCGCTCGGCTTCACCATCGATGAGATCATGAAGAGGTAAGCGCCCCAGGCGGCGTGGTCTTCCCCTCGCCCCCGCCGGAAGACAAAGGCTTCCAGTGACGAAACCAAACCAAAGCTGCCAGTGACCTCTTCATTGTTCCTGATGCCATGTTTGGCGCTGCCAGCGACGTGCGCTCCCGCACAGGCCATTGAACGGTCGGAGACGCCCCTGAACTTCCAATAACGCCGCACCTGATTAGCGACAACATTTCGACAAACGACAACTATGCCAAAGTTTATAACGAGTATTAGCACGCGATTAGCTGTTTTATAATATAGGAACCTGTTTATTAGTACCTAATGGCGGAGCGCTGTTCCTCACACGTAGCTCCAAGACTGATTTAGCTAGACCATAGCCTAGAATGTTAAGTAGAGACAAATTGTAAGCCCGTAAGCCTAGACTGTAAGCAAACACGTAGCGTAGTAAATTATTATCACACCCTGATGTAAGCCTGCTGTAAGGCTGTTTACTACTAAAATAAAGCCTCCTCCGCGAGAGATCGGGGGAGATTTTTATGTGTCGAAGAAATAAAAAATGTTTTTTTGGCAACGAAAATAAAAAAAAAAGACTCGAGTATTTTTTGTTTTGTATCGTGCGACGCAGATACCGAGATACGGCAGCGGAAGCTATGTTTTTTGATCAGAGACGTCTATCCGACAGCAATAATCGAATTCCCCGGACGCGATATAGGTACACGATAACACACGTTTAATTCGATTTTTTTTTTATTTTATTATTTCTGTTTGAAGTTGAGTATCTTTAGCGCGAGCGATAAGGATATTTACAAGCGCAGAACGGTGTGGGCCCTGCTGTGTAGCTGTATAATTCCCGCCTGATAACGAGACGATGACAGTGCAATGTGCTTGGTTCCCAGTGCAGAGAACTCGGTGTCGGTGTGTCATGGTTTTGTTTTTTATTTTGGACAGTGGGGTTTCAAATTTTGGGGCATGAAATGGGGGTGACCCAAACGAACGAAACAAGCATTGCAACCTTGAATCACCTGTGAGCTGTCGAAAATTTGGGTAAGATTTTTTAAGTTTATGGGATTAATTTGTCAGGGTGTATTCAAGAAACTAGCCGGGCTAAGGCTTAAAAGTTGTGGGGCCCAAAGACTTCAGATTTTTCTTTTAACTTCAATTACTTATCATCAGCTTCTAAGCAGATCAGCTTTTAAACTTTTGCGTAAGGTAGAATCGTATTATTTCTCTAGTTTTATGTACCCATAATATTCCAAAATTAATTCCACTAACCTACTTACTTGCTACACTTGGACACTATTTATCAGAATAGTATCTTCTACGTCAGTGAGACTAAAGAAAAAAGGAACACCATCACAAAAGGTATGAAAATCCCAAAAATCCCAAAACTTAAAGTTTCCAAAATCCAATATATTGAAAAGCCAGAGTTCTAAATGTGAAACAAGTGGGAAAGTGCAACAGTGCGTACGCAAAAACTTCTGTACATCTGCGACGGATTGCAAAATACCCTCCAAAAAAAAGAAACTGCCACGCCTCCAAAGAGTGGTCGGGGTATTAAAATATAACTGTTGAATGCCTTATGCTTGGTGGTTGCATACATTTCGGACTAAACCTCCACCTTTTTAGCTGAATAAATCACTTTTTCTAAGGCCACGCCTACAAAAGAGGGCAGAGGCATTGACTATATTTCCAAAAAAGTAAGAAAATGCTAATATCTACAACTTTTGTACCAGCATTTTTTGTCAAATTTCTTATATATTTATTGAAAAACGAAACGTCATTTAAAGCGAAAAGCCCTTAAAAAGTAGGCGTAGTCAATGTAAAGTCCAAACTTTTTCTGCTTCCTCAAAGACAATTACAAGGAATGTCACATACCGAAAATAAGTGCGCTTGCACCATTATAACATAGCTAAAATTTGAAAACAGTATTTTGAAAAATTATAGATTGTTAAAAACTAGAGATGGTTGCTTGTAGTGGGCGTGTCTGTGGGCGGATTTAACTAATTTTCAAACCTGATCTGAAGGACTGCACTTCCAGCTCACTAACTAACTTTCAGCTCTCTTGCTTTAAATTTAAAGCCTAAAAGTTGTTAACATACGGACGGACGGACTGACATGGCTTAATAGATTCTCCTGTCGGTGCCATTCATATCGCTTAAAGGTCTTAGGGGTTATTTTACTGCGTCACAAACTACCTATACATTAAACTTAACCCAGGTTGGGTATAGGGTATAAACAGCATATTTTACAGCTTTCCGAGAAAATGGATTTCTCGGCAGAATTTAAGAAAAGTGGCAAATAATAGCATAGGTGGTTGCAAATTGAAGAAAACAGTCTAAAGGTAATTTAAAAGAAAAAATCCAAATTGCTGTTTTACGCATTTTAAATTTTAAATGGTAATTTTTTAACTGTAAGAAAGTCTAATAAACGTATTCCTTTTTTCGAAACTTTAACGGGAAATTTGAAATAGACACATAATGCTTGCAGTATATTTAAATAGAAAAAGGTTATAACAGTTTTAAAATGGTTTCCTTGATATGTTTGAAAACACATTAGTTGACTAATTAAAATGATGCAGTTTAAAAAAAATTGTTTTCATAATTTTTAGGCCAGAGACACAAGGCGACAGGCCTAAAAGTTACGATGATTTTTACCTAAATTCACCGAAACCGCCCGCAAGTGTGTGTGTACTGAGTTTACTACGGTAAGCTTGAAAACTTTTTTTTTAGCGATGAAAATTAAATTTTTCATCAAAGCTGACAGGAACCGCTCGTAAGCTTAAAAACTCTTTTTTTTTTTAGCGATGAAAATTAAATTTTTCATCAAAGCTGACAGGAACCGCACGGAAAATTATCGCTCGTGTGTTGAGTATGTTTGCTGCAGAAAATCGCGCTATTTTTGTCCCTCGTTTTGCTGTCGCCGTGTGTCCCTAGCCTTAAAACAATATTTAAGTGGTTCTATTTTACATCAACCGAACTTGAACTTGGCTTAAATATCGACGATCAGCCATATTGATAGTATCGAAAGTTTCGGGAAAAAACAATCGAGATTATCGATAGCATCGATAGTTCTTTCTTGATAAAAACCTGGCTCAATAAAAACCGCAAAAAATATATATTTCAACTTAAAATGCATTGATGTAAGTTCACGGAAACCCCTACTTGATTACTAAAATGCCCAGATGCATTTAAACATAGTTTTAGCAAAATAATAATAAAATATCAATAAAAGAAAAACTATCTACCAACCCATGATTTTTCTTGTTTTTTTACTTTTTAATAATTGGCCCTTATTTCTTCGAGAAAATAATCCAAAATTCGTAGTCAGAAACAACAGAGAAACTATTTATAATAGATAAGATTTCATACTTTTAGCTACTAAAGTGGCCAAATCCATATTAAAAGGGTAGCTTAAGCCCCCTCTTTTTAACCGAAGGGTTAAATTTTGTTGAAAGTATTGTTAAATTTTTCAGAAAGAAGAATTACGCTTAATTTTAATCAAAAAGCATAAATATAGAAAAATCCACCTTTAAGGGATACTTTTCATCCCCATAACTTAAGCTGAATGTTTAATTTTTGAAAAAAATTTCTTAATATTCAAATTAACGATAAAACCATATTTTTCTGACACAACCTATTTAGGGGTATTTTTGAGTGTTTTAAGAGTGAAGTCCCAATTTCTCGAGAAAAAACCCCGACATTTGTGATCAGCGACCCAAGAAAGCCTATAATGGAGCAAAACTGGTGGTTTTGTTATTTTAAACCATCGTTGTACTCGATAGTTTTTCACTATGGATACTATAGATAGACTATCGACATTTAAGCAACCCTATAGCCAACACAATAGTAATTCTTAAGAAAAAATATAAAAAATAAATAAAAGAAACGTTTTTCGCTAAGCTTATGCTAATATCTAATGGTAGGAGGGTGGGAAGAGGATGACTCTAGAGGACTCTAGAGGGCGTTTTTTAAAGTGTGTTTTTTTAGGTGAAGTAGGAAATGAGTGGAGTATCATTACGCAGTATTCCAGACATTGGGTAATGGAATCCATAGTTCGTTCGGAGTTTATACGAAAAAGGGGAATAGAGCGTAAGTAACGTGAATTTCATGTGCAACAATGTGGGACAGTCGATGTTGCCGGGAAATTCGATCATGGATGAAAAGAATGCCTATAACCTCATGACGTTCTTTTAACGAGTGTAGCTTTATTCGTTTTAGAGGATCTTTATAGGGGGTTAAATTAAAGGTATCTTCCCAGGGCAGCCCGTGAAGGACAAAACGAATAAATCTACGTTGAATGGTTTGATACGTGCAGAATGAATAACGCAAAAGGAGCACCAAACTTGACAAGCATATCCGATATATATTATGAACAAGGATTTTGTAACATATGGATTTGAGAATTCCTAAGACCAGCGCTTCACAAAGCCGAGGGAGGAGTTGACGCGCTTAAAAAAACTATCGACGTCAAGACGGTACTTAAGTTCCCGATCGCAGATAATGGATCAATGGACCTTGATAGAAAGATCAACCAAGGATTCGACACGTAGGACAACTTCATTCTTGACAAAATTAACATAGTTTCTGAAAGGTGGAAAGAATCGCTATGGGGAGTAGTTTAGGTACAGCTTGGCATTTGCAAACAGTGAAACTAGTTTAGGTCGGTTTGAAGAGAGCAGGAATCTTCAGGGGAAGATAAACGTTACGAAATTTTTATATCAGATACACGTCATATATTATATGACGTGATTTACGTCATTGATAGTAACTATAAATAATAGTGGACCAAGGTGGCTGCTTTGAAGGATTCCGGAAGTAGTATTAAGATGGTCAATCATATAGAAGATCTAAATATAACATTATATTGCGAATCTTCTAGACAGGATCTGATCCACGTTGTATTCCAAAGGGGCGAAACCAAGGGCGGTAAGCTTAAGAATTATAATTTCATGCAATAGTTTGTCGAAGGCCAAACTATTGCATGACGTCAATTTCTTTGCCTTCTTCAAGCGCGCACACGTATTGCGAAAGAAACTCGTGTTTGTTTGGAGAAAAGATAGATGCGCTGTTAAAAAAATATGATATTAACTAGGTTTGGGTAAATGAGAGCTTAGCAATCGGCGATGATCGGACACCTCATTCTTTCGTCCCTTTTTGGTGTGAACTGGTGTGATGTAGACATTTTTCCAAAGTTCATTGTAACATTTACCCGTTCATTTCTTTATTAAGTTTCTAAAGCCTTTCAAATTTAGGATGCTGCTGCTAAAGAAATGTATATGTGTTGCAGCCTGTTGTATCGTATACACACCCATGGTGGGCTAGAAATAGGGGAGCATACTTCAGAAAGGGTCTAGGCCAGAAACAAATTTGTCACCTGGTTTAGAACAGTCGACGCTTCAATATCATTCAAAGATAAGAAATTTGTTTGCACACAGGCCATGCAGCTCTGGAATAGTAGATCGTGACTTCAAGATCCTTGAAGAGAAAAGAAGAATGCAAAAGAATCGACATTGCACGCCTGTTCTTTTGATTCCTAATGAATCTTATTAAATCCTATTGAATCCTGTTGATTCCGTCGAAAACCCCCCTTCAAATTCCTAGTAGATGGGTATTAAAGCAATATGCAATTTCATCAAAAGCTGTATGAAAATCAAATATGATGCGAAGGAAACAGCATCATAGTTTAACGAGGGAGATCTGGTTAGTCTGATCCTTGAAGCATAAAATAACCCTTAAGGTTGTTAACAAGTAGCTTCATGCATTGATGATGTCGTATCCAACGATGTGGACGTCTTTATTGTAACTACGGAAGCAATGATGATGTGCTTTTTTAAGAGCGCACACAATTAAAAGGGGGAAAATGTGATGTGGCGACTTTATGGAATATTTTTAAAAGGATGCTTTGTGTAAGCGCCGCCTTCCATCCATCCGGCGAGAGAACACACAAAAGAGTCACTGAACTTTTCCATCGAACTGAGGAACCTATACCTGTAAAAGCACTGACAGGCACTCTACTCTACTCTACTAAAAAGTTTTTGAAATAAGAATTTGCTCCAAATTTTCCTACAAAGCTTTCCAAGCAAAAGTAGTGATTCCTATGTATCTGTCACTAGACCACGTAGTTAGTTTTTGGTCCTTAAGTTAACAACATCCAAAGGGATAAGAAACAGGGATATAACTGCGATAAGGTAAGAAGTTTTAAAGAAAAACGAGCAGCTCTATAAATAAGTGGTGTAGTTGAAGTAGTGTTGTTTGCACTAAAAGTAGTTGAAAATTTGAATAAATACCTAAAGTAATTTCTTGCGTACCAGATATATATATGAGTAGGTACCAGGAATCCAATGATACCCATTAAAATTCTCTGTGTGCAGTCTATGTAGTTTTGGTCTAAGTATATATATTAAAAGATACTTAAGAGAAAAGCAAAATAGTTTTTCGAAAACCTATTAAGGGTAGCAGGCAAAAACTTGCAGGCTGGTTTTGGCTTTTTTAACGAAACCGGCTGTTTCACCAGGTAGACCGCTTATGCTGTTTTGCCTTTTTAACATGAAATGATCTGATCCCGCAGCGATCCTCACACCTCTTCGGTGGCACCTTAAGTTCTACAAAATTCCGTACTTTAAAGTGCCAATCTCAATTTTTTTGCGGGAATCATAGCCCGAAAAGCAGCTAGCAGCAGTTGTGATTTGTGAATCTGTATTTACTCTGCGAAAACGTACTGTTTATAAAAAAGGAATATCAATACATAATTTCTTTCTTTGCTTTAGCTTTTGATATTTTCTTTAATTTATTGGCAGGGTTGTATGATTGTATTTTCGATCCCGGAGCCTATTCCAACACTGTCTAATTCCTTAACGTAAGCGCGCTTCTTAGAAATTTGTGAAGGTACCAACGTTCAAAGCCATATATCTTCGCAAGTTTATCGAAACCACAAATTAACTGAGGAGCATATGGGTGACACCTGGGAACATATATATTGTATGAAGTTGTTTAAATGTAAAAAACATAAA
Organism: Neoascia interrupta; assembly: GCA_947623515.1. Taxonomy (NCBI): domain Eukaryota; kingdom Metazoa; phylum Arthropoda; class Insecta; order Diptera; family Syrphidae; genus Neoascia; species Neoascia interrupta. The sequence goes on from OX392462.1 coordinate 224,117,785, forward strand.
ATAAAATGAAAAAATGCTCCCAAAATTAAAATCCCACAGAAACTCAAATAATGTTCCATTTGCGTGAGAGATATTCCGAATTGATCCAGACATCTTCAAGTGATCGTGTGACGGGGCTTCCCAATTTATTTCTGTTTCTGTAAAGTGGCCTTTAAAAAAGAATATATATATGTATATGCAAATTCAGAAGGATACTGGCGATGATGTTCACAGCGGGCACAGTGTCACTCCCATCTACACTGGAAGGATCACACCAGACTGTGGCCCATACACCACAGAGGATAACCCATGCAAAGCGAAGGAGTGCCAAAGCAAAACAATGTGCAGTAGGTTCCGTGTCCAGCCTCTGCCTACCCATGGCGATTTAATGGCATCTATCCGGTCGTCTGTGCGAGATGTGATGTCATGATTCTGGTGTATGGACCGGTCACCACCCATCGAGTGCGTGCCATTCACACCATGGGGTGAGTGCAATTTGTGTTTTACCAAAACAATTAAGTGCGCATCCTTATCAACATTCGGCTGGAAGGAAAGTCATAGCATCGGCCCAGCAGCAGCAACAGCAGCAGCAGGTAAGTGTATCCGACACCCTGTGGGCAGGAGCCCTTAAAACGCATGCAGATTTCTTGTACCAACAAACAGACAAATGACACTGTACACCAGGATGGGCATACACAAGGCCTTTGTTGTGTCACCAAATACACCAAATATGCTGGTGTCGCATTGAAAGGATTCTCTCCGCAACTAGGGTGGTATCGATTTTCTATTTCGATTTTTAGCTCGGCGGGGCAGCTCCCTGTTTCTCTCGGGGTGATGGCATTCACCCAGGTCACACGCTGATTCCTGAGAATAGAGACACGTTCGATCTGTGCGAGTAATGAGGGCGAACTATTTTGGCATGCGTCCAAATTGAGTTGTACACGGCAATGGGTCACCCTATAACTTATCCGCATATGAACACCTAAAAAGTGAACAAGCCATTTATGACCCTGCCCAGACACACACGAATTCGATTGATTTTTATCAGTTTCAGAACTTTTTCGATTAAGCCCCATACCTATGCCGGGGGATGATCAAAGCGAGATCCGATAGAGTTCCACAAACGGGCTCATAATTATATTGAAGCCTCAAGTGCTTATTGAGTTAACAGTAGTTCAATTGAGTAATTTTTATTGCAATTTCCTTAGCCGCCGCACTACTGATATTGCGGCGATTAGAGCTATGGCAGGCGTATCTAACACGTGTATCGCATGCGGACCATTACAAACGATTTGGATTTGAATTTTTTGGATTTAGCTTTGGATGTACCCGCGGAATTATTATTTCTAGTTTTAGATAAGACCGCCGCCAGCCGCGAGTATACTGTGTTGTTGAGAGAGCTGATTTGTGGTAGGTCTATACCCTATACGTGATATAGATATATTAAATTTTTTTTCTTCGTTTAGAGATAATGAACAACAAGTACTGAGATAAACGAATGTGCTTTGGGTTATCAACTCTGAAGGTGATTTCTGTTGTTTTAGGAATTATACTGAGTAAACCCTTTACGAGCAGTTAGGCTTTCAAAAGTGCGAGTAATTCATGGAAACGGTTTTCATATAAAGATTTTTATCTCTCAAGTGCGAATTTCGAGAAAATGCACGAATATGGCTTCTGCTCAACAACTGGGGAAGTGCAAAATCAGAAAATCAGATTTTCAAAAGGAGAAGATCAATACCTACGATGAGTCAAAACAGAGAAACTTGGATAATGAATGTTCATGCTTTGCTGTAGATCGAGTTTATCGTGCTACGATTTTGAGTGAAATAGAGAATAAGTAGGTGTGCGCCCGCCCCTTTTATGTGCTTCGGATATGGTCTCGTTCCATACCAAACTGCAGCTTCACATAAAGCATAATGAGATTGGGAGTCTTCCTATTCCTGATAATGAGAAAAACATTAGGGGCACGATGCAGTTTGATAGGCTTAAAGTGCTTTAGAAGTATTTCCTGGTTTAAACACAGTTGTTTTAGAGACTAAGACTAAAAATTTACTGCCAATGAAATGTTCTCAAAATAACCGTTTGCGAATTTATTTTCAGATTACGTCCCATAAAAATTGTCCCACAAAACTTCAAAAAACTAGCCTAGTAAACCATCCACTATATTACCTAAGAATGTTTTAGAAGTTGAGACAATAGACTCAAGTAAGGCGTGTCTTTTACTTTCAGGTAGTATATGCATATTGTGAACTATAGGTTAGGTTAGGTTAGTTTGAATTGGCCGTCGGGTTCGAAGAACCCAACTCACTTAGACCTATTTAGGTCCATTGTGATACCACGTGGCTCTGGAAAATTGAATTAAATGAACCATTTTGAGCTATTAATGAAGCGTAAGAGACTGACCTTAGCAGACGGGTCAGTCGTGCTAGGATCACTAAGATCATTATAGAAGAAAGCTCCAAGGTGAAGATTTCGGTTCTTAGAGAGAGCGGGGCATGTGCAGAGAAGGTGGAGAGTGGTCTCTTCTTCCTCCTCGTCCATACAGCTCCTGCAAAAATCGTTAGAAAAGACACCAAGCCTTGTTAGCGTGCTTGCCTGTCAGACAGTGTCCTGTAATAACACCGATTGTAGCACTCATGTGCGATCTATAAGGAGCTATCAAACTCCTAGAGCGTTTAAGATCTAGCTAAGGCCAAATCTGTTTTGTTACTAGATAGGTACTACCACTTGTCCATCTGAGTGAGATTTGTTCTTTCTATTGCATCCAGTTTTAACATGAGTTTGCATGTCGAAATTGGAATGCCTAAGGAGCCTTTATCAGGCGAAATTAAGAGAGTAGCTCCAAGTTTGGCGAGTTCGTCAGCCTTAAAGTTGCCTGGAATGTCACTATGCCCTGGCACCCAGCACAGGAGAATGTTGAACTGCTCTGGCATCTCCTTTAGAGACGAACGGCAGTCTAAGGCTACTTTAGAGTTTATAGAAACCGATTCAAGGCACTTGATGGCAGCCTATGGCAATCAGAAAAAATACGTATATCCTTGGCGGATATGCCGTTATTCTTAAGCCAAGACAAGGCTTCGAAAGACGGAAGGAAAGACTAAGATTTAGTTTTTTTGAGAATACACCCCCACCTTAGCCATTATTTGGCTTTGATCCATCCGTGTAGAAGTGAATCGATTCGCATTCCAGAGGAACACAGTCATCCCAAGAAGACCTCGGGGGGATAGTTGTCTGGAAGTTCTTTTCAAATTGTAACTGGGGTATAGTGAAGTCTATGCTTCTAAAAGGGGATCTGTATGTGTTCAGAAAAGCGGAGTGACCTATCTCACTATAGGTCCACTCAGAGGTTGCTTTGAGGCGAGCAGTCGTGATAGCAGCTGTTTGTCTGCTGCTGAAGTAGTGGTGGGAAGCGCTCCGCTTATACATAAGCAGACTGACCTTTGGAGCGGTCCACCAGACAGCCGTTCCATCTTCCATACGTCAGTATCGGTCTGATGACCGAGATGTATAGCCAGTGGGTGATATGGCGTTGAAGTCGCCACTTATTGCCGATATGGTCTTTTTCCAGGAAAAAAGTACTATCATAGCTTTCGGGACCCTTTCCTGTATATTAATTTAAGCTAGTGTCCTTGATTGAGGGACAGACGATATCGTAGTCGTAGTCGTAGTCGTAGTCGTAGTCGTAGTCGTAGTCGTAGTCGTAGTCGTAGTCGTAGTCGTAGTCGTAGTCGTAGTCGTAGTCGTAGTCGTAGTCGTAGTCGTAGTCGTAGTCGTAGTCGTAGTCGTAGTCGTAGTCGTAGTCGTAGTCGTAGTCGTAGTCGTAGTCGTAGTCGTAGTCGTAGTCGTAGTCGTAGTCGTAGTCGTAGTCGTAGTCGTAGTCGTAGTCGTAGTCGTAGTCGTAGTCGTAGTCGTAGTCGTAGTCGTAGTCGTAGTCGTAGTCGTAGTCGTAGTCGTAGTCGTAGTCGTAGTCGTAGTCGTAGTCGTAGTCGTAGTCGTAGTCGTAGTCGTAGTCGTAGTCGTAGTCGTAGTCGTAGTCGTAGTCGTATTCGTAGTCGTAGTCGTAGTCGTAGTCGTAGTCGTAGTCGTAGTCGTAGTCGTAGTCGTAGTCGTAGTCGTAGTCGTAGTCGTAGTCGTAGTCGTAGTCGTAGTCGTAGTCGTAGTCGTAGTCGTAGTCGTAGTCGTAGTCGTAGTCGTAGTCGTAGTCGTAGTCGTAGTCGTAGTCGTAGTCGTAGTCGTAGTCGTAGTCGTAGTCGTAGTCGTAGTCGTAGTCGTAGTCGTAGTCGTAGTCGTAGTCGTAGTCGTAGTCGTAGTCGTAGTCGTAGTCGTAGTCGTAGTCGTAGTCGTAGTCGTAGTCGTAGTCGTAGTCGTAGTCGTAGTCGTAGTCGTAGTCGTAGTCGTAGTCGTAGTCGTAGTCGTAATCGTAGTCGAAGTCGTAGTGGTAGTCGCACCCTACAAAATCACCTAAGCCTTTGACAATCTGTCGCATAATACACCACGCCTCATTAGCTTCGGTTATATGCAAAATTTGAGGGTTTTGAGTTGATTTGTGTTGGATTTTTGACCCAGGTTTTTCAGCACATGACGAATAGGGCTGAGTTGAGTCGAGTAATTGAAATAACAGAAATAAAAAATTGATACGGAAACCATTTGGTTCTTTTTTTTTGCATAAAAAGCGAACACATCAAATCAACTCGAAAAAGTATACAAGTACCAAAACAATGGCCAATTGTGCATATTTAAAGCTAATTGCTCTGATTGTAATTTCAACCTCAGCAAAATTTCGACTCAACCCCTCGGAGCGAGTGCGATGGAGTTGACTCAACTCCAACTCGATCCGCACTTACATGAGGTCAAACCTGGCTTGAAACTTGCTTGAACTCTGCATATAAACGAAGCTTATTCAGCATTATGCTGCAAATCAAATCATGGAACATATCAGTCCAGATCTCAGATCAAAAGTAGCTAGCTAGTCCCACAAATAGCTTCCAAAACCAATTCAATTAGTGGAAAGGAAGAGGGATCATTCTGTCAACGTAGAATCGGTAGGTGCCATTCTCTTTATTAAATAAAGTAAAACAAGAAAGAAACAAACTTAACAACAATTCGAAACCAAGAATCCGATAAAAATAGAATCCATGTCCTCACGAAAGTATTAGGATCAAACTTGCAATAACGAATGGTTAACTTGCATACATTCACTAAATGCCATCCAATTCAGTTTGACTTGTTGAAAGTACAACCCTTTATCGATTTAAGTTCGGAACTGAATAGAGGATGCCTGTCTTGATTCTAGCTCTCCTCGATTCCCCTCACCGCTGGCCATTTGAAAGGCAATAACTCGAGATCCGATTCAATTTAGTGAGACAGCCTCTGATAGTTTTTTTCTTGCCAAGGTAAACCAAAACCATCAGCAACAGAACTAAAGCCGCCTCTAACCTAATCGTATACCTATGACCACGTAACCTGCCCTATGTTAACAGCCCTTAATCAGAACGTCCATTTTTACGAGTCGGTGACTTTGAGGTTGTCTTTGTGTACAATTTTAATCACCACAAATTACGAGGAAACAACTTGCGAGGGATGGCACATCTATCTGATATAAAATTCAACCCTCTCACGCTCGAGCTGCTGATAAGAAATCTCCGCGCATTGTCTTCGCTTTCATCTTCACCCAGGGGTGCAAGCGACAAATTATTTATAACCACTTATGACCTTCCACACCTGTACAATTAATTTTACAACAATAGCCCAACAAAGAAAAGCCAATCGAGGGGTGTTACCACTTCTTGTTCGTTTCGGGCATTTCGGCAAAGCAATCGCATTGTTTCTGCTCTTCATACCATCCAAGGGCAAGGTTCCCCAAGCTACTATGCCAGACTCGAAGGTGTCTCTTTATGCCGAACCCATTTTTGAGATATATAGTTACTTGCGAGTGTGACACACTGATATAATTTATTTTCGGCAATATATCAATCCGCACACATTGTGCGTATCTGATGCGTGTGTACCTTTTTTACGGGCCAGCTGAACGCCATACACGGTAGATAGCGCATTCGTTCTCGCCGAACAAAGAGGCAAAATAAGACATTAGGCAAGGTACCTACGATATAAAGCAAGTGCGACAAAGGTATACCTGCCATCTATCTTTCGGCGCTGAGCGAGTGTAGCTGTTTTGTGGGATACATGTGTAAATTTTGGCCATGTCACTTCTATTGAGCCCTTTGTTCGGTGCGTGCTTGCCGCCCATCAAACAGCACACTGTCATTGTGTCAGCTCCTAATGGGCTGGGAACCTCGCGGCTTTGAGGCAAGGCAATGGCAAAACGGCTTCTTCAAAGAAGGGCAACGAGAATACGATGAAAATGGTGTCGCGATGGCTAGTGTGGATGATGCGGACACCAATGTTTGCCGAAGAGATCGCACGTCAATCAATCTTTGCGCTGATCGTGATCCGGAAATCGGCCTGGACAGAGGTTTCTCTGGACCGCTTTCTCCTCGCACACACTCAGAGAACTACCTACTCTAGTGTGTAACGCCCACACGCTGGCTAGTTGGGATGAATAGATTTGGTTTATAGCTCCCGATCAAGCAGCTCGTGTGGTGCGCTGCGGCAACACCAGCATAATAATTTAGAATTGACATAAATTCCACTTTTGGGCATATCCCAGACCCGTCGTAAAACAAAAAAGGCCACACAGCACAGCATCCACCTCCTCGTCGATCTGCTCCTCCTCGTCGTCGTGGTCGTCGCGTCGCGTCGGTCGTCGTCATCCGTCCAGTGTGCGACGAACAGGTTTCGCTGTACGACTAATTGGCGGATGAACGTTTACATCACAGCGCTGATCAGAATCATCAGGCTTTATGACGTTTATCCATAATTATCATCCAATTAATCAGTTAGGCCAGCATACAGCCCGACGAGAGCCGTCCATAACTGCCGACAACAGATGTCAGGGCAATTAAACAAAATCAAAGACAGTGGGAAAAAAATTTTTACTAATAGATATTATTTATGGTGGTTACTCTAAATGGAAACACGGCGGAGCTGGTTCGGGGAATCGGTGCCATAACTCAACATAGGCGTGTTTGCAAATCATTTTGTCGAACATGTCGTCGCTTTTGGCTTTTACGACGCGAGCTTATAAGGCTGACAAAACACATTCACGCGCTGGCCTGAGATTATGCTAAAATCGTTATCTTTACGGAAACATCAGACATTTGGGCTCGCTTCTTGGCTGGTTTGGTGTATCTACAAACGCCTACGCATCTTTTGATATCTTTGATTCACAAGGAATGACAACTTCCTCTTGTGATCTACCAGCTGATGGTGCTGCGAAGGCTTTGTCAGATGCCATCTCTGGTGGGAATATGGGCATGAGAATGCGCGTTAGCCCGATGCTGTTGGGCTGGGTGACCTCATTGGAATTAGGGTTTATAACTCCACTTTACTTTTTGGTCGATTGGAGCATATCAATCGACGCAATAACTTTCTTTGGCAGGTACTCTGCGCGTGGGAACTGCTGCCACCGATGATATTCTATAGATTGCCCACACTCAGGGAGATACAGACCGACTTCGATACAGATTTCTGTTCTCTATGTGATTGTATGTAAACAGTAGTGGCTTGTTGTCCTTAACAGAAAAGTCATAAACGCCTAAAACGGACAAAGCTTGAGGTAGTTATGAGGTCTTCTTCATTCAGAGTTTATAAACTAGTCAAAATATTGCAAACAGTTAAGTTTTATGAGGCTTTGCCTAAATATAGCCGCGATAATTGGAGCCATAAAAATGAATTTACAAACTTATTTGTCTTTTCATGTTAACGTAGACATGTGGGTTATTTTGACGATTTTGGTTAAAATGTGGAAAACAGTTGAATCCATTATTTTCAATGAAAAAAATCATTATTTTTGAGTCTAATAACGTAAGTTATGCCAATTTTAGATAACCTATAATTTTACCAAACTCCTATAGATTACAATGTCGAATTAACTTTAACCTAAAACGTGCACTCAAAAAGACTTCAATTACCTGTGCCGTGCGTGGGCCAGATGCGTGTTAGAGAACAAACTCACTAAAATGAATATATATATTTTTTTTCGAAAGTACCTGTCAATTTATTTTAGGATAGCAATCTTGCGAAGGATCAATGTGTCAATCCCATACGGAAATTGTGCTCAATATTGAAAGGCTTTCAATTTATATTGACAGAAAACTCATTTTGAAATAGATGGCCCCAAACTAGCCCTAGGCCTTCCGAAAACTAAATATGTTAGGTTAGTGGCTATATCCTTGCTCACCGGAGACACACTTGTAGGGTGTTTCCACTAAACATGTCACCGAATCGCGGTTTTGATGAAATGAAATAACCCAAAAATAGAAAAAGAGAACGTCAAATTCTGTTGGTGGGATTTCAGCTCACAAAGTCGATATTAGACTGACTTGATTATAACATGAACGCGCAGCAATCAAAATTTACATCTACCATTGTGTTGTCTTGTACACACCTTAGTGTACATTTAATTTCTTTGACAGATCCAATCTCATCCATATCAACAGCAACATCATCGCGCATGCGCATCCCTTTACACAACACATTAAACACAGTTGAGTTGATGATATTTAGCTGTCAGTTAAAGGCTTGTTTTGATTTGTTTCGTTAGAAAACAAACAGGAGACGTAGGACTCTGCAGATACGGTTTGATTTGAGAACTCTAGCTTGATAGAGATTATTTACGGGTTCAGTTTTTATTCTTCTCGTATAGAGACTAAATTTTGCATGTTAAAACTCGTAATTTAGGGGTGATTTAAGGATTATTTGTCTTAATCGCCGATCTGTGTCCGGTGGAAACACCCTATTAGATCAAAGCAGGTCCACTCTGATACCACTTTTTGTAAGACTGGAAATCCAGCCCCAGCAACTACATATATGATATGACTTCTCATAAATTGGTCTGTAACGAAAGGGCATTAGAGTACTAGTTTCGGCGTAGATAACTACAGGCAGAACAATGGAGGCTAGTGACGGAAACTCTTAAAAATAGGGAAATAGGGCAACTGTTGCGGTGCTAACCCGTGACAATTGGAACCCATGCAAGGATTTCCCTTGAGGATGGGAGACTTGGAGTTGGTATAAATCAGTATCAAAGGGAATAAATTGAAGTCGGGAGTAACCGTTATCTGACAACAAAAGGACAGACAGACAGCGGTCTGATCCGCCATCTGATGCGAGCAAAGGCAGTGCAACTACAGAGGAAGTATTCCGCTGTATCGTCTTCCTCTCCACAGGGAGAACATGTGGTGCTTTCGCTCAAACCTAACACATGCAAGTGTCTTGCAAAAGCTTTATAGTCGGTAAGGACGCCTGCAAGGAGTCTGCAGTTGATTCCGCTGACAGATAGGAGGAAAGCCGCTGACCCCTCGCAGATGTCCCGGTGTAGTTGTTTGAGCTATCTGCACCTATCCCCGTGCTCACGAGAAACTCAAGTATAAATGGCAGACGTGACAGCAGATACAGGCAGGCCTAACAAAGGTTCAGGTCCTGAGAAAACCTCTTCATCTCAACCGAGAAGATAAAGCAAGGTAAAAGTTTTTGCTTCTCAATATCTATGGCGGGACAGCCATACAGAAGGTAAGCTACGGTTGTACGCTCTGTCAGCATAAAGAGAATTGCGCTGCAGTTTTTTAAGTTAATACAATGCAAAAACGTAGCTTCTCGAACTGGTGTGACTACTTATGCTTGAAGTTAACTGCAGTTATCCGGGAGTCGTTTGAGGATGCATATGTAAAGAACACTAGAAAAGACTATTGCCCAATTTTGGAACGCTGACTGTTTTAAGACCGTCTGTGTTGTCTTAATTTCTTTTGCAGATTCGTGTAAAGACCTCACCTGACTCCTAGGCAATCTTTTGACTCTTTTTAAGTAAAGCTAAAGTAAAAAAAGACCGTCAAGTATGAAGACATACGCGGAGCGGTCGGTCGGCTTTTGTTGAAGGTAATAGTCATCTATATTGCGCAGTTTGTTGTAACATTCTATTTATTTATTAAAATTATTTCTGTATATATTTTACAGTCTGTAATATACTTTTTTCATAGTGCTGTCTACTGTTCTTATATGGGGTAATTTTTTTGATATTGGGTTTCGTCACTCTAAAAATAGGCTGACAAAAAGCTTTTGATGCAGTTCGCTTGCCTTTTATACATGACTTACTTCAGCCAAATTTAAACAAGGTCGTCATAAACGTTAAGGAACTCGAAATCTTTAAAAAATAGTTTTCGAAAATGTTTTTACGTTTTTCAGTTAAATCTTCGAAGTTTTTGAATTTTTGAAGTCTGCTATAGTTTAACATAAAATCTTAGAAGATTGAATTTGCCCGGTGTTAATTTTAAAATTATACTTTATATCGTTTGGGAGATAGAGGGGGAGACATGGGTTCTTTTGACCTTTTTTATAATTTTTTAAATTTCAAATCGATAAAACAAATATTTTGAAGTTTTTTCCAGTTCCCGTTAGACTTTTTTCCAATAGCACAGAAACCAGCACTAGCCTTGGATGTTTTTTTTTTAATTCTATGGGCACCGGCTTATGCGCAAACGGTAAGACAAGCTCCTTTTTATTTCGTTTCTTAAATAGGCTTCTAAAAACTTAGGTTAAGAACGGAAATTTAAAAAAAAATTAAGTGCAGCCTTCCTCTTTTTGTAAGCTTTGTACTTTAGCCGAATCTGAAAAAGATCGCCAATACCGTTAAGCTACTAGAAGACTTAAAAAAAATGTTTTCAAAAAGAAGAATTTGAAATTTAAAAATCCGCTATAATTTTCCTTAAAATTTTGAATTATTTCTGATACGTGTGATTTTTTTCATAGAATTCCATCAAACAGCACCGGTTATAAGGGACACACACACACGTTTTTTAATGCATTTTTGCGATTTTTTTTGAAAATGCGTCAAAACTGCGTACTCAAACTGTTTTTGAAAAATATGATCTAAGCACTTGGTTTACTTTGAGTTGCTTTATACGTGTGTTTAATATTGATTTTGAGCAATAAGCCGTTTAAAAGTTATAGCCTCCAACACTTTGAAAAACGTCATGTATTTTAGACTCTTTATTTCTCAAAAACGTTTTGATATTTTCGAAAAAAAAAATTCGAGAAAAAATTTTCACAAAAAAACATTAAGTCCATTTTCACATAAAATTTCAAACTGTAATTAAACCGTTGTTTGTGCTTAAAAAAAATTGCCTTCTTTGGATTCTCTGAATATTTCCGCAGTTTATACGCACACCAAATTTTGTCTTTCTACGCAGGTTAACTGATCTGAGGTTAACTGATATTAACATGATCATATGTGAGGGTTGGAACGAAGAGTTGAATTTAAAACTGATACCTTTTGCTTTCACTCAAAGCTCAGCTTTCCTGATGAATGGCTGGTGAAGTTTCTTACTCTTCAGAGTACGCTTTAAAAGAATTCAATAAACAACCATTAACCAACCTTAGTTCCTCCTCTTAAGATGCAAGAAAAGCTGAGTCATCTGCAAAAAGAAGATAGCTTAACCTGATTCCATTCAATTCAATATATTCCTTGCCAAGACTGTGTCCCCCAACCATTCCATGTAAGTATTTACTATATAAAAGGGAGAGGTGATAAAGTAGCAACCCTGGTGAAGTCCAACGGACACATAAAAAGGACGGGATTTCCAGTTCAGCCTCTGTAGATATAGGTCTTCTACAGACCCTGTACATAGACTGAATTGCTCTCAAAAAAGGCTCACTAATTTCAAAATTCTGCAAATCTCCAGTTCAGCCTCTGTAGATATAGGTCTTCTACAGACCCTGTACATAGACTGAATTGCTCTCAAAAAAGGCTCACTAATTTCAAAATTCTGCAAATCTCTTCAGAAGTTATACCACAGGGAAGCATTTGTAAATTTTTTCAAAATCTTCAAAACACTCACACATTACCATGATTTGAAATATTCTCAGGCCTTCCTAAAACTAGCCTTAAAATTAAAACGGCAGTTTTGCCTATGCCAGGTTAAGAGACGCATTGCTTTTTCTGTAAGAACGGTTCAATAATACAGCACTGGAACGTGTTTCCAACACCTATTCGCGAATACTGTACCCAGAAGACTTGAGAGAGTTATACTTTAAGAGCAATCTTTCTCTCGTCACCTTATTTTTGGCCTCCTGAAGAACAAGCTTTAGCCATTTTATCTTATAACATATCTTAAGACTATTTGGGCACCCAGTTTTTTCCTTTTGCACCATCCGCTACACCAAGCCGCTTCACTTCACAATAATTTCTTGCAGGGGCAATAACTAAAGATGAAAACAGTTTCCATTCTTCCTCTAGGTACTTTTGGAAGGTCAGTTGGAATTTTTCCAAACCTTTTCCTACACTCTTTGGTTACTTGTCATCTTTAAACCAAAACGTAATATGTTTTGGACATAGCTACTTAATTTGGTTATATCCAGTTAGGATTTGGCCTCATCCGATTTACCGAAAGCGCTGATAATCGGTCGTATAATATGAATAAAGAAAGTGCAGAATCGGCGGCATCTATCTCATCGTTTTCCTCGATTTAGTGGGAGTCCGACGTATGCCTGCTTAATAAAGTTGCTGTCCCAAAACCGATACCTGCGTGGAACACTGAAAGTAGCTTTACAAAATTGTGCCCTCTATCTGAATCTGATACTAAAAATTTTACAACAGATTCAGCAGGATGGATAGTCTATATCTGACCTCGCGATATTCCAAGTATTCCAAGTAAAAACACCGACCTTCTCCGTTTGAAGTTGAACAACAAGTGTCTTTATTTTTCTAATATTATTTAAAACTTGCTTACAACTACCTGAGCCGAAAAGTGCACTCAGCAAAAAAACCGTGTGAACAAAACTTTTAATATTTGAGGCGAGAAGCGCACTCAGCAAAAGTGTGTAAAAATTAGACTACATAGACAATCTGGGATTTTAAAAAAACATTTGTTCGATGTTTTTATTTCCGGGTCCTTTAAAAAGTTCTTTTAAAAAAAGAAAGGGAAAAAGTTCTTTTAAAATGGGGCTAAAAACTTTTGGTAAAAACAAAAATCATAAAGTTTGGCGTGCTGGGATAAAGCATTGGGATAAAGCACGTAAAGATTTTTATACAGGTGTTGCTGTTTCTACTTAAACAGTAGGTATAGGGTAAAATAATTGCAAATTTTGCTTCAACGAGATATTGTAATGCACTTAAGTGCATGTACAACCGATTCCTATTCAATAAAACTACCCATTCGCTCCCACTCATTGGATACCACCACACATAGATACTGCAACCAGACAATTACTCAATTGGAAGCTGTAGTTGCCTGATGGTCTGGAATGCAATGGCAGCTGCACAAAACTATATACGCCGTCCATATAACACTCACTCGGTAATTCCACTAAGCTATGTGGTGCACCCAACCAACTGAGCACTGCCACGACGCCGGACAAAGTGGTCGGTGATGATTGGCCCCAGATGTATCTAGTGTGGCTGCTGCAGCATTCCAGAGGCAGGCCACCGCCGCCAGGAATCCAGCAATTTGTGTGCACAATCAAAGTCCGCAGGATTGATTTTTTGTAATTGAGCGCCTTCCCCCAATCGCTGGTGGTGGTTGTGGTGTTGGTTCCCTGGTGCATTACTGGAGTAAACGTTGAGAACGGGTAAAAGTTCCCACACTTTTTATATATACCCACCCGAGCGAGAGATTGCCTTTGATTGCCTACTCTGGCTGCGGATGGACGTCCGACGGTCGCGTCGGCGATGGTGATCGTTGATGGGAGCCAGTGATTCGGGTAATTATGCCGGTGCTGTTTGTCGGTGCTGGGGAGTCGCTAAGTGACCCGCACGGAGGTGGATGCATCATGGGCACATGCACGCTGTTGGCTCGGAACTAAATTGCGCAAAACGCAAATTTCGAATTCAGGTTAGCCCAGCATCACACCATACTTGATGCGGCAATTTGCAAGCGCTCCTACGTTCCGTCCGACACCATTGCGTGGCATTTGTCATAAAACCCTCAACTGGCAGTATATGGCCATTACTTAGTGTATGTGAGAAAGGAATAAACACACTTTGAGTGGAATCCACCCCGAATCGCCTAATTCTCTGCGCGATTCCCATAAAGAACAAGATTGTTTCGTTTTAATTACGGGTTGCTGGGCGCAGCCTTCAGCGATGTTCAACGCTACTTCAGAGACAATATGGGTGTAGGTTGTAGGAGCACGGCAACAAAATCGTTCGCTGTCGATTCCGAAAAATGCCACTGGCGATACGAGTCGAGCAAATGACCTTTTAAATGCGTTATACGCTCCATTCTCATTCACCAGCCGACCGGTGTGCTGATCTCGAAATTGGGGGCGATTTCGGAGAACGCTGCTCCGCGCACAAGGCAAAGCAACAACGACGAATTAAATTGTCCAAATGAGCTACAGCTATGCCCAACCGGCAACAGCAGCCAGCATCCGCGAACACACCGCACAGCTTATGCGGTGGGGCTTACCGGCGACGGGGTGCGCCTCTCTTAATGCTGGCGGAGTTTGTCGGGGGCGAATCGGTATATATGGGTATATTCGTTTAAGGTCTCGCTTTTGGCTCACCGACCCTCGCGACTGTTTTAAATCCAAATAGCCAAGGGCTATAATTTCACCGAAATGATGATGCGAAGGCACAAAATGTAATCGCTGATCATAAAGTTCTTACAAAATGTTCAAAATAGGCTCAGCCCACGCTGAAAACTTTGCAACTGCCTTAATTATAGGTGTGTTGTGGGTCTTGGAATGCCAAGGCATTTATGCGCTTCACTTTCCTTGCGTATGCACCGGCGACCGGCGGTTGTGTGTGCACTTTGCTTTTAGTGTGTGTCTCAGCAACAGATCCGACAGATTTTCAAGGATTGCTCGGTGCTGGGTTTCCCACAATAAACGCATATGGGGCATTAAAACTCCATTTGCGTTGCCTAAGTAGAAAGGACCGGTAAATGTGCCAAGGCTTCCGAAGATGTGTTGTGCATGTAAATATTTCTTATAACTTGTGAGTCTACGTACACGCATCATTAGCAGATCCGAGCTGTGCTCGCTTGACTTACAGTGCCACTTAAGTCGAAATAAATGTCGGTTTTACCTAAAAGATAGAAAGCAAGTAAGCACAGTTTTATATGAATTGTTGGAATGCTGAAGCGCCAACGCTTTTTTCTACGCTTTTCAATGTTTGCACGATGACTTAAGTAGCGTTGAAATAGAATGAAAAATAGCTTACGAAACTATGCAGCAATAAAATAATGAGATTCGACTTTGCTATACGACAAGCTTTTTAATAGTTTCGAAGATCGTGTGCAAACCCTTTCGGCGACTTAAACTCCAGTATTGACATCACTGTTTTTGGTGGATAAGATATTTTTAAGTAAATAAGCTTATTAAAACTGCCTTAAATAACAAGAGCAAGACATGTTCTAAAAACAAAAGAGTTGAGGTGCGAACTTGAAATTAATATCGAAAATAATTCATTCTACTGATATTAGATTATTTTGTAAAAAAATGGATATAAAACACAAAAAAAAATAGTAAAAAAGATCAAAATTCAAAATGTAAAAACAAAGATATTTACTTGCCACTTCTTTACGGGCGATTTTAATTTCGACCGTTTTCCCTTTACAGGCGCAGTTAAGATGGAATTACAGTCTGAGTATCTATATTTTATGCATTTTTTTTTAATTTTCTTCTCTCCTTTTTTGCGAATTAACTTAATTATTTTTTAAATCTGAATTTCAGCTCATTATTATAAATTCAATTCTTCGCTTTAATTTTAATGATTTTTTTTTGTTTTAGCACACACTGTTGGCTATTTTGCCTTTCGTCCGTTGTTTTGAAATTAATTTAGATAATGTTGGACGTTTAACCTATTTCCTTCCTTTTTCCCGGTTTTTTCTCCTTGTTCAGTCTACTGCGGCTTTGTTCTGGCTAGAGACATGCTTATTTGGTTCTGCTTGTACTTTGGAGTTCTGATACTCAAGTTGTTTTTTTATTTTATATTAAACTAAAACTAAAACCAGTGAGTAAGTGCAACAGTGCGTATGTAATAGCTTTTGCGTAGGTTATAGTAACTCTTAGGTAATCTCCTCGCCTTTGGATGCCTTCTATCTACAGAACGTCCTTAACCGATTTTCAGCGTGGTGTAAAAGGAACCTTTTGGATCTTAACGTCAATAAATGCCAGGCAATTACCTTCTCCCGCAAACGTACCGTTCGACCCACAAGAACTTACTTTATCAATGACATACCGGTGCTGAACACTACTGAAATTCGCGATCTAGGAGTTATTTGTGATAGCGAGCTTAACTTCCGTAGCCATGTCAGCAACATCATAAGCCGCGCTAACTCCGCACTTGGTTTTGTGAAGCGATGGTCAAAAGAATTCTCGGACCCCTACGTTACCAAAGCCCCTTACGTGACTTATGTTAGACCTCTCCTTGAATATTCCAGTCAAGTTTGGTCTCCCTACCAACAAATTCATACACAGAGAATAGAAGAATAGAGAATAGAAGAGGCACACTGCGTGGCCTTGGTTGGACAGATCCCATAATTTTGCCATCCTATGAAGATCGATTAAAACTAATCGATATGCAGTCCTTAAAAAGGCGACGCGAGATTGCTGATATTCTCTTCATCCACCAACTTCTTACTGGCAACATTGATAGCCCACAACTCCTACAGCTAATCACCTACAATCCTAGAAACAGCCAGTTTCGAGGCTTTAAATCTTTACCTATGGCGTCGCTTTACCCTGATGCTTGCCTTACACCCTGGGATGATTATTATTTTGTTAGTTATGTCAATGAAAAGATTGCGTTTATTTGAATCGGTAGTTAATGGGTTGTTTGGAAAATTCTGAAGCCAATGCAGAAGGAATCGTAGAACGCTATATGGAGGAAAGAGACTAAACCTACTAATTAAACCTTATATAGCCAGGCTCGCAATCATGCTACCCCAATTGTAAGATCCTCGAAGCGGAAATTTTATGCTTCTAAATTTGATCCGGGACTCTCCACAAAAAAAAATTCTGGGCCAATCTTCGAGAGGTGCAGGTGCATAGGTGCAGGTAAATAAGAACGTTCCTTATGAACAATTTATCTCTCAAAATGTCAGTATAGAAAGTTTTGTGCCGAAGCCGATTAGTGATGTGACTTACGAAGGTGATAACTTCGACTTTCGTGTAGTTACTAAGGACCAAGTAGCAATATTGCACACTCTCTTAGTTCTAATTCACTCTACTCCGGCCTGTAAGCATTTTGCTTTGCATGTCAAAAAAACTAGAGAAAATCCTTTCGTTTCAAATTACAACTCATCTTAGTGAAAAAGTTTTCGAGCAAATCACAGCTGCTCTGTAGTCATGGTTAAAGTCCTTGATGATTATGCCAAAAATATTTATAGATTAGATTTTATAGCGGTTCTGTATCTCCTGGATTTCTCCATGGCCTTTGATAGAGTCAGTCATTTCATTCTTGGCAAAAAAAAATGGTCCGCTTACTATGGGCTCAGTGCAAGTGCAGCTCGGTTTATTAAAAAATAAAAAATTATTTGAAAAACCAATCACAAAGGGTTATAGTTGCTGAATAAGCATCAAGATCTAGATTTGTTTAAGCTGGGGTGCTCTAAGGGTCGATTTTGGGTCCCCTCTTCTTTTGATTTTTTATAAGTGACCTGCCTGCTTTATGCAGAAGCGTCCGTCGTTGTTTCAAAGAAGTTTTACGACTCCGAGAGTTTGCTATCATTTTGTCTCTGCGACACAAAAGTGCCTTTTTTGACATCTGCAACAAGCCTCGTCTTTTGAAATTAATTTCAGTGCTACGTGCAAGAATCACACGCTATCTTACAGCTACACACCTGTCCCAACTAGGCTTGCTTCGTTTAGTTAAAGCCCTCATAATTCCAATAATCTCTTATGCGGAAGTAGTTTATCCCAAAATGGACTCAATTTCTCAGCTTTTGGTTGCATTTCATGATATAACACGGTATGTACACGGCTTAAAAAGATTCGCCACATATCGCCTTACAGCACTTCAATTCTAGGTTGTACTCTGATGTTTTTTATAATTAACTCGCAATCAAGCGGTTATGACTACCCTTTCCGCTTACGGCGTAGCACATTGTAAGCGGAAAGATTTTGAGGATAGGAAAGATGAAAAGAGAAGAAAAAAGTAATACAGCGGGTCCAGATGGCTCACGACCTTCATCTCCAAATTAATAAGAGGGGATCCAATGCCTAATCAGTGGAGCAAAATAATAAGACTACTGAGGACCAGTGTGGGTTTGTCGCGGGCAAATGAACCCCTGATGCAATCCAAAGCATAAGGATCAAAATGGAAAAACATCGGGATGCCCTTAAAGATCTGCATATATGGTGCTGGTTGATTTTGAAAAAGCTTTCGATAGACTTCCACGAGATCTGATATGGGTGGCGCTAAGAAAACGAGGGTTTCGAGAAGCCAACGTGCGGATGATCATAGACATGTATTATGAAGCAAAGAAAACAGTAAGATGTCCTTCCGGAGTCACTGATGAGTTCTGAATTAAATTCGGTGTACACCAGGGAAGCGTCCTAAGTCCTTTGGCTTTCATACGGCTTTCATACGGCTTTCATACTAACGGACCTGAAAATACATCAGTTATTCTTCGCTGACGGTGGGGCCATCATAAGTGAAGATCATACATCCCTGCAGCGAGCACTAGATATACGGGTGGATGTTTTAGAGGGAAATGGGTATCGTATAAGCCAAAAGAAGGCAGAGTACTTATGCTGCCCATCCTCTGACGACGGGCGGCATAGGGCACACAAGCCGATTCCAGACATTAAATTGAATGGAAATGTGCTTCCCAAGTGTGAAAAGTTCAAGTACATGGGGTCTATGATCAATAGCAAAGCAAGCTGGATGACGACATCAATCAACGCGTAAGCGTGGGGTGGATGAAGTGGCAAAAAAACTCCGCCATCTTATGCGACGGAAAAATGCCCCCTAAGCTAAAAGGAAGGCTCTATACCGCAGTTTTGCGTCCGGCGCTTACATTTGGTTCACAATGTTGGATAGCGTATAAGAAATATGAGAGCAAATTAACAGCAGCTGGGATGATGATGCTTCGCATGACAGCAGGAGTAACAAAGCAAGACAGAATAAGAAGTACGAAGATCCGAGGACGCCTCCATGTAAAAGAACCTATCTCCAGAAAATTGGAGCACGACCGGCTTAGTTGGTATTGCCACGTTCAAAAGAAAGATCCTACGAACTCCGTCAAAAACACAATGTCATTCAACGTTCCAGCGCAATCGCGAAAGAGAAGCCCAAGTAACATTTCTGTTGCGGTAAGGTTATATACAAGCTATTTCCCCTCCCACAAAATAGTTTGTATAAGGCCTTAGAGAAGCCAATTTGGCGCACTTACAGAAACTGTTAAAGCCCTAACAGCCGTGTTAAAAGTTTCTTGTTAAACTTTACAGAAACCGGTGTTTGTATAAAGTTCCTGTTAGGTCTTATAGAGGCTGTTATTTGCATTAAGGTTTTCTGTTGCAAGCTTTACCGAGGCTGTTACTTGTTAAAAGTTTTTTAGCAGGCTTGTATAAAGTTTCCTGTCAGGCTTTACCGAAACTGTTACTTGTATAAGGCTTCCTGTTGCAGGCTTTATAGAGGCTATACTTGTATAAGACTTCCTCTTGCAGGTCTTATAGAGGCTGTTACTTGTATAAGGCTTCCCTTTGCAGGCCTTATAGAGGCTATTACTTGTATAAGGTTTCCTGTTGCAGGCCTTATAGAGGCTTTTACTTGTATAAGGCTTCCTTTTGCAGGTCTTATAGAGGCAGTTACTTGTATAAGGCTTCCTGTTGCAGGCCTTATAGAGGCTATTACTTGTATAAGGCTTCCTCTTGCAGGCCTTATAGAGGCGTTTACTTGTATAAGGCTTCCTTCTGCAGGCCTTATAGAGGCTATTACTTGTATAAGGCTTCCTGTTGCGGGTCTTACAGAGGCTTTTACTTCTATAAGGCTTACTGTTGCAGGCCTTATAGAGGCCATTACTTCTATAAGGCTTCCTGTTGCAGGCCTTATAGAGGCTATTACTTCTATAAGGCTTCCTGTTGCAGGCCTTATAGAGGCTATTACTTCTATAAGGCTTCCTGCTGCAGGCCTTATAGAGGCTAATTCTTCTATAAGGCTTCCTGTTGCAGGCCTTATAGAAGCTATTACTTCTATAAGGCTTCCTTCTGCAGGCCTTATAGAGGCTATTACTTGTGTAAGACTTCCTCTTGCAGGTCTTATAGAGGCTGTTACTTGTATGAGGCTTACTCTTGCAAGCTTTACCGAAACTGTTGTTGCAGAACAAATCTCCGAAATAAATAAAGAAAAAAAATTCTTTCGCTGGTTGAGGCTTGAACCGTGGTTCTCGCTTACCAAGGGCAAGCACTCATCCACTAGGCTACATCGTTGCCGTGCAACTCGTCGCGAAAACATCACATAAAAATAAATGGAGCATATCGCCTTATATGAATAGTAGGAGAGAGAACTGTTTTGTTTATTGAACTAAAAGAAGCTCAGTTGTTTCGCATGCTCAAATGTACACCAATACCAATAAGCAAATTATTGGTATTAGTGTACTCGCGCACTTTAAGAAAGATGTTTCATGAACACTTTCGGTAAGACTTCGCATCTACTTCTATAAGGCCTAACAGAAACTCTATTCCTAGTCATACTACAATGATGCACAAACACCAATAAACAAAACAGTTCATCTCTCTCAGTTCAATAAACAAAACAGTTCTCTCTCCTACTATTCATATAAGGCGATATGCTCCATTTATTTTTATATGATGTTTTCGCGACGAGTTGCACGGCAACGATGTAGCATAGTGGATGAGTGCTTGCCCTTGGTAAGCGAGAACCACTGTTCAAGCCTCAACCAGCGAAAGAATTTTTTTTCTTTATTTATTTCGGAGATTTGTTCTGCAACAACAGTTTCGGTAAAGCTTGCAAGAGTAAGCCTCATACAAGTAACAGCCTCTATAAGACCTGCAAGAGGAAGTCTTACACAAGTAATAGCCTCTATAAAGCTTGCAGAAGGAAGCCTTATAGAAGTAATAGCTTCTATAAGGCCTGCAACAGGAAGCCTTATAGAAGAATTAGCCTCTATAAGGCCTGCAACAGGAAGCCTTATAGAAGTAATAGCCTCTATAAGGCCTGCAACAGGAAGCCGTATAGAAGTAATAGCCTCTATAAGGCCTGCAAAAGGAAGCCTTATAGAAGTAATAGCTTCTATAAGGCCTGCAACAGGAAGCCTTATAGAAGAATTAGCCTCTATAAGGCCTGCAACAGGAAGCCTTATAGAAGTAATAGCCTCTATAAGGCCTGCAACAGGAAGCCGTATAGAAGTAATAGCCTCTATAAGGCCTGCAACAAAAAGCCTTATAGAAGTAATAGCCTCTGTAAGGCCTGCAACAGGAAGCCTTATAGAAGTAATAGCCTCTATAAGGCCTGCAACAGGAAGCCGTATAGAAGTAATAGCCTCTATAAGGCCTGCAACAGAAAGCCTTATCGAAGTAATAGCCTCTATAAGGCCTGCAACAGGAAGCCTTATACAAGCAATAGCCTCTATAAAGCCTGCAAAGGGAAGCCTTATACAAGTAAGAGCCTCTATAAGAGCTGCAACAGGAAGCCTTATACAAGTAACAGCCTCTATAAAACCTGCAACAGCAATCTGCAAGACCTTATACAAGAAATAGCCTCTATAAGGCCTGCAACAAGAAGCCTTATACAAGTTACAGCCTCTATAAAGCTTGCAACAGGAAGCCTTATACAAGCAACAGTTTCGGTAGTGACTACAAGACTAGGCCTTATACAAGTAACAGTTTCTGTTATACTTGAAACAGGAATATTACGACAGAAAACAACATTCAATCTACAGTTTCGGTAAAGCATTCAATAGGAAACTTTATACAAGCAACAGTTTTTGTTATGACTGCAGCCGGAGGCCTTATACAAGTAACAGTTTCGATAAGGCTTGCAACAGAAAGCTTTTTACAAGTAACAGCTTCTGCGAAGCTTGCAACAGGAAGCATTATACAAGTAACATTTTCTGTTAGGTTTGCAACAGAAACATTGCAACAGAACTCTACATTAGAGTAACAGTCTCTATAAGTCATGCAATAAGAAATCTTATACAAGTTACAGTTTCGCTAAGGCTTGCAGCAGGAAAGTCTATGAAAGCAACAGTTTCGGTTGAGCCTGCAATAGGAAACCATATACAAGTAACTTCTTCTGCAAAGCATGTCACACGAAGCCATATACAAGCAACAGTTTCGGTAAGGCTTGCAACAGGAAGCTGGTTTCAACAGTTTCGGTAGGGCTTGCAATGGAAAACTTTATACAAGCAACAGTTTCGGTTAAGCTCTGCAGAAAGAAACCTTATAGAAGTATCTTCTTCGGTTAAGCTTGTAACATAATGCCTGCTACAAGTATAGTGATTCCGAAACTTCTATACGGCCTTATAGAGGTAGTTCACATTCTGCACTGAAGTACGGAAGCTGCTATAAGGCCTTATAGAAGTAGTAGACTTCTTACAAAGTAACAGAGGAGATTAACAGAATCTTATCCCTCTGTAAGACCTCGTTGTAGCTTCTTTAAGGTCTTATACAAATTGTGTCAGAAATTTCTGGCTTGGAAATAATCGGCAAGTGTTATAGAGGCCTTATAGAAACAATAACTTCCCAAAATCGAAAATTTAAGCCTTACCGAAGTAAAATTGTTACTTGGGAGAAGGCCTAAACATTAATGGGTCACACAAGTGCAACAACATTCCTCAGTGACGAAGAGATCCAAAACCGGGTGACCTGCCGGTATGTTCTGAAGTCAAATCGGCGTACCCCACAAGTGGACCATAAGGAATGCAGTAGGGTGGGAGGGTTATAATCCATCACTTCCTATGATACATCCAGATCATTACGTCGCGGCTAAATGGAAAAGAAAAAGAAGCCTCCGTCTGCCGCAGTATTCATTATTCTAGTCGCAGGCGGACTAAAATTTTTACATAAACACTGTTGCATTTTCCGACTAGTTGAAAAATGCCGTCGGGTGTCTGCTTCCGCGATTTGTGATCACGTATTTTGTTCAACTGTTGGCAGGTGATGTTTTTTAGTTCGTTTCATAGAAATAGAGTCTAACTAAATAGTGATAATTATGGTGACTTCAATTTTTTTGATGCTTTAGTTAACTGATGGAAAAAGCATCAGGCCTGGATCCTGAAACGGTAAATCTCGAAAAATTCTGTTGACAGATGCCTGAAAGTGTCTTAAAAGTAATCGCCTTCGGCAATCAAGTTAATTCTTTATTAGGTTTGTTTAATTTTGCAAGGCTTCGCAGCTTTAAAGCTACATGAAAATTCGCATACTTTATTACTTATTATTCTGCAATTGATGGAGAGCGAGAGAAAAAAACGCCAAACGCTATACAGCGAAGGCTTTATATCTTGCTTTCTGGCTTGACTATTGACTTGCTGTAGTCTCAAGAAAAAAATAGTGTAAGTAACAGTTTCGATAAGGCTTGCAACAGAAAGCTTTTTACAAGTAACAGCTTCTGCGAAGCTTGCAACAGGAAGCATTATACAAGTAACATTTTCTGTTAGGTTTGCAACAGAAACATTGCAACAGAACTCTACATTAGAGTAACAGTCTCTATAAGTCATGCAATAAGAAATCTTATACAAGTTACAGTTTCGCTAAGGCTTGCAGCAGGAAAGTCTATGAAAGCAACAGTTTCGGTTGAGCCTGCAATAGGAAACCATATACAAGTAACTTCTTCTGCAAAGCATGTCACACGAAGCCATATACAAGCAACAGTTTCGGTAAGGCTTGCAACAGGAAGCTGGTTTCAACAGTTTCGGTAGGGCTTGCAATGGAAAACTTTATACAAGCAACAGTTTCGGTTAAGCTCTGCAGAAAGAAACCTTATAGAAGTATCTTCTTCGGTTAAGCTTGTAACATAATGCCTGCTACAAGTATAGTGATTCCGAAACTTCTATACGGCCTTATAGAGGTAGTTCACATTCTGCACTGAAGTACGGAAGCTGCTATAAGGCCTTATAGAAGTAGTAGACTTCTTACAAAGTAACAGAGGAGATTAACAGAATCTTATCCCTCTGTAAGACCTCGTTGTAGCTTCTTTAAGGTCTTATACAAATTGTGTCAGAAATTTCTGGCTTGGAAATAATCGGCAAGTGTTATAGAGGCCTTATAGAAACAATAACTTCCCAAAATCGAAAATTTAAGCCTTACCGAAGTAAAATTGTTACTTGGGAGAAGGCCTAAACATTAATGGGTCACACAAGTGCAACAACATTCCTCAGTGACGAAGAGATCCAAAACCGGGTGACCTGCCGGTATGTTCTGAAGTCAAATCGGCGTACCCCACAAGTGGACCATAAGGAATGCAGTAGGGTGGGAGGGTTATAATCCATCACTTCCTATGATACATCCAGATCATTACGTCGCGGCTAAATGGAAAAGAAAAAGAAGCCTCCGTCTGCCGCAGTATTCATTATTCTAGTCGCAGGCGGACTAAAATTTTTACATAAACACTGTTGCATTTTCCGACTAGTTGAAAAATGCCGTCGGGTGTCTGCTTCCGCGATTTGTGATCACGTATTTTGTTCAACTGTTGGCAGGTGATGTTTTTTAGTTCGTTTCATAGAAATAGAGTCTAACTAAATAGTGATAATTATGGTGACTTCAATTTTTTTGATGCTTTAGTTAACTGATGGAAAAAGCATCAGGCCTGGATCCTGAAACGGTAAATCTCGAAAAATTCTGTTGACAGATGCCTGAAAGTGTCTTAAAAGTAATCGCCTTCGGCAATCAAGTTAATTCTTTATTAGGTTTGTTTAATTTTGCAAGGCTTCGCAGCTTTAAAGCTACATGAAAATTCGCATACTTTATTACTTATTATTCTGCAATTGATGGAGAGCGAGAGAAAAAAACGCCAAACGCTATACAGCGAAGGCTTTATATCTTGCTTTCTGGCTTGACTATTGACTTGCTGTAGTCTCAAGAAAAAAATAGTGTCTTAGGTAAACAGCACTCCACTTGAGACAAGCTTCAGCTACAAATAAGACTTAAAAACTTTTATCAATTCATTGGATATTGTTTTCGTCGAGAAATTATCAGAGGTTCAACCCTCCATACTCGACAATATTGCCTTTATACTTCTCCCGACAAACCGAAGAAATTCCTTTGTTTCTGATCATCCAGACGGGACCCACCATCAGCAGACATTTAATATCCCCCACTCTACCGATTTTCACTTCCTCAGTGTTTTGACATTTAATCGGCCATCACAAGACAACGCGCCGAGCAACATAATTTCCTAAAAGACAAACAAACATGCGTTGGTGTCCGTAATCTTAATTTGACTGCACACTTTCCACCGAGCAGGCGATAGTCCGACCAAAGCTCGCGTCCAGCCCCATTGAGAGGAAACCCAGCTCGTAGTCCAAAACGCGCTCCTTATCAGCAGGGAAAAGGTGTTACCCAGCGCATAATACAAATGCTAGCACCAAGAAAACAGGAAAAAACTCCATTAATCACACCCTCTTTATCGTTTTCAAATAAATTACAAACGGAACTATGAGAAACCTGAGCGCGGTGACTCTAGGAGGAAACCATACCTACCCAGGATCACCTGCATCCGTAATGCTAACCACCAACCTTTTAGATCCGTCCTGATACCGAAATGGTAATTGACTTCTATATAAGTAAGAAATAAAATGAGAAACCCCATCAGCCAGAGTGCGCGCAGCCATAAGACACACAGTGCATCACCGAGTGCTCGCTCTGTGCTGTGCGGCTGATGGTCGCTGGTTGGGTGCGCGTCCATAAGGAGTCCTCTACAATTAAGTTTTTAATGTGATTGAAAAGTCGGACCTCCGCGGCAGTTGGTGATACTGATTCATCGTTTAGATAAAACAGGTGACACTTTCCAACACCACCGCTCTCTCGCCCAGCATCCTGGTCCCGGCTCGAAAGTGTGTGGCAACACAACTGTCAACTATTAATTCTCACGTCGGTCGGTCGGCCGATGGGCCGTGTCGTCCGTGTGGGCTAATTAGGAACACGGCCTACGAAATTGTTTCGTTGTAAGTTATGGCCAAATGGATGCCTATTCCCTTCGCACCACGAGTGATCATCGGTGGTGATGGCCATCAAAATAAAGTCGTCTCTTAACATCGTTTCGGTCGTGCGTCGTCGTTGTCTTCGTCATCGTCGTCGTCGTCGTTGTTGGGCAGGTCAAATTTGCTGTCATCCTTTTCAGTGTCATCAACCGTCGTGGTCGTCGTGTAGTCTTGGTGAAGAGGACCCATCGAACGCTCGGAATGCTGATCTGTATCAGGAGACAAATTTAGATGTTTGGCCATCAGGGGACTTAATCGACAAATCAATTTGGGGACGTGATAATGAAATTAATTGAGGGTTGCTTTGCTCTACGTCTGTCCTCCATGCTCCGTCCTCGGAACTATGCTTCATGGTTTGGGGTTTATCTGTCTGACGCTGACGGGGACCACCACCTCTGAGCGCTTTAATTCGTTTTGGTTTGTGGAAACGGCCAGCCGCACATAAAACCGAGAATATATTGAGGACGCAAAGATCCATCCCGGAGCGAGTGTCGCGCCTCGCCGCTTTGACAATGGTTTTATTTTCCGTGGGTGAGTATCGGGTTTCACCAACCCCAGCCTACACAGGCTCTGTTCACACATTGCCGGGCCTGGGCGCATGCTAATTGATGTCGATTCGGGGCGAATATCATGCAAGGGCTCTGGGTGAAACCTCAACGCGGCATCGTCTTCCATTTGATTTTCCCTCGACAATTTAATTGCAGTGTGCGACGGTAATTAATGGAGCTGCTGCTCGGGATTTGTGTAAAGCGCAAACATGCGCGACGCAAGATAATGCGGCTAATTTGTTTACACTCGTTGGTCATCGCGCCCTTTTCGCCCGTTGCCCGGTGACGTGAACCTATGTCGCCAAATGGGGCTGCCCAGTGGGTGACAGACCGCAGCTCTTCGGGGGACCGCATCTGTCGTCAGTTTGATTAGCCCGAGATATCTGCGTCCGCACACAGCACGGTGCTGCTGCCCCTGCTACAACACATCCGACATGCGCTGTCTCCGCGGCCAGTTCCAGTGCATGCAGTGTTTAGCAATGCGCAGCGCAACCGCATCAGCGCAGATCCGTGGGAAATGACGTGTGCCCGCGAGCGTGTGCCGACCAATTTGACTCTTTGCCAACAAGAAGTAAACGAAGGTAATAATTCAAAAATCGTTGATGCTCTAGCAGGCGGCTCCTTATGGGAATCTGTTCGGGGCTCGGCGGTCTGGTGAAATATTTTATTTTACTGCCCCTTATAAATAACTCTGTTCCTTTGAACTGTCTGCTGGTCCTGGTGCAGGTATACCACCGATGCTGCGCCGCGCCGCGTTCGTGTCTCGGTTTCGCGGTCGGTCTTCCTCATTTTGACCTCTATCGCGCGCACGGGACCGGGAATATGGGAGGTTGGCCATTCATTTGGTTGGCTGCTGCCTAGTGGATCCGCGCATAGACCGAGCGCAACCAGTAATAAACTTACTTCAAGTAACCATATTGCACTCGCCAATCTGATGCAGAGAGAGAGCAGCGCGATCGGTCGTTCGGCCGGCACAGATCGCCCGAGGGTGAAATCGTCGCACGTAGAAGAATTTCGAGTTTCGAGCGCGCCAGCGCAGCGTTGGGACTTTTATTTGGCGTTCTTCCTTCTGCTGGAAGTAAATCTGCCTACCACCCGGTCAAGGTGGTGGTAGTATTCCTACGGTGGTTGCTGTGCGTTGCGTCCACCACGACTGCCAGTAAATGTGCGATGTGAACGGGGGAATTATATTTAAAGTACCGTGAGAGTTTTTTAGGAATAAATTACGTGACTTTATTCGCCAGTCCGCACAGCCAAAACAGAAATTGCAATCTTTTTCTTGTTCGCTGACTCTTCGCTCCTCGTTGGGATACTCGATTTGGGGCGCAAATAACGCGAGATTTGCTTCTTAATGTGATTCCAGTTGGCTTCGGGGGCTCCTTTAGCATGTCCCTTCGCCTTGGTAATGGGTGTTTGCATAATGTCGTCAACATTGAGGGCATGTTGCAATAATTATCCCTGTTGTTGGACTGGGAAAGGCTTTCACCATCGCATTCTTATTGCATTGCATCGTGGTGTGTGCATCAATTAAGCTAATTGAGTTGTGATTGGCTTTACAACGCTTTATAGGAGCACGACAGTGCATGATTAATTTCAAGAAGGGAAGAGAAATCGAGTGATTTTAAGTTGCTGCATTGGGGTTTATAATTTGAAACGTCTCATTTGCCCTGTAATTGGCAGTGCTAACGACATTGATGACACCATCACGCGCGAAGAAACTCACAGAGGTGTCTTAAGTTGATTTAATTATGTACGTACATTTGCCTTTAGGTGAATCTTGCCAAAGAAACTGTCAAAGGACCTTAGTTTAAAAAAATATATTTAACAGGATCAATATCATTGATTAGTGATTTATTTGGAGGACTGTAACAATATTCCATTCACAATTCTGATTCCAATTTTCAGATAGGTAAAATATGACAAAAGGCATTTTTTAATATGTCCGTGCTAGTATGAAATCTGGATGTTCTTTTAAATAAAACCAGTGAGTAAGTGCTACAGTGTCTACGCAGAAGTTATTGTTTACCTAACCTGCTACTCTTTTTGTTTCATGCTTTCCTAAATTAGGCTCAAGGGCAGTCGAAATTAAGTTTTTCTGGAAAATTTTAGGTTTTTCTTCAATTCTGATTCAATTCTGAGTCTTGTATGAACAGGGGGGGGCCCACATTTGGAGTCTTGTATGAACAAAATGTGGAACTAAGCGTTTTTTTACATACCCTTAAAATAGATGCCACGCCCACTCGAGGAGGTTTACCAATTAAATTTGTCTTTTTTGTGTCTTATATTCACTAAGAGATGCTAAATGTCAAATTTCAGCCTTTTAGAACGTCTTACACTTTTGAAAAATCTGGAGGTAGTTGCATATTTAGACCGATTGTAGGCGTGTTTTTGGGCAGATTTCAAAAATGTTTACACTTGTACTGCTTCGCATGACGTGCACCTGACGTACGAAGTTTCAGCACCCTAGCTCAAAATTTAAGGCCTAAAAACATGTGACATACAGACGGACGGACGGACGGACATGGCTCATTCGATTCAGAATTCGGTCTCGATCATATGCCCTTAAGGTCTTGGGGGTCTACCATTATTATTTCACCGTGTTACAAACTATGTGACAAACTTAATATACCTCCTATCCTATGGGATATAAAAAGCCAAACTGTCGTATAAGATCGAATATGACTTTGCCGTAAGACGATATGTTTTTTTTCGAACTGACCTTCAGCTGGTACGCCGACCGTCTAGGAATTGTTTGGACTTTCTGCACCCTAAAAAGACAGTTGTGATCACGTAGGCAAATCTATGCATGGCGGGATGAGCTAATACGCACCTTTGAAAGAATTTGCTTATGCCCCTACAATGTATTTCGCGCGCTATGTCATAGGCTTTCTGCTATTGAAAGCTATGCGTAGGTACCCTAACAACTTTCCATCTATAGAATGATTTTTCAATCAACAACATTCAGGTTTTTCTAAACTCCGCAGGCTTATACCATTTTCGCCGGCATAGGATCTTCTTCTATATCTGCAAAGATAGCAAAACTTAAGCATGTCGAAATTTACCCAAAGCTCAATGCAAACCAAATGATTGCTTTCCAAGTATCTCTTTCTTCTTTGTTTGTTTCGGATGAGAAGATCTCATTGTGGAAAGAGTTTCGGTTCGATACCCGTATTTGACCAAGCCTGTTCCGGTGCTTTTATAAGGAAACAAAAGGGTATATACGAAGCATACAAAATGACCCAGTGCATAGCACTACAGCACCGAGTAGGACAAAAAGGACAAAAAAAAAACTAGTGCTACGTCTTATTGCTGGAAAATCCTAGGACTGGCTGAACCTTCAATATCAATACCGGCGAAGTTTTTGAAATTCCTGCTCGAGCCAGCATGGCGGTGGATTATTTTTCTTGAGTGAAAAATATGTCAATGATTGTAGAGGCCAAAGTTCGGGCCTAAACCTGAAGAGTATAGGTAAGTTTAGTCTCTCTTTGGGCACGCTCAGAGGCGGTATTTAAAAAATGTCCAAGCTGTCGACCCTCACAGTTCTGTGATACGCAGAAGAAGGACTTCGACTTATGGCGTTTCCGATTCGCATTTCGGTTAAATCCTGGCTGCTGGAAGGCAGAATACACCCGACACCCACCTCTTTTATTGAACCAGTTACGCCAAATGGAGACCTTTCGTTCAACATTTAACAATTATCGCTAAGGCTTTAATTGTTTTATAAAAGAGTTCCGGACTTACTATAGGGCGACTATGTTGATGGAAACATATCTAAATGTTTTACTTTTATAAATCGACCATTTTGAGCGGTCCGTCCAAAAATGAAAACAGGAGCTCTTATGGTATCACTCCGTTGTCCGTCCGTCCGTACGCTTATAAAGTCCGTGAAAAAAAACGAAAACACATACAAGGGCAATTTTTTAAATACACTCATAACGGTCTAATAACAGTTTAAATTTTTATGGTAGAAAAAGTTTGCCTATATTAAAAAGTTTTATAGCCAGAAGGAAGAAAATTGAAACAAAAACTAAAGAAATATTTAATTTTCATGATAAATTCGATTTTTTTAAAAATAATGAAATTTTTGCCCATTTTCAACGTGTTTAAGGTCATAACTTTTTAATTGTACTTACTAAGCCAAATCTGGGCAAACTTATAAGACAGCCGCAGCTTGAGCAAAGGCTAAAATCAAATTTTGCTTTAACCATTTTAAACTACGGTTTTGACGTATTTTTGGAACAAAAATCTTGAAAAATATTTTGTCCCCTCCACTATCTCAGATGCTATAAGGCCAAATTATTTGAAAACAAGTGAGTAAGTGCAAGAGTTTGTCTGCAACAAACTTCCATATACCCGACCCTATATGCTCTCTAACTCCAAATCTTGGCAACACCAAATATTGGCCACACCTCCGAAAATGGACGAAGTCTAAAAATTAAAATGAATTGATTGTAATTTCGTTAGAAAAAATCGTTAAACGGAAAAAAGCCCCTAAAAGATGGGCGGAGCTCAAAACTTTGTATGTAACAAACTTAGCAAAGAGTAAAATCTTTAATATTTGTCATGCATTTCTTTTTTCCATTTGCAGTGAACTTTTCGAGAAATCGGGTTGTTTAAGAT
Organism: Neoascia interrupta; assembly: GCA_947623515.1. NCBI lineage: Eukaryota > Metazoa > Arthropoda > Insecta > Diptera > Syrphidae > Neoascia > Neoascia interrupta. The sequence goes on from OX392462.1 coordinate 224,149,148, forward strand.
CTGTCATATTAAAAGTGGACATGGTCGATGACGTGGACGATCTTATTTTTGTCGGGTTTCTGGCCAATATTGCTCTGTACCAAAATTTAAGTTCCTATGCTTTGTCTAACTTGACCAAAAGGCATTTTGAAAGAGAATGTAAAATAGAGGTTTTCTTACATTGAAGCCAGTAGTGGGCTTGACTGTTGGTGGATTTTACCAGTCTGTGCTACAGAAGAATGAAGATCTCTAGCTTGATCAGATCTCTAGCTTGATCAGATCTCTGGCTTGATTTTAAAGACCCAAGACCTTAACAAAAAACTTCCAGATTTGGTTTTGCTGGGTAAATGGGGTCAGGTAGAACTTCGTTACAGACGAACTCTTGTACCAACTCACTTTTTTCTATAACTTCTAAGCTGATTGAGTCCGAGAATTTCGAAGGAGGACGCTCTTGCAAAACGGCGTATAACCCAAACTTTAATGAGTAAAGCAAACAAAATCACTATAAGTATTGTTTGTCGCTTAAGAATTGGAATAAGAATAAGAATTCTTGTACCCTACACAGGGTCAGGGTATATTAAGTGCCCGTCCGTCTGTCCTTCCATCCGTCTGTCCTTCCGTCCGTCTGTCCTTCCGTCCGTCTGTCCTTCCGTCCGTCTGTCCTTCCGTCCGTCTGTCCCTCCGTCCGTCTGTCCTTCCGTCCGTCTGTCCTTCCGTCCGTCTGTCCTTCCGTCCGTCTGTCCTTCCGTCCGTCTGTCCTTCCGTCCGTCTGTCCTTCCGTCCGTCTGTCCTTCGGTCCGTCTGTCCTTCCGTCCGTCAGTCCTTCCATCCGTCTGTCCTTCCGTCCGTCTGTCCATCCGTCCGTCTTTCCTTCCGTCCGTCTGTCCTTCCGTCCGTCTGTCCTTCCGTCCGTCTGTCCATCCGTCCGTCTGTCCTTCCGTCCGTCTGTCCTTCCGTCCGTCAATCCGCTCGTATGTGAACAACTTTTAGACCTTAAACTTTATGCTTTTCTAGCTTAAAATTTAAGCGAGTGAGCTTTTAAGCGAGTGAGCTGGAAGTCCATTCCTTCAGATCAAGTTTGAAAATTAGTAGCCCGCAGACACGCCCACTACAGGCATGTAAGTGCGACCATCTCTAAATTTGAAGAACGCTTTTTACAACGTTTAGCGATATGTTACAATAATGCTAGCGCACTAATTTTTCTGGTTGTTTCATGGTAGCAGAAAACATTTTAGCCTTCACGTTGACCACGCCCACTTTTTAAGGGATTTTAACTGAAAAGACTGTTTTTCAATAAATATATAGAATATTTGGCAAAAAATTACATAATAAGCGTTGCAGATTGCATTTTCTAACCTTTTAGTACACATAGTATATGCCTCCGCCCACTTTTGTGGGCGTAGCTTAAAATATTGATATTATAATAGTGATTTTTTTGGTTCAAAAGGCGAAGTTTTAGTCCGAAATGTATGCAACCACCTACCATAAAGCATTCAACAGCTATACTTTTACATCCTGCCCACTTTTGAAGGCGTGGCAGTTTTCTTTTTTGGTAGAATAGGGTGCCACGCCGCCAAAAAGTGGGCGGGATATAAAAATATAACTGTTGAATGCTTTATACTAGGTGGTTGCATACATTTCGGCCTAAAACTCCGCCTTTTTAACTAAAAAAATAACTTTTTTAACGCCACGCCCACGAAAGTGGGCGGTGGCACATACAATATAAACATAAAAGTTAGGAAATGCTGACATCTACTGCTTTTGTCATATAATTTTTTGTCAAATTTCATATATATTTATTGAAAAACAGACATTTTAAGCTAAAATCCCTTAAAAAGTGGGTGTGGTCAACGAAAAAGCTTAAATTTTTTGGCTACCTTAAAGACAATTATAAGGCAATGTTACGAGTGCTAGCGCCATTGTAACATAGCTAAATTTTGCAAAATGTATTTTTTTTAAATTAGAGATGGTCGCACATACAACCCGTAGTGGGCGTGTCTGTGGGCGGATTCAGCTTATTTTCAAACCTGATCTGAAGGACTGCACTTCCAACCAACCCACAAAATTTCAGCTCTCTGCCTTAAGGCCTAAAAGTTGTTTAGATACGGACGGACGGACGGACACGGCTTAATCGATTCTCCTGTCGGTCCCATTCATATCTCTGAAAGGTCTTGGGGTCTACGGTGATTATTTCACTGCGTTACAAACTATACATCAAACTTAATATACCCTGGGTCGGGTATAAAAATGGCAGAATAATGGTTTTGTGGAGCCCCACTTTGTCTTTCCTGAGTGAGGTTTCGAAGCCAACCCGAAAAGGTTTCCTGGAGTTCTTCTTGGACGAATTTCTACTAAGGTTTCATTTGTGGAGTTGATATTAAGTTCATATGGGAAGTTGATATTAACTCCAAAGTAGACGAACTTCTTAACTACCTCGAAGTTTCTGCTGCTGCTTCTTCGTCTGTCGATGACCTATACTAAGTCTTATATCCTGTTTTACTTCAATGCCAACCAATTTCGTCTGTTCTTTAATTGCCTGCCGTAGAAGCCTCTTTCGCGAAACGGTTGGAACGGAAATTGCCATCGCCGATAAATGCTGCCATATTCGGCTTAAAAACCGAAGTTAATATGGTGTTTCTCGAATCTCGACTTGAAATTGGAATGGCTGATGAATGAAATGGTTGCCGGAGCAGAAGCAACATTGGTAAGTGCTTATTATTTCACGTCACAAAACCGTCTAAACTTCATTCTTCAATACACTTTTATCCATTCTGTCACTTTTATAGTTCACGGAATCAGCATCATACTAAGGATTTTTTTAGGGGTAGTTGATAAGATACAGTTCGCTCAGCTTCGAATGGTATCGCCATTTGGGCTCCACTATGGTTGTTGAGGTCTGGAGAGAATGAGAGCAGAGCTGAGAGTCCCTCACATGGGCTCTATGAACTCTGTAGGCTTCGGCTACTCGGGGTGTAGGTACTGAGGCATCCAACATTAAGAACCTTTTTTTAAGGGACTTTCAACTTCTTCTCGTTGGATGGCCGAGCTCCAAAACGAGCTACGACAAGAAAATTGTCATTGTCGACGTTTGCCCTTCGGCAAAGATAATTCAAGTAAAGATGCGTCAATGGTGTTTTTCAATGGCTTGACCTACTGCAGGCCACCATGCGCATACTGAGCTTTGGAAACAAAATGCTGCTTGTAACAGTGCTACGAGCCTGTTGCAAAATGTGTAAGTGATGCAGCTGATCTCAACTGACGACGAAGACTAGTATAGACCCTTAGTCGGTAGCCGTTATCTGTTGTTGTTGTTGTTTCCTGTGTGCTTATACTAACAAACCCAGCGAAGATGTTCTTTTTTTTCAGCTTTAGAGTTGAAGTCCCCGAGCACAACTTTGAATCCTTTGTTTCTGCCGAGAATTTTATAATATTATCCCTGAATATTTGCTTTTATCAAAATCAATGCTAAAGTGATTAACGCTTCTTCAGTCAATTAAACTGTCACTTCGACAATTATACCCTTGAATCAACAGAGAACAACTCACTTGCCCACCCGTATTAGCACTGTTTGTTGTTTCAATAAGAGCAACCAATTCGTACCGCAAAACACCTATATTGACTGCTCTCAGCCGCCTCAAATGCAAACAAGGCACTTGATTACGCGAACAACACCCTTGTGCGCCGGTGGAGATAAATAATTGCAGAGGTGCTTCAGAATGCAGTAGGTAAGCCAACTCGACTTGCGACTCTCGGGAAGGATAACAAATCGAAACAACTTCAGGCCGCTTGCTGCTCTTTTATAAAAACAGACACAAACACTCATGCAAATCCCGTGTGCAGTGTGCCTAATGGCGGTGTTGTGTTCTTTCAGGGCCAGTAAGTGAGAAACTTCATCATTTCGTAAGAAATATCGCCCAACAATGTGAATTGATTGCATTAGACTACGGCCAGCGCAGAGGGGGGATCTGGCACTGAATCTATTGCCGAATCATTGCCTTCGGCGGGGGATCCCAGGGAGAGAGCGCGTGAAAATCCACACCTCTGGGAAGCAATTGATCCATCAATTATTTATGCTCTCTGTTATGATCTCCCAAAAAAAAATAACCCTATCCCATCAAATGGCTTTTCTCTGGCGATTAGAAATGTAAAAAGATACGAATTCAGTTCAGAGTCCTGCCGCGCCGAGCCCATCATCGTCAAGCAGAGAAGCTGCTGAGAAGAATGGCTTTAATTTAATTAACATTTCTTTCTTTTAGTCGCACCGGGGTTTACGTGCCATCAATCACTGATTAACGATGAAACCACGTCACCCCACGGGAACCCAAAAACCTGCGGGGAAACCCTCGGCTAAGTATCATTTCGGAGCCATGCGGTGCGCACAGCAGCAGGAATAGAGGAGCCCCAACAAGCGTGTACGCATACCTATCTCGACAGCCACGACCCTGGGTCAACTAGATCTCGACGAAATGTTAATTATTCACAATCAGAGTGCCGGCAACATTCCTCTCGATTAGATGGAATGAGATCCTTTGCGCACATTATGTCGTCATAAGTCGAATATGACCGCGCACATTTGCCCTGTCCTCAACAGACCGCGTCCATATAAGAAAGTGCACCTTTTAAGGAGAAGTCAATCGGCTGCGGTTGCGCGCATATTGATGATGAAGTCAATTCCGTGAAAACAACACTCTAGCGTTGCGATACTCAATAAAATTCCTACGGAACAGCCCTGGCCCACCACCACCATACCGATTGACGGCCTTATCTTCGGTAGTGTATATCCAAAGTTGCCGGGCTGGCCCGACTGTTGCTCTTGGTCGTAGGTGAGGAATTCGCCTTGGTCGTGTCCCAAAAGCAGTTCGCGTCCACCATGGCATTTTTTACTGCCGTCCCGATGGACGAGGCTATACGCGCGAACGCGCGCGCAGGAGTATCGGCGACAATCTTCGTAAGTGTGAATAACATCGAGTTGCGATATCAGTTTTATGGGTGGCCCACATGTCAGGGGCCATAAAGTAGAAAATTATCACCTTTTAAATTGAAGAAATTCAAACAAATTGAAACGGATATCGTGTTTAAGTGCTATCATCATCATTCCCATTAGTTGTGGCTAATGTCCGGCCCAGAATGGCTCGGACCGTAGGTATATGTGTACGTGCATGTGAGTGGCCAGTGTGGGCAAACCACTGGGAATCAGATACAAGGAATATGGTGTGCGTTGCTGGATCCTTGGATTGCATGATGAACACAAAACAGTCGAGGGAAAAAGTTTGCATTGCTGATGGGACCATGGGGAGCAACCATACTGACTGCTCAAACCATTGTCGATGGAAAAGGTTACGGCTAACTTATACCAGCACTTAAGAAGGTTCCCATTGTGTCCATTTTGGAACCTTCTTAACACTTAAAACGAAACGAAAAGAAAAGCGCTTTTCGGAAAGCAGAGGAAAAGGAAAAACGAAAACCGCAAAGTGCCGCTCAAACGATCTGGATTTTTATGCAAATCTTAGGATCTCATTCAGATCCAGATGCCTTAGATCTTCTCAAACTTGTTGAAGAAGTAACTGCCGAAAGTGTACTTTGCCAAATGTTGTTTAAGGCTTGGCTGGGCATAAGTTTTAGAATCGTCTCCACTGGCCATAAATTCGCGATTAGTTTGGAGGACTCTTAAAAATAGACAAACATAAGATTTATTTAACACTCAAACTGATTTTTAAGAACACAAATTAATTTTGCACTCCTTTCGGCTTTCAAAGGAGAAAGACGACGACATTTCGCAGGAACGAGAAAACAGTTTTGTTGTAAAAATCCCAGTAGAAAACGTATTTGTGGCAGATCTGTCATACGTGGGCAGTTCAGACTTACAGTTTCTCCTTTCGAGTCTCTGGCTGTTATAAAGGTTATTAGTGGCATGAAAGAGGTTTGTGAAAAGGATGAATTGGATTTATACTACATCTCCACCGGATATGAAAATGCGATTAGTGAGGGATTTATTTGTAATCAATTCTTAAGTATAACCAGAAAAACCTGATTAATTTGACGCATCCTTTTGTTGACAAATTGGCTCTCAAAATTCAGCGATGATATTTACCAGGGCCGAAAAATTTTTTATTGTAAATATTCTATTACAAAAAACAAATTTTTTGACAGATCTGTCATACGTTAATTGTTTCAATTTCTTTTTTCGAGTCTCAAGCTGTTGTCAAAGGGTAGACATATGATCTCAAGAGGATACAAGCATCCGCAGGTTTTCTAGTCTCACCTCCCCGTGGCAAACACCGGGTGTCTTGTACCTACCTCAACCAACCCCTTTGGAAGGTTGTTGAGGGTACCAGTAGAGAGAGAGGGGGAAGAGTGTTTCCTCTAAGGCACTTCTCCTTGCATCCAGACGGCAACGGAGGAATTCGCCAGATGGAATTAGCGGTGGCGTCCACAGTGCCAGTCAGGCCCAACTACTTATAGTGAACACCTTATATGGGCTACTGCGACGTATTCGGAGCTCAGGCCTATAAAGAGCGGGCTATCCGGCTCTCCGTCCTTGGAGTTATGCTAAGGATCTGGTTCTCCAGGTAGCGGGTCATGCCGTCGGGGAGACTGCACGGCCATATAAAGAAATACCAGTTACGAATGCAGCAACAAGCCTCGGATTCGGATGGATTTACTGTTGAGGACCAATGCATGGAATGTTAGGTCCCTTAACAGACCACGTCTGAATTTTTTTTAAAATCTTTAAAGAAGAACTTTAAGGAAGAAGTGTTTTTATTGTCCTTTGCTTTTTATGTTAGTCTTTTGTTATTTTTTTTCGCCCAGCTGACCAGAGTTGGTATGACAAAAACTAGTCAAAATACTCAGCTAGAGAAGGTGCTAATGCTAGCCCGACTCATACAACGGAACCGGCAACACCCATAAACTCGATAAAGTTCCACCTGGACGTCGAAGCCATCACAATGGCAAACAATAGGTGGAATAACATCAGCACATGTCTCTCCTCCAAACAAATTCGACCAGAGCTCGATCGTAGGAAAACAAAGAGACTCATCTATCTCCTTCAATAGACTGAATCTTAAAAGGATAATTGGGGCCCTCACAGTCCACTCTCTGGTAGGGCGACATGGCAGAAGGCTTGGCGCTCCCTTCAACGATTTCTGCAGAAGTTGCAGGGATGAGGAGGAAGAAGAGACCATGGTTCATCTTCTGTGCAACTGTCCCGCCCTATCGACATTGAGAAGGAAGACTTTAGGTGAATACTTCTTTGATGATCTTTATCTCCGGGTCAACCTGGCTAAACGCCTGATTGTGTATCACAAAACCCATACCTCCCTAATAGGAAAACTCTGTGGGCGAGCAAGCACCTTACATTGGAGTGCCAAATATTCTCCATGACTTACCCTTCCTTCAAGTCTCTTCAACAGGACCGGCCTGGTAAGGGCTCATACCGTTTCGGTTGCCTTAATATCTCCGCTCGTATGGGAACGCCGATTCATTTTCCCTCAAACTCGGTTCAAACCGTCTCGGTTACCCCTACCTCTGCTATTAACTGGCTGGTAACTTCGGTCTTATAAGTGGTATCACAATGGACCTCCCTTGGCCTCCTTACGGGGGCAGCCACCCAACCTAACCTAATACTCAGCTACAGCTCAGCTCAGCGTTGTATCCTGATATAAGCGAGACGCTAAGTTGCTACAAGCTTCAGCTATAGGGATTCTGATCAGACGATATCTAAGGGCGATATACTAAAATGACCAGGCGAAATTTTTCACGTCTTTTAATACACTTAAAATGAAGTTTATTCATTAAAATATGGCTAATATTGTGGGTGTTAGCATTTTCTGACATTTTTGTCTGTACCTACATTTTTTGTTTCTTTCCTTTTTTATGGGCGAAGCTTTGAAAAAAGCCATTTCTTTAAGAGAGGGGTTGTAGGGTATAAGTTATGAGCTGCCTTTCAAAAAGAATGTACAAATATTATGTTTTTCAGCCCGCCTAGCTTTTGGAGGCAGGCTGATCCTAAGGTAGAATAGGATAGGTTCAGTTGGACTGAAGTTTATGTAGACAAACTGGTTGCCCTATCTTAATGCCTAACATAAGATTCAAGATTAAGTCATGCGGACATCATAGCCTTGCTGAGAACATGTATCCAATTCTATTCGAAAAAGAAAGCTGGCTTTATATATGCTGGCCAGGAAAGTCTCTGAAAACAATTATTTTTACAACATATTCGACGTATTTATGCCCTGCATAGAGTCCGACCGCCAATTTTGATGGCTTTTGGAAAGCCTGTGACAGTAAACTTGTAGGTATACCTCATGTTGCATAACTTCTAACCCACACTGTAGGCCTCCGTGATTTTTCGACAAGAAGCTGATTGCTGGACAGAAACAGTATGTAAGTGAATTCGATAGTGCGCGCACCCATATCGACAAGTACAGCCCAACTATAATGTAGTTTGCACCACACTTCACGTGTCGATGTTGAAGTCGCGAGAGCGCATTACCCAGCAGACCGTGTAGCATGCCATTAATATCAATACCGAGCCAGCAGTTCCTTAGCGCGAATAAATGTCTCATATCCGCGTTAAAACGCGCTCGGAATTGATACCACACACTGGCATGGGCTGGGCGTAAACACGCAAAAAATAGTCCACTCTACACCCCACGCCAGCTTGTTAAATGATACGAAGTGATCGTGTGCAGGTTCTGGAATGGCTTATCTACTGAATTCCTGTTCCCTTGTCCCAAGTGCAGCAGCTCTATCTAAGTACCAATCTAATTTATTGCCGCACAATTGAGTCGTAGCCAGATACCGCATGTTAGATGCCCATTTCCTTCTCCAGTGCTCAACGCTCCGACATATCAACACGGACCGGACAGCCCAACAATTGCAATTAACAATCAATTGCCGGGCATTACCAGGACTAATCAGGTAGGCTCGATTCGGCATTGAGTAGCAGATTTCTGGAGGCGACCGCACAACGACGACGACGACGACACATTTTTCGGTCATTACTGATCGAGACTGTGGGAACAGGTTTCCTCAATTTCCAACGAATATTGCTGGACCGCTGCGCGGAGTGCGCACGTTAAAAAGCAATAAACTACTCGACCGTGTTGGAATTGTATTTCAATAATTTATAACTATCCAGTTAATTTTTATGGCTGACCACTCACGGACCACCGGAGGGTCGGTCGGTTGCCTCCAATACCGGGGAGCGAGGTGGCGCTCTTCTATCAAAAGGTCCAATAATTTCCATTTGAATGTTCTCTCCTCACAATGTCACAATAGATTTCTTTATTATTCTTCTTCGCTCCGCCATATTGGCCGGTTATTTACGGCTCAAACATCAGTGTCACATAAAACCTGAATGCCCCTATCCAGCAAGACAATGGCCAAGACCGGGTATGGACGTTTTGTGTGAGCTATGTTTTAATTGAAGTCCGAGACAGTAGGTAAAGGTATATCCAAAAGAGCTGAGTCGGTTTTTTTCGTTTTGTTTTTGGCGAAACAGACGCAGCGGGCTCCTTAACGTTCCAAACGATGACGTGGCACATTCCTGTCACCCTACAGCAATCATCACCGCGCGCACAGAGCACCACGATCTCTCGGTGCGCAGCATGATTTGAGTCCGAACGAGCAACATTCATCTTTTTGTTGCTGCTGCGGAGCTGATGTTTCAATGCTCGAGAGGTCAACACATCGAACTATGACTTTGAGATTGACTGATGAAGAAAAACAAATTGTCTGCCAATGATCCGATCATTTGCCCAGTCATCATTCAGATACAGCATCAGCATCAGCAACGCAGCACCAAGCCTTTAAATCTCCCACAAAGATAAAAGGTTGCTGTGCTCAGCCAAATCTGCTTGCCTCTTCATATATCATTGTCTGGGGCCGTACCGTACCACTCCTATGAAAGGGCCGCAGCCGATCTCCATTGATATTCGTGCACGCGCGATCTGCATCCTCTCGAGAGTGCAATTCAATGGCCGATGCTTTTGTGTCGAATCAATTCGAAGCCATCCGCCAAGTACCACACATTCGTCATTGTGTGATGATACGCTCCTGACGGTTGACAGTGCCGAATGCGCCGACCGAATTGTCCAGCACTTAAGCAAGCCGGCCGAATAGTTGGCGGTTTCGCACAAAGGGCTTTCCACTTTCCGGGCCTGACCCAAATCCCCACATGGCATATCTCATTGAAGTTTATGGCTTTCGTTTGATGGAAGTTAGCACAAATTGGTGTTATTAAGGTAACTTATCGATTCTTAGTCGGCGCGCGGTCCGTTTCAATTTGGAACCGTGTGCCAATTCGAATTCGGCACGCCTGCCAAGTCGAAACGCAGAAAAGTGCCCTTTTAATTGCACGTTGCTCTGCCGGTCCCGACGACGCTCTCTGACGAGGAGCCCCAAAAAGAATTAGCCACATTTTTCCCACACACATAATCGTGTTTTGTCCGAACATGAATTTCTCTATTTCCAGAGACAATATAGCCGATGTAGGTTCATGACAAGCTGACTTTAAGTTGTCCATTATATGGGTGCCATAGTGCCATCCCACGAAGCACCACATCACGCAGACAATGACCATTGTGCGTCGAACAAAAATGTTTGGTCATTTCGATTCAATAAGGTCCCTCCAACACACAATGCTTGTGCGATGGATCAATGGAACGCCAAACGAGAATAACACATAACTTTCATTCTCGACCGGGCCGGTGTTGAAGCGCGTCTTCGTTCCTTTCTTCATCTTCTAGGTGCTCGATCGAGACGCATTGTTATTATGAAGATCACTATTAGAGCAATGAGCCGGCTCTCAGTTGGGATGACAGAAATTAGTGAAATTTATTGTTACATGCACTCTGCGTCCGATCTAGTATACCCTCTCGAGGTTAGCCCAAAAAAGGATCACAAGTGGTCATGGTGATCGTTGTGATCGCGGTGCGATCGGCATTGTTCGCGCAAGCGGGTGCTTGAGAGTAGCGCGCTGCACCGCATCTTCATCTAGTGTGCCTGTCGGCCGGACCATTCCCTAAATTGTTAATAAAATAAATAAAAGCAACAGATACGAGTACGCACGCACACACAATGCGCGCTATCATTTCGTGTGGTTTTCTTCGAAATCTCAGCGTTTTTCTTTTCATCTCTGGGGCACTTGTTGCCCGGTGTGGAGAGTTGCAAGGCCCCTTCTTGGCTGTTGCGTGCACACGGTGTTTTTCGGGGAAAAACATAAGCATTACAAGCCAAGATTGAAATAACAACAATAGAATGTTGTCGGAGCTGATGGTCTCTTTAATATGATATGCCCTTCTTCCATCGGGATCTTGGCATCTCTTCATTACATGCCGGGCACTTAATTGAATCGAAAACTTCAGTTACTTAAGCCATCAACACTTTACCATTTGAAAGGGTTGAGGTGCACGTCTGCAGCGATTAAGCAGTGATATGATTTTCTTCGTCGGGTGATATGAAACCTCTAATTAAACGGTGGCCCTAAAACAAGGGGCAACACTTTTGGTGCTTTCTTAACTCACCAACTAAGATTTTGGAAAGGATGACCTAATGCAAGGTAGCTAAATATACGACAAATATTTCAAATTCAGCACTGGGCGTCAAACAAAGCATGGGTAACAAGGTAAGAGTCTTACTATTTTTCGCAGAAGAAATAGTCCTTGTGTAAAGAATTTTTACATCTTAAAGTAGGAAAATAACGTCATGTATTATGCAATATACACAACGGTCCGCTAGCTTTTGTTTAAGGCTAAGCGTTCAATTTTGGCTAATATTGTAGGCAGTAGAGTTACGTAGGAATTTTTTTTTTTAGGGGGGCTGAACATTAATTTTTTTATTAGCTGATTTTAATTTTGGCTATAGATATTCCTAATGATTTATGCCTCATATTATTTCCCATACTATTCCCATGTAATGCTATAACGTGAACCTGACAAAGGGAGATACTAGACAACCTCAGCTATCCTGCAACCTATCTTCCTGTTTGCAGTTAGGGCATTTCTACACATGCGACACAACAGTCGTCGTCGACGGTTGAGAATTGAGATAACATTGGGTAGTATGGAAGCGAGTAGTTCCATATACCTACGTGCGGATGATCGGACATGTATGATGGAGCAAAGAAAGGAGTAGTTTGTCAGTCAAGAAGGCAGCCAGCATACTTTTAATAAGGGCAATATCACAGTATGATATTATACTATACTTATAGACAGCAAGGCAGCCATAAAGACAATAGCTGCCACTGAAATCAAATCCGAACTTGTTTAGTGTTTCGCAAAGAGCGAAAGGTTCTTGGCTCACAGCACAATGTAAGACTCTGCTGGGTTCCTGATGGCCATAGGAACTTTCGTAGTAACGAAAAAAACCCAATTGCACGACATGGATCATGGATTAGAACCTCAACAAGCCCTTCAATGGATCAAACCCCCACTCTGTGACCTAAAAAGGGGGGGTGGACAATACAAGATGAACATCCTTGTCCACCTGGGAAATCTCAAGGCAAATCTGGCCATTATATGATAAGTCCCGAACTAACGCGCTCATCAAGAGCAACATGAAGACTCTTTCGTTACTAGCAGGTATACTTACTGGTCACAATCTTTTGAGACATCATGCTTTGAAACTAAATCTCGACAATGACGAGGACGACATCTGCAGATGATGTGGCGATACGGATTGCTGCGAGAACACACCAGACTTTATGTGCCACTGTTCCAGGCTAAGTCAGTTGAAGAAAAGAACTTTAGGAAGCTACTTCTTCCACGATATTTCAGAACTTTCAAACGCACCACTAACGTCCATTTCCATTAGGTTTGTTATAAATCAACAAGGTGGCTCAAGGAACTTAACAGTGCGTAATAAGGAAGCGAAAACAGCCAAACAACAAGGATCATCCTCCACTGGGTATTACAATGGGTCCAATAGACCTAAGTGCGATGAAGCGCCTGTTTTTTTTGCTTCATCAACCCCACAACCTAACCTATGGAAGCGACAGTTGTCGGTCGTGGAAGGCCTCATCAGTCGTGTAAAGCCAGGCATAAGATTTGGAAAATTTGTGTGTCGCTCCGTTTTTTATGCCCCATCCCAAAGGATATACCTCATATGAAGTTTGATTCATAGTTTGTAGAGAATTAGTCACCGAATTCGAATTAGAAAGCTTGCCCCCTCAAGTGTTATGCCTTTAAGGAGAAAAAAAATAATATAACTAGAAGAGTATTTCATAAATGCATCTGGCATGCAACTGATTGTTGTCCATTCTATTTGTATATTGGAAGAGAAAGAGTTGTTTGATATTCGGCCGACACCAACCTGGATAATAAACGCCGACCAGGAAGCCGGTCATTTTGAGACAGACGCTCCTGGACTTTTTGTTTGTGCTAGTCTTGGTCCGCCCCGGATATTTTCTATACCGCGGTACCCGATGAAATTTGGTTTTGTGGTGTCCCAATGACAACCCTGGCCTAGACGACAACAATTGAAACGGCTCACGGCTGACAGCTCCCTTATGGTCGATCGTACATAACCAAAAGGCTATAAAAAGGCACATTCTTTTTGGTTTAACCTCTCTCTTGGTTTCCAGACTCATCTCGTGTTGGTCACGATCATTTGTAAAGTATTATATATTCTAATTAATTTGATTAAATTGTAACTTAAGTGAAAAGCTAAAAGTCTTTCATTTTACTCGGCTTCTCACAGTTTGTTATAAATGAGGTTTGGTTTGTAATAAAACGTATAAAGAGAATTCTTAAGTTTTTGAGATCATTCAGAAATCACGTTTCTAACTTAAAGATTTCTGAAACATTGAAAGCAAATTTAATTACCCGCATTTACAAAAAAAAATAGTGTGGCGCAACAGCTCGAGGTGAACCAGGGCCAACTTCTCAGCAATGTGTATGATGTTTGTGTTAATTTTTTCCCATACAAATAGGCCTACAATATTTTTGCCGTATCCGAACGGTACTTTGAGAAGTTTTTTAAGACAAATGAAACTCTCGGAGGGCTTGTCAGACCCTTGAGGAGGTGGGGACCGTGAAAAAAACAAGTATTTTTTTTCCAGGTGACAATGCCAGGATTCGAACCCAGACCTCGGGCGTAGTAAGCACACACACTAACCACTACGCTACGGCACCCCACTGATTTATGGGTCATAAAAAAACCCGCATTTATAACCCAAAAATATTTATAACACAAAAATGCAAAAAAACGTACACAAAAACGCGTGTCCTCCCACTATCTCGGTAACGGATTATATACCGTTTCGAAAAATATCTCAGACATAGACAATTTTTTGAGGTTCAAAATAAAAATAAAAGCAAGGATAAATAATTTAACGTTAGGTAAAATGGACTTAAGTCAAAAATTGCAGTTTTGCGTAAAATGAAATTGAAGATTATTTAATGTTTTGCAAACCTAGATTAATTTTTTGCCAATAACAAACTAACACTACGGAAGCGTAATCTACTTGTTAAGTTAACTTAGTTGTAGTCAAGAAGTATTATGAGAGAGCGAAAATTTACTACTATGAAGAGCGTTCTGGCGTTTCATAGTGTCTCTCATAAATGGGTGGTTTTTAAGCACGTGGAAATCGGACATAACCAATGTCTGCTACTTCGGTATTATGTACCTGCTCTAAGATTTTAGAGTCTTAGCCTCCTTCCACCCTGGTACTCAAAAAAAAAAAAACTGTTAAGCATATCTAGACATTTTTAAAAATTCGTTAGGATTTACCATCTTTTCGCTGACGAATTGTAAGACTTTTGTCTCTTTGTGTTCGGTACAAAAGACTTAACTGGACAAGTCTATAGTGTCATCTTGAATATATCAAGGGAAAAAACATTACTTTCCAAACCGACAAAAGGACTTAAGTCAACTTAAGACGTTAATACCAAACAAAAATGTGGTATTTTCTGACTTATGTTCTAAATATAAAATAATACCTATAAAAACAATTATGCTAGACCTAAGCCGTAAACACCAATCGAAAGAGAAACAAAAATTCACTTAAACACAATCAAAAACCCAAAATCGAATTTTTTGACTTAAGACATTTTTGCCTAGCGACGTCAAAGAATTAGTCTATATGGGTTTTAAGATGTGCTTAGATTCATTTAGGTTGATTTACTAAAATAGTGGTGCTAAAAAGTGCCTATAACTACTGAGCTGTTTCTATCTTGTCAACAAAATTTGGCGCAAGCATAAATCACTTAGTAGCAAGCCAAAATATGGAAAAATTTTGAAAACAAAAATACACGTTTGTAACTTTTTTTTCAGTTTATTTAAAAAAAAAGACCGTCAAACATGAAAACATACGCAGAGTGGTCCGTCGGCTTTTGTTGAAGTTTATAGACATCTATATTGCGCAGTTTGTGTAACATTCTATATATTTATTAAAATTATTTCTGGATATATTTCACAGTCTGTAATATACTTTCTTCATAGTGCTGTCTACTGTTCTTATATTCGGTAATTTTATATTGGGTTTAGTTACTCTAAAAAAAAAGGCTGGCAAAAAGCTTTACCGTTACGAAAATAGAGGGAAGGACATACTCTTTCATGGCCCTTTTTAGGATTTTTATAATTTAAGACCCATAAAACAGCAATTTCGATTTTTTTTAATTACCGTTAGACTTTTTGATCAATTTTACAACTACCTGTGCAAGCATTTGCCAATTTTCTCAAATTCTGCGGACATGGATTTCTGTGAAAACGGTAAAAATATGCTGTTTTTTATTTCGCTTGTTTGAATGGGCTTAAAAACTTAGGGTCGAAAACGGCAATTCTGGAACGTTTTTGATCCAGTTCGCTTGCCTTTTAAACATTACATTCTTCAGCCAAATTTAAACAAAAAATAGTTTTCGAAAATGTTTTCTAGTTTTTCAGTTAAATCTTCGAAGTTTTTAAATATTCGAAGTCTGCTATAGTTTTGTATAAAATTTTAGAAGATGGACTATGCCCGGTGTTAATTTAAAAATTATACTTTATATCGTTTGGGGGATAGAGGGGGAGACATGCGTTCTTTTGACCTTTTTTTTTAATTTTTTAAATTTCAAATCCATAAAACACATATTTTGAAGTTTTTTCCAGTTCCCGTTAGAATTTTTTCCAATAGCACAACCACAAGCACTAGCCTTGGATGTTTTTTCTTAATTCTATTTTTTTTTTTTTGAATTTGCATTTGCATTGATACAAATAAATGTTTGTACTTAAAATAGTTGTAGCCGACTTTAAAGTGCTTATGCCTTGCTAACTACATAACTCTAAAAATAAACATCGTAGTGTTTTTAATAATTTTTTGTGTATCATTTATAGTAGCTCACGATTCCAGTCGTATGCTTGCTCCCGGTATACTTAAATTGGTTCTATAGTGCCTTAAAATAATGAATATTTTAAGGCTTTACAAAATACAAATTTACAAAATACTTATATTTACCGAGAAAAATAATGAGATAAATAAATTTTAGTATTGTTTGTAATATGTTTTGATAATATGATAATATGGTTTTGACTCCGATATAAATTGAAAAGTTAATCTGCTTAGTGAATAACATAAGAGTGCTTATATAATCAAAAGCGGGACCAACCATAAAATTTGTAATTGAAACTTTAAATTTCAAATATTTGCTATGATTCAAAGACAACATAATAATAATGTGAGCATTTTTAATTCTATGGCCACCGGTTTATGCGTAAACGGTAAAACAAGCTCCTTTTTTATTTCGTTTTTAAATAGGCTTTTTAGGTTAAAAACGGCAATTTAAAAAATTTTAACGCAGCCTTCCTTCTTTTTGTAAGCCTTGTACTTTGACCGAATCTAAAAAAGATCGCTTATACCGTTAAGCAACTCGAAGACTTCAAAGAATTGTTTTTGAAAATGATTTTATGTTTTCCAGTTAAATCTCAGAAGATTTTGAAATTTCAAAATCCGCTTTAATTTTCCTTAAAATTTTGAATCATTTCTGATACGTGTTATTTTTTCCTAGAATTCCAACAAACAACACCTGAGATAAGGGGGGGACACGTTTTTTCATGCATTTTTGCGATTTTTTTTTCAAAAACGCGTCAAAACTGCAGTACTTAAACTGTTTTTGAAAAATGTTACCTAAGCACTTGGCTTACTTTGAGTTGCTTTATACATTTGATTTTGAGCGATAAGCCGTTCAAAAGTTTTGGCCTCCAACACTTTGAAAAAAGTCATGCATTTTCGACTCTGCATTTCTCAAAAACGTTTTCATATTTTCAAAAAGTTTTATTTTTCAATTAAAGCTTAGTATTTCTTAAGCCTAAGTTTTGTTTTTCTAGTTCTCGCCTACTAAACTTCTTGAAAAAAACACTAAAAAACATTAAGTCAATTTTCATATAAAATTTCAAACTGTAATTAAACCGTTATTTGAGCTTAGAAAAAATTGCCCTCTTTGGATTCTCTGACTATTTCCGCAGTTTATACGCACACCAAATTTTGTCTTTCTACGACTTACCGTTCCGAAGTTATAAAGTGATTGGACGGACGGACGGACAACGTAGCGATACCATAAGAGGTCCTTTTTCCATTTTTGGACGGACCGCTAAAAAATTTAAAAAAAAATCATTTGTCAACCTGCGACGTTTCGATAAAAATTTTTAACCTTTATTTAAAACTCGCGTTAAATAAGTACAGTAGACTTACAAAAACCTATGACAGTACCTATACCTTAAAATTAAGGAAAGAATACCTTTTTTTAAGAATTTTAAACCCGGAAAATGGGTCAAAGGAGGTCCATTTACTTTCGACACTGCAGTGGCAGCACATAAAAATTTGTATACACAGATCCAATGTATATATTTTCTTAAAATTGCACTCGAATTATTATATTAGCGAAACAAATGAGTTATCGAGATGAGTTTGAAAAAAAAGAAATACAAAGTCCAAATATACCAACTTAACACAGCATTTCATGTGCAAATTAAGCAATAAGTGTATGCTAAGCCTTCAAAAAAAGCCGACGGACCGCTCCGAGTGTGACCTCATACTTGACGGTCGTTTTTTTTGTCAAAAAAGAATAATGTTTGCCCCCGTTCGGAAAAATCGTAGGTTTGCCCTTTTACATAATATCAGAATAGGTCGAGGGTGCTTTGCATAATGCACATAGGCGCCCGCAAAAATTTTGGGCGCCATGGGCAAACCATGGTCTTAGACAAAAAAATACTATTAAATAGTCGAATTTGTCAAAATGCTTGATGATAAATCGCAGAGCCATGGGGGCAAGTGCCCCTCTCTCTGCATGAAATCAAATACCCCATAAACAAAATCCGAAGTAACAAAAGGCGACTTGGTAAGAGCGAAAAAAGCTTTGATTTCATATCTGTTTCCCTGAAATTTACTCTAAACAGGATATCGAGTGAACAACATTTTTGTGTTAATTATTGCTTTTATTTTGTCACCAATGGGTTTTTTTAATCCAATTCTAGTTTTTAGCTGAAATCAAGTTGAGCAATTCATAGTTAATTTCAATTAATCGGATCTTAACTTTTCTCTTCCAATTAAATTCGTCCTGCCTCCAGTTTTCACTTCATTTAATGGTTTTGAATTCAACGCAGAGCTCTATACGTGAATCTTTAATCGTGTGAAGTTAGAAAACGAATAGAAAGTTGATTGAAGCATAAATTTGTGACATTCAAAATCGAAGCTATAAACATTTGTCGTATTCAAACTTACAAATCGCGTAGTCGAAATCATGCGGGTCATTTAAATTGTTTTTATTTCCACAAACATAAAAGATGGTAATTAAAATTGAATATACTCTTTAGGATTTCGTGCGTTTGCGTAGGTACCTTTACCTATAGTCAGTGTCATTTAAATTTCATAAATCTTTACATTTGCATATGCCTTGTTTATTAGGTGATAGACTATTTCAGTAAACGATTTTTTAACAATTCAGAATAATTTAAAAAACAAGTTCTTTTGTGGCTGAACTAACAAAAATAAATTCACTAAAAAACTCAACTGCCAACTTACCGTTTATATAAAATGCTAAAACCTACAGCAAAGCTTCTTAATCGCCGGAGGTATCTGCACACTTAAACCCTGTTTAGCAATGCAGATCATTTTGAAAGGTTTAACTGGAAGCGACATCATTAGGGAATATATCAGAATAAGCAAGAAGTCTTCTGTTTAGAAAAAAATTTCAAATGAATAAATTCGTACGAAGCAGGGTCCCAAAGTATGATCCCAAAGTATGAAAGTTGGTCCCAAAGTATGACCACCACTTGAGGTCAGTTGAGCCATTAAACAAGTTGCGTGAGTCTTTTCAAAAGCGCATAAAATAGAACTTTACAATGACTTCAGCCCAGGCCTTTGTTTGAACCATCCCCAGCTACTCGTAATGTCATCTCATAATGCATTTCAAAAGAAGTATTTTTTTTTATTTTTTCAATAAAAACCCCCTTTGGAAATTCAAACAAAAGGCCGATGCATCTTCTAAATTAAATGGATATTTACTACCGAATGCTAACAAGTATCTGTTCCAAGTCCCGTGGCGACTACGCATATCATAGACGATCGTTTATTTAATAAAAATCGAGGAAGAAAAAACTCGATCTCCTTTGGAAGACCCAGCAGTTTAATGGAACAACAAAACAGCCTCAATGATGCTGATGGGAAAAAGGTTCATCGCGCGGATCCTCTAAAACGCCATCGACCCAATGTGTACGGGTTCATAATTTATGTCTTCTTTACCTACTTTAGAAAATTTTTATGAAATGTTTGATTGCACCCTCGTTATGAGACACCGCTGACTACCATTCGATTCGACCCGCAGCAGCCTAGCGATCAGGACCCTTGAAACAATAAAAATATGATCGACCAGCGGTATCCTTTTGTCTTCGCAGCGAGAGAGGGCGAGTGCGCCCTGTAGGGTTGAAAGATCGCGTCCCGGCTTTTTTAGGTGGAACGCAGTTGGATACTCATATGTTGGCCTGTCGAACGAGCTCGTATTGGTTTCAATAAGGTGCGTGGTTTTCCTTTTTAGTTTTCCCCCAGGTTTTCCACGACGACCCTCATTAAATTGATATCGAATGCCTGCATCTGCCGAAGCCGGTACACTGGCGGCGCGATCCGTGTCCATGTCGTTCTGTCCTATGGCAAGTGATAACGAAAGGTGGAAACGCCTTTCAAAAAATTAAACGAAATCCTTTTTTGTCGGTCGGTCAGTTGGAAGGAGAAATTAAATCGCGCGCCCGACATGACATACTGGACCGGCGCGGATCGTGAATAATCCGCTGATGAAAATGGCCATAACTGATTGTCTATTAATTTGGAAGCGGATAATGGAAGATTATGCGAGAATCCGCAGACCGATCACACGGCCATAATATTTACTTAGAACTCCCGCTGTGCTTCTGAATTGAGTATAAGCCCGGAGGCAGAATCCGAAATGGATTCTGCCATCGTTTTTATTGTGTTGCCAAAGGAGCTGTGCGCAGGGCCATCGCTCAGTCGCGCAATGAATGAGTTATAAGACAGGCGGCCCAACTTAGGAGTCTATCGATTTTTAATGAGCTTTCAGGGTATATGCGGGAACTATACCTACTATACACGAACAGACATCAGCGTGGCCTCCTTTTTTCTGCACACACCGGTCAGGGCCATGCAAATGAATTTTCTTAATTTAAATGGAAGCCGGGGATGGGCTGTCCTGGCTACCACGCGCGGCTAAAAGCCTCTTCGCTCATATTTTGCCAAAATAGCCGACACTTTTCTAAGCCGCTGGCGGCCGTTTGGTGCGCGGTTGTGTGGCTGGAAAAAAATGGACGCAAAAAAATATATCGCAACCAAAAACCCAACAACCGACGACACGGCCAGGAACGCGCACAAATCGCTGCGAGCCAGGAATCGCTGAAATGAGGATGGGTGCAAATATATGCAAAGTGGAACCTTTAGGCTGACACATCGCTGGCCAGTTGATATATGGGTACAAGAAGCCGACCGCATATGCATATTTTAGGGCCACCGTTTAATTAGGGGTTTCATATTAAGTGAGTTCTATAGAGCATAGCTTGTATACTTTTGTTCCTCCCGGGTTGATTGTGCCAGACGCGAGAGCCGTTTAATCGCTGCACTGGCCGACCGCACGTTAGAGGTGGAACTTGCTGGTTGCCGATGGCCGCGATGGAGGGCGGCGGTGATGATGATGGCTTAAGTAACTGAAATTTGAATCAATTAAGTTTTTTTGGGAGGTACCTGGTATATGCTGATGTTGAGTCCTGTATGCTTCGTATCTTTAAGTTCGTTTACAAAGCAGCCTTAAAACACATTTTCCTTGGAATTAACATACTTTTGTTATCTTGACCAAAATGCTGACGGAACACAAAGATGAAAACTCAATCAATTCAAAACTTGGGACAAACTAGAGCTCTGTGCTTTGGGAGGATATGTCTTCAACACCGGTGGACATGCACACTTGACTTTCAATTTCGAGTCTGTCTCTGACAGACCGCTGCTACTTTTTGCACTAGGTGAGGTCTGGAGACTAGGAGAGGTCCAATGAACAACCAAGAATTTTTTTGGTGCAAGCAGTAACATGGTCATTACGCCTTTAATCAAAAACGAGGAATGTTATTAAAAGCAATATTTAGCCTTTTTTAGTGCATTGCTATAACGCAACAGCAAATCTCCCAACCACACGTTATCATTGGCACAAGGATAGACTTAGCCAGCCTAAACCGGTTGTAGAGTGGCGTGCAATTTGAGATACCGAAAAGTTCTAGTGCGAAACATAAATTTAGCTTATTACCGATGTAACGCACAGTGGTCATCCCAACAAAGGTCGGAATTAAAACGGAGGCCTAGATTTTTAGGACAGACGAACTTGGCTTTATCGATTCACCTGTCTTTTTCGATCATATCTCTTAGGGTCGGTTTTTCAGTGCTGAGTTAAGCCCAGCTATAAATAAGATCTGTTAATGTCGTAACAAAACAAAGCTAGAGTTAACCAAGCGAACAGTTTTTCAGTGCAGAGTTAACTTCGTCAGTAAAGTTGCCAAAATCTCGAAATTATTGACCATCCAAGTTGTCACTTCACATAGAAAAACACAGAAAAAGAAATTCCAGCCATTTTCAGATGTCATTTTCACAGAAACATGCAAAGTCACTGCCATTTCACAGGGAAAAAACATTCAAAAAAGTTCATACTGCTTATGAGAGATGATCCGGGGTTAGTTTACAAAATTTGGCGAGTAAAGCCGAGATTAATACCCGGATCAATATTCACTGAAAAAATCATTTCTGGGATTTATCTCAGTTTAACTGTGAAACTCGGATGATCTTGCACTGAAAAACTGGCCCTTAAAATGTCTTAAGGATCTACGATGATTATTTCACTGTGTTACAAACTATGCATTAAAATTAACTTATACCCTCGGTCGAGCTTAAAAATAGAGGGAAGAAAATAAGTGGTCTTGGCCTCTTTTAACGTTTTTAAAATTTAAAATTCATAAAAGGCAGTTAAGATTTTTTTTCACTTTAACAACCACCTGCGCTATAGCAATTGCCAATTTTCTTAAATTTCTCAGAAAACTCTAAGACATGTTGTTTTATATTCGTTTGCTTAAGTGGGCTTAAAAGCTTGAGGTGGAAGACGGCAGTTGTCAAACCGTTTAGTCTTAGTCAGCTTGCCTTTTAAAAGTTACATAATTATAATATTAGCGAAGTTTGGTCTCTACAAAGTTTTGAGCTCCGCCCACTTTTAGGGGGTGTTTTTTGAAAAAAAACTGTTTTTTCCGAAATAATTTTCGGTTTTAACGCATTTTGTCATAAATCTAACGAAATAACAATTAATTAATTTTAATTTTTAGCCCAAACCCTCTTTTGTATATGAATTCGGGACAAAAAATTTTAAGATTTGGTGTTACACGGTATATAGGGTCGGGTATATAGATCTTTGTCACAGACGAAGTCTTGCACTTTCTCACTTGTTTAATTTGGTTTTCTAAATAGGTTCAAAAAACTTAGGTAAGAAACGGAAATTTAAAAGTTTTTTAACGCAACTTCCTCTTTTTGTACGCTTTGTACTTCAACGAATTCTGAACAAGTTTGCTTTTGCCGTTAAGACACGAGAAAATTAAAAAAAATGTTTTTGATAATGGTTTTAAGTTTTTTTATTTTAAATCTCAGAAGGTTTTAAAAGTTTAAAATTCGCTATAATTTTCTTTCAAATTTTCTACATACTGCTGGCACGTGTGATTTTTTTGATATGATTTCTCTTAATAAAACCGGCGATAAAAGGAGGGGACCACGAGTTTTCATGATTTTTACCGATTTTTTTCGAAAATGCATCAACGGCGGTGTTAAAAGTTTTTCTAAAAAATATTACATGTTCATTAGGTTTGCTTTGAGTTGCCTTATACGTGGTGTATAATATTGGCTATCGCTTTATACACTAAAGCCGCGTTGGCACAAGCAACGTAAAACAGGAACAGAAACAGAATCCCATAAAAATCCCATAGAAACAGGAACAGCAACTGAAACATAAATTCGCTGAATGCTTTTTGCGTTGCTAATGTATGAAATTCTGTTTCTGCGTCTGTATCTGTTCCTTGTGACAAGGCGGCTTAAGCAATTCAAAACCTAAGGCCTCAAACACTTTTACTCTACATTTCACAAAAATTTTCAAGTATTTTCAAAAAACTAAATTTTTTATAGAAGTTCAGTATCTACTTAACTTAAGTTTCGCTTTACTTTAAAACTGTTGAAAAACTTTCACTTCATTTTCCCTTCAATTTTATCAAACTCTAATTAAACCGTTATTTTGTGCCTAAAACAATTGTTCGTGCCCTCGTTGGATCCTCTAACTATTTTTGCAGTTTAAAAGCACATCAAATTTTCTCTTTCTACGACTTACCGTTCAGAAGTTAACGCCATTGGACGGACGGACAACGTAGCGATACCATAAGAGGTCCTTTTTCCATTTTTGGATGGACCTAACCGGCAAACAATTAAGCTTTGAAAACTGACTTAAAAGGGGTTTTTACGTACTTCCGATTTCTTGTTTGTTATGGTGGACATAAAAATTTAACTTAGTTTAAATAGCCAGCACCAGCGTTATCACTCGTGGAAAAAACTTAAATAATTTGAAGCCTATAACTTCGGACAATTTAGGATCAGGAGGAAAAAAAATGATTGTGTCTCTTTATGAAGAACCCGATGGTTCAGAGGGCTTTTGTGACAATATTTGTGAGGAATCTTAAGATGACTAAAATGTAATGGAAAATGAAGCGTGTTTTGTTGCAATGTGTTTCAAGGCAATAGGTAAGATCAGGACTTGCATCCTAATCAAAAAACAATTAAAGGCATTTCTTTTAGAAAATTACAGCTCAGTTGACCTGACGGCGGCAGTATGGGAGAAAGAAGGCGGCAAACCACTTTGTCTGATCTCAATGTATCTCCCCTATGACTCCGAGGTGGTCATCCCGGAAAAATTTAGAGACTTGGCAACACAAACTGACTGGATGCTGGTGATGGGCTGCGCTAATGCCCATCATTTACAATGGGGAAGCAGCGGCAGATTTGCAAGAGGTGAGTGTTTGTATGATTTTATTATATTTTTCGACCTCAACATTTGTAATAGAGGAAATTCACCCACTTTCGTGGTAAGAAATAGACAAGAGGTGATTGATATTATCCTTGCCTCTAGTACGGAGGGGTTAGAAATAAAGGAGTGGAGAGTACTTGATGAAGCGTCGATGTCGGATCATCGATGGATACGCTTCAAGGTAAATCTTCAGTTCAGGGTATGTGGTTTTCAAAGAAATCCCAGAAAAGCCGATTGGGTAAAATACACGGAGGTAGCGAATATGCACCTGCATACCCAAGCGGTTATCTTGGATGGCTCTGAGGATTTAGATACGGCGGTAGGTAATCTCAATAGGGTACTTACCATGGCTTTCGAGGAGGCGTGCCCGATCGATTGTATTCATAAAAGGGCCCAACCAACGTGGTGGAACAGGGAAATAAGTTTAAAGAGGAAGGAGGTTAGAAGACTTTACAACAGGGCGAAGCTTTTTAGAAATGATGGCACATGGAACGAGTATATAGATTGCAAAAAGCAGTTTAAGTACATAGTTAGGAAGTCAAAAAGAGCTTCATGGCAAAGATACTGTGAATCTATCGCAGCAACAGACGAGGCCTCGAGGCTGCGCAAAATGCTTTCAAAAGAAGCTTGCGCTCCCAGCTACTTTAGGATAAATGATGGAACCTGGGCTGTGAGTAGCCAAGAAGTTCTAGAAACTATGGTGGAAACGCACTTTCCCGGGTCCACTTTAGCAGACGGTATGCTTCGGCAATCTGAGAACGGGCATCTCACTCTCCGAAGAGGAGATAGGTGTTCTTATTGACAGGAACAAACTACGGTGGGCAATTCAGTCCTTCAAGCCGTACGGGACCGGACGGCATTCTCCCGATCATGCTGCAAAGAGCACCGGAGTTGGCTATTTAAAACATGATGAAAATTTTCAGGCACAGTCTAAGAACAGGGTACATTCCTTCCGTTTGGAGGGAAGTAAAAGTGATTTTTATACCTAAAGCTGGCAAACAGGGAGATACAGCGGCAAAGGACTTCAGATCGATAAGTCTCTGATCTTTATGCTTAAAACCCTGGAACGACTACTTGAACTTCATATTAGGGCTAGATGCAGCAATGGCTTTCTTATGGCTTCGCAGCATGCATACATGAAGGTGTTAGGGAAAATGGAGAGAAGTCTACACTCTAATGAGTTTACGATGGCTGCCTTCCTCGATATTGAAGGGGCCTTCAATAGCGTGGAGAGTAGTGCCATTGAAAGCGCTCTATTAGACGTTAGCATTGAACTGGGCATTATAAACTGGGTTTGCAACATGCTTGGAAATAGGAAAATTAACTGTGCGATTGCGCAAGGCTCGATTAGAATGTCTGTAACCAGGGGTACACCTCAGGGTGGGGTTTTATTTCCACTTCTGTGGGTTTTGGTTATAAACAAAATTCTAAAGAAGCTAAGTGCTATGGGTATCAGCGCCACGGCATACGCAGATGACGTGGTGGTAATGGTGCATGGAAAGTACTTAAATATCTTAAGTGAAATCATAGAGGGTGCTCTGAGGTCGATCAGCATCTGGACCAAAAGCTGTGGTCTCAGTGTTAACCCTTCTAAAACGGAACTGGTTCTTTTTACCAGGAAGTACAAGATACCGCAATTCAAACTCCCCAAGCTAAATAGAGTGGAATTATCCCTGTCGGATAGCGCGAAGTATCTATGTGTAATCCTGGACAAATAACTGAATTGGAATCTTAACGTAGGGGAAAGAATCAAGAAGGCATATAATGCGCTTTTTATTTGTAAGAGAACGGTAGGGAAAACTTGGGGCTTAAGACCTACCATGGCCCACTGGTTGTATACTGTGGTGGTAAGACCCATACTTACTTACGGTGCCTTGGTCTGGTGGAAAGCAACAAACAGAAAAACAGTTTATGGAAAATAATCAGCGGTTCAAAGAACGGCCACCACAGGTGCGCTCCGTACTACACCAACGGAAGCTTTGAACACTCTGCTACACCTAATACCGCTTGATCTACAGATACGGCTTGATCCTGTCGGAGCTAATGCAAGGCAATCCAACTCTAACGGATGAAATTCCCTCCCTGGTCGACTTCGACACACCATATGAAGTCATTTATCCAGCGAGAGAGGAATGGGAAAATAGTTCAATTGTCAGACCTAATGAAATTGCAATTTATACAGATGGTTCGAAAACAGGGGAGGGAACTCCCCCTTCTCAAAAGACCCGGAACTAAAAGTATCCTTAAAACTACCGGATACATGCGGTGTCTTCCAATCAGAGGTTCTGGCTGTACTTAGGGCGGCCCAGCTTATGCAGATGAAATCGATATCCGGCATCAGAGATATCGCCATTTACATCGATAGCCAGGCTACGCTCAAGGCAATGGAATCGGTCAACATCAAATCTGATATAGTCAGGGGCTGTCGCACAATGCTCAAAGCGTTGCGCAGTCAGAACCGGGTGAGACTGTGCTTGGTGCCAGGACACTGCGGTATAGACGGAAACGAACAGGCTGGTGAGCTTGCAAGAAGAGGAGGCATCCTCGGAAATAGTGAGGTTTCTAACATCAAACCACCCCTCTGCGTAGTAAGAGGTACTATTGAGGAGAAGATTAAAACGATGGCCAACCAAAGGTGGTCTCGTCTGACTGGAGACGGGGTATCTAGAGCTCCTTCTACCGTCAACGCAGAGTCGTTTGTTAGGGACAAGAGAATGTCAGCGGACTAGTTTTACTACACTAGGAACTTGAAGGAGCTCATTCAAAACTGACTTGCAGCTCACCCCTATGACAGCTCACGAATTCCCATTAAAACATAACTTCGAACGAAATGTTCGTTATCTCCAGAAAATTTATTTAGGTTGCCATTATAACTTATTATCACTTTCAAAGTCCTTATTTAGGATCTTTATCTCGGAAATAGATAACTTCAATAACTTAAGATGCTACAATTAATATTAAGATTATACCAATAAGGTCAAATTCTTAAGCACACCTATCTTAGAAGGAAAGCTCTCTGAACGCATCGTTGCTATTTCAAATCCCTCGAAAAAGTGTTTTAAAAAATGACCCCGTTCGGTAGTGAGTAGGTATCGACTGAATCGAAACGCATTTGAATAATTGAAGAAAACACTTGTCATGAAGCCATTAACCAGTGTTTACTGTCAGCTACCAGACGCACTTAACATCTCTAACCAAACACATTGCATTGATCGTAATTAATTGTTAATCTATTAATATGGCGTCAATTGTGCAATAAATGTAGGCAGGTATTGGTATACTCTTTCCAATTAGCACATTGTCGCTCAGCTTCGTACACGTTGCCTCTCGTGCAGCATGTCCCAGCCACCGATCGCTGTCTCTAGGTTGCATACTCTTGGCCATTAATCGGCGAGCTCGCCGCGTTCCGTGGACCGTTCAATATTGGGTTGGGTTTGGTATGATTTTCTTCTTGTTCTCCTTGGCGTGCGAGTCGTTTTTTTTTTTTGTGTGATAAAGCGTCGGGTTACGACCACACGTCCCACTCAATTTTTGTTTATTTCCTTAAATGAAATGAAACCTCACACATTGACCGCAATATTTCGACTGCGCACCGTTGTGCTGCGTCGAGAGTGAATTGCGTTAATAAAACGAAGACTGATGGCCGGCGATCAGGAGAAAACCGCAGCGCCACAATTTAGGTTTTATGGCGACGGACCACTAATTGCTACAAGAGGCAACCATGTGATTATCACATGCGGTCACCTGCGCGGTGTGCACCATCGAGCAACGTTGTCGTCATTGCGTCAGGCGTGCGTCTTCTGTGTGGGCATGCTCGCCGCCGAAACCGCTATGAGTCAAAATCAACCTTTGGCATCGCGTTCGCGTCCATCGCAGCCAGCCAGCCATCCCTATGGGTGGAGTGATTTATGGGCGAGATCGGCTCCAGCTCACACTGTTGGTGCGTTTAGCAACATTTTCTTGCCAGTAAATGTTGCACTCGTTGCGGCCCGTCGCACCACAGAGAGATGACTAAACATTTGGGAACATGACAGACACGTCATTGTCACTGTCACTATCGCTATCAGCTGTACCTACCTACCTATTGCGAGGTCCATTTGCGGTGATTAGCGCATGCAAATACCGAAAACGCATGGTCCATGTACTAATTTGTAATCCAATACCTTTGGAATGGAATGATATGATCACCGATCACCGATCAGCGATCTCCATGAAATCAAAGCGGAATTCTCCGATCACAACAGCGCCAGAGAAATCAGGTATACCTTACCGATCTACCTATACCCATTGGCAATGGCCGATCCCGTCATATCGTCGTCGGATCTAAGGGGCTCCATCATAACCCCTGCCGAGTATGACAAAGTGATGATCTGATCAGTCGCCGCTGTTTCTCTTCGTTAATTCGTTAAACATTAACATCCCACAGAAAATTTACATTAGCTTGAGATACTTCTGCGCGACTGTGCCAATACAATTTATCTCCCGAGATGCTTTCACATTTTTCCTTTGTTTCGTCGTCGTGCGTCGTCGTCGTCAGGGTACCTATAGCGCGTCTGACTTTTTCGGGCCTGGACCTGGGGTTCGTTTGTAATCATTTTTCTCGGCCTTGTTCCGATCGACACGTAAAAAATGCTCGCATCATTACCAAGCTGTGTCAATAATTAAGGCTATTAATCCCGGGGCCAGTTGTGTGACTGCAGGATCGCCACTCACCGGATTCCGACAGCTCACCAAAGTACCAAACAAAAGTGACATGCGCGCACGGGATGACCGCCCCGATGAAAATGGGATAAACGCGGCAAATTATTGGCAGGCCCGCGTGACGCTACGTGGCAGACGTATCGTGGGAAATGCGCTCGGAGCTGGCCCCCATTTGTGGAGCAGCCAGAAACATTTTGGACAGCCCAAAGAGTTTTTGAGGCAATTGGGTTTGCGTGAAGGTTTTGCGCGATTTGATGCCATCTGTGATGGACACAACAATGGCCCCAGCGGAAATCGTATCTGTGTCCGATCTCTGATTGAGCTAAAGGTCTCCGTTCTGGCTGTAAACCGACTCCAACTACTAGAATGCAAAGCGAACCCTTTCTGTGGCATCCCTTGCCTGACGGTTTCTGATTGAATTGCCAGCAATTTACATGTATACGTGTCGAATTGAATAATTGGGTGTTTGACATGTTGGCTGATGCGCACAGATGGGTTCGGCGCGGAAACTCGCCACTTTTTGGGGATCGAATCCAACAATCAACATGATGATTCATGGGAGTCGAAACGTTTTCCATGTCTGTGCATAGGTAGGCTCCTCCTATGTATTTCGCGTGTAAATCGTGACGCGACCCACAATGACGAGCCTGGGAACTGATGCTTGATTGATTGGATTTCTTCCACTTAAATGCATGAATCGGTTAATTAAGTATCTTCAGATATACACTTCTTGGCGGAGGAAAAAATTTGCATTTATTTTTTATTTCCAAAAGGAATATTGTAACACAAACTTCTCGAG
Source organism: Neoascia interrupta (assembly GCA_947623515.1). Taxonomy (NCBI): domain Eukaryota; kingdom Metazoa; phylum Arthropoda; class Insecta; order Diptera; family Syrphidae; genus Neoascia; species Neoascia interrupta. Next base: position 224,179,196 of record OX392462.1, read on the forward strand.
ATCATCGAGTCCCGCTCTCGAGTTTCATTGCTAATTTGAAACCACTTACCACTTGATAAATCGAAAACAAAAAATTTGTTTACGTTTCGTTGTAATCCCATGCAAATGAGGCGGGCTGCTATAATTTATGTAAATGCTGAGCAATTAATTAAACATTTTTAATGTCTATATAATAAATGTTTTCTTAAATAGGCGTGTAGATAAGTGGTTATAAATAAATTAATAGTGTTCACCATTTAGGGTGCCCATAATAAGATGTTTTATTGTGGCCTTCGATAAGACTTCCCCAAAAAATTGTTTTCGGACTTTTGAGGGTGGCAGTTCGATGACTCTCTGGGAACATAGTATGGGTTATGAGTGACCCTTAAGTGTCTGAACTTGTTTTAGCCTTAATTCGATTTCATTCAATAAAATGTGATTTGGAGGTCGTGAAAGCTTATGTCGTTTTTTAGAATCCTTTGTTCAGGCTTATCATATACAAGCAATCAGCAAGAAAGTCCGATCCTACAGAACAAAAGAACGATTTTCCCATATTTGTGTCTTTATTGTAACATTCAAAAAGTGGTTTTCATAGACAATCCTATATTAACATCCAATTCCAGTTCCACTCAATCCAAACTCGAGGCTTATTTTAAGTGAAAAGAAGGTTATTTCCAACGTGAGTTTCATTACGTTTTACAGGAAGATTTTTAAAGCCAATACAGTCTTCAGTTTATAATTCTTAAGCCGAAGTTGCGCCTATTCATTTTTATCTTCCCCATCCCATAGGATAGGAGGTATATACGAATTCTGAATCGAATGAGCCATATCCGTCCGTCCGTCTGTATGTCACATGTTTTTAGGCCTTTAATTTTGAGCTAGGGTCCTGAAACTTCTTACGTGAGATCCGCGTCATGCGAAGCAGTACAAGTGTAAAATTTTTGAAATCCGCCCAAAGACACGCCCACAATCGGTCTAAATGTGCAACTACCTCCAGAATTTTCAAAACTGTAAGACGTTCTAAAGGGCTGAAATTTAACTTTTAGCATCTTTTAATAAATGTAAGTCACAAAAAAGAAAAATTTAATCGGTAAGCCTTTTCTAGTGGACGTGGCATCTATTTTAATAGTAAATTTTCAAATGCAGTTTACTCAATATTTTTGCTCAAAACTAAAAAAAAATTGCTTAATATTTTATGTAGAAAACGCTTAGTTCTTACATGAAACAAAAAAAGTAGCAGGTTAGGTTTCAGATTTCGTTCATATAAAGTTTTTAGACCCCCTTTTAAGGGTCGATTTTTCAAAAATATTGAATTTGGACCAAAAAATTGCATTTTTACGTACATTTAAGTGTAACTTGGATATATATGTGGTTTCTCATAAGGGGTTGTTGGACCACGCCCCTTTTCGAAGTTTGCATTACTTATAAAATCTCAAAAAATAACCATGTCATCAGCATTTTACAATGTGGGATAGGATGGGAATTCAACGGTCCGTTTTACGGACTGTAACTTCTGCGTACACACTGTAGCACTTACTCACTGGTTTCATTCCAATTTAATGCTTTTAACCACACATTATACAATTTCTTCCCAATACTATAGTCAGCTCCGTTTTTTTTCCAGCAAGTGTGATGCCGATGTGCTTACACCCACACAAAAATACCGTCAGAGGTTCTTGCAAATGAGTGTGTAGTCTCTACAAGTCTCGATATCGCTGACGCTTTCAACAATCATTTTGCCAATTTAACTGGAACCGTCCTACCGTCGTGTAACTTTTGTTATCTTTGTTCCTCTAAGATTATTCGCGGTGTGAACTCTCACGGAAGTAGTTTTGCTTTCGAGCCTATTAAACCTTTTGAGCTTATCAAAACAATTGGAACTCTAAAGAATTCAAAGATTTGTGGCTGTGAGGGTATCACCAATATTTCTTTTTCTCCAACATTTCATTTTCCAACAGCTCTTATAGAAATCTCGTTTTTTGTAGTCGTTTCTTAGCACATCTCTTCAACCGAAGTATATTTTTGGGTGTCTTCCCAGAAGCCCTTAAATGTGCTGATGTAATTCCTTTATTCAAAAGAGGGGATTCAAAAAATATGAATAACTATATGCCTATACGTCTTCTCCCAGTTATAAGTAAAGTTTTCGAAAAGGCTGTGAAAGAGAGGGTTGTTAGTTATTTGGACAAATCTAATTTTTTAAGTTTTGCCCAATTTGGATTTCGGAAGGGAAAGCCAACTGAGAATGCGCTTTACTTTTCTGCTCACGTATTTTCTCCAGCTTTGACTATAAAAAATTCACGGCGGCATTGTTTGTCGATATAACAAAGGCTTTTGATATGGTGGATCATTCAATTTTGCTGAAGAAAATTGTATATGCTGGTTTTCGTGGTTTTATTCTGTAGTGGATCGGGTCCTACTTAAAAAACAGAGCACAGAGTGTAAAAATAAATGAAACTAGAAGCTAAATCAAGTATTTAAACCTTGGAGTACCACAAGGATCGGTTTTAGGGCCTATTTTGTTCCTAGTTTATGTCAATTCTCTGTTCAGTTCAAAGTTTAAGGGCGTACTAACGGCTTTTGCGGACGGCCTTGGTTGTTCATATGATTCCATAAATTGATTCCATAAATGATTTCATAAATATGATTGATAAAAATTGGGATCTCTATCTATTGAGAAGCTTGTTTGCTGTTCATAAATTGATTATTAGCCCGAAAACAAAAATGATGTTGTTCAGTTACTCGCCTCGCACTTATTTGGATGCTAATATTTGTTTTCACGCACCACAGTGTAAGCTATTTGTGCCACAAGACTGTAATTGTACTCAAAACACCTCTCCATCGCTTTGTGGCACTTTAAGTTGCAACAAAAACTGCTTTGTGATTGAGAAAGTTGACGAGTACAAATACTTGGGACTGACAATTGATTCTAGAATGAGTTTCTCTAATCATATTGATCTATTACTTGAGAACTGTATGTTCAACGGATCTTATGATGTCAATTTACCATGAAATTTTTCAGTCGAGGCTCCAGTATAGAATAGCGTGTAGGGGAGGTGCGTGTAAGAGTAAAATCCAGCCTCTTGTAGTTATGCAAAAATATGTTGTACGTAAAATATTCAGAAAACATCGCCTTCATGCCAGTTATTCTTTGTTCCGTGTTCTAAATATTTTTCCTCTTCGTCACCTGTATTGTTTTAAAGTGCTCAAGATGTTCTTTATGAGGTCTGGTAACCTACATTTTAGATTGTTAGCGGGTCATAGTTTGCGTGCTAATTCCTTAAACTTTGTATCTATTCCCTCTTTTCGAACTACCCTGTTTCGGAATTTCTATACAGTTTCATCATGTCACTTTTTTAACAAGCTCCCATTCTCGATCAGAGCAATAACAATGCCTGGATTTTTCACCAAACGTGTAAGACATTGGCTCTTTAACTTAAATCATGAAAGCTTAGCATCATTTTCTCCTGACATTCTGGTTTAGTATTCGTTCTTGTTCATCTATTACTGTTATTTTTCTCATTATTGTTTTTTAGTCTTTTTTAATTCTTTGCTCTTAAAGCTTATAGCTCTAAATTATTAATGGGGCATCCAACCCTCCTAATTTTAATTCATTAAAAGTGTTTATTTTTGTTTATTGAAGGGGCATTAGTCACTATTCCTTATATTTATATATAAGCAATACAAAATGTCATCACTATTTCAGTTTTTGTTATATCATTATTAAGCTAAATAAGCTTAAATATTAAGCTAAAATAAACTAACTAACTAACTAACTAACTAACTAACTTACAACTTCTCTCCACCACAGTTTCTTTTTTCTGCATTTTTATACCCTACCCAGGGTATATTAAGTTTGTTGTAGGCCTTTAGTTTTAAGCTAGAGATCTGAAAGTTGGTGGGTTGGAAGTCCTTCAGATCAAGTTTGAAAATAAGCTGAATCAGCCCACAAACACGCCCACTACAGGCATGTCGGTGCGTACACCCCTAATTTAAAAAAATATTTTTTTTAAATTTTAACTATGGTAGGTACAATGGTGCCAGTGCACTCATTTGCCTCATCATTGCCTTGTAATATTGTCTTTGAAGTGGCAGAAAAAAAGGCCTGTTCATTGACCCGGCCACTTTTTACGGAATTTTGATTTAAAATAACTGTTTTTCAATAAATGAAATTTAACTTAAAATTTTATTACAGAAGTTGTAGATATTAATATTTTCTAACTTTTTTGTATATAAAGTATATGCGTCCACCCACTTTTGTGGGCGTGGCTTTATAAAAAGTGATTTTTGAGTTAAAAACGCGGATTTTTAGGCCGAAATGTATGCAACTACCTAGTTTAAACCATTCAACAGTTATATTTTTATATCCCGCCCACTTTTTGGAGGCATGGCAGTTTCCTTTTCTGGTAGGGTAGGGTATTTTGCAATCCGTCACAAACGAACTGAAGTTTTCACATACGCACTGTCGCTCTTTGCCACTTGTTTTGTTTAAAATCCATAAAATGTCTATTCGGAACCTTTTTTTGAATAACGTTATATTTCTGTTTCGATTTTCATATTCTTTTCGCTAGCGACGGTTACTTTTTCCTAATATTCAGAGCACAGGTTTTTGGTTATCGGTTATAAAAGCGATTATTTTAGTTTGTTTTTTAAACCGTTTCAGGAAATATTGAGTTAGAAACGCCATTTTTGAAAGAACTTAAAAATTTTAAATTTCTCTTCATATGTCATACACAAACCAAATTTCATTATAATCAGTACCACTGTTGGGATACCAGAATACTTTGAAATATAATTTTTGAAACATTTTTGAAGCTTTCGAGCTAAATCTCAGAATTCTATAATTTTCCCGAAAATAAGAAAAAATTCTTGATATGCATGATTTTTTTTTCAAATCATTTGGTCGATTTATAGCATCGGAGATATTGGTGGTGGCAAAATTTTTTTCACGATTTTTTGTCGCAAAAACGCCAAAACTACAGTTCAAAAACCGTTTAAACACAATTTGATTCTGGCCTTCGGCTTTCTTATATGTTATCTCAATATGAGCTTTTTAAAAAAAGTGATGAAAAAGTTATGACCTTAAACACGTTGAAAATGGGTATCTATTTTCCATTCCTTATTTCTCAAAAACTTTTCAATATTTTGCAAATAATCGATTTTACTATGAAAATCCAATACTTTTTTAGTGACTGTTTCAATTTCCTTCTTTCTGGCTGTAAAACTTTTTAAGATAAGGCCAAAACACTTTTTGTCTCTTGTACCATCAATATTTAAACTGTAAGTAAACCGTTATGTGTGTATATTAAAAAATGTCCTAGTATTTTTTTTCTCATTTTTTACAGGCTTTATGAGTGTACTAAATTTCATCTCTCTACGCTACGACTTGCCGTTCAAAAGTTACAGGTGCGGACGTACGGATGGACAACGGAGTGATTCCATAAGAGGTCCTTTTTCGGCTAGCGGTTTCAACCCCAAAAACACTGCCCTGCGTTCGCGCCTGATTGTAAAGACCAAATCTGGTGGTGGCCAGAGGGTTCCCCTGCAAATTAACTGGAGCATCTGCAGATTGAATTGAAGTCTTTTTCCCCATACTATAGGGTAGAGTTGGTGGATGTGGCGAGTTCTATTTATATTAAAACATCATTTCTAAAACAAGAAATATTTAAAGCAAAACAAAAATAGGGATAAACTTTATTCAAGCGTTAGCATAAATACTACTTAACTTATAGAAGTATCAAAAAAAAAAACTAGAAAAAACTTTTCTAAAAACCATATCATGCAAGGGTGGGTGATATGGTATACATCATCAGGTAATTTGGCACTTTAGAGTTCTTGCATGTTATTTTTGTCTTAACTTTTGCTTGTGTTTGAAGGCTAGTAAATTTGGAACAAATTTGGTACGGCCCACTCTTTCCATTGACATCCATTCTCTTACGCCATGTTTTCTTGTGAAGTCAAATCTCGGACTTTCAGTTGATGATCTTAGTTGACCGAATATTTATTTGTTTAAATATTTAAAATATTTCGTATGATTCTCCGTCATTCGTATAAAATGACGCAAAATCCTTTGCATCATTAAGCTTGACCGATTTTTACCCTCCATTAGCACTGTTTTGGTGGATGTGAAAACAAGTGATTAAACCTAAATTTACAATTTACATCCATGCAAAACTATGAAGAGGGTTAAATGGTACCCGTGCCATATTACCCCCACCAAATCAACGAAGTAATCGTATTTCGCACAAATATGCCAAATTTATCAATAACTCCGATCACCAGTCGCCGACATTTTACTGACAAAACCGTTACAAGACAAAAGGTAGGTAGATTCCAGAGGTGGACATGGTTGGAGCCTAGGCATAAATAAGAGTGCTTAATTAACAGATCGGAGTTGAAATTCTTAAAATACATTTGGATTGGCAACTAAGGAATAAGGACTTGGGTATTCAAAACTTTCGTAAAAGAATTATGCCCTGCATAAATACTCCCAAAGGAGAGTAAATAAGGATAGAGTATTGAGTCTTACTAAATAGGAAGGTGATGGTTGATTATAAATATGCCCATCATAATAAATATCACCACCGGCGACTAAACTTAAGGACACATCATTGACTATGCTAAATATTCAACAAATTCATCTCCTTTCACAAAGCAAATCTTTACACAAAAGATACAAAACGAGAAACTATTGAGGGAAAAAAAAACTGAATGCCCCCAACTCGGTCATAAATCTGCTGGTCACCATCCTGATCCCCCACAAGCATAAATGATACCTCTGCCCACCTTTCGATTGGAAGAGCCATTTAAAAGAAAATCTGTCTTGAAGCACTCAAACACACTTTCACGCGGGTGTATCTATAACTTTGTTTTGATTTCGATTAAAAATCGTTCCAAAACGATTTGTATAGTTTCTATTGTTGCGCCACAAACAATACTGTTTCGTTATTGCCATTGAAATGTATTGAATGCGCTGATTCGGGTTAGTTTTTTTTATTCAGCCGAACAAAACCAGAAAATAAGGAACCCAAAAATGAAGACCAAAAGAACCCTAGAAGTTGCTGAGCGACAGAACAATACACATGTTGTACACCACACCAGATCGCACAAAGGAAAGAATGAAAGATATTCTCGTGAACAAAAATAAAAAAGTAATCAACTCGTGAGACGCACGGCAAGGCAGAGAGAGGTGACGAACATGGCACTCGAACACTTCCAAGAAGGGAACGAACGCCGCACCACACCACACCGATCGTTCAACAACTTATTTAGTTACGTCAAGGTGGTCAAGAGCCAAGACGGGACCGAGCACCCCACCCTGATGCATTCTATCAATCTGCCAATTTGACGCTTCACTTAGTGCCAAACTGCTCCTGCATGCTGATATGTGAAAGCCTGGCCTGACAGGACAGCGGCCGAGATTGACGTTTTGTTATCGCTTTTCGCTTAGTGCGACTGCGCGCAGCGAGTCACTCAACAATTGACATCAATTACGTTGGATTGCAACGCGATTTCCTGTGTGAAAAACCGCGGCACTCTTCAAAGCGTGCAGCCATGTCCTCGCCATTGACAGCCATCCTGCGCTGGAATGTATCGCCGGCCGGTCGTACAACCGGCCGTGTCGTCCGCGGTCCATCCAATGGCCAACTTTATGTTGCCCATTTAAGTTATTCAATTATTTTGGTTTTCGGCCATCTTGGACGGGCAACAACGACGACTTCTAATCCGAATGTGTGATGGGCCTGTCGTCAATTATGCACAGAGCAGCAACTCGGCGCAGACCTGACCGAGTGAGCATCTTAAACGCGGCGAATTAGTGCAGGAGATGCGTGCGCACTGAGCAAGTGCGTGGGCAGAAATTACATGATCACGACCGCTAAAATTGAAGTCTCTTGCGCTACATGTGCCTGCGCGCTGCACAACCATATACGATGTCGACAACGTGAACGATGACGGCACCAAGAATTTCGACGTTCCTTTGCGGCCAGGGCCATGTCGATCGTCACCATCGCGCACCGCACACAGCATTGTCTTGTAAATGGGCCCGCGATTGCATCGTGGTTTTGTTTTAACGTCGACAACGACGACGAAGACGTCGTCCTCGTCGTTGTAGATGATGACGCGAACATCCCATCATTAGATATGGTATCTCTCTGGGTGCAGGATAAGTCCCATGCGAATTTATCAATGAAATCGCTCCATCGGAGGGTGGAGGCCCATTTTCTCTTCCTTTCCAGGGAGTGTCTCCAAGGGTATAGCTCGGTCGCAGCCGCAGGCACAATTGCATCTCGAATTGTTCCTTCTTCTCCTGTGGGTATGGCATGTCGCGAGGTTACATTTTAATTAAATAAAAACGAGAAAAAGGACTCAATTGTGCGATTGTGTGCATACAGCAACAGGTCGTGCTGCACCTCTCGGCGGGTGGCTGTGCAAACACAGAGAGTGCGGTCCTTTCCAAATTGCACGCGGTTAACCCATAGAACCGAGATAAGGACTCGGCTAATAGTCAGTTTGATTAGTGCCATTTGATGTAAGCGACTTCACACGTGTCCGCGAAGAGTCCAATATTTGCGCACAGACCCTCCTGCGGTAGTTCGCCGAAAGATAAGCCAAAAACAAACCGAAGGAAAAAAAATCGTCCTCGTGTCAGTTGGGATCAACTGATCAATAACTTTACTCGCATAATGGGCGAGCGCATAAAATTTATTTCACCGGATATGCCGCGACAGCAGCCAACGAGCAGTGCGCTCTTCTTTAGCGCTGGATATATGCGCGCATGCGCTGCACTTATTTATTGATTTTTTCGACAGCACCGCAGCGCACCCCGGAAAGGATAACTCAGGCCAGCGCGCAAGACCATTGCAAGATATATTGATTCCAAAATGAACATCGACTGTAATCACGTCCAGCATTAGGCTTTTTTCGCGCACACACACAGCACTCGGTGGACGAGGATGACGATGACGACAACCAGCTCGGCCGCGATGGAGCATCCACCTACCATCGTCGACTGCGTTCACCGCAAGGGGTTGACTTATGGTTAGCTAAGTTAGCTCCGTAAATAGCCCCCTATAGAGTTGTTTGTAAGTACTCGAAATCGCTGTCCACCGAGGAGCTGCGCACAGATAAAATGCGATCGATGAGCATTGATCGCGCCCGGCATTATGGCTAGTTCTCTGTGTCGTCGAGTCCTTTAATTTATGCGCATTTCACTCTCGTTGCGCCAGTAGAATAATTTCCATGACAGCCTTAATTCTTATTTATCATCGCAGGATCTGTGATCTGTGCGATCCGTGATCTGTGATCTGTGACCGCCGCCGCACCAAAAGCCGCCGCTGCAAACAACGTCCGACCAACCGACGAGTGTTCGCGCAAACAAGCGATTTCCACGAAGCAATTCGGTTTGATCTCATTAGCACCAAAGATCGAAGCTATTTGGGCTCTGATAGTCTTGGCTCAACAAACAGCAGGTAACCCTTGATAAGAATCGCCTTTGGAATCTACATCGTCCCTGGCACAATTAGTACCTTCCCGCCCGCACAGTGTTTACCTCTGACCGCAATAAATTCCATTTCCATCTTAGTGCTGTCAAATATTTGATTCGATTATCCTCGATGGAGAACCCACAACACAATTGAACCCACAACACATCCTTTTTTCTCTCCGAGGGTTAATGGAACAAACACATGCACTTATCTGGGGGTAAACAAAAGCCTTTGCTCTAAATATCTATAAGTGTCACGTCCGACAATTGTGTGTGCGGCTTAATCCATTTGGCAATAGGCACAGCACCCATCCGATGGTGAGATGCTCTCGACCAGATTACGCGGAATTTATCGGGACAGATCCAAGTGCCTTCTATTTGGAATACTTATCTGGCATTTCCGTGTAAATGCGTCCGTAATGGGCTAAGCAGCGACCCGTTTTCCAAAAAAAAAAGAATGGACTTAAGTCCGCTTAAGGGATTACACGCTGAAGTCAAAATTAGAGTCGGCCGATTACAATTTAGCCTTTATGGGCTTATGCGGCTCGGGTTGCAAACCTGAGAAGTTGGACTTTGAAACATTACTGCACGACCGTATAATGAAGATGTAAAGATGCGGATTTGTCCGCTTAACAGAGATCGGAGATTGTTTCTTTTGATTGAAGTCGTCGAGATAAAAAGTAGCCACGACACTTCTGTAGACTTCTGTGGGCAATTAGAATAGTTTTGTGAGCGGTCGTTTTGTCTTTGCGGAGGAGGATTTTGACAGGAAATGTAATTTTTTTGAAAAATCTTGAGAATTATGTAACGTGTAATATAAGGGGTCCGCCAAAAGACTTTTTTTTTGAAAATGGTATAAAAAAAAACTACTGAATATTTTCTAAAATTTATTTTTTCATTTGAAGGTACAATCCTTCCGGTTAATAATGAAGAATAATTTGATTCAAATGGCTGCCTCGGCTAGCCATGCAGTAGCCTACACGATCGGTTCAATTTTAAAGCACATTATCGATTGTGTGCAGCTGTATTTTACCAATGGCTTAATTGTCTCTGGCTTGTCGGCGTAGCACTTAACTTTTACGGCAATACACAAATAATAGTCCAAAGGTGTCAAATCGCAGCTCCGAGGTGGCCAAATGTCATCAGCTCTGCGGCTGATAATGCGATCTTCAAAAACAGGGCGCAAAACATCGAGTGTAGCTTCGGTCTAGTTGCACGTAGCGCCGTCCTGTTGAAATCAAATGTTGCCAATATCCTCCTCTTCAATTTTTGTGGACAAAAATTCGTTCAACATGGCCCGACAATGATCGTTATTGACGGTAACGGCCACTCCTTGCTCATTTTCGAAGAAAAATGGCCCGATTATGCCTCTGGACCAAAATCCGCACCAAACAGTGACTCGTTTTTGGTGTATCGGCTTTACAGTGTATGCGTGCAGATTTTTTGTGCCCCAAGTGCGACAATTTTACTTGTTTATATACCCGCCAAGATCAAAATAAGCTCTGAAAAAAAGCATCTGAGAAGATGAGTTTTTTTTTGGCAAAATCGGCATCTTCTCTAAGTCGATCGCAGGCCCACTTAGCGAAAACGTATTGGATGGTCAGTTGGCTTAAATTCCTGAGCCAATTGGACTTTGTATGGCGTCATACCAGGGTCTTAATGCAAAATTCGTCTCAATGATGTCTACGATGTCTACGAAATGTTCAATTGTTGAGAACGACGGTGAACTGATGTTTGTGGCGCTTCGCGCACACTTTCTGTCACAGAAGCAATTTTCTCGGGTGTACGCACTGTTTTTGGCTTTTCACGCTTTGGTTTATAGATGAGGATGCCAGTTTTTTTTACTTTTTTCACAAAATAACAAACATACGGTGCTTCTCTTCTTCCAAAATCCGTACGCAATTTTCGCACAATTTCTGCAACATAACCATGATTTTCAAAGTAATGTCGCAATATTTCCCAGCGTTGTTCAAGCGTATACAAAACCATTCGTTCAGCGGAAGGATAAAACTAATTATCTGTCAAATCAGACATGAGCTAAGTGTTAACATTTACGAAATAAGCACTAGTTGAAAAAAAAAAAAACGCTAGATGGCGGACCCTTTATACTCCATGAGGCTTAACCATTCTGCCTATTTTAGGACATTGTCGACCTGAGATACGTTTAATACGTCGTAGTAGTGTTAAAAATGACCTTTCTGTTATTGTCGTTGTTACAGGCAAAATTTAAAAAATCCGAAGCTTTTAGTGGACATTTAGAAACGCATCTTCACTGCAAATTCAAGTGCTTCGAGTGCATTTATGACTAAAAACAAATCGCGTTCAGGTGAATTGGGTTTTTTAGCTGCTTTGTGACTTTGACCTTTTTAGCTATGATGACTATGATATCAGACATTTCGGAAGAGATTCAAAAGACTCAGTATGAATTCCTCTTAGTACACTGAATATCCCTTAGCGGCAAGAACACGTAAACCATTCCTTTTGCATGGGAGCCTGCGATGCGTCTTTATTATACATTGTTACACGCTGATATAGATCTCTTCCAAGGTTAAGAAAGACACATTATTCGACACATTACTTCAACGCTAACGTATAGAAAGTGACAACGAGAGGTTCAAACATGTAATGCTCAATCATAAACTAGGTAAACCGGAATTATTTTGCACATTCCAAAAAATCAGTTGGGTGTCATCTGATAGACGGGCAACCTCTAATCATCCTGGCAATTTCACTTCAAGCTGCTCTGGAAAAGGCGTGCAGCCTGTGCGTAATAGGAGAGGAGCGGTCATTTGTTTGGTACATGCCATCCAGGTGTAATATAAGCAGATTTAAGAATTCCTTAAAACATAAACAACTGGAGTCCCATCTTTTGCGAAACCTTGAGTTGCCGAACACTATTTAAAACCATTTGACTGCGGGCCGTAAGAACCGCTTACAGAAGTGGTGCAAATCAAAATGTTGTCCACCGAATACAAAGAAGTCAATGTCTAGTTGACAGAAGATTCCCGGCAACGGATCACCGATCAAAGAAAACTCAAAATATAGATAGCAACTTCTTCGGGAGCAAGAAAAAAATTAATAAAAGCCATAAGATAAGAGTGAACAAAGTACAGCGGAACTTGCAACGTAAAAGGAGCAGTAAAACCAACTTCTGCCGCAGTAATAGAAGATGCCGCCGGTAAGCGCGTGCTAGCAGGACTGTTTATAGAACACCAAAGAGCTTAGAGATGGCGTCTATGGAGCAAGCATGAGAGGCAGCAGAATCTTGTCCAGACGAATGGAAAAAAGGATCAATCTTCAAGCTCCAGAAAAAGGAAATCTTTCTGAAAGTGAAAATAGAAGGGGTATTTGCGCGCTTCTTGCATTATTTGAGAATGTTTGGAAGACCATCGTGAAAACACACTATAAATGCAGACTAAGAAAGTTTCCTTAGTGGGTATTCCCGTGATCAATTAATTTTTATCATTAAACAATGTGCAGAATTCAGATTCCCACTTCACCTGCTCTTTATAGACTTTGAGAAGACTTTTGACAGTGACAGCCAAGCTGAGAGCTATTATTAAAGCTACTAACAACGGTTCCAAGTATCGCGTTTTACCAGACGACGTGTGTTCACTGTCCTCATAATAATGGATCTCAACAGTAGGTAAGATAATCGCTAAATAAATCCATCGACTCGAGCTCAAAGGAGGGTAGTTTTAGACATTCAGCAGACAGACTCGAAAGCTTAAAATAAAATCTCCGCCATATAACTTTTTGTTTTAAGATGTTATAAGAAAAAACTAATGAATATTTCCTCAAATTTCTTTTCCTGCCTTGGCTGGCCATTCTGTAGCCTAGACGATCGACTTAGAGAAGATGCCGATTTTGCAAAAAGAAATCATCTTTTCAGATGAAGCTCATTTTGATCTTGGCGGGTATGCAATCAAGCAAAATTGTCGCATTTGGGGCACAGAAAACCCGCACGCATACATTGAAAAGCCGATACACGCAAAACGAGTCACTGTTTGGTGCGGATTTTGGTCCAGAGGCATAATTGAGCCATTTTTCGAAAATGAGAAAGGAGTGGCCGTTATAGTCAATGGCGATCGTTATCGGGCCATGTTGAACGAATTTTTTTTTACAAAAATTGAAGAGGAGGATATTGGCAAAAGATATGGATTTGGTTTTAACAGGACGGCACTACGTGCCACACTGCCGAAGCTACACTCGATGTTTTGCGCCCTGTTTTTGAAGATCACATTATCAGCCGCAGAACTGATGTCGTTTGGCCACCTCGCAGCTACGATTCGACACCGTTGGACTATTATTTGTGGGTCGTTTTAAAGAACAATATTCGTGAAGCATATTGAATGGAAGCCCTTAGCTCAAGAAGATGGTTGGTCGACGTTGAAGCACGAATTAGAACTGTGGAGGAGGAATGCTGTCAACTGGGAAAGTGTTTGTGAGAGTTAAGAAAAACATCGCTGTAAACCGGAAGACCGCACAGATAAAGGATTCAACATATATATATATATATATATATATATATACACACACATTTTAATTCTCGATAAAACTCTTAAGACAATCATTATAGATCTAGAATTTCCAGGCGGAGCTGGACAAATATTAGAAAAACTGGCGAATCGAGTTCAGGCACTACCTGACACACTGAGCAGCAGAAGTTAAATTATTTAAAGTTAAAGACGAAACTTTAAGCCAACCCAAACGCCAGAATATGAAATTTTCAAATAGTCCCAAAAAAACGGCATTTTCAGACGACAGGAATCTGAATGTGTCTCTTTAGTACGAATATGATCGTCTCCGGAATATGAAGGACTACAATATAACGAGAAAAAGGTTGATTAGTTGGGTGTATTATCTGACAAAGTTACAAGAACATCAAAAGCTCTTATGCGCCAAATTACATGATAAGGTGTACCATATCACCCACTCTTTGGGGATATGGCTTTAGAAAGTGTTTTTTTTTTTTTGTAATTTTTTCCAAGCTGTGATTTTTTCTAAGCTGTGATTTGTTTTCCGTTTTGCACTTGTAAATATATTTAAACATTTGCATTCAAATCTCCCAATTTCAATATAATTTTAAAACGTTTCCTAGGAACTTTTCTTGCAAAACTTAAAAAAGATTCACCATTATTGTAAGGGCGGTATTATTAATGTATGTGAAATCGTGACCGATACTAGTAAAAGCCAATTTATACAGCCACCTTATATCTAAAACTATCTCTTTCACTAAGACGTCACAAAGGATATCCATTACACCTAAAGCAAAAGGATTACAAATATAACACGCTACTCGCTTACCGCCTTTGTCACCAAATGTCATGCAAAAATAAAACGAGTGTCGTGAGAAAACAAGAGATTTATTTAAATAGAAGCTCTAAACTTAAAACACTTTCGGTTTGATTGGACACATGTTTCTAGAAAACCACAAGCCACCCAGTTAGTCTCACCTTGATGGGAGACCATAAGAACAAACAAAGATTCCCCCATGGAAGACGTCGTGACTCATTTTTCTCCTTAACACACATAACTCACAGACAATAAATAATAATCCACGGTTAAATCTAATCTTATAAATTAACAAATCTTTTATTAATAGCTTGTCAACGTCACTTGGGCCGAACAACGTGAGTCCCCCTGCGAATCCATAAAATTTAATTTCCAAATAATTCCCAAAAAATGATAAATGATTTGGCAAAATATTTTGACATTCTTTTTTGTAATGACGACGATCGAATTGGGGTCTGGAATTTGGTAGGGATGGGATGGTGAGTCGTTAGGTATATCCGCCTTAGAGGCTTCTTAAGTCCTACGAATTCTTGGAATGCTTATGCAGAATGTGCGTAGGTACTTAGAAAATAGTATAGGAAATAGAGACCAACACTTACAACGTGTGATGGACGTCATTAATTCTGTCACAACAAAACACGTCCTGAGGTTGTGGCTGGCCATTAAATAGTTATCATCAGCGAGTTCAATCATTCCGATGCACAAACCCCCACTGTCACTATAAATATAAGCATGTGTCCTGGCTTTAGTCTTATCCTCGACGCGCAAGGCGTGCTGCTGCTTCTAATGTCTTTTATTAACACATTCCCCGCGGAGCGCACTTGATGCGAAACGATTCCGGTAAGTAAGGAAATTAAATTCTGCGACACATTTCGCGGATACTAGGTGCATGGACATAACATAACGAATTGGCGACGAGAACCGAACGAGGAGCCCCTTTTAGCTTCATTATAAAAATTATACCCGAGTGCAGAGTTATACATGTTGTATGCTGCAGTGCGATATGGATGCGCGTCAGCGGCGATTTACCCCTCTGTTGTCGGTATACCAACTATATGAGATTTCACGGACAACAGCGGAAGAACCTGCTGTGAATTGAGTGCCCCAAGGCATAAAGCTGACCCCAATGACTTTTGAAATGTTTCGCGGAGTCCACGAAAACCGCCAAAGTTCATTTTGCATAGTTTGCCTCGCTGCCATCCATCTGTCCGTATGGTGCCTTCCTATATGAGATGAGCTGCATCTGAGCTGCAGCTCCAAAGGCGCTAGCATCCATCCCAACAAAAGACGCGGGAATTCCAAATGCTTCAGGTATTTGTGGCCTTTAGTAGTTTTACTGCCGTGTAGCTACATGTATGCATCCAAATGGGTAGATGTGGAATATTATTGCTTGCGGAATGGTATAAAATAAGTTGGCCCAGTAGGTCTTGTACAAATTTATCGCATACGAGGTTCTATACTCGTCGTTTAATTGAGTTAATTTGAAAAGAATGCATGTTTCAGTTTATTTTTAAAATAATTGTGGAAATTATTAGGCATTGGTATATTGTACCCCATTAGCAAATCGAAGCTTCATTTAGTGTTTGTATTGAACATTGCAAATTGCCTGGAGCTTTGATAAATAGTTCAAGCTCCAGGCAATGGCGATGATTGAAGTAGAGATAAGTTGAAGAAGTTAGGAATGCAGGTGTTTCTATGCAAATGAAAGAGACCTACACTTTTTTGCCGACTCCGAGCGGCGAATTGAGAGGTCTGTCATGTTACATGATACTCTCAGAGGATTTATCAGACCATCGCGGAGGTAGGACACCGTGAAAAAACTTTCATTGCTCCCAGTCGGGACTCAAATCCGTATCCTGCACCTCGTGCGCAGTGGTGCTATAAAATAAGCACTGGACCACGACGCCCACCATGGAGGCGGCACGCCCCCTATACATATTTCACTATGTCAAGCCGAATTTTGTAAAAATAATTTTGAGTCCTGCTGAATTTTGAACCCAACTCTCAAAACAGTTTGCAAAGCAATTAAGGGTAATTAATGGTAGCAACTAAGTATTACAGAACATCGGCGACAATTCCGGAAACAATATCGTGCTCTCTCTTGAGAGTAGTGAAAGAGCGATTTCTCAACGTGCGATAACTATTTTGTTGTCGGGCGAGTTTTATCTATACATTCCGTCGAGTTCGACCGGGGAACTAAGAACTGGCTTCAATAGCCCACAAAACTCAGTGCTATTCGAGTCTATATTTGTTTTATTTAAAAGACGCTTTAGTGATTGCATCACTAAAACGCACTTGCAAAAGGCACATAGAATTAAGACAATCGGCCGCTTAAATTCGAAACAGATCAGCGAGAAAAGAGCCAAACTTGGAAATGAGCCCAAATTTAAGTAGAAATATTACAATCAATTTGTTACAGGGGCAGGCTTGCAATAAAATTTTCATTTCTAGCAAAACACGAACATCTTAAAGAGAAACAAAATTGTTTTTTAAAATGTTAACTTTTTCATTTAAGCGCGAGGATGTAATGTGACGTGATGGATTATAACCCTCCCACTCAACTGCGTTCCTTATGGTCCGCTTGCGGGGTACGCCGATTTGACCTCAGAATATACAGACAGACCACCCGGTTTTGGACCTCTTCGTCACTGAGCCCAAATAAATGCTGTTGTCGTTGCATTTGTGTGATCCATGAACCACAGGCCCATATTTAGGCCTTCCTCTCCATCGCGATTGCGCTGGAATTTTGATTGACATTGCCTGTTTGACGGGGTTCGTAGGATTCTCTCCTTTGAACGAGGCAATACCAACTGAGCCGGTCGTGCTCCATTTTTCTGGAAATAGGTTTGTTAACGCTTCCTCGCATCTTCGTACTTCTTATTCTATCTCGCTTTGTTACTCCTGCTGTCATACGAAGCATCTTCATCTGAGCTGCCGTTGATTTGCTCTCATATTTCTTATACGCTGTTCAACATTGTGAACCATATGTAAGCGCCGGACGCACAACTACCGTGAAGAGCTTTCCTTTCAGCTTAGGGGGCATTTTTCGGTCACAGAAGATGGCGGAGTTTTCTCGCCACTTTATCCACTCCACGCTTACGCGATGATTGATGTCGTCATCACAGTTTGCTTTGTTATTGGTCATAGACCCCACTTGAAGCACATTTCCATTCAATTTAATGTCTGGAATCGGCTCGGGTGGGTCAGAGAATGGGCAGCACAAGTACTCTTCTTTGGCTTATACGATACCCAGTCCCCTCTAAAACGTCCACCTATATATCAAGTACTAGCTGCAGGGATATATGATCTTCACTTATGATCGCCCCATCGTCAGGTCAGCGAAGAATAACTGATGTACTTTCGGGTCCGTCAGTTTACCTACAAGCAGGTAATCAAGGACAACAATGAAAAGCAAAGGACGTAGGACGCTTCCCTGGTGTACACCGACTATAATTGAGAACTCATCAGTGACTCCGGAAGAACATCTTACTCTTGTCTTTGCACCATCATACATGTCCATGATCATCCGCACGTAGGCTCCTGGAACTCCTCGTTTTTTTAGCGCCACCCATATCAGATCTCATGGTAGTCTATCGAAAGCACCATATGCAGATGTTTAAGGGCATCCCGATGTTTTCCTTTATGATCCTTATGCTTTGGATTGCATCTGTGGTTGATTTGCCCGTGACAAACCCACACTGGTCCTCAGATAGCCTTATTATTTTTCGAAGTCGACTATCTAGTACCCGCTCGACGATCTTCATTGTGTGAGACATCAGCTTGGTAAAACGGTAATTGTCACTGCTTCGTGTATCCCCTTTCCTTTAAACAAAGGAAGGAGATCCCCTTTTATTAGTTTAGAGATGAAGGTCGTGAGCCAACTGGACCCGCTGTCTCCTATTTTCTTCCAGAACTCTGAGGGTATCTGATCTGGCCCAACCGCTTTTCGCTTTTTGGAGTACTTAACCGCAAATTCGCAACATCGTCGACTGTGATGTCTGGTACTTCTTCTCGGTTAGGAGTAGACTTTCTTCTGGAAAGTGGTGCCTGGAAGACTGTTCGTTCAAAAGTCCCTCACAATACTGCCGCCACCTGTGAAGAATTTTGTCTTCATCCACAAGAAGCTGTCCCCGAGCATCGTTGATGAACTTTGGCTAACGAATCTCAACGGCGTTTCTCCTCCTCTGAGCGGCAATTTTGAAGATTTTAGCCCCTTTATTCAAGGTGTTTTGTCAAAGTGTGTGGCCTGATGTGTATTAGCAGTGAAAGAGGAAACTTCCTCCAATTCCTGATACATATATACAATACCTGATCTCCATTCTCTTTGCTTGAACCTGGGCGCACTTGTTCTTAGCAAGGCTCTTGAGGTGTCTATATTTCAATTCCAGGCGAAGCATTTCATCTCTGTTGTTCGAGGAGCACTTCTTCCATGGCATGAATGCTGCTTTCTTTTCACTGATCTCTAGTTTCACCTCACCTGACCACCACCATGTTTCATTGACCTGTTTGCGGTGCTTTTAAAGAGTCTACGAGTGATTTGGCCTTCTCTATGCACGTTCGCTGTAGGTCATCCCACATTACTTGTGCTTTGCATTAAGCACGATAAGACCGTATGACTTGCAAACCAGAAGAGTTCCTAGTGCCATACCCCTTCATAGTCCTCGTTAGATTTCCCGACATGTCCGTTCAAGTTTCCGCCTACAAACAAAAGCTCTTCCTTTGGGATCGCCTTGATAGGATTATGAAAATCTATCCAAAATGCATCTTTTTCCCTCTGCCCACACCCAACTTGGGGAGCATATGCACTAACGATATTCCACACCTCATCTCGCATCACCAGCTTGAGAGATATCAACCGGTCGCTTGGCTTTAAAATATTCAAGATGCCATCAAGTAGCTCTGCCGCAAGGATGATACCGATTCCGTTTATACCTTGTTCAGTTCCGTAGTAATACATCTTGTAAGCTTTTGTCTTTACATCCAAGAAACGAGCCCGATTTTCGGTGTTCCGCAATTTCGTCTCTTGGACACACAAGATGTCCACTCGCCTTCTAACCATCATCTCTGCAAGTTCTTAGCTACGACCAGTCATGCTGCCAGCTCGCGACCCTGAGCTTGCTTTTAGGCAGTTGCATTATTTTGCTATCCCCCGAAAACCGACTAGCTCTGACCCGAGCATTACTGCTCGTCCCAGGATCGCTACCATGTAAGCCATAAGCATTGCCTGGGGGGGTAAATCCATTTTTAGACTTCCATTTTCTCGACACGTACATAGTCCTTATTGTTGTTTGAACGTCCTTTTCCGACATCGGTGGTCTTCCAGTCATGTCAGCCCACGGACTTACATAATGCACACTTGTGGGTAAGTTTAAGATGTTGAATGTGTCGCTAGGCTCACTTAGGTATTACAGTGGCCTTTACGAAAAGCGCTATCTTTTCGTTTCGGGGAGCGTTGCAGCCGTATTCTCACCCCTAGCTGAACGGTAAAAATGTAGAGTTATTAAGCTAATTAAATATTATCACACATTTCTTGTGGCCGTAGGCCTTTGCCACCATCTAGCGGCTCGTATTATGACAGCAAAAAAAAAACCAAGGATATAAGCTGCACATCACGATTGTTCGCAGTCACCACCCGACACGTGAAACATTTCAAAATCTCACACGAGTCCAGCGCGAGATTCCCCCGAGCGTTTTATTTCTCTTCCTTCGTGCAAATTCTGACCCAAATGACTGTTGCAGCAAGAAAAACAAAAATTTCTCGAAGAATTTTTCAACTCTTTATTATCGCGAATTAAATATTTTCAAGATCACTGATCGCTGTCAATTACCAAATCAAAATGCTTTCAGCTTCTACAAGTTTTATTATTTTTTTGTACCCAACAAAAAAAAACGTTCACAAAATAAGATCGCATAACTTAATGCTTGCAAATCAGTGTGGATTAAACGACCAAATGCCATGATCATGTCACATTTATCAGGGAACGGACCGGACCATCAATTAAAAATTATTTTCCGACAAAATGGCATTTTAATTTGAAAATAAATTTTATAGTCACCGTTTGGCTTGTCGAACGAAGACTTCCACTCTGCGCACATAAATTTGCCAATTTACTTACCAATTGGACAGTCTGACGGTTGTGTGCGGCGGCGGCCACGGTCAGTGCGGGTTGCGGGAATAAGAGAAACGGTATGGTCAGTCGGTCCTGGGCCTAATGAATTCCCCCTGTGTTGGAGCTGCTTTCCAATTACCCTTGATTGCTGTGCTTAACCGATTGCGCGCATGGGAATATTTTTTTACATCCATAAGATAGTTTCCTCCAACAATAAAGGTGCATAGGCAGATGTAAGTACCTACTCCTGTGTTAAATGTGAAGCCTGATGTCGATTTCAAGGCTGATGACAACATTTTTATTGCTTTTTATGTTTAACTCGACTATTAAGAAAAGTTACACAAAGGACCTGTTAGACTACACCGATCGAAAGTTTTATTTCAATTTCACGAATGTTTACCACTCGATTTTCATTTTAATATGGAAGACCTTGTTAACAGAATAGAAACTTTTTTTCGGACAAGAGGTTGATGAAGATCTTACTTCTTTTGAGATTGTTAATCTTTTCAAAACTTTATATTCATTCAATCCATACAAGCATGACTACGTAGCACCTTCGACAGTTTACTCCATTTTTAATACATAAAAATAACTGACGATAAACAATTTACACATATTTTTAGGGCAATTTTTAAAGAGGATCAAACCTGGATTAAGTCAGTATAGTGCAATAATCCACATAATAATTCTTTTATTATTTCCATCAAGCACTGTAGCATCTAGAAAGGGGAAAAGAATAAAAAAAGTTATTGAATTAATTGGGTTTTTTTTTCTACAAATTTGACACTCATTTTTTTCACTAAAATATTTGCATTTAGATACTTAGATCCAGGTTATAATCAAAAGAAAATTTTTCACTTGATGTCAACTTCACTGCATCATAAAGGAGCCTGACGATGGACATCGTAGAAATGATCAATGGTTTCTCAAGAACCAATTTAAAATTTTTCTCATTAAAATAAATGTTAAACATATATAAGACGCAAAATGTCCTTGAATCAAAGTATTTGTCTATACTTAAACATTTATTACAATCTTAAACCATCCATTTAAATATCAAATATTCTTTAAAATTTAACTAGCAGATTTTAATCTTTATAAAAAATTGTATTTAATATTTTTTTATACTAAAATCAATAAATTAAGGTACAATACTATTGCAGCAATTTATTTATATACCTAAATAAAAACTAGTGGGAGGATTACAATCCGCTTAGGCGAATCGTTGGATACCCCATCCCAATTGACCACTGTCAAGCTCCGAGTTGTGTCTTAAATCTTGGTTGTTTAATTTCAGTTTCATTTAACTTCAATTGTTTTTAGAATTTTCTTTCAATTTTCTTTTCAATTCAGTTAAGAATCTTCTCCCTAAGAAAAGGGCGTGGCATCCACCTCTTCTGAATAACATCGTATTTTTGTTTATATTTTTTATCAGAAAATGTATAGACGTGTTGATTGCATTTTCATATTAAAAATTTGGTTTATACTTAAAAACGCCCCTAAAAGTGGGCGTAGCGAAAATTTATTCACTTGAGTTGATAGCTTACACGCATATCTGAACATTTGATAGTGCAAGTTTTTTGAATTTAAAGAAATAATATATCAAATAAAAACCGTTTATTAGAATGCATATTAAATATGACCACGCCTACAAGGGGGCGGTATTTGCTTTTTTTAAATGCCAATCACAATATACCTAAACGGGCATATCGCATACCAAATTTCAGCTTCCTGCGACAACTTTGATTTTTCATGCTATTAAGTAAAGTGGGCGTGTCAGTGGGCGAATTTAAAAAAATTTTACACTTGTACTGCTTCGGGACCTAGAAAGAAAAGATATTAAGTTTCAAGTTCCTAGCTAAAAATTTAACGCCTAAAAACTACCGACAGACCGACGGACGGATGGACATGGCTCATTCGACATACAATTCAGTCTCGATCATATGCCCTTAAGATCTTGGGGGTCTACGGTGATTATTTCTCTATGTTTCAAACTATGAATCGGAACTATGAAAAATTTGCATTATTTTATGTTAGATTTTCATCATCCTCATCAGCATTTTCAAGATGCCGCTTATCCTTTAAGGGTTGCGGAGCCCTTAATGCCTGTCCTTAAGGGGTTGCGGAGCTAGGGAAGCTAAATTGTCTATCCATCATTCTCGATCCTCCGCCACCAACTCAAGAGACTCAGGCGCAATCGGGACTCGAAGAGGTTCTTTACCTGATCCCACCACCTGTTTCTTGGCCCACTAGGGGGGCGGCGTGCACGCATCTCGGCTAACATGACCTGTATAGGAAGTCTGCCAGGAGGCATACGAACAACGTGTCCAAACCATCGAAGAATCGATCGTTCCACTCGGAGAAGTAGCTGCTCAACATTAAGATTCCTACGAATACTGACGTTTCTCACTCTATCCCTAAGAGCAACACTAGCAACACACCTCAGGAATCTCATTTCAGCAGCTTGTACCCGCGATCTAATTCTTTCGGTCATTACCCAAATTTCATGACCATAGATGAGGGTTGGAACGAACACCGAATTAAAAGAGTGAGATCTGAGACCTTTGCTTTCATTACAAGCTCAGCTTTCCTGATGACCGGCCGGCACTGTTCCTTTACGATTGCTTCAGCTTGGCCAATTCTACAGGACAACTCAGTATCACTCCTCGCCCATTTTTCATGAAAAAGACCATGAGATGCTTAAACTTCTCCACCTGTTTCAATGGAAATCCATTTACGTACAGGGTACACTGCACAGGAGTTCGGGAAACAACCATCACATACGATTTGTTCACTTTTACCTTCATCCCATTCACATCACCACAAACGGCTGTAAACTATGCAGTAATCGCTGAAGTTCCTCCTTGGATGATGCAAGGATGGCCAAATCAACTGCGAAAAGCTTCAGGTGGCTCATCTGATGCCCACCAGTTCGAAACATTACTCGCCAAGACTGCGTTTCACCATCCTGTCCATAATATGCTATAAAAAAGCGCCCTGGCGAAGTTCAACGCACATATCAAAAGGACGGGATTTGACGCCATTTATCCATGCACAGCTTCAGCAGTTACCATACACAGAACGGATGGCTGTCAGATAAGGCCCACTCAGCGCATAGTCCTGCAAAACTCTCCATATTGTATTCCGAGGGACTCAGTCATAAGCTCGGTCATAAGCCTTTTCCGGATCTTCAAAACACGCATAGACCGGTTTGGCATACTCCCAGGCCTTCTCAATATAACCTTCAGAGTAACCAGGCCAAAAGCCGCACCTTACTAAGCCTGGATTATAGACTTAGAACGCGTTTCCAACATATTCGCGAGTACTTTTCCCGGAAGACCTAAGAGAGACATGCCCCTATAGTTGAAGTGATCTCTTCTGTTCCATTTTTCGTAAATGGGCACTATAACTTGCCAATCACTAGGTGCCCTCCCGATATCCCAGTCCACTTTAATGACACGTGTTAGCCATTTAACACGTTCTCCACCCATTGAGCATTTCTGGCCGGATTTCATCAACTCCAGCAGACTTGCCTACTTTAAGCGATAAAATCGCTTCAGTGACTTCGTCAACTGTGACTTCCTCAACTGACTATTCTCCGCCTTAATCTCGCCAGCAGTGGAAATGCTTCAGTGCTCAGTGCCCTGTTGCGGTTTGAACAACTCTGAAAAGTGCTCTCTCTATCTGCGCAAGACATCGCTCTCATTTGAAAGAAGTATATACCGTCCTTGGGTTTAACCCCTTGAAAGATATTCAACTTCCTTCCGCTGAGCCGGCGTATAGTCTGCCAAAATGTCTGGTCTTAAACTATATTCGCAAAAAGTAAAACCGATTCAGAAACGGTTCTCAAAGTGTCTTCTCGATTGCAAGGCGGTAGGTTATGGAAAAGATGAAGTTGCTGAACATCCAACGTGCGACGTTGTATAATACTTCGAATATTAGTCAAAATTCATAAAATGGATCGGCACCAATTTCTCTTTTGATCCTTTTCTGGGTTAATATAAAAGTGGCCTTGTTTCCATCTCACTCTGCTCCAGCGGGTGCTGCAACTGCTATATGGCCTTATAGAGGTTTAAGACGTTACGCCTGAAATACCAAAGCTTAAGGCGTTATTAGAAGCCTGCATTGAAGCAACTAAGGGTATTAAAAAAGGGCCAAATGGAAATTTTGGACATCCTACACTGAAGTCCTGAAGCTTCTTTAAAACCTCGTTTTGGCTTCTTTTCCTTTTACAACTTTTTTCTGAACTGGTATTGGTCTACGTGTCTGGAAAAAAGCAAGTTCAAATAAGACCTTATCGAAGCATTGCCCTTCTAAAACCAAAATTTTAAAATTACTGGGGGAAAAAAGCTAAAAATGGCTTGTTCGGTTTCCCAAGGGTCTTTTTTGTCATTGTTGGCTACAAATTTGCAATGAAGATATTTAGGTTGTCAAGTTTGGGGAGTTTAAGTTTAATCTTGGCGATTTCCGGCTCATTTTGCCGCTTTTTGCTGATCTTATTTGGCAATCTCCTTTTAGTTTTTGACTTTATTGGCTCTGGAGAATTCGTAACATTTGATTCCTTCTATAACAAAATAAATTTAGTTTAAAATAAGTGCCAAAAAGGGTGAGCGAAAAGATATTTTTCGACTGCTCTAAATTATAAGCTCAGTTTCGACGAAACACTTCCACAAGCGAATGGAAGACTACAAAAATTGAACTTGAAATATTTCTATCCAAAAAGTCCAAGTACCTACCTACCACATTGAATTGTATGGGTGCCAACATCCACACAATATGTTGGCTCATCTTTTATAAGTCAACTTGGGCTTTCAGTTTGAGTTCAAAGATTTTTCTTACCAGAACTGTATAAAATCATGTTTAGCTCCTTTCAATCCGCTTTAAAAAGCTTGAACAGATAAGCTCTGCCATGACACCTTTGCCTGCATTCATCGGCAGCCAGTACTAAAAACCACTGCATACCCTAATTAATTACTTTTCCGCCTACCTACTGCCTAATGCTAAGCATAGACGTATGTCAATCTACGCAGCAAGCAACTCCTACCATCAAAAACTAGTCCCCCTCATTCAATCACAAAGCCAAGTCATCATGTGATGTGCACTGAAAATGCATGTAAATTAGCAAATTGTGCATCCAAGCTGCAGAAAAGAGAGAAAAAAAACCTAAATCTAGTCGGAAAACTATATTTCAAAGAAAATCACCTCTCACTGCATTCAAATCGCAGAGCTTATGCAAAAGGCTGCGCGCGCACAACAACCACGCTGCACTGATGGGAAAACTTGTTTAGAAATGTCATTCTTCATGCCGCTTCGAATCACACTTCAAACCGTGGCATTGTTTGGCTTGCTGCCTGCCTGCCTACGTTATATTGTTGGCCACAAAGTCAGCCGTCGTCCAGCGCATATAAGAACCAACCTGTCGAATCGAATCGAAAACGTGTAAAACACTCACTACACACGTATTTACCTACGTCAAGGTGCCCAAATGTGGACATGAGCATAATATCTGCAGAATATGCCATAAGCTTCACAGGTTTTTCTTCGAGAAGCCATCAACCACCTACCACCACCATTGAGCACTAGAAGGAATTCCTCCTCGACCATCATCATCGTGGTCGAGCTCGAGCCACTTGAGCCAGCGATACCTTCCCCTTCTAACCCACACCACGATCTCGTCCAGCACCACCACCATCAGCTGGAGGAGTACCATTTCTACCATCCACCACACCACCAACAGAGACGAGAAACCAAAGAGGCTCCGGCTCCGGTAAACGATCGGTTCTCCACAGGCACCTATCGAGTTCCGTCGAGAACACAGCACAGCACAGCAACAACACACGTTTGCTCGATCGTCATCGGTGCGAGTGTGTACTCGTGCTCTGCGCTGGTGTGCATGGCCGTGCTGGGCTGGTTCGATCTGCGATCGGTGCGCGCACCGACGAAGAAGACGGCAGGCGGCCGGCGGAGGTGTGTGAGTGAGAGAGGGGGCAGCACAGGTCCGTGTAGAGTACACGGTGCGACGGACGTTTAGTTGTATCGTGGACTTTGTTAACATTGCGCGCGCATATACACAAAATCAACGCTCTCCCGAATCAGTTGGCGGCACAGTGCGTGGCAACAATTAATCGCTGACCGAGAACTCTAATTTCCATAAAATAATTGTGCACCGATCGCTCTAATTACCAAAACGCTACGTGCGCCGTCGCATCTGCATACGTCAACATCATCCACCAGCGAGCGCCGCTCCGTGCTCCTCGAGTGTCGACGAGCGTGTCGTCGGGAGCCAAGTACTTTCCACACCGAGATGATCATGACGATCATGATGATGACAAAAGTCAATAAATAGGGTGGTGTTTGCTTTGTTTAAGTTTGCTTTCGTGTGTTGGTCGTTTCGTCGGGGTTGTTCGGTTGGTAGTGTGCCCGTACTTGTTGTTGTTGTCATTATCGTTATTAGTTTGTTTGCCTTGTGCGCGCTGTGTGGCATGCATTCATGTGACGTGTAGATGCACGCTGTCTGACAGATGCAGATGAATTATACATTCCAGATAGCAATCGACATTGTTTTGTTAGGCCCGAACGTCAAATTGATCAGAACAACAAACACTTGCGCCACACGAGCTGGTTAATTTTATTGCGCCCGTGATTCGAGAGTTTAATTTGTTAAACGGTGACCGCTTTGCACCCCTTTCGATCCCTGTTTACACGCACCACTGAGAGCAGTGATTTATGGTCGCGTGTCAACTGTGAGTTTCATGTTCATCGTGATCGTCGTCGCTATAGTCGTTGTCGTCCTTTGTCCGGTCTATGCGTAGGTGTGCGCCCAGCGACGAGCACCAGTTTAGAAGTGGTATCCTGCTGTGAACATTATGGAGCAAATTGCCGTCAGCGATATGCAGCAGGGCACTGCGAGCCTAGTAACAACGAGCACCGCGGCCACAGACTACAATTGCTTATCAATTGTGGGTGGTGGAAAAATGCGCACCGGAGGAGTCAGCGGCAGCAATCTGGCATCAGTCGTGGAGATCGCAGAACCTGTTACCATATCCGCCGCTGGCGTTGAGGCCAGTTCCGATGCGGATTCCCCCACAATGTTCTCGACGCGATCGAACAATGCGTCCAACGATTTGGCAGCAGCTGCTGCAGTCGTTCTCTCCCTCCAAGGAACGATGGTATCCAGTCTGCAGCAGGCCGCTATGCTTCCAGTTAACTCACCAGCAGCTGCTGCCCTCAACTTGCAAGCACTGGAATCGTACCTGGCTTTGCAGCGCATCACTGGCAAGTCTGATGTGTTTCGCAATAGCAACCAGGAGCAAACAAAATCCGACCTCGCCAGTGATCTCGGCGATTGTGATGATCTCAACCTACTCGAGGCAGACGAACAGCTGTCGTTCGAATCGACTATAGACACAACGGCTGTCGATGCCCTGCAAGGACTCGACACGACCTACAACAATCTGATGATCAATGCCACGTCCAGCAGTACATACAACCCATCGCATTCAGAGACTCTACAGGCAGCTATGCTGCACGACAAGATGATGCTTAACTCTTCGCAGACTCCTTCGGCCGGGTCTAAACGCAGTCTGCCCTCCTCATCAACGCCATCCGTCAAAAGTATGCCATCGTCCTCATCAACCATCACAACAGCGTCATCCAACAGCAGTGGGCAAGCCCAACAGCAGACGTCTGCTGGTACAGCGGTTATGGGCAGTCAGCAACGATCCAAGAAGCAATTCATCTGCAAGTTTTGCAATAGACAATTTACCAAGTCCTATAATCTCCTCATACACGAGCGCACCCACACGGACGAACGCCCCTACTCATGTGATATTTGCGGCAAGGCATTTCGCCGACAGGATCACCTCCGAGATCACAGGTTTGTGGCATTTAAATCCTTATCACATAAATTATTAAAAAAAAATTATATATCATGCTTCATGAATACTTATGTAAGCTCCGGGTTAATGGTAGTGTTCACATTTGTCACTTTCCATAGGTAACATAAATGTCGCGTGCTGCTATACTTTGAAATGGCAAATGGTGCAAACGGCCCCTTATAGGTATTACACTCCCACTTTAATCTAAAAAAAAGTGAGGAAATCCGATTTTTTTTTTCCTTAGCCTATGGGTTTTTCTTATCTTATCTAACGAACACACCCACTAAACAAAATTGTTTGTTTAATCTCTAAACTAACTGCATATAGAAGTTTGCTTTAAAATAAACTTTTTGAGCCTAAAAATTTACTGTTTTCCAATGTCCGGTCATATAGTCCATCTCTACACTGAGGTTTCGCTAAGTCTTATCGGGCATGTTTCTCTTACGAGCCACCACGCATATTTATGGAGGTTAATTTTCTATTCATAAAAAAAATAATCCAAGTTTTTGCACCTATAAATTGATTGCTGATGTGATTACTTAAGCTACTCTCTGCGAGCAAACCTGTTTGAGGGGATGTGTTCAACGAACAAGTTTGTGCAATCTTTTGTTTGCCAAAATTTGGCAGCACTTTTTCTCTCTATACGTCATTGGTATAACTTCGGCATCAGCGAACTCCGTCTCCAAGAAAGTTTGGATAAAATAAGCCAATGCATTCGGCATAATATTTGAAGAATTCTACAGGGTGACCAAACAGACTATTTTTATTTATGTCTTTATAAATTTATTTTGATCATAAAATTTAACAGCAAAAAGTTTTTTCTTAGCAATAATTGATTGCTGATGGGCACGCCTCTTGCTACATTCAGTCAACAGGCTTCTTTTAAATGGGTGTGTTCAACGAACAGCTTTATGTTCTAAGAAATCTTTTTTTGTCAAAGTTTCGCATCACTTTATCTCTCTTCAACGTCTTTGGTACTTCAGTGTCAGAATTTTTTTTATCTAACCAACTTTGTCTCTTAAAATTTTCATGCATGTTCAGACAGAAAACCAAATTTTAATGAGACCTATCACGGCTAGTAAAAGAGTTTGAAAGAAAAGCTTAGCAAAACTCAGCATTTGGTTGCTGTTTTTGACTTTTGACAGTTGACTTTTTGTTTACTCGAAAACTTTTATGGCATTTTTTGTAAGCTGATGGGTTCCATAATTTTTTAACATTATCTACATGGTGACCAAAAGGACTTTTTTTTAAATTTTATCGTTATATTTTTTTTATGTTCTTAAGTGAAGGCAAAATCTGGAGGTTAAACTGGCCCTTAATTTTAAAACACACTATTGTTACATAATTTTATCTCGAAGCAACAATTAACCAAATTTCAAAACCTTGGCTCACCCTTTCCACTTCGGAAATAAATAGTTAATTAACTTTTTGCGCTTGAACCATATAACCCCTCACTAGCAGCTATTAAATTAAATTTGCTACAAAAAGAGAAAATTTGAAATGGATCACCCTGTAGAACTGCAGCGCCTCAGTTTTAATTGTTTCTCTCAATAAATTGATTGAAATAAGGCCATCCTTTCCAGGATGTTAACTGAACCTTCTTAGGCCTAGTTTTTTAGTGCAGAGTTAAATTTTGATAAGACCAGGATTAGTTCAACCCGGATCAAAATAAATCAGAGCATATGCCAAGGAGCAGTTTGTTACAAAGCAGGCTTTTCGACTCTCAACAATACTAATTTCATGGAAAACCAAGAAAAGAAGTCGAATTGCTTTCCAGCGTTAACACAGGATTAACCCATGAAATTTCACGAATTAAACCGAGTTAAACGCGAGTTAAGATCTATAGCCGATCAACATTTGCGAAGAACTAGTTTCTGGGGCTATACCCAATTATAGCCGCATTCCACGAGCGATGAAATAGTTTTTTGGCACATTCAGTCTTATCAGAGGGTTTGCATGAGCAACAGCTCTCGATCCTATACGATCCAATCTTTTTCGGGCTTATGTCAATTGACGACGGTGGCGCTACAGTCTGGGCTAGATTAGAGCCTCAACTAATAAGCATAGCCAGCCAAGACTATTTATAGCTAGTTGACTCAAAGTCACTCTTTCGGTTGTCCTTTTCAATTTGGATAACTAGCCACTATAATATGGTTCTAAAAACCAATTGACAGTACAGCTTCAGTAACGAAACGTCAATTTTTCGGAACCGTTTTTTGGAGATTTATTAGAAAGGGTTTTGCAGCACAAGAAGTTTCCAAAGCATTTGGCAGTTTGGCATCAAGCGTTCTTGTCGAAAATAGTTCCATTTGGAATCAATGAACCTTTCATTCGAGTTTCTGGACGGTGTCATGTCTGAAGTCCTCAATATTAATTAAAGTGTTATCTAAAAGCGTAGTTAAGCATTTAAGTGATCATAAGTGATCTGACACATCAAAAACTTTTTCAGTGGCTTAGAAATTCTTCATTTTTTAAACTTCTTCCAGAAAAAACCGTGCTGGGTCTTTGAGAATTGAACTTCCACTGGAACTGTTAAGTTTTGTAAGTTATAAGCTTACAAAATGCAATGTCACTAACAATTTCACAAGGGATAAATAAAGCTGTTTTACTTACAGCTGTTTTCAATAAATGGCACTTGGATTTCTGAAAGCGAAAAACTTCCCAGAGGATTTCTTTAATTATTCAACTGAGCCTTCTTATCTGGATTGCATGTGCTAAGCCATGACTTAGAAATAGTTTGCTTCGTGAAAGTTCAAAGTTGGACTTCAAAACCAGAAGCCATTTAGCTTTGGTAAGCTAGATTTTTGACTATACCTAGAGTTGTTAGTTTTTTTTTAAAAGCAGGCCCTAAAAATTATGGCTTCTAGGATTGCTGGTCTCCAATTGGGCGCGATCCAGGTGGCGGATGCTTGCCAAATATAGTGGGTACCGGTTTATATCCGGGGCGGACCAAAACCAGCAACAAACGAAAAATCCAGGAGCATCTGTCTCAAAATGATCGCCTTCCTAGTCGGCGTCTGTTGTCCAGACTAGGGTCGGCCGAATGTGTTCTTTTTCTCATCCAAAATGCAAATAAAATGGGCAAAAAGTGGATGCATGCCAGATGTTTTTATGAAATACTCTGCTAGTTATATTATTGCTTTTCTCCGTAAAGGCATAACACTTGCGGGAGTAAGCTTTGGCTCATCAGCGTTTGCTTGTTGGACCGAGAATCACTTTTCTCTTCTATCGTTTCTATCCTCAAATTTTTTACGCTCGCAATGCCCTAGGCATCTTAAGGGTCCTTAATCGCGAACTAATTATAAAAAAAATGGCACAGGCTTTATCCGTTTCTTTTTCCTGCTTTTCTTATGGCCCTTGTATAAACTCTTTAAGTAATTCAAACCCATCCTTATAGACACAGGTTCAACTTTAGCATTTGCCAACCCCTATTAATAAGGTGAATTCCACGATCGACGATGACGTGAAAAATTAGGAGAAGACAATTGCCATAAGGCAGCGCCCCTAGTCAGTTTTTTACTAAGTTTTGGGCGACTTGCTCCGGATGAGGTCTTTAAACCTCTACAATGGCATGTAACAGTGAAAATAAAAATAGAAATTCCTGAGTAATTTTTCGGTTTGCAGTTCCGAAAATGTCCAGAAAAGGGAAACTGGTAAGGTATAAGGGAATATATTTGGGGTACACCCGCAGAAAGGCAGCCTTTTAATTCATATGACTTTCATCATTGAAACTTAAAAACTGTTGAAAAGAATCCCACTCAAGTTGACTGAAGACATTGCCCGGTTTTTGGTTGTTTTGCCCCTAAACGACTCCTGACAAGTTGCAAAGTTTTCAATGGAAAAAATAACCTCTTCCTTGTCGAAAAAAAATCCCATAAATAACGCCTGACAGCCAAACACCATAAATCACGCAGCCAAGGCTCATTGTCGTTTCCAGATGACACGGCACTTGTTCAGCTCCCATATCTTTTGCGAATCTCCTCGGAATCGACACATTTATCAACTGGGGCTTATTGTATTGCCATATATTTATATACACAAAACAGGGTCTTAAAGCGTTAATCTCCTCATTGTGTTCCATTGTCGAAATTGAGATAGCAATGTTTGACAATAGCATTCACCTGAGTGTGTATAATTAGTTGAGGCTGCCAAAAAAAAAAAACAAATAAAAAATACAGCGCCCCGCACATAATCTCCTGATGATGGCCGACGGCAAAACCACATCACCGTCCACGGAACAAGTTTTCGCCTGGCTCATAAATCTAAAGCTCATTACGAAACCGAGAAGAGGGCCTAATAAATATTGTCCGCAGTGTTTTGGGTCATTATGTCGCCTGCGAGAAAAAGGCTTAATCCTTCTTAAATCATCAGCCCAGCACACAATGTTAGAGAGTCGTCGCGTCGCAAAGCCGAACAAAGTTGAACCTGAAAGTGAGTCAGTCCGGCCGTGAAGATACCTTATTTATGCGCCAGGCATGGAAACCAATAAAAATCCATGTGATCCAAAGAAACGAGGGCTTCCAAAACCTCTCCATTCAGGCTCTGTCCGTGTGTCCAATAAATAAAAATAATAATTGTCATATAAAAATGTATCCACCAAAAAAATTCATAAGAGACGGGTCCGGGTCATAAATTTGAAATGAAAACACCTACGAAGCATGGGGCGCCATCGAGGTTGTTTTTTTCTTGTGAGATTTTTTCGGTTTTATAGGGTATCCCGGGGGACACACACGCATACCGTTTTCTAAGTTTTTTTTTTTCGTTCATAACTCGAGGAATTTATTGGGGTCCTAAAACCTGTTCTATATGCGCGACACATTGTTTATTGAGATGCTAATTGAATGTTTCTCGTTGCAGGTACATCCACTCGAAGGAGAAGCCGTTCAAGTGCACCGAATGCGGAAAGGGCTTCTGTCAGTCGAGGACACTGGCCGTGCACAAGATCCTGCACATGGAGGAGTCGCCGCACAAGTGTCCCGTGTGCAACCGCAGCTTCAACCAGCGATCGAATCTGAAGACTCATCTACTCACTCACACCAACATCAAGCCGTACAATTGCGGCTCCTGCGGCAAGGTGTTCCGCAGGAATTGTGATCTCCGCCGTCATAGCCTCACCCACAATCTGGCATCGGGGGGTGGCATTGGCGGGCTCAACGAGCTGCAGGAGACGACCGCTATCAATGACAAGAACCTAGCCGTGCCCGATGATCCAATCGAATAGACGACAGACGCTCTCTCTCTCTCGACACTCTCACTCCATTGTGATCTATCTAATACTTGGAATCAATTGCACCCTATGTTGACATAGACTGTACATATTTATGGAATTTTTGTTCTCCTTCTCGAGCTCGGTTCGTAGGAATGCGCGCAACTTGCTGAAGTTTATTCATTAAGCCAGACACACACTAGGTTATAAGCTGTAGATCTTTAAGCATCTGAGAGAAAAATATATATAAAAATATGTATGTTTACAGTTAGATATGATGGTTTTCTTTTCTTCTTTTTGCTTTTTTCTGGGTGTATCTATTTCAGAGCTGATTTCTCAGAAACAACTGAAATTCGATACTTTTTGAGCACGTGCCCTCGTGGAGGTACCTATAGAGAGGTGCGCGCGCATCTAAACCTGTCTGCGTTCCATCGCCAGTCAGAGAAATCAAAAAGTCATTCGTTATATTCTTTTTGGTTTGTGTATATACCTACCTACCTACCTTGCCTATATGACTAATTTAAGCGTATGCCTACGTAATTGCAAATTCCACACACAAGAAGACACGACAAGACCCACAAATCTTCCCTAAGTGGCGCGGAGTTTTCAGCCCGAACAAAGGAACCCTAATTTAAAAGTCGTGTTAGACGATTCGAAACGACCTGTGTATGAGATGCGTGGGATGCACGGAAGAAGCTTCGGCAATATAAATACGTCGTCGTCGTCAGCATCGACAACATCAGTGTCGCTGATATCCGAAGGCCATAAATTTCCACCGAATTCACTTTATTTGAACACACAAACGCTGAGAGGTGGAGAATTTTTGGGGATGTCGCTTATCGAGGCTCTTTTTCACGGGGAAACAAAAAAATTTCTTACCACGACTGATTCGCTTATTCGCCGAGGACTTGCGGCTACGCCATAATGTTTTGGCACATGAAATGAAGGTGTGTCCTCTGCAGAAGATGTAAGGACATTCGTGTCGGAGCAGGGGCTATTCTGTAGGTGTATTCAGGTAGGTATGCCTGAATTTAAATTGATTCATTTTAAATTTTTCAGCCTAAATTTTTATGGATTCATAAGTTGCGGCTTCATAAGATACGAACTTGAATTACGAACTTGAGAAAAATACCTGCTTTAAATTTCAGGTTAAGAAAAATGCCAATTTTGGCAATGGATATTGCTTTGAGCTTACTTCAAAAGTTTATGGTCGACAAACTAGAAGCTAGGAATAAAAGTCTTTCAAAGTCTTTTATCTTCCAAGATGTCTTTTAGATAATGCAAATATGCAAATTTCCAGCTCAAAGGTTCAAACCAAACACTTCTAGATGGCACGAAATCTGATATATACCAAAACAAATGCTGGTGAAACGCAGGTCTAATCTGCAATGGCTTCCAATTATTTTTAATCTGTTACTAATAGCTTTTTGCCTGCCATATTAACCAATACCTACATTCCTTGCTTGAGTGCAGTTAACGCAGGCATTGAAAACTTACACCAGTTATTTGCACTCTTACAATTCTTCACACGCAATGATGCGAAGCTTTTATATACTGCCGATACTCATAAAAACAGGAACTTAATGGCATACTAGCATGGAAAACGGCTAGACTTGGTACATGTGTAGATGACGCCGCAAAAAAGTTGCAAAATGCTTACGATTCTAAGGCGATGTCAGAAATACACATTCCAATAGAATTTGCCCAAAAATAGCCCTGCATATTCCGCTCATTCACATTGGCTGCTCTCTGCGCTGCACTTTATTGCCAATCCACTTGTTTTTTCATGATGCGGTAGACACTGTGTTACTAACTGCTTTTCAATCTTTTTGCGGGGTCAGCATATGTCTGGTGATGTTCTCTGGGTTTAAGCTTTCACCGAGTTCGTACGCCAGCTGGTTGACTGCTTCTGTGCACGTTGGGCAGAAAGGGTTGTTTTTACATCCAAATCTATGAAGGTAGGCTCTGAAAACTACAAGATCAGCGAGCATCTGATGCGTTGGGTGCAAGTTCAGCTCCCCATGCTTCCAAATGAGTCTATATTAGCGATCAATATCTGCGTCCATCTACCTTTGTCGGGTTCCACCTACATCTTACCAATCTTCTAAATTTGTTCTCAGAGGGACTTCAATATCTCTCTGTATAGTTACATATCCAGAGAATATAGAAAGAAGCATATTTTCTTTCAACTTCTTTAAGAAGCGGGTCTATTTGCATAATTCTAGCTTCTACGAATACGATGCAGGTTCTTTAGACCGCCTCTATTCTTCGATTGTATGAATTCGTCTTCATTGCAATGGCCCCTATTTGGAAGCCAAATCGTCGACATCCCAACTCTTGCCAACAGTGGTCTTTACTTCTACATAGGTCCTCCTATATTTGGCATGGTCCTTGCCAGGGTGGCCGGCGGTAGTTCATGCCGCCTTCTTCGCTGCATGTTGCTAATATCTAATTGCTAATATATATATATAATATCTGATTGCTACTAATTGCTAATCTTTCAAAACTCGTCAGTCTGTGCAGGATGACGATGGAAAACTCACGCTGTTCCGTCAAGGTCGGCAAAGACCTCACCGACCCCTTTGATGTCAAAAAAGGATTTAGACAAGGCGACGCGCTGTCATGCGACTTCTTTAACATCATACTTGAGAGAATTGTTCAGAACTCTCGCGCCAACACCAGAGGTACAATCTTTCAAAAGTCCGTTCAACTACTTGCATACGCAGACGACATTGACATAATCGGTAGAACAAAGCGTGATGTCAGTGAAGCCTTCGTGAGTATTGGGACGGAAGCGGCGAATATGGGCTTAGCAGTCAATGAGGGCAAAACCAAGTATATGCTGTCATCAAGAAAAGACACCCAACACCGACGTCTTGGACAAAACATCACCATCGACAGATATAACTTTGAGGTAGTTAGGGACTTTGTCTACCTGGGTTCCGCTATCAATTCAGACAATGACACCAGCGCTGAAATCAAACGAAGGATAACTCTTGCCAATCGCTGTTTCTTTGGGCTAAGAAGGCAATTGAGTAGCAAAGCCCTCTCTCGAGCAATTAAAGTGTCCATGTATAAGACCCTCATCATCCCAGTCCTGCTTTACGGTGCAGAAGCATGGACCCTGTCAAAGGCGGATGAAAACACTTTAGGCTGCTTCGAGAGGAAAATTCTTCGGACGATTTACGGTCCCGTCTGCATAGACGGAGAGTGGAGGAGGAGATATAACATCGAACTGTACGGGCTGTACAGCGATACCGACCTAGCCAAAAGAGTCAAAACACAACGTCTACGATGGCTGGGTCATCTAGAGCGGATGGACACCAACGCCCCGGCCCGGAAAATCTTCGAATCCACACCGCAGGGACGACGCGGTAGAGGAGCACCGAGACTCAGGTGGCGCACGCAAGTGGAAGGGGACCTCAGCCAACTTCGCGTGCGAAACTGGAGACGGCTAGCTAGAGACAGAGCTGGCTGGCGAAGCTTGTTGGCTGAGGCCCAGGTCCACCCCGGACTGTAGCGCCACCTTGAGTAATTCTGCCCAGGTGTATTAAGCTAGACTTTGTTGGACTCTATTCGAGCTAAAATTTTAGACAAGTCCTTCAAGAGTCTTTTTCTGACTCGTCAAAACATTTCAAGCCTTGAGCGGTATAGTAGCACTAAATTCCGGTAGAGAGTCTGCTTATTCGTTGCCGTCAAACCCACTATGGGCGGGAATCCATTAAAGGATGATAAGATTATGCTCAGATACTTCTTGGATGGCCATGACTGTTTCCAAAACATGCTTCCATTTTATGACTGGTGTGTGAAGTGCCTTTTAGAGCTATAGTTGGCTTTCACAAAAGACCAACATTGTTCTTCTTCGTGTGTTAGAACTTAAGCCTGGAAAATTGATCATGTTTTGCCAATATTATAACTGAAAACTTTGCTAGAGGCTGTTCTCCATGAATACCACACCTGGTCTCAGTCTACATTTAAGAGCCATCGTGTATACCAGGTAAAGTCAAACCGAGATGGAGTTGGTTTGAATTTTCTCATTTATACCTTGGAGGGATTAGCATCAAGACTTTTCGGGATGCCGTTTTCCTAGAAGTCACATTTTAATAAACTTTGCGATTCTAAAAGTTAAGAAAAGCTAAGTTGCCACCTTTGTAGGAATGAGAGTCCCTGTTATGCGAATGGAACCGACGATAATTGCTCAGGCTTGCTTCCATAAAAATATGTTTTTGAACAGGTGTAAGATCCAAGAAGTCATTAACAGCCATACTTGGGTAGAGCTAAGGCAGCCCGTAATGAATTATTCAGTGAAAAATCCTGGCAGTAGTTCGGTTGACTAGATTTCCTTCTTATACCAAGTTTAGGTAGTATGCAGATTTTAAGCCAAAAGAAAGGTAGCGAGATGTATTAAGTGACTTCCTTTACCTAAATTGACCTATAGAGTGGGTCAGCACAACAGAAAGTGATGTCTGTCCTTGCAGCACCCGTATAGCCATAACCTTTGCAGATATCGTCGTAGTCAGGGCTTGAGTTATTTTTTTTTAGGTGAGTTTTGGGTTTTCTAAACGCATTCCCAATAATGACTAGGCAGACCTAGCACAAATTTTGTCCACTCTATTCTTTAAAAATAACTAAAATCATAGGATATATCATTGTACCCTTCTTCCGCGAGCTTCACCCGCTCTTCTTGATTTCCCTTTTAAATGCTGACCGAAGCAAAAACACTTAAAACACATTATTTCAAAAAATATTTTCCGACATCATCCCTCCCAAAAATATTAATAATAATCACTCTGGTCCTGACAACAACAGATGCCAGCTTCCTTTGGCCAGCCTCACATTCTTTCAAAAGACTCTATGATGATCATCAGCGGAGATTTTCCGCTTATCAGCACTCGGATCGGTCTCTAATCTGACAGTTTATTCGCTATTAAGTTAAACCAAAACCGGCAATCATCGAGCAAATTATAAAAGGTCCCTTTGAGTATTTTAAAAAAAACAGGGCGTGTCTCTGAAAACTATTTAAAATATGCAAACTCTTGCAGAGATAATTGCGGCCATGCTACACACAGTACCTGCATGGTATGTCATTGGGGTTGGCTTTTTCTTTGACTGTCTTTCTCGATGCGAAGGTTTCTCCGGATTAGGGGTTGATTGCGTGAATACACGCCTAATTAAATTAATCTCACCCTTGTGCCCATATGAAAACGGGTAGCCTTGTCGATAATCTCCATCATCGTTACTAGAATGGAAAAAGAACGCATCTTCCCATCAGCTCTACCGAAATCGATGACAGGAAGTGCCAAGCCATACAAATAAATACTTACACCAAAAAAACCGAGCCAGAATCTATTATAAACACAAGTTTGGCGATCTGTTTGCCGCATCGTGTCGCTCGTTTCGGGCCGACTTGTGAAGGCATTCAATCAAACACATAACAAATTGGCGGCGTAATTACCTTTGATGTTGATTGTTTTCGGTTTGGTTAATCAACGGCTGCCGCACCTTCCAGTGAACGCGCCGTAGCCGTACACCTATTTGGTGTGAAGACCTTATCAGTCATGTAA
This sequence comes from Neoascia interrupta, assembly GCA_947623515.1. NCBI lineage: Eukaryota > Metazoa > Arthropoda > Insecta > Diptera > Syrphidae > Neoascia > Neoascia interrupta. The sequence continues at coordinate 224,218,708 of OX392462.1, forward strand.
GGCAACAATCAAGATAAGATAGTATCGCATGTTTGTCACCCGGTAATAAAATTTCATAAAAAAAAACACAAATGATGACTATATGGAAAGATCACATCCATCTGTCAAAGGCTGCCTCTATTTGCTCGAATTGTGCATCGGCCCTGAGCCATAAAACGCTCCATTTAGCACGAACTTGTGTGCTCAGTGCACTGCCGAATCGGGAAACACAAGATTCCCGAAGGGAATTTCCGAGAAATTTCCAAATCCAAATAAAAATTCCCCAAATTAGCCCTATCCCCGGCTGCGGGGCGGCTTTCGAACTTGGGCTGTCAAAGTGCAGTTCCGTATATACATCAGGCACATTTATGAAGGTAGACAGAGACACCTACCTTCGACTGACAGTTGTGTCCGCGCGAGTGCGGCATTCTTCAAGCCTAGATAGACACTTGAGGACCATAATTGTTAGTCAAATACAAATATTGAACTATCATAATTTTCTCATCACTGCAGAGGACCGTGCGTCGTAGGTCGTAGGGTAGGACCGTACCTACCTATAGTTAAAAAAGGTGCGAGAGCGGAAGATAAGCATGGTTCGTCTTAAAGTGTGAAAAGGTAATGATGATGATGATGATGATGATCATGGCTGATGGGCTGGTATGGTGGGCACACTGTCAGTGAGATACTTTTTCGATTTGGGTAAACAGAGCGCCACGAACGGCAGTGTATCTGTGTCCGTGTCCCGCCGCCGGATGATATAGATAAATTTGTTGTCGGCTCATTGTCAGATGTCATATAGGGACGACACAAAAGACAATCAGTGCCGACACACATGTCATTTCCCGAAAAAAAAAATTTGTCTCATTTGCTTACTTTTCCCATCGCTCATCCGCGCACACCGGTGAATACACAGATTCAGAAATTATACTTACCGAGAAATTGTTACACTGTCGAATGTATCGAAACCTTTTTATTTCCCGACAATGACTTAAGAGTTCGTGCGAAACAACAAGCCGACGCATATCGCGTTGGAAAATTACTTCATTTTACCTACATAAAAATGTGAACAAAAATGAGAAATGAGAGGTTTAAAAAAATTCAAAGATTTATTGATATCATGACGTGAAGCACCAACTCTCTACAATTGGCAACAGGCAAAAGTTACAACTTCTTGGACAATTCTTTTTTAGAAGTTGAAAGGGCTTGCAAGACTACAGTCGCGTGAACATTGTAAAGTTTACGCTGAGCCACATTTCACCTCGAAAATAAGGATGTCTTCATCAGCAAACTAAGTGCATATAGCATTTTATAAATATATAGTTTTTATCTCATTGCAGGTTGTCTCTAAGCGGTGAGGCAATGGACTTAGGGCAATGCCGTAACTTAAAACAGAAACGCCCTACCTTAAAAAATTATCGAAAGAATTTAACGAAACAGGTTTTCTTCTGGCAAATGTAAATAGACCTTAAATCAGAGCTTAAAACAGGTCACTGGCTACACTGGTTCAGCAATGCGTTTTTTAGACATTAATGTTGAAAGAAATCACTACTCAAACTCCGAGCGTATACTTTGAGCAAATTTAGAGGTAAGGACAGAATAAGATCGGGGTGCTGTGGCGTAGCGGTCAAGGTGTGTGCCTAGTACGTGTGAGGTGTGCGCTCAAATCCTACCTCTTTTATCTTGACAAAATACCCGTTCTTTTTCACGGTCCCCACCTCCGCAAGGATATGACGAACCCTACGAGTAAGTCTCGAAAAACTTCTCAAAATATTTAAGGTACCCGCCTTGTATGTGAAGAATACAACACACACAGTATAAATAATTGAGAACTTTACCCTGGTTCACCTCGAGCTGTTGTGCCACTCTTTTGATTTATTTTTCAGGACTGCCTGAAAAGCATTATGGCATATTCTCTGATGAAGAAGAGTCGAATACCCAATTCGTTAAGGAACAAGAAAATCATATTTTTATCTCCAACAAGTTATTATATTGTAATTTATTTTCATTTTAATAAAAAATCGGATCTTATCTATACCTAGAAATACAAAAGACTTCAAACGGGAAGCTTCGGAGCTACTCATGAATCCCAAGTGTCATCAAATATAAAAAAGGCAATAGCTGCCGTGAATAAACAATGCACAATTCGGGACTGTAGATCACTCTGATGGCTATCCAAGATTCCTGTATGGCTTTAGACCAACTGAAACCGTCCAACTACATTACAATAGATTTTCTAGGATAAGAACTAGACATCTGAAGAACTTGAAAATTGCTCTTAGGGATCCCTAAATTAAGGGAAGCTGGAAATGCATTCTTGTGAACAGTCCTAGTTTAGTCGACAACGGATTTAGCTAAAAAACATCTACTCACTTACCAAGCTTGCTTATATGATCTACATAAAGTCTTCATGAAGAATATGGGTGTATCACGATATCTCGAAAACCATAAAGTCGAAAGCAAAAATTTTTAAAAAAAACTCTCGAATACAAGAAATCTCGAAAAATGAAATCTCGAACAAAAAACCTAAAATTACAAAAATTTGGAAAACAAAAATCTCCAAGTATTAAAATAAGGTCTTTCACGATAAGTAAACGATGAAACTTCAAACAGGTCGGAAAACTGAACAATTTCTTGCGGTCGCGTTAAATTTAAAACAAAATAAACGAAACACCTTATTGACCGACAACGAATTAAATAAAAACACGAAACAAATAAACAAAAACAACGTTTAATATTTTTTTCGTTTTTTATTAAAGAGATGACTTTTTTTTTTTTTTGTATGAGCTTTTAAAACTTTTATTTACTATGTCAAATTAGTGTTGCTGAAGATGAACCGTAGTTGGTTTGAAATGCATTCATCTCTTTAATAAAAAACGAAAAAAATATTAAACGTTGTTTTTGTTTATTTGTTTCGTGTTTTTATTTAATTCGTTGTCGGTCAATAAGGTGTTTCGTTTATTTTGTTTTAAATCTCCAAGTATTGTACCTACATTTACACACACATGTTTCAGAAAATTTTAAAAACCGCCGGCAAATTGCCACGATATATCCAAACAGTGTAATATGTACGCCTGACCCCTTGCCTAACTTTTTTTTTACCTCCCCTTAGGTTTCACTAACTTTAAACTTAAAAAAAAAATCTCGAAAAACTTTTTTGCGTTCGAGATTTTTTTGAGATTTCGTCTTTCGAGATTTTTGTTTATTCGAGATTTTGTATCATTCGAGATTTTTGCATTCGAGTTTTTTTCTCGAGATTGTTGTCGTTCGAGATAACATCATGATCCCGAAGGATTACTTGTAAAGACACCAACATTTTAGTGAGGCAATAACCCAGCTTAGCATAGATGTGTCTGCCTTTAAGTATTTATCGATCAAGCGGAAAAAAATCTTTATAAACCTTCGAGACAAGGTTCAGGATAAGAGCACCAGCTTCTACTATAGCAAGCAAGGAAACCATTGTAAGGTTATCGCTGTTTACAGCATCTAGGGTTGAACCAAACTATATGTGCTGTGTTGAAAGCCGTACCAGCCTTCGATACAAGTACTTCTTTCGCAACACTTTATCAACAGGATTGTAAAAAAGAGTTCAAATAATTCCTAAAACTAATTCTTGCGGTCGCGTTAAATTTAAAACAAAATAAACGAAACACCTTATTGACCGACAACGAATTAAATAAAAACACGAAACAAATAAACAAAAACAACGTTTAATATTTTTTTCGTTTTTTATTAAAGAGATGACTTTTTTTTTTTTTGTATGAGCTTTTAAAACTTTTATTTACTATGTCAAATTAGTGTTGCTGAAGATGAACCGTAGTTGGTTTGAAATGCATTCATCTCTTTAATAAAAAACGAAAAAAATATTAAACGTTGTTTTTGTTTATTTGTTTCGTGTTTTTATTTAATTCGTTGTCGGTCAATAAGGTGTTTCGTTTATTTTGTTTTAAATCTCCAAGTATTGTACCTACATTTACACACACATGTTTCAGAAAATTTTAAAAACCGCCGGCAAATTGCCACGATATATCCAAACAGTGTAATATGTACGCCTGACCCCTTGCCTAACTTTTTTTTTACCTCCCCTTAGGTTTCACTAACTTTAAACTTAAAAAAAAAATCTCGAAAAACTTTTTTGCGTTCGAGATTTTTTTGAGATTTCGTCTTTCGAGATTTTTGTTTATTCGAGATTTTGTATCATTCGAGATTTTTGCATTCGAGTTTTTTTCTCGAGATTGTTGTCGTTCGAGATAACATCATGATCCCGAAGGATTACTTGTAAAGACACCAACATTTTAGTGAGGCAATAACCCAGCTTAGCATAGATGTGTCTGCCTTTAAGTATTTATCGATCAAGCGGAAAAAAATCTTTATAAACCTTCGAGACAAGGTTCAGGATAAGAGCACCAGCTTCTACTATAGCAAGCAAGGAAACCATTGTAAGGTTATCGCTGTTTACAGCATCTAGGGTTGAACCAAACTATATGTGCTGTGTTGAAAGCCGTACCAGCCTTCGATACAAGTACTTCTTTCGCAACACTTTATCAACAGGATTGTAAAAAAGAGTTCAAATAATTCCTAAAACTAATGAAGACCGAGGGACTAAGTAGATGTTCTTTTTTTGACCATCGAGACCAGGGGATGTTACTATAAGAAGAATTGATTTTTTATATTTTTGGACAGCTATTGGCATCTTAAATATAAGTTGCAAATATTAATCATTATATTCATCTATTATCCCTCCCGCAACAGGTTAAATTTATCGAAGCCCTGCATTAAATAAAGCTCTAGCTACGGCCCTGAACGAACACTCGCGCTCGCACTTCTATGATGCCAACTGACAACTTTGGCTGTCAGCAACCCTCTCTTACATTATCACTTACACAGGTCCGCAGAGAGAAATTCCGGGCCCGGTATCCCTTTTTATACCCGACCCAGGGTATATTTAGTTTGCTGTATAGTTTGTAACGTAGTGAAATAATCACCGTAGACCCCTAAGACCTTTTAGAGATATGAATGAGACAGAGAGGAGCATCGTTTAATCCATGTCCGACTGTCCGTCCGCATGTAAACAACTTTTAGGCCTAAAATTTTAAGCTATAAAGAGCTGAAAATTTGTAAGTGAACTGGAAGTCCATTGGACCAGATCAAGTTTGAAAATTAGTTGAATCCGCTCACAGACAAGTTTCCTCTTCCACTGCTAATACACATCAGGCCACACAGGATCTTCGACAATTCTTGAATAAAGGGGCTAAAATCTTCAAAATTGCTGCTTAGAGGAGAAGAAACGCCCATGAGATTCGTTTGCCAAAGTTCATCAACAATGCTCAGGGACAGCTTGTTGTGGATGACGACAAACCTCTTCAAAGGTGGCGGCAGTATTGTAAGGGACTTTTGAACGAACAATTTCCCAGGCACCACTTTCCAGAAGAAACTACTCCTAACCGAGAAGAAGTACCAGACATCACAGTCGACGTGGTTTAGAAGGCGGTTAAGTACACCAAAAAGCGAAAAGCGGTTAGGCCAGATCAGATACCCTCAGAGTTCTGGAAGAAAATAGGAGACAGCGGGCCCAGATGGCCCGACCTTCATCTCCGAACTAATAACAGGGGATCCAATGCCTAATCAGTGGAGGGAAAGTTATCTCCTTGCTTTGTTTAAAGCAAAAGGTGATACACGAAGCTGTGACAATTACCGTTCTATCAAGCTGATGCCTCACACAATGAAGATCGTCGACCGGGAACTAGATAGTCGACTACGAAAAATAATAAGGCTATATGAGGACCAGTGTGTGTTTGTCACGGGCAAATCAACCACTGATGCAATCCAAAGCATAAGGAGCATAATGGAAAAACATCGGGATGTCCTTAAAGATCTGCATATGGTGCTGGTTGATTTTGAAAAAGCTTTCGATAGATTACCACGAGATATGATATGGGTGGCGCTAAGAAAACGAGGAGTTCCAGGAGCCTACATGCGGGTGATCATTGACATGTATGATGGAGCAAAGACATATGTCCTTCCGGAGTCACTGATGAGTTCTCAATTAGAGTCGGTGTACACCGGGAAAGCGTCCTTAGTCATTTACTTTTAATTTTAGTCCTTAATTATCTGCTTGAAGGAAAACTGACGGACCCGAAAGTGCATCAACTCTTCTTCGCTGACGATGGGACCATCATTAGTGAAGATCATATATCCCTGCGGCGAGCACTTCATATATGGGTGGATGTTTTAGAGGGGAATGGGTATCGTATAAGCCAAAAGAAGACAGAGTACCTGTGCTGCCCATTCTCTGACCAACTCGAACCAATGCCAGACATTAAACTGAATAGAAAGGTGCTTCCCAAGTGTGAAAAGTTCAAGTACCTGGGATCTATGATCAATAGCAAAGCATACTATGATGACGATATCATATATCGCGTAAGCGTGGGGTGGATGAAGTGGCGCGAAAACTCCGCCATCTTCTGTGACCGAAAAATGCACCCTAAGCTGAAAGGAAAGCTCTACACCGCAGTTGTACGTCCGGCGCTTACATATGGTTCACAATGTTGGACAGCGTATAAGAAATATGAGAGCAAATTAACAGCAGCTGAGATGAAGATGCTTCGCATGACAGCAGGAGTAACAAAGCGAGATAGAATAAGAAGTCTACGAAGATCTGAGGCCTCCATGTAAAGAACGTATCTCCAGAAAAATGGAGCACGACCGGCTCAGGTAGTATTGCCACGTTCAAAGGAGAGATTCTGCAAACCCCATCAAAAAGGCAATGTCAGTCCACATTCCAGTGCAATCGCGAAGGAGAGGAAGGCCTCAGTGTCGAAGACATCCAAAATCGGGTGGCCTGCCGGTATATTCTGAGGTCAAATCGTCGTACCATTAGGAATGCAGTAGAGTGGGAGGGATATAATCCATCACGTCAGATTATATCCTCGCGCCTAAATGAAAAAGAAGAAGCTATGTTAAAATGATGCCAGCAC